>OY882859.1:146390917-146990917 GCA_963693515.1 Pipistrellus nathusii | reverse complement strand
ATTGTAATTGAACATTTTTTAAATGTTTTAATCTACAAAAATGTACAGCTATGGTGAGAAACTTAAACCTTTTCAGCTAAGATCAGGAACAAAGCAAGGATGTCCCCACTCACCACTGCTTTCCAACATCATACTGGAAGTCCGAGCTAATTTAAATACTAAAAGAAAAAGGAAAAGGAAGTTAAAAATACAGATTGGCAGATTGGGAAGAGAGAAATAAAACTGCCATTTTTTCACAGATAAGATCATCTAATTTTATTTTTAAAATAATAGCCCTAGCCAGTATGCCAAGTGCTTAGAGCATTGGCCCATGCACCGAGGGGTCCTGGGTTTGATTTGGTCAAGGGCACCTAACTGGGTTGGAGGTTCAATCCCCACCCCCACACACTTCAGTGTGATTCATTGTTAGTAAAGGGCTTGGTCCATGGGTGCTGGCGCCTGTGTTGGGTAAGACAACTTTGTGAGCCATGAGTCCAAGTGGACTGACTTCACGGGAGCTCTCAGGCTTATGCCCTGGGCACTGCTGGGAGGAGGACGAGAGGGGAAGGTGCTTTTACCCCATTTGCCATCTACATCTACAAGGAAGGAGATAGTAATGGGAAGACCAGTCCCCTGTGGCAGCCACAAAACTGGGAGGGCCCTGACTCATGTCCGCTGATGGCCACTTGAGGCAAGCCAGCCCGAGAAGCTAGTTGATTATCCTACTTCAGAGGGAACATGTAGGGACAGCCTCAAGGAGGAGTGAGAAGGCAGAAGTCCATGCGAGCCAAGGACTGCAGAGCAGGGACCACAACTCTCAGAACTTCCTAAAATAATCCTTGTCACTTTCCCATCGATACTTTTCTCATTCAGTAAATGTTTCCTCATGGAAGTAAAATCACATCAAACATAAGAAGCACCTGTGGCTTTGTGTTTAGTGGTAGTTGGGGGATTAAGAGAGAGGAACCTCCAGAGACAATGTGGGTATTGGTACTGCAAAGGGAAGGGGAGCAGGCAGAGTCCTTGGGGCTCTAGCAAGGATAAAGAGGCCAGCTTCCCATCCCTGCTCAAATCTCTTCCTCCTCCTCCTCCTCCTCCTCCTCCTCCTCCTCCTCCTCCTCCTCCTCGTCGTCGTCGTCTTCTTCTTCTTCTTCTTCTTCTTCTTCTTCTTCTTCTTCTTCTTCTTCTTCTTCTTCTATATATTTTATTGACTTTTCACAGAGAGGAAGGGAGAAAGATAGAGTTAGAAACATCAATGAGAGAGAAACATCGATCAGCTGCCTCCTGCACGCCCTCTACTGGGGATGTGGCCGCAATTGAGGCACATGCCCTTGACCGGAATCGAATCGGGACCTTTGAATCCACAGGCCAACTCTCTATTTACTGAGCCAAACCGGTTTCTACTCAAACCTCTTCTTACATGGACCTGAGATGTTGGGGATGGAACCCCAGAACTCCAGAAATGATGTACCAGGCATTTTTACAGGCAACAAGGAGCCAGGTGAGGCAAAACTTCAGCTTGAATAGAGATGCTCCTAGCATTTCTACACAGGGCACAATGTCTCTATTCATTTGACTAGCCCTCTGAAGTTGTGGGAATGGAGGGCCAGCAGGTGCTCATTGCCCAGGAGGGGCTACAGCAGGCTCTTTCATAGGCTGACAAAGGGGCCTCTCCTGTCTGCCAAAGGGGAGGGGCTCTCTGATGGTGGACCAAGGAGCCTCCTGGGGAGGACTGCCAGCGTTAGCAAATAAAAATACAAGATGCTCGGTTAAATTTGAATTTAAATGTCAGATAAACAAAGAATTATTCTTTTAAAATATGCTTATATGCTTTTATTGATTGCAGAGAGGAAGGATGTGGGAGGGAGCTACAAACATCAATGATGACAGAGAATCATTAATCGGCTGCCTCCTGCATGCCCCCTACTGGGGATGGAGCCTGCAGCTCAGAATTGTGCCCCTGACTGGAATTGAACCTGGGACCCTTCAGCCTGCAGGCTGATGCTCTATTTTTATTACTTAAGCTGGAAAAGAAAAAGATAATGCATGATAATGATGTGTCAACCAAGAATTATTAATTATAACACAGGGACCACACTGTTGCAGGATGTGGCTAATGGCAGACACTGTGTGTGTGTGTTTGGGGATGGGGGATGGGGGAATCTCTGTACTTTCTGCTCAGTTTTGCTGTGAATCTAAAACTGCTCCAAAAAAATAAAGCCCATTTAAAATATCCTATGTGATAAAGAGGGAACTGTAGAGAGCCGCCTGAGAAGGCACATGGACATTCTTTTAATTCTTATCAGCTGAGCCTGAGAGCACTGGCAGAATCCTGTTATCAGTACTGATTTCTTATCTTTATCCTTGTGCTTGGAATGAGGAACAAATAGGACCTTGACTTACCAGGTCTTGATATGCTAAATCTTGTACCAAAAAAAATGAGGAGCTTACCCAGGTCTTGATGAATAGGATCTGGGCACACCGGAAACTCCTTTTGACCTTAAACTCCCCTTTGGAAACTAATAAGTGTGCTGTGTTGTCTGTGGTGGGTGTGACTGCCTCTGAATCAGAGAGGTGGCGCCTACCTAGGGTCCAGCTTGATGAATCTATTTCTGCCTCTTGTCTCTTCTTGCTTTCTCTAATTTCTTATTTCCCAGCTCCTCCACTCAAGAACTTGTCGTTTTCCGTACAGGAGGCGGAAAACAGTGAATATGCCCAACGCAGGGAATATGCAAATTAACTGTCAATCCACAACAAAGATGACAACACCAACGGCCAATAAGAAGGGAATATGCAGCCGAGACCCGTTTGGCTCAATGGATAGAGCGTCAGCTTGGGGACTGAAAGGTCCCAGGTTCGATTCCAGTCAAGGGCATGTACCTTTTGCGGGCATATACCCAGTAGGGGGTGTGCAAGAGGCAGCTGATCGATGACTCTCTCTCATCGATGTTTCTAGCTCTCTATCCCTCTCTCTTCCTCTCTGTAAAAAAATCAATAAAATCTATTAAAAAAAAAAAAAAAAAAAAAAAAAGAAGGGAATGTGCAAATTGAGATCACTCCATGACAAAGATGGCGACGACTGGGCCAGGATGTCGCCAGGGCAACAACACGGGCGTCCTGCCCCACCCTGCCTGCACGGGCCTGTGGGCAGCATGCAGAAAGCCTGAGGAGGGCCTGTGGGCCAAGGCAAGGAAGGCAGGTGTCTTGCCCCTCCCTGGCCACTCCGGGCCTGTGGACAGCACATGGAAAGGGAGAGGATGAACTTTTGAGATGAAACACTATTTGTGTTTCAGTGGCTCCCTGTGGATAGATTTCCAGGGAAATCTTGCAGGCACCCCAGTAGTTGACTCACAAACCTTTTCCTACCAGAACTCAAGACAGATGCTCCAGGCCTGTGGGCAGTCTGTAGAGAGCCTCTGGGTGGGGGAAGTGGGCAAGGAGAGGGTGGTCTGTACTCCCCACAAGGTGGTGGCAGCGGCGGCAGCCATGAGCACGCCAAGTGGGGCCTGGGGGCCAAGCTGAAGTAGCACCTGCTGGCCATCAGCGCCGGGGAGTGGCTGTGCAAGTCCCGCCTCCTGGCCCAGGAAGTGCGTGCTCGCAGGGACAGCCACCGTGGTGGGCCAGACTGACATCCCCTCCGCCCCCCTGCCGCAAGTCTATCAATCCCAGCATGCCTACGTCCCCCACGGGGCGGAGTGGTGACACCTTGTTCCCACGGAGGCCAGTGCAGCGACAAGATCACCACCGTGGGGCCAATGCAGGTGCTGAGGCAGGAGCAGTTGCGGGCAGACACACCTGGTGAGAGCAGGGGCATCCTCGCTTGGTGCCAGTGATCAGCGTTCAAGATCAGGAACCCAGAGGAGGTGAGGAGTTCCGTCCTCTCAGTAAAGTGGTGGGATAATCAGGGTGACTGCAGAGGAGGAATGTGCACTTTGGGAGCCCTGACAGAGCCTTGCTCGCTTAGAGCCTAGAGCACTCCTGGCAGGCAGCGGGTGACAGGATATGCTTTTCCGAGTTAATGAGAGAAAACATTGATTCTCCCGCTGACCACGAAGTTGGGAAATGGAGTGGGAGACATGTGGGGAGTGAGCGAGGTTCCCTGTCTGGGGGTTCCAAATCCACCATTGGTTCCTTTCACCGCTGACTAGAGATATACAGGGTGTCCCTCCAAAATGCATACACACTTTGAATACCTACTAATTCCAATAGGTTTAGGCATGAAAAGAAAGAAACAACAATGGAGCTGTCATCTGTTAAAAGTGTGGGTACAAACCAGCAGTCAGACATTCCCTGAGGGGTCCCAGATTGGAGAGGGTGCAGGTCGGACTGAGGAGCCCTTCCTCACCCCGTGCATGAATTCCATGCACTGGACCTCTAGTATATATATAATGCATGTGACCAGCTTGGCACAATTCCTGATACGCATCAATATTAGTTCTCTTCTTTCATAGAAGTCCTATTTCTCTCAGAATCCATGCCTCTCCCCCCTCCCCAACCCCCCAAGCAGTCTGTGAGAGCCAGATGTTTCACACAAAAAACTGTGTTTGGTTAAGGATAAACTTGGAGGAGCTAGAATCTTGTCCAGCCACATTCTTAGGCTTCAGTCATATTTATCACCAGCCCTCCCTGCACTGCACTTGCTCACGCTCCCACGGACAGGAAGACAAACTCCTGGGAACCTCAAATGATATTGCTCATTTGTATGCACTGCAGTGTCATACAAACTTAAGGGGACACACTGCGATCTGCATACTCTTTATCAATGATAGTGAAACCCAGGGTCCCAATGACTTGGATTAAATTCTGTTTTAAATCCTAGCTCTAGAAATCCTATCTCTCACTATTATTTACAACCCAAAGACCTAGCCTTTATCCATAAGCAGCAAGCCCCAGGCAGAGGAAGCCAGTTGCCTGGACCTGACTAATAATTACAAGATCAGACCTCTGGCAGGCTTAAGATAATATATATATATAATCTTTATTGTTCAGATTATTACAGCTGTTCCTCTTTTTTCCTGCATAAATCTTCTCCACCTCATTCCCACCCCACTCCACCCCATGCCTTTACACCCCCCCATCCTCATCCATAGGTGTATTAATTTTGTCCAGTCTCTTCCTGCACCCCCACACCCCTTCCTCCCCTCCCCCGAGGATTGTCAGTCCATTTCCTTTCTATGCCCCTGATTCTGTTATATTCACCAGATTATTCTGTTCATTAGATTTTTTATTCACATGATCTTTAGATTCAGTTGTTGATATATATTTGTTGTTCATAATTTTTATCCTTACCTTTTTCTTCTTCTTCCTCTTCTTAAAGAATACCCTTCAGCATTTCATATAATACTGGTTTGGTGGTGATGAACTCCTTTAGCTTTTTCTCATCTGTGAAGCTCTTTATCTGATCTTCAATTCTGAAGGATAGTTTTGCGGGGTAGAGTAATCTTGGTTGTAGGTTCTTGCTATTCATCACTTTATTTTTTTTTTAATATATTTTATTGATTTTGTACAGAGAAGAAGGGAGAGAGATAGAGAGTTAGAAACATCGATGAGAGAGAATCACCGATCAGCTGCCTCTTGCACACCCCCCACTGGGAATGTGCCTGCAACCAAGGTACATGCCCTTGCCCGGAATCGAACCCGGGACCCTTCAGTCCTCAGGCTGATGCTCTATCCACTGAGCCAAACTGGTCCCGGCAGGGAGCTTGAGTCTTAAAAAAGCCAGCCATGCACTCAGTTGCCACCTCTCTCAAAGCACGTGACCCTGTACCTCTGCCTTTACTTCTGCACCTCATCTGAGTCTCAGTGTGCTTTTCTCTTCCTTCTAGCTATAGAATTTCCATTCAGCCAGCCTTCCTGTGGTTCTGGATGATGTCAGTTCTGTCTTTTAGTTGTAGTTTTGAAGTCATTGTGTGAGGCATTAAGTTCAGGTGTTTACCTATGTCGCCATCTTGGTTTCTCCTAAAGGTAACATCTTGATCTAAGTTATGTCTCAGTTCATGAGCCCTATGAAGGAACCACACCCTGGCTGTTTTCCCATGAGACCAGACAGTGGGACACCAGAAAAGACTGCAGAGCTGTCCTCATGACCTGAAGAAATAATTTATTACCCTCACCTCTGACCAATCAGCTCACAGCATGCCTGGAGCTCCCTAACCCACGGTGTCTTGAGATTCTGCCCCATATATTCTGTAACCTACTTGCTACCAGCGAGTTCGGACTTGGAGCATAGCTTCAGTTCCCCTGGATGGCGCCATTCATCAATAATATCTGTCTGCACTGACATTCTAGGGTTTGGCTCGGCTAGCACTGGGTGGACAAGTCTTTCTATAACAAAAGTAATACCTCACATTTAGCTTTATGACTCATTTTAATGAGCCCAAGAGAGCTACCTTCACACACAAAGGCTGCTGGAACAGAAACACCCCCCCAAGGTGCTGCCAGGAGAGAAGCCACGGGACCCTCCTGCCCTCTTACCTGCAGAGCTCCCAGGGGCCCCAGCCTCCCAGCAGCAGCAGAGAAGGGGCAGAGCCAGGGCCCACAGAGAGCCCATCCTAGCTGGGACTCCAGCCACCGCTGCTCAGCAGGTCTCCTCACTGCCTCTCACAGACATCTGTTTCTGCTTCCTCTACCCAGAGAGGAGGGGCCGGCCACTGGCCTAGGTGTCACCTGGTAGTTTCCAGGCTGCAGCCAGCTGATCATCCATGCACAGCCTGAGCACTGGCAGCAAGATAACTCTCCTGCCCCCTTGCCCAGAGACCTCTCCTCTCTGGAGTTTCCATTGAAAACATGGGATCTCTATCACGGTGACACTCAGCCTTGGGTCCTGCAGCCCAGGAGGTCATGGGAGATGGTGCTTCACACACTTTCCCTCTGTCTCCACCCTTCACCCCTCCCCCCTCCTTATGCCTTGGGCTTGGGTTTCTCCTTAGACAGACTTGGATCTCATTCCTCACCCTAGACTTCATTAGTATACTAGTAATCTAGGGAAAATAAGAGAAACTTTCTGGCTGTTAAATGGGCATAATTGCTACCTCGCTGCACTGCTTTGTGAGGGTTACATAAGAGAGTAAACTCTTGTACAGTGCCTGCTGCCACACACTCGGTGCTCGCCAAAAACATGTCTCTCGGGTGCCCAATAAATGAGTGAGAGCCCTGATGTCTGCCCTGTCGCTCAAGTAGTAGAGAGAAGGGACAGCCCTGAGGTCTGGAGGAGACAGCTCTCCCGTGTGGGGCGAGCAGGACTCTGATTCTAACATTCCATTGTCACATCCTGTGACTCCACATCCCATCCAGAGCCAGGACCATGCCCTGCTGCCAGCCTGGAGGCTCAGGGAGGAGAAGGCACTAGCTGGGAGAAGGGAAAGAATATGTGTCTATCGCAGTTACGACACAGCCCCCAGAGGGGGGTTGTCAGTGCTGGCGCCAGGCCAGGCCCTTAGGTTTGGTCTCAAGACCCCGAACACCTGGGGCTTTTTGCAAAGCCCGAAAAAGGTCTAGAAGTATAATCCATATTTGGGGGACAAAGACAGAAAAGGGGTATAGAGGAAAGCTTCCACCATATTGGCTTCATCAGATCATGGGGTTGACTCCACTGAGACCATTGGTGTAATAAATCTGTGTAACTCCTTTTTCCTAAGTGTGTCTTGGGTTTCTTTGGTCTTCTGCAACATTTCAAGTGTCTAGAACAATGTGTGGCATACAGTAGGTTCTCCAAATATATTTGTTAAGTCAATGAAATAGCCTCCTATGTTGATTCTGGGTAAGAGCTGAGTTTGGCTGAAATGGGGGTCCAGAACCTGTCTGATTATTATGGTTTTGATGCTAAGAGTCATTTGCCCAGGCTTGGAATTTCCCCCAGAAAAACAGGAAGATAGGCCAGACAAATTTAGCAAACCCATGGTCTAGCCTCTGTAAAATGTAAGCATTTGGGTAACAGGTCTTGCAAGACCCAATTTGTGGGAAAAGGAGCAATAACTTAATTATAGTTCATCAAGAATATACATTAGATTGCTGTCACATATTCAGATTACTAGCTGCTGGAAACCAAATCAGTTTCACTGAAAAAGAGATGTTGACAGGAAGCCAGGAAGGCTGGTCAACAACCTTAATTGCTCTAACCTTTAGTTGAGATTTTGTTAGCTGAAGCAGAATCTACCTTGTCCGTGTAAGTTTCTGTTATTTCCTGCCTAAGGGCTACATGTAAATTTCTATTTATGTTGCTTAAGATGTTTTCCCCAAAGCCTCAATAAAAGGGGATGGCAGGGCGAGAGCAGTAGTAGTTCTCCCACTAGAGTTGGACTACCGCCTGGCCCCCCAAATCGCCAAATTGAATTTCTTCAGGTCTCTTTTCATTTGTGTGCGCCCTTCTCCAGAAGCTGAACCCTGAATTGGAACTCTTTCTACGCGGGCCGTGAAAGAGAGTCCTATAACTAGCCCCCCAAATATCAGGGTTACATTGGAATTAGCCTTTTAGCCTTCTCTGGAATTTATCACTTAGTAAGACAGACCCCTGCCATGTGGAACTACCTTCCTAAAGAGGAAATGGCAAACCATAAACACAATAACTAAGTGAATTATACAGGGACAAATAGTATGGAAAAAAGAAAAAAAAATTAGGTCCAGTGGTTGGAGACCTGCAAAGCAACTGAGAACAGATTAACAGGAACAAAGATAGTTTACTTACATGTACACCAGTAAGTTGCTCAGGAGTAACTCACTAAATAAAGGTGTATTTACCAAATTCAACAAGGGGAGGGGAGTGGGGGAAGGGACTTCCACGGGGAAGTTTGAGAAATTCTATTGGCTGGCTGCCTATCTCCATGAGAGGGAATAATGGCAGCTGCATTTTTGGAAGGTGAGTGTTGAGAGTGTGGAGCGTCTGGAATTGTCCTACTTTGCTGGTGTGGTCTAAGCTGGCACAATCAGTTTGGAAAACTGTTTGATGCTGTGTATTAAGGAGAACACGTGTCCACCCACAGACCCAACAATTCTACTCCTGGATATATATGCTCAGGATGTGTACAGAATGTTCATAGCAGCTTTATTTAGAATAGTGAAACAGTGGAAACAATCCAAATGTCTATCTGAAGGAAAATGCATAAATAAATTGTGGCATATTTATTCAATGGAATCCTACACAACCACAATAAAAGAATGAAGTACTGCCCTAACTGATTTGGCTCAATGGATAGGGCATCAGTTCTGGTCAAGGGCATGTACCTTTTGTGACAGTATGGATGAACCTGAAAATTATTACATTAAGTGAAATAAGCCAGTCAGAGAAAGACAAATACCGCGTGACCTCACTCATATGTGGAATCTAATGAACAAAATAAATTGATGAACAAAATAGAAACAGAGGCATGGATACATGAAACAGACCAACAGCTGTTAGAGGGGAGGGGAGGAGGAGGAACTGGCTGAAAGAAGGTTAAGGGATTATCCATAAGACATAAATACATAACACATAGACACAGACAACAGTGTTGAGACAACCAGAGGAAAGGGGAGGAGGGGTAGGTGGAGGTAGGCGAAGTGGGGTGGGAATGGGAATGGAAAGAGACTTTGCTTTGGGAGATAGGCGCACATGCAGTGTGCAGATGTTCTGTGGAGTTGTACACTCGAAACCTGTATGGTTTTTCTAACAAAAGTCACTCCAATAAATTCAATTTTTGGCTCAGTGGATAGAGTGTCAGCCTTGGTCCCCGTGCTAGGGCACTTGAAATTCAGGACAGAAAGAACAATAACTATAATCATCACATAATATATAGTGGAAAATTAACTGTATAAACCTTTGCTACCTTACTTACAACTTCTGCCAAGTATTTTGCTAGCTCAACCACAGAAACCACACATCCTGCTTCTTAGCTAGATGAGCAGCCAGAGTAGAGAATACCCCCCAGAAACATCCTGCCAGCAGCCCCAAAAATAAAGTTGGTTTTTACGCCCTAAATGTTAGCCAATCATCTTTTACCAAATATCCTCCCCAGAGACAGAAAATAAAAGCAGGTTAACACCTTTGTTCGGGGCTCTTGCCTGCTGCTGCGCCAGCTAAGGCTCGAGCCCGGATTCGAATTCGTGAATAAAGGCTGATATTTGGAACAATTTGGTCTCTGTGGCTTTTCCTGGGAATCTGGTCCATAACAGTCCCAGGTTCGATTCCAGTCAAGGGCATGTACCTTGGTTGCGGGCACATCCCCCCCCCCCCAAGAGAATTGATGTTTCTCTCTCATTGATGTTTCTCTCTCTCTCTCTTCCTCTCTGTAAAAAAATCAATAAAATATATTTTAAAATATATATTAATGGGTAAAACAACAACAACAAAAAAAAAACCTCCCGTCTGCACTGCCATTTCACAACTCCTTTATGGTGTATGGGACAGAAGTAACCATTTACCTAACTCCTAAGTCAGTCCCCCTCTAAAACACGCATACCGGCTGTTTCCCTGAAGGGTGGCCAGGGGCTGTGGTTCCCTTCCTCACCCTGTGATTCCTGCGACGCAGGAGTGGGCCCCGCACCGCGCCACCCCGGGGGCAGGAGTGGAGCCACCAGCCGCGGAGGCAGCCCCCAGCCCACCTCCACCGCGGACCAGGGGGGCCGGGGCAGCCACGCCCAGACCGCGGGGGCGTGACCCCACGACGACGGCCCTCCCCTTCCGGTCTCAACACCACCCAGGTTCCGGCTGAACGCCTGAATCAGCGCAGACTATTGGGTCTGGCTGGGCCGGTAGCTAAGCGGGACGGGGTAGCCCCGCCCACCAGGGCTGGTCTCCGGGGCGCGCTCCTGGTCAGGCTGTGAGGCGGCGCGGACGCCTCAGAAGCCTGTCGTCGGGCGGCCCGGCCCCCTGGCGCCGGGTCCGGGAGAGCCGGGGAGCGCCGGGGCCGCTCCGCGCGGGACGCAGAGGGAGACGCAGAGGTGAAGGGTGGCAGGTGAGTCTGGCGGGGCTGAGGGAGGCAGCACCCGGAGGGGCACGGGAGGGGAAAGGGGAGGAGAAAGAATGAAGAGAAGGGCCGGGGGCCGAAGCCGGTTTGGCTCAGTGGTAGAGCGTCGGTCTGCGGACTGTAAGGTCCCGGGTTCGATTCCGGTCAAGGGCATGTACCTTGGTTGCGGGCACATCCCATTAGGGGGTGTGCAAGAGGCAGCTGGTGGATGTTTGTCTCTCATGGACGTTTCTAGCTCTCTATCCCTCTCTCCTCCTCTCTGTAAAAAAAATCAATAAAATATATTTAAAGAGAGAGAGAGAGAGAGAGAGAGAGAGAGAGAGAGAGAGAGAGAGAGAGAGAGAGACGGGCCGAGGAAGAAGGGTTCTGAAGACCGAGGGAAGCAAGGCTCCGCCAGAGCCCAGTGCTCCCCTGGGTTAAACGCCATTGAGATGCCTTGAGGGACGCTAAGAACCAAGTGAGGGCATTGGATTTGGCCAAGAGCAGCTTGTAGGTAACGTTTGAGATTTGGCTGTGGAGACACAGGTCATAGAGGCGAGAGGCGAGGCATGCTTACTGTCCTCCCCTTCACTGCTTTCAAAGGAATGCCTTAGTCCCTTGGAATTTCAAAAAATAATTAACCCGGTTCAGTGGTAGAGCGTAGGCCTGCGGACTGAAAGGTCCCGGGTTCTATTCCGGTCAAGGGCATGTAGTACCTTGGTTGTGGGCACATCCCAGTAGGGGCTGTGCAAGAGGCAGCTGATCGATGGTTCTCTCTCATCCATGTTTCTAACTCTGTCCCTCTCTCTTCCTCTCTCTAAAAAAATCAATAAAATAATTTTTTTAAAGTAACACTTAAAAAAAATAATAACCCAAAATAAACTCTTGGCCTTCCTACCTTCCTATGTTAAATAGTTTAGATCTGTGGCAGATAGTATTTTTTTTTTTTAAGCTTTTTTTTTTTTTTTTTACAAAAATGTACTGAGTCTGTTAGCAGTGCGAGGACCTGGGGGGGGGGAGAAGGGGGCAAAGGACTGAGACTTCATGTAAAGATGCCTGTTTATTTTGTTCTAATTAGGTAGGAGGCAGGAGTCCAGTCCTGGACTCTTGTGCTGCGGGGGTCTTCTGGAATGGGGAAGACCACTCTGACCAGGAAGGGAGTACTGGACTGGATGGAAGGAATGCTCTATCATAATAGGTTCCATGAAGTCCTCTATCTGAGCTGCAGAGAACTGTGCCAGCGGATAAAGATACAATTTGCTGATTGGCTTGCTATGATTGGCCTGGCTGCCAGGCCTCCATCCAGAGATCCTGGCCCCGTCCAGAAACTCTTGTTCTTCCTAGATGGGGTTGATGAACTGAGAATACTGTGTGAGGAGCACACATAGGATCTGTTAAGACTGGGCAAAGCCACTGCCAATGCCCCTCCTACGGAGCAGATGGTGTAACCCCACAGCCACTGCCCAGACCACCACAACACCCTTCATGCATTCCTTCTAATGTGCTCAGCCCAGGCGTCTGGGCAGCCTGAGGACTTGAGGGGCCCGTGCTATTTAGCTGCTGAGAGACTCTGAGAACAGGAAATCCGATGTAATAAATTTCAGACACATGAACTGGATTTACCATTTCCTGAATATAAATATGAAGTGTTTCAGAAAGATGATTGTGGTGTTTCTCCTTTTTCCGAGTCCCGCACGGAAAGAAAGAAAGACAGATTCCCCGGTGGAGGAGCTGGGGATTAAGAAATTAGAGAAAGAGACAAGAGGCAGAAATAGATTCAAGCTGGGTGCCGGGTGGAGCCTAGTCCTCTGATAGAGAGGCAGTCACACCCATCACAGACAACACAGCACATTTATTGGTTTCCAAAGGGGAGTTTAAGGTCAAAAGGAGTTTTGGGTGTGCCCAGGTCCTATTCATCAAGACCTGGGTAAGTTCCTCATTTTTTTTGTACAAGATTTTTAAAAATATATATATTTTATTCATTTTTACAGAGAGGAATTGAGAGGGATAGAGAGTTAGAAACGTCGATGAGAGAGATCAGCTGTCTCTTGCACACCCCCCATGAGATGTGCCTGCAACCAAGGTACATGCTCTTGACCAGAATCAAACCCGGAGGAGCGGGGGGGGGGGGGGGGGGGGGGGGGGGGGGGGGGGGGGGGGGGGGGACACGACACACGACACACCTTTCAGTCCTCAGGCCAAGGCTCTATCCATTGAGCCAAACCGATTTCGGCTTTTTGTACAAGATTTAGCATATCAAGACCTGGGTTACTCAAGGTCCTATTTGTTCCTCATTCCAAGCACTTGGATAAAGATAAGAAATCTACTGATAACAGGACTCTGCCAGTGCCCTCGGGCTCAGCTGATAAGAATTAAAAGAATGTCCTTGTGCCTTCCCAGACAGCTCTCTACAATGATGATTTTGAAAACTAGTTTTATCCACTTGAATATCAGGGGTTTGGGCAAGTATTTTTTACTCTCGGGGAATAAACAGGAATAAAATATATTCATATCTCTTCCTTTGGAGATCTGAAAAATCTAATTGAAAATTTTGAAAGGAACAATCCAATTTTCAACCTTGACAGTAATTTCTACTTGGACCTCCAAAGGCGAAAAAGTTCTCATATAAGATGTCCCAGAGTATACAGTTGAAATTACTGCAGTGAATAGAACAAGGAAATCAACATATTCATGCAGTAAAAACACTTACCTAGTTCTCTGAGGTCCAAATGAGGAAATTTGTGAAACAAGCAATGGATTTGCCAGTGGGTATACCAGTGTACCAATCCATTAATATTTTTTCCAAATTAAATGTCCAGAGTTTCGCTTTCCATATTAAGTACTGTCATTTTGTGCAGACAGTTAGCTCTAATTTTACAGGGAGTACTCAGGATAATTTCTTTCTCCATGTTTCCTCCCAGCTTTCCTCAGGAAGGATCATAGGATCTTTTCCTATGAAGATCCATGAGACACTCCTCAGATGAGTTTTAGTCCATAGCTCATATTTCAGTCTCAGAAATAAGTCCAGGCCTATTTAGAGGAATCAGTAACAGTGGCCTCTACTCCTGCCTACCTGTCTGATGGATGACCTCCCTCTTGAAGAAATCACATTCTGGTCATGATGAAACCATGGGTTTCCCCTGCCTGAAGCTTGGTCTTCTCCTGCTCCCCAGATATTCTCTTCTCATCGTTCTCAGATTTCTATAATGTCACCATTAGTTTGGTGGCAATCTATCCCCTGAGAGCCAGGAGAACCAAGTTACTACCTGAACCTACTTTTTTTCCCCCCTGCAGTTTGTCCAATCACTTTCCCTGGGCCTCACTGAGCTGCTGTGTGTAGTTCCAGTGGCAGTTGTCCAAGAATTCCCAGGACTTAGGGGTTTCCCAGGAGGCAGACTTTAATGCCAGAGCAATCCCAGGCAAACTGGGACAAGTTGGTTCCCCTCTTAATAGTGGAGTTTATAGTCTGTGAAGCTGTTTCCCTTTTTAGGAAATTCTGGGCGTTAACAATAAATGTGGGAAGGTATCTGAGGAAACAACTCCTGTAATTAAGTGACAACTTCATGTAAGCCTCACTTCTCTGGAGACAGGGAATAGTCAGAGCAAGAATTTTTTCAGAGCCTTATCTCCCCTAGATATGACAGGATTTTGTGGTGTTGGATAGTAAACTGTCCTTGAAGGTAGTGTTTTTAATGTCATGGTTCTATGTTTTTCTCTTCATTTGTTGCTGAGCCTGGGGGAAGTCTTGTTAAAGTGGGCCAGTGCCATGACCGCTGTCAGATGTGGCACTAAGAATTAGAGGAAGTGGTGACATGTGGCCCCTTAGGCCTTCCTGAGATCTGCCAACTCTGGCCACTGTTGAACTCATCATCATCATCTCAGATTTTTCACTTTTATTATTGTTTTTAATTTTAAATAAATCTTTATTGTTCGTATTATTACAAATGTTCCTCATTTTTTCCCCCTCCATTGCTCCCCTCCACCAGGTTCCCACCACACCCTCTGCCCTTTCCCCACCCGCCATTGTCATCATCCATAGATGCACAGTTTATGTTCAGTCTCTTTCCGCATCCCCCACTCCCCTTCTCCCCGAGAATTGTCAGTCTACTCCCCTTCCATACCTCTGATTCTATTATATTCACCAGTTAATATTGTTCATCAGATATTTTTTAAAAATATATTTTATTGCTTTTTTTACAGAGAGGAAGGGAGAGAAATAGTTAGAAACACTGATGAGAGTCATCGATCAGCTGCCTCTTGCACGCCCCCTACTGGGGATGTGCCCACAACCAAGGTACATGCCCTTGACCGGAATCAAGCCCAGGACCCTTCAGTCTGCAGCCTGACGCTCTATCCACTGAGCCAAACCAGTTTCGGCAGATTTTTTTTTTTAATTGCTTCTATTTTTATTTTCTCACCTTGGATTATTCTCTCTCTCTCTCTCTCTCTCTTTCTCTCTCTCTTTTTTAAAAAATAAACCTTTATTGTTCATATTATTACAAAAGTTCCTCATTTTTTTCCCCCCTCCACCAGGTTCCTACCCCACCCTCTGCCCTTTCCCCACCCCCATTGTCTTCATCCATAGGTGCACAGTTTATGTTCAGTCTCTTCCTGCACCCCCCACTCCTCTTTTCCCTGAGAATCGTCATTCCACTCCCCTTCCATACCTCTGATTCTATTATATTCACCAGTTAATATTGTTCACCAGGTTTTTTAATTCCCTTGGTTTTTATTTATTTTTATTTATTTTTTTTAATATATATATTTTATTGATTTTACACAGAGAGGAATTGAGAGGGACAGAGAGTTAGAAACATCGATGCGAGAGACACATTGACCAGCTGCCTCTTGCACACCCCCCACTGGGGATGTGCCCACAACCAAGGTACATGACCTTGACCGGAATCGAACCCAGGACCTTTCATTCCGCAGGCCAACGCTCTATCCACTGAGCCAAACTCGTCCCGGCTAATTCCCTTGGTTTTTAGATTCACTTGTTGATAGCTATGTATTTGTTGTTCATAATTTTTATCTTTATTTTCTTTCTCTTCCAAAATAACTCCCTTCAGCAATTCATATAATTCTGGTTTGGTGGTGATGAACTCCTTTAGCTTTTTTTTATTTGTGAAGCTCTTTATCTGGCCTTCAATTCTGAGTGATAGCTTTGCTGGGTAGAGTATTTTTGGCTGTAGGTTCTTGCTATTCATCACCTTGAATATTTCTTGCCATTCCTGTCTGGCCTGCATGGTTTCTGTTGAGAAATCAGCTGACAATCGTATAGGTGCTCCTTTATAGGTAACTACCTGCTTTGCTCTTGCTGCTTTTAATATTCTTTGTCTTTTGCTCTTGGAATTTTAATTATGATGTGTCTTGGTGTGGTCCTCTTTGGATTCCTTTTGTTTGAGATTCTGTGTGCTTCCTGGACTGGTAAGTCTAATTCCTTCACCAGGTGGGGGAAGTTTTCTGTCACATTTTCTTCCAATATGTTTTCGGTATCTTGCTCGCTCTCTTCTTCTGGGACCCCCATAATTCTGATGTTGTTTCACTTGAAGTTGTCCCAGAAGTTTCTTACATTGTCTTCAACTTTCTGGATTCTCTTGTCATCTTGCTTCTGTGGAGGAGTGTCTCCTGGTTCTTTATGTTCCAAATCTTTGACTTGATTCTTGCGATCTTCCATTCTGTTTTTAGGATTCTGAATAATATTTTTTATTTCAGACAGTGTATTCTTTATTTATAGTTGATCCCTTTTTATTTCTAGTTGATCTCTTTTTATATCCTCATAGGTTTTGTTTATTTTATCAGCCTTTTCTAGGAAATTCTTGAAAAACCTTATAAACTTGGTTTTGAACTCTATCCAGTCGCTTTTTGTTCTCCATTTCTTTCGTTGTGATCTGTTTCCTTGTTTCAGCATTTTCGCAGCTTCCCCGAGTTGGTAGGGTGGCTTTGTGTGCTAAGGTGTCCTATATTGTTCAGCCTCCCAGTTACCTGAGGTGGACACTCTTGGTGCACCCCTTTGTGGACTGGGTGTGTACAGCCTTATTGTAGTTAAGTCTTGATTGTTGTTGGTATCACTGGGAGATTTTTCACTTTTAGCTAAACATGATGTGCTTAATTTTTATTTTGACTGAGAATGTTTTATTAATGTATGGAGCATATGCTTTTTTTTTTTTTTTTTTTTTTTTTTGCTTTTTTTCCTCATTTTTAAAAATTTTATCCTAGAAAAAATAAGTTGCAACCAATCAAAGTTATTTTATGTCTCTCTGTAATTACTTATGAGAGAAGGTCCATCTTCTCCAGAAACATTTTCATTTGAAATCAGTAGCTATTCTTTCTTATATTTCTTTCTTTCATGCCAAACACGTGAGTTTGATTATTTCATCCAAATTACTTCAAAACCCAGGCAACAAGGGTGCTTTAGGAAATAGGTAACCTGAACTTTTTTAAAGCTACGTTTGTTCATACAAATTCTTTGAGGCTATTACAGAAAGCTTGGCAGTGCAGTTTGCCTTTTAAATTCAACAATTGACTTCCAGTGTTCTTCTGATGATGGATATTTCCTCTCCTCTCAGGATCACCTAAGTGGGTCGGAGCACTATTGGAGATGCCAGAATGAGAAGGCGCAAGAGTCCTGGTCCCCATCAACCAGCCACCCAGGTGACTCGCACTAGGCCCAGGACAGGAACCTCTGTGCACAGGGTTGCCTCCGCTCCCACCACTCGCACTCTGGTTCGCCCACAGAGGCCCCCAGCTGAGGTTGGTGTGACCTTTGAGGATGTCGCCATTTGCTTCTCCAAGAAGGAATGGTGCCTCCTTGATGAGGCTCAGAGACACCTGTACCTTGAAGTGATGCTGGAGAACTATGACCTCATCTCCTCTCTAGGTTGCTGCTGTGGAGCAGAAGATGAGGCACCCACTGACCAGCATGTTTCTGTGAGAGTGTCACAGGCAAAGAATCCCAATGTAGCTTTATCCTCCCAGAAAAGCCACCCCTGTGAGAGTTGTGGAATAGTCCTGAGAGACATTTTCTACTTGGTTGAGAATCAGGAAACACAGCACAGCCAGAAACTGTTGAGATGTGGGGCATGTGGAAAGCGGTTTTATCTCAGCACAAAGTGTCCCCAGCACCAGGAGCAGCACGTGAGAGAGATGCATTTCATAAGAGGTGTGGACAGGGCCCCACGTGCCAAGGGCTGCCGTTTCAATGTGTCACAAAAGCCTTTTACCTCTGAGGAGGTTGGACAGGACGTTCTCAACAGCTCAGGACATATCCAAGAGCAGGCTGCTCACACCACAGGTCGGCCAAGTGAAATGTCAGCATCTGGTGTGAGTTTTAAAAGGAGAAAAAGTGATTACGCCAGGAAAGAATGTAAGAAAGCCATTGGCTGCAACCAAACAATTGCTCAGGACCGCGGTGCCTGTACTGGAGTACAGTGTTTTACGTGCTGTGAATGTAAAAAATATTTTACAAGAATTTCTGATCTTCATAATCACCAGAAAGTTCATACAGGAGAAAGGCCATATGAGTGCGGTGAATGTGGAAAATGCTTTAGACTGCACGCCAACCTTATTGTACACAGTCGAGTTCATTCTGCAAAAAAGTCACATGAGTGTGGTGAATGTGGGAAATCCTTTAGCCAAAATGCAAGTCTCATTCAACACCAGAGAGTTCACACTGGAGAAAAGCCATATGAGTGTGATAAATGTGGGAAATCCTTCAGCCAAAGTGCAAGCCTCATTCAACACCAGAGAGTTCATACTGGAGAAAAGCCATATGAGTGTGGTGAATGTGGAAAACTTTTTACTAGACTCTCTGGCATTTATCGTCATCAGAGACTTCACACTGGAGAAAGGCCTTATGAGTGCAGTGAATGTGGGAAATCTTTTGTCACGAACTATCACTTGCGTTGTCATCAGAGATCTCACACTGGAGAAAGACCTTATAAGTGCAGTGAGTGTGGGAAATCTTTTATCAATGACTCTGGCCTCCGTTGTCATCAGAGATGTCACACTGGAGAAAAGCCATATAAGTGTGGCGAATGTGGGAAATCCTTTAGCCAAAGTGCAAGTCTTGTTCAACACCAGAGAGTTCATACTGGAGAAAAGCCATATGAGTGTGGTGAATGTGGAAAATATTTTACCAGTACCTCTGGCCTTTATCGTCATCAGAGACTTCACACTGGAGAAAGGCCTTATGAATGCAGTGAATGTGGGAAATCTTTTGTCACGAACTATCACTTGTGTTGTCATCAGAGAGTTCACATGAGTAAGGCCTTATGATTGCAGCAAATATGGGAAACCTTGTATCTGTAGCAGTGGCCTTGGTTATCATTAGAGATTTCACACTCGAGAAAGGCCTTATGAATGCAGTGAATGTGGGAAATCTTTTACCAGAAACACTTACGTTGTCATCAGCGAGTTCACAATGAAGTAGGGAACACAGGTTTTTTTTGTTCACTGTTAATATTGGAGGAAACTGAGACCCCATTTTTCTGATTTTAATCTCATACATCAAAATGTTAATGGTAGGGAGATTTTCCTTAAAGTTTAGTTATGTTGGAAATGTGTCTGTGTTGCACTTTCTAACCTGCCCAGAGTTTTTGCCAGGTTTATGTCACTGCAGATTTCTGTGGCCAAAGCTAACCACTTACTAGTAGTAGGTCTCTATAGTATGTATCAGTCACCATTCTGATGTGTACAGATAAGTTAACTTTGTTCTCGGATTTGTTGGAGGAAATTAGGAGTAGCCTGAGCCCTTAATGAGATCTGTATTTCCTTCATTCTGACTAGTTGGGGCATGTGCCTGACCCAGTGTTGACCCCAGAGAACATCATCTAAGGTTAGCTGGCAGCTTGCAGAAGGACTACCTTTTCAGGGACATGTTTCCCTAGATACCTGTGATGAATATTTCCATTGTCAAAGTCAGCAGTGCAAGAACTTCCAGGCCCATGTCCCTTTAGTTTGTAAAATAATGTAGGCCCTTTTGTTTAAGTCCTCTTTAATAAGACGTTTTATTTACTGTGTGGGATAGGTTATAAGCAGGCTTGAGCTCTATAAGCATGAAGAGGTGAACAACTTTTATGGGGTCTCAAACTTTCTCTGCCTCTGAAGAGACAATATAGTGCTGAAATTAGCTCACCAGTTTTTGCCAAATTTGCATTGCTTTCCACATCCTCCTAGGAAAGACTGCAGGGCTCTGGTATTCATGTGAAGCCTGGATGCTATGAGTTTTAGGAGACAGAAATCAGGTTCAAGAGGGGACAGGTGAGCCTGATCTGTGTGGTTCATGATTGAGCATTGGTCAAGGTTTGATTCCCAGTCAGGGCACATGCCAGGGTTGCAGGCTCCATCCCCAGTAGAGGTTGTGCAGGAGGCAGCCAATCAGTGGTTCTCTCATCATCATCATCATCGATGTTTCTACCTCTCTGAAATCAATAAAAATATATTTGAGGGGCAGGTGTGACAACCTCAAGTGTTTCTGGGAGCAGCATGATTTTTCTCTTGATCACAGGTTATGCCAGTACTTTTGGAGGAAATCACTTTCAAAGATCTTGCAAAGGGCTATCTGTCCTAGTGTCTATAATTCCATATGTGATGGTCATTTGGGGTAGGACAATAGGAGTTAAGAGAAAGCATAATTGCTACAGAATCACACCTAATAGTGATTATGCATAATTATATGGAGATATGTTTCTTTTATCCATGTCAATAACTCATAATGCAATGTCTGAGTCAGGATAGGTGAATGATTAACTTAAAGAAATTAGGAAGTTGTGACTTAAAGCAATTGTACATTTTTGCATTCTTCCAGCATTGTGTGAGGTATTCCGTTCCTCCACAGCCTAGAGAAGATTTGGTTTGGTCAGTCATTCTTTCTGTAAACTTTTTTTTATAACTTATGCTATCTCACTGTTGTTTGCATTTTTCTAAGTAAGCGTTTATGATGAGCCTTTTTTTTCAGATGTGCATTTGCTAACTATTTGGTAAAATGTTTGAGTACATGTTCTGCCAAATATTTGAATTTTGGAAATTTTCTTTAGCAAAAGATCAGTTGTGGGGAGCAGTCTCAGATTGACAAAGTCCCGAGGAGACAAAGTGTTTCACAAGGTGGGCTGTCTGGCACCCACTCCCTTGGCCCCCTGAGGCTTGCCAGTTTGCAGACAAAGCAAGATATTATGAGACAGAGTATGAGTAAAGGGAAGTAAGCAGGATGGCGGGGAAACAAGGAAGCTGGCCGTAGTCACGAGGCAGGTCAGAGGGAAGTTGATAAGTCTGTAAAGGCTAGAAAGAAAAAGCTGTGCAGATCTAATGATAAAATTGCTTTCGCTCACCTGATACTTATGTAATCATAATTGCATCAGTATGCTGAGAGAAATAAATTCGGGGCGGCAGTCTTGAACTGTTTGCCCTCCCGATCCCATCTTTGTTTGTCTCTTTGTTGCCTTTTCTCCATCCTCACCCCCCTTTTAGGTACTGTTCAACTGAAGCCAGCGGGCCCGGCAATCAGTGAAACAACAAAAACGCACGTTAGAATTTCACTCGTTTTGTGTCTTTTTTGTTTCATAAGATTAATGTTTTCATATTGGAAAACAAATAAAGTCAACAATTGACTCAAATTTATTTCATTCCTTTGGATGTGAATATCCAGTTTGCCCAACACCATTTATCGAAGAGAAACTGTCCTTTCCCAATTAAGTGTTTTTGGCTCCTTTGTCAAAAAGGAATTGACAGTACATGCATGGGTCTAGAGGACTATTGGAAACAGGTCATTCTTTGGGACATCTCAGGGAGCTGCAGAAGTTATCAAGATGAGGCACTAAGGGGAAGGGAAAATGAAACAGCTTGGAACTGATCTTGCCATTCAGTTTAGAGGAAGCGCTGCAATATGGAAAGAGCCCTGAGTTGAAATTTGTACAATCTAGATCTTTCAAAGAATAGGAGCTCCTTTCACCTTGAGAAACTCTAAGAAGTAAGGTTTATTGAGTCTTTAAATATAGTAAGAGTGGCTTACACACTTTTCATTTAGTTTCCTCCACATTGCCATGACCTATTAGTTCTGTTATCCCCATTTTTTACAACAGGAAGCTGAGGCAAAGCAGGGTGAGCTAAACTGTCCCAAATCACAGCTATTACGTGACAGCCATAGACTGTGCTGCTCAGAGGTTCTGGGTGAAAGTCACTTTGCTCCTCTCAGTTCTGCTGCCTCATTGTCAGCCACCATCCTACTCTGTCTGTGTCTCTGAACCTGTCCTTCTGTCTCTATACTATGAAAATTGTGTCCTTGTCCATTTCTCATAGGATACCTTCTCAACCTTTTGTTAACAGTTTTCTGCCTGTAGAACAATATCCCATTCTTTGCTGTGTATGATGAGCAAGTTCCTCTTTTCCTCTTCTCCTGCAGCCATTTGTCCTTGCACTGTCCCCACATGGCATAAGCACAGGAGCCCCTCTGTCTTCCTCATCTGGGGACCTCTGTGTGAGGTATGGGGCAGCAGGAGAGGATGGCAATGGTAAGGCCCCATCTTCTCACAGACAGAACCCCCTGCATCAGAGACCATCTCTCCAGAAAGCAGCATTATGAGTCCAGCAGCACATACAAAAGGAAAGTTCGCCTTTACCAATAACCCCAGAATTTCTAATAAGATAGAAATGTGACACCATTTTCACTCAGCTCAACTGATCCAGCAAAGATGAAAAGGCATGCTAATTTTCCGTGTTGGTGTGGGTGTGAGTCAGGTGACATATGGTTGTTCTTGGAATCATAAACTAATAAAACCACACTGGCTGACAGTTTAGTTCTTTAATTTTTTAAAAACCTTAAACACACAAAAAGAAAAAAACCTTAAACTCTTATGCTTCCATTTCACCCATCAAATCCAACTATTCTCAACCAGACAAATAGTAAAGTGTACATTAAAAAAATGATTATAGAATTGTTCATAATTTGTGCTCCAAAAAAATTGGGAGGAGCACATAAGTACAAAAATGTTTTCAAAAGTGGATAAATTAGTTTGGGTACTTTCTTGTAATAGACTGTTTGCTTACATTAACAACACAGTTGACCCTTGAGCAACATAAGGGTTAGGGCACTAACACCTGCCCCCCCCCTTTTCTCCATAGCTAAAAATTTGTTGACTCCACAAAAGCTTAACTACAATCGTTCCTTAGTATCCACAGAGGATGGGTTCAGGACCCTCAGTGGATACCAAAATCCATGGTTGTTCAAGACCCTTATATAAAACTCGAGGCCCAGGAGAAACCAAGATGGCGGCATAAGGTAGACACCTGAATGCAGCCTACCACAACAAATTTGAATTTGGAATGGAAAACAGGGGAAACATCGCCCTGAAGCGCTGGACGGCTGGCTGAGAGGAGGCTCTACCATCTGGGAAGGAGAGAGAAGGCACGCTGAACCTCAGGAACTGTGAAGGTGTGGAGAACTGTGCGCGCGAAAAGGCAGCTGCCCGACTTCGCTGCCGGCTTGCTTGCGGAGCGCAGAGAGGGCAGGCCGTGTCGCTGCTGGCTTACTCCCTGCGCACTGAGAGGGCGGACAGCTAACGCGAGGCTGGCTTTCTTGTGCGGGAGGAAAACAGAACCACCCTATTGCTCTGATAGACGCCCCAGAGAGGGAGAGGCCAGATGTCAAGCAGTGGGCAGAGATCTCTGGAGGTGTGTGAAACCAGACCCTCGTAGGGAGGGGCTGAATAAAGCTTGTCTGCACCACCCGAGACTCCGCCCCATCTAAGCGAAGCACAGAAGCCCTTCCAGTGGCTAGCTTTCTCGTTCCCGCGAATAGGACTCTCGTAGGGAGGGGCAGACAGGAATCTAAAGCTTGTCTGCACCTATACGAAAGCGGTGTGTGCACCTGCAACCAATTTTCGGGATTCACCAAACTTGGCTGTGCCACTCCGAGACTCCACCCCATCCAAGCGGAATACAAAAACCGTCCTAGCTGAGACACTTCTGATCCTCATAGCCAATTAGCTTGGAGATCAACGCTTACTAGTGATACCAACAACAAGCAAGGCTTAACAACAAGACTGCACACACAACCCACAAAGGGCTACACCAAGACTGTCCACCTAAGGTAACTGGGAGGCTGACCCACTGAACCATATAGGACACTTTAGTACACAAAGCCATCCTACCAATTCAGGGAAGCTGTGAAAATGCCGAGACAAGGAAACAGATCACAAACAAAAGAAATGGAGGACAAGAAGTGACTGGATATAGAGTTCAAAACCACACTTATAAGGTTTTTCAAGAGTTTCCTAGAAAAGGCCAATAAAATATACGAGACCTATGAGGATATGAAAAGGGATCAACTAGAAATAAAGAATACATTTTCTGAAATAAAAAATATTATACAGAGTCCTAAAAACAGAATAGAAGATCGCAAGAATCAAGTCAAAGATTTGGAACACAAAGAGCCAGAGGACACTCCTCCGCAGAAGCAAGAAGATAAAAGAATCCAGAAAGTTTAAGATAGTGTAAGAAACCTCTGGGACAACTTCAAGCAAACCAACATCAGAATTATGGGGGTCCCAGCAGAAGAGAGAAAGCAAGATACCGAAACATACTGAAAGAAATAGTGACAGAAAACTTCCCCCACCTGGGGAAAGAAATAGACTTACAAGTCCATGAAGCACATAGAACCCCAAACAAAAGGAATCCAAAGAGGACCACACCAAGACACATCATAATTAAAATTCCAAGAGCAAAAGACAAAGAATATTAAAAGCAGCAAGAGCAAAGCAGGTAGTTACCTATAAAGGAGCACCCATACAATTGTCAGCTGACTTCTCAACAGAAACCATGCAGGCCAGACAGGAATGGCAAGAAATATTCAAGGTGATGAATAGCAAGAACCTACAGCCAAAAATACTCTACCCAGCAAAGCTATCACTCAGAATCAAAGGCCAGATAAAGAGCTTCACAAATAAAAAAAAGCTAAAGGGGTTCATCACTGCCAAACCAGAATTATATGAATTGCTGAAAGGGATTCTTTAGGAAGAGGAAGAAGATAAAGATAAAAATTATGATCAATAAATATGTAACTACCAACAAGTGAAACTAAAAGCCAAGGGAATTAAAAAACCTGATGAACAATATGAACTAGTGAATATAATAGAATCAGAGGTATGGAAGGGGAGTGGACTGACAATTCTTGGGGAAAAGGGGAGAGGGGGGTGTGGGAAGAGACTGAACATAAACTGTGCACCTATGGATGAGGACAATGGGGGGTGGGGAAAGGGCAGAGGGTGTGGTGGGAACCTGGTGGAGGGGAGCAATGAAGGGGGGTGGGGGGATGAGGAACATTTGTAATAATATGAACAATAAAGATTTATTTAAAAAATTAAAAAAATAAAACTAGAGTCCTGGTGCATGGCTTTGTGCACTAGTGGGGTCCCTTAGCCTGGTCTGTGCCCTGTCACAGTCTGGTACCCCTTGGGGGATGTTGGACTGCCGATTTCGGCCTGATCCCAACAGGCCAGGCCAAGGGACCACATGCACCAGGCTTCTAGTATGCATATAAGATCTTTGGTTAATCTCTTTCTTTCCCGCTTCCATCAGATTCATCAATCTGTTCCATGTTTCTATGCCTGTGCATTGAGTGTCTGCCCCTAGGTGGTCAGTGTGCATCATAGCTACCAGTCAAATGGTTGCTTAGGCATATATATATATATATATATATATATATATATATATATATAGACTAGAAGCCTAGTACACAAAATTCATGCATAAAGGTGGAGGATTGTCCTTCAGCCCTGCCTGCACCCTCTCCAATATGGAACATTCCTCTCACAATCTGAGACCACTGGCTCCTAACCGCTCGCCTGCCTGCCTGATTGATGCCTGACTGCTCCCCTACCGGCCTGATTGCCACTAACTGCCCTCCCCTACCACAACCCACCTTTCATGCGAGACAGCAGACATCAGACAGCCTTCGCCACAATGTGAAAAGCTACAGGACCCTTATGCCTCAGTGCATGAAGCAGCCACTGGGCCCCGCCTTCGCTGTGCTTATGGCCATCTTCTGACGGCCATCTTATAATGACCTGAGGGCTTAATGCCACCTAGGATATTATTAGTATAGATAGCATAGAACAGTGCCCTCCACATCTGCAGATCCTTAACCTCAGATGGAAAATAGTGTTTTTGATCCTCGGTTGAATCCATGAATGTAAAACCTGGGGGCATAGGGCTGACTGTACTTATTGAAAAATATCCACGTATAAGTGGACCCACACCGTTCAGATTCAATTTTCTGTGAAAAGCTTAAAGGTAAATTCAAGTCTGTGGTAGCATAACTTCTTGGTAATTTTTACCGTTTCTTTTCAGGTATGAACCATCCACAAACAAGGAGTATCTAAAAGCTCCACAAGGACCTTCCAAGGAACATTTTTAATCTGAAAATTCTGCATTTCTTACTTTTAGTCAAACTCTGTTATCCTTTCCCTCCATTGCATATTCACCATCTTGAATTGGCAATTCTAGATTCTGAAAATGTAGTTGAGATATAAGCATTATTTCTGTGCTTCCCCTTGTTTGATTGCCCAGGATTATTTTGCATCATTGAGACCTAATATGCTTCAGAAAGTTTAGATAAACACTGGCCAGGATTATTGGGAGTAAAAATATATTATATATATGATAAGGATGGTAAGGCATCCATATAGAGCACTTGAACCTCCTTTGTACTTGTTTGGAGAAAAAAAATATAGTGTATTAGAGGGGGAAACCAAGATGGCGGCATAAGGTATACACCTGTATGAGGTGCCTCTCAAAACCACACCAAAACTACAATTAAAAGACAAAACGTCTATCACCCAGAAGCACGGGAAAGCTGGATGAGTAGGAGTTCTACAACAAGAAGGAAAGAGAAAAGAGCATTAAGATATGCACAAGCGTGGAAAAGCTGAGGTACACAGATGCGTGAATTGGGCTGGCAGCTAGCGACTGGGTGCACTGTATTTTTCAAGCTGAAGGGAGACACAGCTTCCAATTACTCTAAACTCCAGTTTCCAGCGAGACTCTAGGGACCCAGACTCCTACAGGGAGACGCTGGACTATCTGCCATTGGGTCAGAAAATGAGGGTGGCTTTCTTGCAGAGGTGCGCACAGGAATCATTATTTACTGTGCTGGGACACAGGACACGGAAACTCGGAGATGCAGAGACAGCTGACTGGCAGCCATCGCTGTTTGCCACGCCCTAGCCTAGTGATTCCCTGAGACCCCACCCTGCACAATTTACAAACCCACCCAAGCTCTGTGTAGCAGCTTTTGCATATAAATGGCCTGCCCTATCACAGCTTAACCTAACAAATTGCAGCTCTGGTCAGGCAAGTATGGGAGGGGTGGGGAATCAGGTGGAGGAGAGCTACGAGGGGAAAAAAGAGGAACAACAGTAATAATCTGAACAATAAAGATTTATTTTTTTAAGTGTATTAAATCTAAGGTTATTACAGTCTGGTTGTTTGCAATTCCATTCCTTTCTCCTGCCCCCCCCCCCCCCCCCCCCCCCCCCCAGTTTACAATGTACTCAAGAAGATTGAAAAATTGTAATGGATCAATTTAAAATATTTTTATTTCCTAAAAACTTTTTTTGCCTATTGTAATGTGCAGGACCTTTTTATGGGAGAGATAGGTAGTTACCTGAATATAGGTTGAAAAGTTAAGTAAAAAGAAATTAGAATAATAAAAGGGATACTCTGCTTTTCAAATTCTTGTTTTCTCTTAATCTAGGTAAGACATATCCAAAAGAAATATGTGAAGAAGAAAATAAAATTGTCTTCATGGGGAAATAATAAATAAATAATTCATAAGGAGCATGGATAGTTTTATAACAGGTAAAGCAACCCTGGGGTTCTTCCTTGGTAGATAAAGGAATGAGGGTGGCTGCGTTTAGAGTATTGCAGCAATGCAATTTATGGAGTAAATACTTTTCATATTGGTGTGTGTGGGGAAGGTAGCAGGAGATGACCTGAAACCAAATTTCATTAGGCAGCTAGGGAAAAATGAGAATTTTCTGTTTATAAAAGTTTGTACAGCACAAGGAAGTTTAGGAGACCTGAGAACTAAGTCCATTGAAGTTTCCTCCAGCTTTGCTGCTGCTGCTGCAATAGTTCTTGAGCAACGGACATGCCTTGTTACTGTTACGGATTATGGGCCTCTGGTCAGGGCCGTGCTGAGCCATATTGGAGCCTGTGCCCTTAGGTACATGTTTTTATGTATTTGTTGAATGGTAACTTTTTTCTAGAACATATTCAAAAAGTGGAAAAGTATTTAAAAATGGAAAAGTATATTATTAAAACTTACATTATTTTAAGCTCAAATAATTTATAGCAAAAAGGGTTTATTATAATTTAGCATTCCTGAGTTTAATGAAAGCAAATTCATCCAGAAGCAATAAAAAATAAATTTCTTTATATGAAAATAAAATTATTGTAAGAAAACAGGAAAAGTCTAAAATAAATGATGAGAGAAACTGTTTGCAACATGTAACATACATAAATGTTTAACATCTTTAAAACACAAGAACTGTTGAAACTGGTTTGGCTCAGTGGTAGAGCGTTGGTCTGTGGACTGAAAGGTCCCGGGTTCGATTCCGGTCAAGGGCATGTACATTGGTTGCGGGCACATCCCCGGTCGATGTTTCTCTCTCATCGGTGTTTCTAGCTCTCTATCCCTCTCCCTTCCTCTCTGTAAAAAATCAATAAAATATATATATTTTTAAAAATGTTCTTTGCCCTACCCAGTTTTGCTCAGTGGATAGAACATCGGCCTGTGGACCAAAGGGTCCCAGGTTTGATTCCAGTCAAGGGCACATACCTTGGTTGCAGGCTTCTCCCTGGCCTGGGCCCTGATCAGGGCTTGTGCAGGAGGCAATCAGTTGATGTGTTTCTCTCACATTGTTGTTTCTGTCTGTCTTTCCCTCTCTCTTCCACTCTCTCTAAAAATCAATGGAAAAATACCCTTCAGTGAGGATTAACAAACCAAAAAAAAGTTTCCGTAAGTATATGAAAAAATACTCAACTACTTAATAAGAAAAATGCACATTAAAATAACACTGAGATATTATTTCTCACCTATCAGATTAGCAAAAATTAAAAATTACACCAAAACATTCTGTTGGTAATCCTGGGGGGAAATAGGTGCTCTTAAAAAAAGATGGTCAGAATACAAATTAGTATAATGCTAATTTGGGAGAATTGGGCAATATCTAACAAAATGACACATGCTTTCCCACTTAATTGCAGTTTACCCTGGTCAGATATCTCCAGTTGTACAAGAATGTGTGTGCCCAAAGTAATTCACTTTAGCATTATAATTGCAAAATACTAGAAACAACCTAAATAATTTACATGGAAGAATGGCTGCCTGAACAATGGTAGATCTACCAAGGGAATACTATAAAGCTACAAAAATGAGAACTATAAACTGATACGGAATGGCTTCCAAAATATACTATTAAATGGAAAAAAAATGAAATTTGAGAGAGTATGCCACCTTTTGTGAAAGAAACAAGGAATAAGGAAATATATCATTTGTAGAAAAAAAAAACAACAACCAAGTACTTGGGAAAGGTAACCCAGAAACCATGAGATATGTTACATCCAGGGAGTGTGTGGAAATGGGGTGAAAATAATAAGATGATGGAAACAGGGTAGAAAAAAAGGTGGGGGGAGTGAGACTTGATAGAATTTATGGTTTTGTGCAGTTCTAACTTTTAGAACCATGTTAACATTTCACATACTCAACCTTTTTAATGAATAAAATCAAGAATAAACTCTAACATAGAATACAAATGGGATAAAATGAACATGAATATATTTCAAATGAATGGCATACATAGTGAAGAGTTGAGTAAGTTTTGCACCAGTATTTTGCCTCCACACTCTCAGATTCTAATAAATATTAAACTCTGTGTAGTAGATTTGTTTTCCACAGCAGACTTAGCAATTATGCAACTATACTTCATGTATTCTAGAATTAAGCAAATAAGTAAATATATAGTAGATAATTGAAGGCTGATTTTTCACTTTGGGAGAAGGAAATTACATATTGAAAGGGAGGAGGTTGAACCCTAACTGGTTTGGCTCAGTGGATAGAGTGTCGGCCTGCAGACTGAAGGGTCCCGGGTTCAATTCTGATCAAGGGCACTGCATGGGTTGCGGGCTCAATCCCCAGTTGGGGGCATGCCAGAGGCAATTAATCAGTGAGTCTCATCATTGATGTTTCTATCTCTCTCTCACTCTCCCTTCCTCTCTGAAATCAATAAAAATATATTTAAAAAAAGAAAGGGAGGAGGTTGAAATGAACCTTAGGTATTTGATTGGACCTGAAAGTATCATATGACTTCTTGGTTTTTAAGATAGATAAATAGGGAGATAATAGGAAAAGGAATAAGATAATGATAGATGTGTGTGATTGTGTTTGTGTATATATAGTTTTGCTAAATGCATAGGTACATAGATACATAAATATACACACATGTATGTACACAATATAAGTATGTAAATATATAAATATTTAAATATACATTCATTATGTATATACTGTATGCAACATATGTGTATACACTGAGTGACCAGATCATTATGGTCTTTGAACACAAAATAATCTGGCCACTCACTGTATATCCTATATAATAAAAGGCTAATATGCAAATTATCCCCTCGACCAGGAGTTTGACCAGCAGGCAGGCTGGCCATCCGCCCATGTCCCCTCCCCCTGGCCAGGCTGACTGGACCCTACCCTTGCAGAATCCATGCACCAGGCCTCAAATATATATATATATATTTTTTTTTTTGAGTGGCCTGATTAGTTCAGAGATGATAATAGTCTGACCACTCAGTGTATATTTAAAGCCTAGAGTAAAGGCTGTGTACAGACATCAAGTCCTGGGAAGGCAGAGTTTTAATTACACTCCTCTTTCCAGCTATAATAATTGGCATCAGAGAAATCACTAGTTCTACCAAGATTGGCTCTCACCTTCCTAGTGAGGCCTTAAATCCAGAAGCAGCCAAGACTCCATTGTGCCAAGATCATGGCATGGTGTCCCCATGCCCCAATTCAGATCCCACACCTCCCTGTCACTTCATTGACCTGCCCAACACTCCTCCTTAGAGATATCCATGGCTCATACAGCCATGGGTGCAGGCCTACCCAAACCTCTCCCCACTTCGCCGCCCCGCCAACCCCACACGCACGCCAGGAAAAGCTGGTGCTAAGGGCCAACCAGTGGCTGTGGGACTACAGCAGCTACAGCATGAGGACGACCCTGACAGGAATCAGCCAAGCAAAGGCAGATTCAGGAAGAAAGAGGTCACCAGGGGTCAGAAAGGTGGCTCCTCAGGTAACCTCTTTGTGGGGAAGGACTGGATTCTGCCCTACTAGAGCACCATCCCCTGGAAAGGACGTATCTTCAGGCCAAGAATTGAACCCAACGATCCCATCCTCCTCCCTGAGCCGTCACCTATCACACTGCTCCCATCACCCTCCTAAGGGTGCTCTGGACATGGGCATCTTCCTCCCAGCCTGGACACCAGCGCCTGCCTGAGCCATTCCTCTTGACCTCTTGGCAGCTAACCTTAGGCCATGAGGACACTATTCCCCTCTCCTAGGTAGAGGAGAACATCAGTTTGTCCAGGAAAAATTCTTCTCAGGCCCTGAGTAGGAGCAGGGGTGATGGGAGGAATCAGGCCACCTCCCAAAAGAATGCCCCCCAGAGTCCACAAGTCACCATCGTGGGGAGGTCCAGTTCAGCACAAGGGGATCCCCCTGCAGGGGGAGAACTCACACCTCAAAGCCTCCTCAGGCCTGAGGCCAGGCAGACACACTAAAGGAGCAGAGGCAAGCCCAGAGTTGTCACTATCCAGTTGACATGGCCTGGGCAGCAGACTGCTGTAAGCCACCAGGAAAGAATGGCTAGTTCAGTTCTTGCAAACCTAGGTTTGCCTCTGTCGGAGGTGGCAAGAACAGCACCAAGTGTTAGGTGGGATCAGAGTGGACCTGGGTTTAGAAACCTTGGTGCTTGAGTTCTGGCTAGAAAAGAATTCAGAGTTAAGACTCAAACTATAAGAGAACATTTATTTAGAAAACCAAGAGGTAGAAGAAGTAATTCATAGAAGAAATGGGCTCAGGAAACAAGTTATAGAGGCAAAGAAAGAGCCCTCGTTGTTCAGAAGTGAAGAAGGTCCCAAAACCGGTTTGGCTCTGAGGACTGAAAGGTCCCAGGTTCGATTCCCATCAAAGGCATGTACCTTGGTTGCAGTCACATCCCCATTAAGGGGTGTGCAAGAGGCAGCTGATCGATGTTTCTCTCTCATCGATGTTTCTAACTCTCTATCCCTCTCTCTTCCTCTCTGTAAAAAAAAAATCAATAAAATATATTTAAAAAAAAAAAAAAGAAGAAGGAAAATGATGAGGAGAATCCAAGATGGCTGCACAGGTAAACACCTAACTGCAGCCTCACACAACAATTTCAATAAAATACAACTAAAATACAAAATGGACATTACCCAGAACTACAGGAAAGTCGACTGACTGGAAATTCTACAACAAGAAGGAAAGAGAAAACCAGAAGGAAGAGTGGAAGAGCTGGAAAAGCTTAAGGTGCAGAGACACGCGGAGAGGACGGAGCCAGAGAGGAGGGGGAGGCTGAGTGCCTGGCTGGCGTTCCCTAGCGGGAAGGAAATAAAAGCTACGGGCTGTGCTGAACCCCAGACCCAACTGCACTGAGCCCCAGTTCTAGGCCAGATCCTGGGGACCCAGCCTCATACAGAGGGAGCCTGCACTGTAAGGCAGAAACCCAGGAAAGAGCAAAAGGAGGTCCCTGAGGCGCGCACATTGTGCACAGAGAATGGACGGTTGGCTGTGCTGCTGGATTGCCCTGGAGGGAGGGAGACAGGGGCTCCAGACTGCTCTGAACCCCACTTCCAACCCCACTTCCCACTGAACTGAACCCCAGTTCCGGGCTCATTGGGGGAGAGCCTAGACTGTTTGGTGGTAGTCGAAACTCGAGGGCGCCTTTCTCTCAGAGGTGCCTCCACCCTGAAACTCCGCCCCATCTAAGCTGAACACAGAGACTTTTAACGTTACCAATTCAGGGAAGCTGCGAAAATGCCGAGACAAGGAAACAGATCACAAACAAAAGAAACGGAGGACAAAAAGCGACTGGATATAAAGTTCAAAACTACACTTACAAGGTTTTTCAAGAATTTTCTAGAAAAGGCCGATAAAATAAATGAGACCTATGAGGATATGAGAAGGGATCAACTAGAAATAATAAGGATCAACAAGGAATAATAAGGGATCAACAAGAAATATAAAGATACATTGTCTGAAATCAAAAATATTATACAGGAGAATCCAAGATGGCTGCTCGGGTAGGCACCTAGCCGCAGCCGCATGCAACAATTTCAATAAAATACAACTAAAATATAAACTGGACATCACCCAGAACTACAGGAAAGTCGACTGACTGGAAATTCTACAATAAGAAGCAAGAGAAAACCAGAAGGAAGCTCGGAGGAGCTGGAAAAGCCTAAGGTACGGAGACACGCGGTGCGCGGAGAGGATGGAGCCGGAGAGGAGGGAGGCGGAGTGCCTGCCGGGCATTCCCTGGCGGGAAGGAGATAAAACTCCGACTGTGCTGGGCCCCCGACTGCTCTGAACCCCAGGCCTAGGCCAGACCCCGGGGACCCAGGCTCACACAGAAGGAGCCGGGCTGAAAGGCGGAACCCGGGGAAGAGGTGAAAGGAGGGCCTGGCGGCGCCGCGCAGAGACAGCCGGCTGTGCCGCGGGATTGCCCGGCGGGAAGGAGACAGGGGCTCCAGATTGCTCTGAACGCCACCTCCAATTCCACTTCCAACTGAACTGAACCCCAGTTTCGGGCCCATTAGGGGAGAGACTAGACTGTTTGGTAGCAGGTGATCGAGGGCGCCTTTCTCTCAGAGGCGCTTGCAAGGAGCACTGAAGGACCCTGAGTCTCAGGAGCCGCATAGGGCAGGGCTGACAGAAGCCAAAGCTGTAGGCTCCACCCTGAAACCCCACCCCATCAGGAAAGCTGCCTGCGAAAATGTCTAAACCAAATAGATCACAAACGAAAGAAATGGAGGACAAAAAGCGACTGGATATAGAGTTCAAAACCACACTTATAAGGTTTTTCAAAAGTTTCCTAGAAAAGGCTGATAAAATAAATGAGACTTATGAGGATATGAAAAGGGATCAACAAGAAATAAAGAATACATTGTCTGAAATAAAAACTATTATACAGAGTCCTAAAAACAGAATAGAAGATCGCAAGAATCAAGTCAAAGATTTGGAACATAAAGAGCCAGAAGATACTCCTCTGCAGAAGCTAGAAGGCAAGAGAATCCAGAAAATAGAAGATGATGTAAGAAACCTCTGGGACAACTTCAAACGATCCAACATCAGAATTATGGGGGTCCCAGAAGATGAGAGAGAGCAAGATATCGAAAACATATTGAAAGAAATAGTGACAGAAAACTTCCCCCACCTGGGGAAAGAATTGGACTTACAAGTCCAGGAAGCACACAGAACTCCAAATAAAAGGAATCCAAAGAGGACCACACCAAGACAAATCATAATTAAGATTTCAAGAGCAAAAGACAAAGAGAAAATATTAAAAGCAGCAAGAGCTATGCAGGTAGTTACCTATAAAGGAGCACCTATATGATTGTCAGCTGATTTCTCAACAGAAACCATGCAGGCCAGACGGGAATGGCAAGAAATATTCAAGGTGATGAATACTAAGAACCTACAGCCAAAGATAATCTATCCAGCAAAGCTATCACTCAGAATCGAAGGTCAGATAAAGAGCTTCACTAATAAAAAAAAGCTAAAGGAGTTCATCACCACCAAACCAGAATTATATGAATTCCTGAAGGGGGTTCTTTCAGAAGAGAAAGTAAATAAAGATAAAAATTATGAACAACAAATACGTAACTATCAACAAGTGAATCTAAAAACCAAGGAAATTAAAAAAAAATCTGAGGAACAATATTAACTGTTGAATATAATAGAATCAGAGGTATGGAAGGAGAGTGAACTGATGATTCTTGGGGAAAAGGGGAGAGGGGGATGTGGGAAGAGACTGAACATAAACTGTGCACCTATGGATGAGGACAATGGGGCATGGGGAAAGGGCAGAGGGTGGGGTGGGAAGGGGGGGGAGGGACATTTGTAATAATATGAACAATAAAATTAAGAAAAAAATAAAATAAAATAAAAATGAATTCACAAAAAAAATATATATATATTATACAGAGTCCTAAAAACAGAATGGAAGATCGCAAGAATCAAGCCAAAGATTTGGAACATAAAGAGCCTGAAGACACTCCTCCACAGAAGCAAGAAGACAAGAGAATCCAGAAAGTTGAAGATAATGTAAGAAACCTCTGGGACAACTTCAAGCAAACCAACATCAGAATTATGGGGGTTCCAGAAGAAGAGAGAGAGCAGGATACAGAAAACATAGTGAAAGAAATAGTGACAGAAAACTTCCCTCACCTGGTGAAAGAATTAGACTTACAAGTCCAGGAAGCACACAGAACACCAAACAAAAGGAATCTAAAGAGGACCACACCAAGACAAATCATAATTAAAATTCCAAGAGCAAAAGACAAAGAGAGAATACTAAAAGCAGCAAGAGCAAAGCAGGTAACTTGAGGGCACCCATACGATTGTCAGCTGATTTCTCAACAGAAATCATGCAGGCCAGATGGGAATGGCAAGAAATATTCAAGGTGATGAATAGCAAGAACCTACAGCCAAAAATACTTTACCCAGCAAAGCTATCACTCAGAATCAAAGGCCAGATAAAGAGTTTCACCAATAAAAAAAAAAAGCTAAAGGAGTTCATCACCGCCAAACCAGAATTATATGAATTGCCGAAGGGGGTTCTTTCGGAAGAAGAAGTAAATAAAGATAAAAATCATGAACAACAAATACATAACTATCAACAAGTGAAACCAAAAGCTAAGGGAATTAAAAAACCTGATGAACAATATTAACTAGTGAATATAATAGAATCAGAGGTATGGAAGGGGAGTGGACTGATGATTCTCGGGGAAAAGGGGAGTGGGGGGTGTGGGAAGAGCCTGAACATAAACTGTGCACCTATGGATGACGACAATGGGGGGTGGGGAAAGGGCAGAGGGTGGGGTGGGAACCTGGTGGAGGGGAGCAATGGAGAAGGGGGGAATGAGGAACATTTGTAATAATATGAACAATAAAGATTTATTTTTAAAATAAATAAATAAATAAATAAATAAATAAATAAATAAATAAATAAAGTGAGGAAGGTAAAGGTGATACACCTGGGAGAGAGGGCAGCAGAGAGGGGGATGGGAAAAGTGTGAGTGTGCTCCCAGGAGGGAGAGCATGTCGGGTCCTCCATCCTAAGAGTTTTATGGGTGGAGTTCTTAGGGGAGGTCTCAGGGGAGATCTCAGTAGAATAGTCAGCAGCTTTCCCGTGTGTCCTTTCAGGGTCAGGGTCTCCCCAGGTTGGCTGGCACCAGGACAGGGCTCACTAGTCAATGCAGCTGGTCCTGAGGTCAGCCATGGTGTTGCTTGTCTGGTTTTGCTGCTTTCCTGGGCCTGGAGCTGAAATACAACTGAGACCTAGAAGTTATCTTTAGGGAAGAAAAGGTGATATGTTATGATATTTCATAACTAATGATATGAAAAGGCAGGGGTCCAAACTGCATGGCCAGTGATATGCTCAGGGAGGAAAGGTAATCCTGGGGAGGACAAGGTTCTTGTTTTCCCACTTTTGCTAAGCATCTAGGACTTCCCACCCTGGTGACCTTCTGTACCTGGCCCCCCGCCCTTGCTCTGCTCATGTCGATCTAACTGCCTATAGCCATTTCAGATGGGGCAGGCTCCAGACTCTCCCAACCCTGTGCTGCCTTTCCCAGAGGGAGAGGGCTCAGGCCCCCATCAGCTGGCCGCACACCTGAGCATCCTGGATTTCCCCCTTCCATCCTTCTGGTGTTTGCAAGATGCGTTACTGTTTGCAAAGCACTTTTGCATTTCATCTCTTCAGATGCTCAGAAACCCCTCACAGAGCAAGTGATACCCCTGAGAAGGAGGGCCCAGGGGTGAGCAGATTTCGTGAACGGTTTGCTCTGCCTCTACCTTTGTATCCTGGAACAGGGGTTGAGGGTTCAGAGTCTAGAAGGGCAGGGGCTAGACTAGCAAGAGAGGCACTTTGGAGGATCCCAGGAGAATTCTGCAAAGGGACAGTGCCACCCAGGAAGGATTCCAGGGCAATGGGCCCAGTGCCAGCGACAGAGGCAGGATTGCCTGACAAAGACACCCACTTGCTGCCTGTGGTGCCAGGTGGGGCTCATTGCCAGGAACCGGCCACAGGGAGGAGATTAGCGGCGGCAGGAAGTGGCCCGGGGAAGCAGGGACTCAGCCTGCCAACACCCTTACCCCCACAACCTGACAGAAATTTGTCCCAGCCTTTGGCAGGCACTGGCTCCCAGCAGGACTCGGCTCCCAGGAGTGCAGCGGGGCTCAGGCCAGAATGGCAAGGAGGGAGGGGCAGAGGGCGGGCAGTACTTCTGTGGTGAGCTGACAGTATGTGAGCCAGTGAGCACCAGGTACCCAACCCCTGACTGTGCCCACCCAGGGAGGTTGGGGACCAAGGTGATAAGGGACTGTTCAGGGGCCTCAGCCATTTCCAAACAGTATCTAGTATTTCAATATTTTAGTAACTGGTACTGCTTGTCAACGTAGAAACGTTCAAACCTGTAAAGAATTTTTGTGGAGCAGAAATAGAATATTGAGGACTAGCTATATTTATAGAAATGTTGAGTATGCTCGGTTAATCGTGATTGTACTGTTTTGATTAGAGAAAGCACATTCTAACCTGGCTGGGAATTCTACCCCCAAGGGACATGGGAGTTAACCTTCTTTTCCAAGAACTGCCTATCCTACGGAAAGATAGAAGCCTGAAGGCACTCACCCTTTGCGCGCGCGCATGCACACACACACACACACATCCGTTGCCTATAATCTGTAGCCATTTTATGCATTCTTTCTTATTCCTTTTGCCTACTTCTGCTTGTAATCTTTGTCCTTCTGTTACCAAGGAGATGAGGAGACCTTGGTTCTTGTCTTCTTGAGAGAAAGATTTCAATCTAGAGAAAATATTTCAAACTGTTGAAAAGCAAGTAAGAATTTATTGACAGGCACAGGCAGCAAAAATAGACTTAGGACAGTGGAACAGTGAAGGGCATAGAAGAAGCAACAGGAGAGCCTAGGCCGGGCTGCTTTGGCTCACTGGGAAGTCAGAGGGAAGGGGGCCTTGGAGACAGGGTCAGGGGTTAGCCTGGGACAAACCGCCACTGCCCATTGCTCCCCTGGTTGCAAGTCTTATGGAGTCCCTTAGACTTGAGGGTTACGTGCCTGTGGGGGAAGGAGAGAGGGAAAGGAACTGTATGGTGTGCTCCTTCAAGTAAAGCAGGAGTAGAAGTGAGAGGGCAGGGCGGGGTGAGGGGGCAGGCGGGGCGAGAGGGCAGGTGGGGTGAGAGGGCAGGTGGGGGCGGGTCCAGCTCCAGGTAACTGGACCCTAGGCCTAACCCAACCAATCAGGTCAGCCAAGGTAGCAGCACCACCCTCCCTATAAAACCCATTGATATGTTAAGTTCTTCCTCTTTCTCGCCCATGCCCTCGTTGGTGTAGGTGAGACTGGGCTCGGACTAGTCTGAAATAAATACAGACTCTCTGCAATTGCATCGGATTCGGCTCCCTGGTAGTCTTTGGGGTTTATGACACTTGGGCATAACAGAAGCAGTAGCCCTAGCCCATTGGCTCGGTGGATGGAGCATTGGCATATGGACTGAAGGGTCCCACATTTGATTCTCTGCTCAAGGGCACATGCCCGGGTTGTGGGCTCTTATCCTGGTGGAGGGCATGCAGGAGGCAGCCGATCAATGATTCTCTCTAGCCATTGATGTTTCTATCTCTCTCCTTCTCTCTTCCTCTCTGAAATCAATAAAAATTTTAAAAATAAAGGAATTAAGCACACAGCCCAAATGGGTTCACTGGTGAATTCTACCAAACACTTCAGGAAGAAATTCCACAAATTATCTCCAATCTCTTTCAGAAGATTAAAGCAGAGAGAATATTTCCTAACTCATTTTATAAGGCAAGCAGTACCCTAACACCCAAACCAGAACAAGACACCATAAAAAAATGAATAAACCTATTCACCAACAGCTCTCATGAACAGAAGTGCAAAAAATTCTCAACAAAATATTGAAAAGTCCAATCCAACAATGAATAGGAAGAATTATACATCACAACCAAGTAGTGTTTATCCTAGGTATGCAAGGCTAGTTCAACATATAAAAATCAATTAATGTAATCTATCACATGAAAAGACTAAAGAAGGAAAATCATGATCACGTCACTAGATGCAAAAAAGAAACAAAAACATCTAACAAAATCCACACCCATTTACTATAAAAACTCTTAGCAAACTAGGAATAGAAGGCATCTTCCTCAGGTTGATAAAAAGAAATCTGTGTGGTGTTAGATGGTTACTAGGCCTATGGGGTGATCACTTTGTAAGTCATATAAATGTCTATTATGTTGTACATCTGAAACTAATATATTGTATGTCAACTGTAATTGAAAATTTTTAATCTACACAAACCTATAGCTATCATCATACTTAATGATGAGAAACTCAGTGCTTTCCAGCTAAGATCAGGAACAAAACAAAAACATCCCTTTCCACCACTGCTTTTTTTTTTTTTTTTTTAATATGTCTTTATTGATGAGAGAGAGAGAGAGAGAGAGAAAGGGAGAGGGCTAGACTAGGATCAAGCCAGTAACTCAGGCATGTGCCCTGACTGGAACTGTATGGTGACCTCTTGGTTGCTAGGTGGACACTCAACCAATGAGCCACACCTGCCAGGGTCACCACTGCTTTTCATCATCATATGAGGAGTCCTAACTAATTCAATCACCGAGGGGGGGGAAATAAAAGATATACAGATTGGGAAGGAAGAAATGAAATTGTCATTGTTCACAGGTAATATAATCATCTAATTTAATTTGAAACAATAATAATGTGATTTATGAGCTCTGAGTAGAGAAATAACTGAGCATTTACAGACTTTTTAAAACCTGTCCGTGTCCAGAGCTTGCGGTTCGAGTCAATTCAATAAACATTCTCTGTGATCCTGAGAATTACAGACTTTCTTTTAAACTGTCTGTGTCCAGCCGAACCGGTTTGGCTCATCGGTGGAGCGTCAGTCTGCGGACTGAAAGGTCCCAGGTTCGATTCCGGCCAAGGGCATGTACATTGGTTGCGGGCACATCCCCAGTAGGGGGTGTACAAGAGGCAGCTAGTCGATGTTTCTCTGTCGTCAATGTTTCTAGTTCTCTCTCTCCCTTCCTCTCTGTAAGAAAATCAATAAAATATATTAAAAAAAAAAAAAAAAAAAAAGAGTGTCTGTGTCCAGAGTTCTGCTAAGATGCTGAAATAAACTAATATGGTCCCTGCTCTGAAGGAGCTCACAGTTCAACAGGCTCCAGCACCAGCCTCAGTAAGTGCTGAAATCAAAGTCCAAGCCAAGAAGCAGGGGAGCAATAAAGGAGGGAGGTGGCCGTGGGGATGCATGAAATTTCTGTGCCATAAAAATGTCAAAACACACAGATCAAGTAGATAACCTCTTGGCCACACCAAGTGTAATTTTATTGCAGGATGTCGATGACAGTTTGGGTGATCAGTCACTCTTTACTGAAAAACAACTATGTGCAGTGGTAAGTCCAAGCGCATGGAACAGGGGAAACCCCACCCACCACATGGATACACTCTGGCATATGTGAGCCAGGGCCCCGCAGCCATGCCTGGGGTAAGAGCTTAGGCGAGCTGACCTCTATGGGAACCTTCTGGTACATCTTGGCACAGCAATGGGCTCCAGTCTGTAGTGGATTCCAGATAAAGGGAGCACTGCCCCCTCTTGGCATACAGCCGATGCTCTCTAGTCCCTCCTGGCACGCAGCAGAGAGACTTGGACGGGAGGCAGGTAGGTGTGCAGTTCCTGGCGGAGCTGGAGGGCAAAAGGAGCAGGTGAGTGCTTCCAGCCCATCTGGTCCATGCGCTCCCCACAGGCCAAGGACAGGTAGGGACAGTGGGGGAGAACAAAGGAAGAGGCCCCCACATTTCCTGAGCCTCTCAAGCTGGACATGGCCTAGGTGCTTTGTGCACATAATGTCATTTAAACCTGACAGTGACCTTAGAAAGCAGGTAGTATCTGCCATATTTTATAAGAGAGGAAAGTATATGGAGTAACGTACCCAATGTCTGGATGTGTGAAACTGAGTATTACAGACTTTCTTTTAAACCTGTCCGTGTCCAAAGCTTGCAATTCAAGTCACTTCAACAAACATTCTCTGTGGTCCTGCTGTGGGCCAGGCACTCTGCTAGATCTATCTGGCCCCATAAATGGTTGTTTGATCCCCGAACCCTAAACCAATGGCCAATGGCCAGCTCCCAAGAACTGACATCCGACACCCCCATTGCCTGGTCCTGCACCCAGGCTCCTGACATGCTTCTGTCTCCCTGGATTCTTTCTGACCCTTGAAATAGCTTCCAGTTTGGGGGCCCTCAGATATGATACACTCTGGCTTTCCTCTTCCACTGAGATTCACACTTGCTACTTCGATTAGCAGGTGCAGTGGGCATTTGTCATTTATTTGGCTGTCCTGCTTCCAAAACCCCATGCCATGTTCAGGGAACCACTTATGGAAATCTGAGGAGTTCTCCTAAGAGAACGTCAAGACCCAAATGTCCCCATTCCCTGGTAGCATGATGTGGTCACAAGAGGTAGACTGAGCTGACTCATTCTAATTTTCCAAAGACTCAAACATTCCGGAAAGCCCTAACCCCATAATTTTACAACCAGAAGCTTTGAGCTGGGTTTTAGGAGAATATTACCACTTGTACAAGTAAAGCCCAATCTTGGTTCCCATCTAGGGTGGTATATTTCTTCCTAGCATCGCTATTTCCTTTGGGGTCTATTCTTCGATTTCCACGTGGTTTAGGTTGGATGTCAGTCATGGTGGCCCTTGTAGGCCAATGGCATCATTCCTTCCTTAGAATGACATGATTAACGTGGGAGAGGAAGTGCCTTGTGGTTCCAGGACTGTCATAGCCACTTCTCCTTACAGATGGAGAGAGACTCTGAAGAATAAATAAGCAGAGCTAAGAGAGAGGAAGAAAGAGAAAACCTGGATGAAGTTCTAGGTTTCTCAGCCAATACTTTGCCTGTTCTATATAAGCTGTGCTGGGTTTCTGCCACCTGCAACCAAAAGTCCTGCCTATCTGCCCATGAATGTGATTGCCCTTCTTCCAGAGGCCAGAAGGCCTGACCTTCTAAGGGTCTGAGGGAATTGAAGGTAAGAAAAAGGATTTTTTTTACATAACAGAGAAGGGGAATTCAGAACTCAACAAAAATAGGCAGAAACAAAGCCAGGCAGGGACCCTTAGATTTAGCTCCTAATCCATCATAGGAAACTACTAGTAGACTCCCAAGTGTCACAGTTGCTCTTCTATCTCCTGCAGCTCTTCCCAGGAGTTCACAAGGATCTCTCACTCCCCTCTCCTCCCCTGGCCCAGAAAGTACCCACTCACCTGGCGCATCAGTCTCTCTGCCACTCTGGGGTCAGTGAGGTCTTCTGGGGAGGCCACCCTCAGTCTCAGGAGGAGGAAACCTTCATCCCCACCTGCAAGTTGAGATCAGTAGAAAGATAAAAATATGGGGGAGTCAGTTCAGAAATCAAGACGTGAATGGTGTTACCCAGCCCCTGTTTTTCCCTACCCCCCACCCCCACCCTCAGCATATATGTGCTCATCTCATATGTAAATGTGTCCATATTCACCTAGGAGCTTATGTTTCCTCACTGCAAAGAAGAAGAGAATTCCCTCTCTCTAAACAACCTAAAGGTCCATCCCTAGAGGACCTAGTTACATAAATTAAGATAAAACAAAATGGAATGCTGAGCAGCCATAAAAAAGTCTAATCTTTATCATACACTCTACAGGCTTAAAAGGAGGATGTAAGATATCCATCTCTATATTAATAGATTTTATAGATATAGCTAGATATCAATATTACATAGTTATCTTTCGTCACCCATCATATGGTGGTTTGAGTATTTAATTAGAGGAAATAACATGTGAAGCTCAGAGTGCACTGCTTGGCATCAGAGAAAACACGCAGGGGGTGCCAACGCTTCCGGCTGAGCAGTGTTTTTATGCCACCTCTGCCTGGAATACAAGAAAAATTTGGCAAGGTGATTGTGATTCAGTTTTCATCTCACCTTCCCAGAAAGGCAGGGCTACCTGAGGACATGGTGCGGATGAGGCATGAGAAAGTGCGGGTGGGGCGGCAGACTGGCCAGGAGTCAGCTGACCAAGCAGCGTTGGACAAGGGCTTTCCTCTCAGAAGGAGCTGCTGTCCCACAGATGTAGCTTAAAATCCCACACCTTCGCCCAGTATATTTTGGCACCATTTATGGCACCAACCCCAGCAAGTGCATTCGGTGAGCCCCGCTCTCATGGGGTACTAGATGCTCAGAGGGCAGCAACTTGGGCCAGGCACCCTCAGGAAGCTCCTCTGGGTGGCTCCGGCTGAGCCAGTAGCTTCCATAGCAGGAGGGCCATGACCTTCAAATAAGCTTTGGGGACTCGCCTGGGGCACAGCAGTCACTCAGAAAGGCAGAGCTGGAAAGGACTTCTGGAGCCCAGAGAGGGACAGGGACTGTCCCAGGCCACTCAGGTTGTTAAGGGCAGAGATAAGATCTCAAACCATTTCTCCTGGCTTTCAGCCCTGCGCTCTGTCCATACACGGTCCTTATTTTGCTTGTTACTGATTTAGCAAGAATCACTAGGAGATCATGAAGAGGTGACATCAGAAACAGAGCTCCCGCCGAAACCGGTTTGGCTCAGTGGTAGAGCGTCGGTCTGTGGACTGAAAGGTCTTAGGTTCAATTCCGGTCAAGGGCATATACATCGGTTGTGGGCACATCCCCGGCAGGGGATGTGCAAGAGGCAGCTGGTCGATGTTTCTCTCTCATCGACATTTCTAGCTCTCTATCTCTCTCTCTTCCTCTCTGTAAAAGATCAATAAAATATATTTATTAAAAAGGGGGGGGGGGAAAGAAAGAAACAGAGCTCCCAAGAGGCTTTCGGGCATTCCTTCCTGTAGACACCCTGGAGACTCCAAAGTTCAAATCCCCCTAGATCATACATGGGTACTCTCTTACCTGTAGTAGCTCCTGTGGTCCAAGCAGTGGTGGGTGTGGCTGTTGGGGACTTTCCTCCTGCCATGCTGGCTGTCCTTGAGGTCTTTGCTGAGGCTGTGGTCTCGGCTAAGGTGATGTCTGTTTCTTGGCTGCTGTTGGCTGCAGCCAGATGGACAGAAGGAAGAGGACTCCTACTGATGGGAACGGGCCCACTGGTTGTGCTGTCTGTGGTAGAAGTCTCTGAGCCAGTGGATTCCTTGATGGTGGCTACCTCTGAGAGGCTGTAGCCCATGGCTGAGGACTCAGCACAGGAAGTTGCTCTGCCCGCTGTTGACCCAGCCTCAGTGGAAATTGTATCTGCTCCTAAGACCTCAGCGTGGCTTGTTGTCTCAACAGAGGGGGCTGAGGTTTCTCCCAAGGGTTTCTTCACCAAAGTTCCACTGGGGGTGGTGGCCTCAGCTGCTGCTGTTTCTCCGGTAAGGCTGTTGGCACTGTGTGGGGTCTCCGCTGATTCTGTGGTGCTGTCAGTTGACGAGGCCTCAGAAGGGGGTGTGGTCCTGGTGAGGTGTGGTTTTGCTTTAGTGAAGTCAGGCAAAGCTGATGTCTCAGGGGCGGATGGGGTCTTTCCTCCTGAGGGGCTGTGGTCGATGCCTAAGGTCCCTGGAAGGATGGCAGTTTCTTCTATTTCTACAATATCGCAATTAGTAGCCTCAATGTTGGTGATCCTGTAGGCGACCAAGGCTTTGTGTGGTACAGGGATGTCAGGCTCCTGGGCTTGTGAGGTGATATCTGAAGCTGAGTTGCTCTCCAAAGCCAGAGCCCTGGCTTCTGCAGAGGTCTGAGCCAAAGTCAAGGCATCGATGGTGATCCTCTTCTCTTCAGAGCTGTCATCAGTACAAAGGGTGTCAAAGACAGCTTCTGAGAAACCACCATCTGTCACAGTCGCATCTGTGGTCATGCCAGTTCCTGACGGGCTGTCACTTGTGGCTGATGTCTCCATAGAAGTAGTGACCACAGACATGGTCTTGGGAGGTGTTATTTTTGTGAGGGCTCTGGTCTCTGTTGCAGGAGATACGGTTTGGGTTTCCCTGATCTTTGCTTCTGAGATGGTGCTGGCTGGGAGTACGGTCTTACCCAAGGTCTGAGTGCCCAGGGTTTGAGTTTCTAAAGGGCTGTGACTTGGCACATAGGCTTGAGCAAGGTCGGTGGTCTTGGAGGCTCCCTCTAAGATTGTGTTGACCCCCAGAGTCACAGCAGGCACTTCTGCGTGATTCATTGTCACCAAAGGGCTTGGTCCATGGGTGCTGGCGCCTGTGTTGGGTAAGACAACTTTGTGAGTCATGAGTCCAAGTGGACTAACTTTGCAGGAGCCCTCAGGCTTATGCCCTGGGCATTGCTGGGAGGAGGATGAGAGGGGAAGGTGCTTTTACCCCATTTTCCATCTATATCTACAAGGAAGGAGATAGTAATGGGAAGACCAGTCCCCTGTGGCAGCTACAAAACTGGGATGGCCCTGACTGATGTCTGCTGATGGCCACTTGAGGCAAGCCAGCCCCAGAAGCTAGTTGATTATTGGTCTGAAGACTTCAGAGGGAACATGTAGGGACAGCCTCAAGGAGGAGCGAGAAGGCAGAAGTCCATGTGAGCCAAGGACTGCAGAGCAGGGACCACAACTCTTAAAACTTTCTAAAATAGCTGAAACTGGTTAGGCTCAGTGGATAGAGCGTCAGCCTGCGGACTGAAGGGCCCCAGGTTCAATTCTGGTCAAGGGCATGTACCTTGGTTGCGGGCACATCTCCAGTGGTGGGAGTGGGGGTGTGTGCAAGAGGCAACTGATAGATGATTTTCTCTCATTGATGTTTCTAACTCTCTATCCCTCTCTCTTCCTCTCTGTAAAAAAAATCAATAAAATATATATTTTTTAAACTTTCTAAAATAATCTGGAGGAACCTCCAGAGACAATGTGGGTATTGGTACTGCAAAGGGGAGGGGAGCAGGCAGAGTCCTTGGGGCTCTAGCAAGGATAAAGGAGCCAGCTTCCCATCCCTGCTCAAACCTCTCCTTACCATGGACCTGAGATGTTGGGGATGGAACCCCAGAACTCCAGAAATGATGTACCAGGCATTTTTACAAGCAACATGGAGCCAGGTGAGGCAAAACTTCAGCTTGAATAGAGATGCTCCTAGCATTTCTCCACAGGACACAATGTCTCTGGTCACTTGACCAGCCCTCTGAAGTTGTGGGAATGGAGGGCCAGCAGGTGCTCATTGCCCAGGAGGGGCTACAGCAGGCTCTTTCATAGGCTGACAAAGGGGCATCTCCTGTCTGCCAAAGGGGAGGGGCTCTCTGATGGTGGACCAAGGAGCCTCCTGGGGAGGGTTGCCAGAGTTAGCAAATAAAAATACAGGATGCTCGGTTAAATTTGAATTTAAATGTCAGATAAACAAGGAATTGTTCTTTTAAAATATGCTTTATTGATTGCAGAAAGGAAGAATGTAGGAGGGAGCTAGAAACATCAATGACTACAGAGAATCATTAATCGGCTGCCTCCTGAATGCCCCCTACTGGGGATAGAGCCTGCAACCCAGAACTGGCCCTGACTGGAATTGAACCTGGGACCTTTCAGCCTGCAGGCTGATGCTCTTATCCACTGAGCCAAACCAACTAGGGCAAGGAATGATTTTAATGACAAATAATTTGTTTATTATACTATGTGTATTTACTTCTCATGCAATATTTGAGACATCCTTATACCAAACAAAACTTCATTATCTCAAATTCAAATTTAAGGGAACACTCTGCATTTTACTAATAACACTACTCTTGGAAGGAAAAAGATAAAAGTATAAGCCCCCTATTTTCAAGGTTATGATGGTTTGAGATGGTCTTTTCCGAAATCTACTGCCCCAAATGTATCCCAGGACTTGAAGGAGGTCCAGAACCATGCAGTCACTTCAATTGGGGTGTCATGGGGAGGCCCCAGGTCCTCAGCTTGTCCTCTGGTGTCTCCCACTGAATGGTGAACAAGCACTGGACCACGAGACAAGACACTGGGGTCCAGCCTTAGGTCTGTTGCTTACTAGCTTGGAGTCCAGTGATTTACTAATGCAAATCCCGACTCTGCCTCTTACCAGGGAGGCCAGCCACCGGACCTCTCCAAGTCCCCATCTCCTCCCTGTGAAAGAGGCGCCCAATCCTGCATTGCTGTGTGGGGAATCAGGAAGTTCTTATATTCCAAAGCCTTATTATTGCAAGGGTTATTAAGCATGCCTTCCCCACCTGAAGCATCCATCTTGTGTGAAAACTGCTGTTTGAAATTTTAACCTTGCGCCGAGACCGATTTGGCTCAATGGAGAGAGCATCGACTTGGGGACTGAAGGGTCTGGGTTCGATTCCGGTCAGGGGCATGTACCTTGGTTGCGGGCATATCCCCAGTAGGGGGTGTGCAAGAGGCAGCTCATCGATGACGCTCTCATCGATGTTTCTAACTCTCTATCTCTCTCTCTTCCTCTCTGTACAAATCAATAAAATATATTTTTTTAAAAATGTTTTAACCTTGCTATTTGGCTTCTGTGGATTTGACCTTCCCCAGACAAGGTCATCAGTGCTGGTGCAAGGCCAGGCCTCTGGTTGAGGTCTCAAGGCCCCAGTACACACTGGCTCTTTAAGAACTTGCAACAGGGAGCCGGAAACATTCCATATTTGGGGGACAAAGCAGGTAACATCATATAAATAGGGAGAATCACTGCATGTTGGGGCCCAGAATTTGAGATACATTTTCCTCTGGACCTGCGCATAATTAATGTAACTCCATCTCTCTAAGAATTGCTTGGTTCTTCTTCAGTTTTCTGTAACACCCCGTGTCCTTTCAAGGGCACAAACCTATTTTAATACAGTGAGGATGTCCTGCTGTACCCACAGGCCTGTTAGACAAGTCAAGACATTCGATTTCCTGACTAATCCAGCGCAGTCTAACTACATGCACAAATCCTGCTTTAACAGGAATACACTTTCAAAGCCTGAGATACTTCCCTCAGCCTCTCGGACCCTATACGGTGCAAGCAGGGACTTTCTGGGTCAGCCCACTCAGCCTGAGGCCCAAACAGTGGTTTGGGTTCTTGGGCTCTGACCACTGGCCTCCCCTGACACTTTATATCTTTTTCCAGGAGTCTCGTGGTGTCAGCATGCTTCCCAACCCCATAACCTCTTCGCCCGGAGTCTCACAATCCCCGCTCCACATCTCTTACCCACCAGGGGTCTCCTCAAACAGAAGACCTCAAGATGGGCTCTTCTCAAGGCCACCCAGGCTCTAGGGCTCTAGACTGTTGAACTCTCCTGCTCCTTTCCTCAAATGGAACTGGTGGAGAAGAAACTGTGGACTCTGGCCTCTGAGCTGGAGTTATCACTTTGCTGCTTACCCTGCTGCTTACCAACCTGGGATCACGGCCAGTCTCCCCGCTCCCAGGCTGCATTTTTCTCCTGTGGGATGGAGGAGGGGCACCTATTTCATAGGGTTTTGAAGATTCAATTAAATTAAAAGTAAAATGTGCAGCACAAGCCTTGCAGATCTGAGTGCATGCAAGAGGTGGGTGGTTGCTCAGTGGTGGGCATGTGTGGCTCTGCAGATGAGTTACTTAATCCCAGTAAACTCCAGTCTCCTCACCTTTCAGGGGAGGGTAGGAATCATATCTCTTTCCTAGGGTTCGTGTGAGGATTGAAAAGATAGTGCACATAGCCGAAACCAGTTTGGCTCAGTGGATAGAGCGTCGGCCTGCGGACTGAAAGGTCCCGGGTTCGATTCCGGTCAGGGGCATGTACCTTGGTTGCGGGCACATCCCTGGTAGGGGGTGTGCAAGAGGCAGCTGATCAATGACTCTCTCTCATCGATGTTTCTAACTATCTCTCTCTCTTCCTCTCTGTACAAAATCAATAAAATATATTTTTTTAAATAAATAGTGCACTGCATGCAGTATATGGGATATCACTGTACCTTCCTTTCAATATTGCTATGAATCTAAAACTGCTCTTAGAAACGAAATTATTATTATTATTACTATTATTATTATTATCATCGATATCAGAGAGAGAGGGAGAGATAGAAACATCCATGATAAAAGAGTACCATGGATCGGTTGCCTCCTGCACGTCCTCTACTGGGGATTGAGCCCGGAATCCACGCATGTGCCCTGACCAGGAATCGAACCTGTGGCATCGTAGTTCATGAGCCATGCCACCAGCTGGACTAAAGTCTTAAAAAAAAAAAAAAAAAAAAAAAAAAAAAAAAAAAAAAACATGAAATGACAGCTTCAAGATAAGAAATGAGCCCAAACTGGTTTGGCTCAGTGGATAGAGCGTCAACCTGTGGACTCAAGGATTCCAGGTTCGATTCTGGTCAAGGACATGTACCTTGGTTGCAAGCACATCTCCAGTGGGGGGGAGAGGGGATGCAGGAGGCAGCTGATTGGTGTTTCTCTCTTACAGATATTTCTAACTCTCTATTCCTCTCCCTTCCTCTCCGTAAAAAAATCAATAACATATATATTTTTAAAAAAAGAAAAAAAAATGAAACCTGAAGGCCAAGAACCTCACCCCTAGAGAAGAAGTGGATCTGGTGCTTGAGGAACCAGCCTGGGGTCCAGCACCCCCCACACTGCCCCTTCCCCAGTATCATGTGATGGTCCCTCTGCATCTGTTCTCCAGCCCTGCTTGGATGAGACTGACCCATGTTCACGGGAATGACTTTCCCCCTCCCTGTGTTGGCTGGGGTTGTTAGGACACTGTCATTTCTCAGGGATTTCCTAAGTGTCTGCTCCACCCTCTGGGTTGGGAGGTAATAACCATCCCAGGGATTCTCAATACATTTTTATTACTTAAGCTGGGGGGAAAAAAAAAAAGATAATGCATGATAGGATGTGTCAATGGAGGATTATTGATTATAGCACAGGGACCACACTGCTGCGGGATGTGGCTAGTGGCAGACACTGTGTGTGTATTTGAGGGTGGGCAGCGGTGCGGTAGGGGTGGGGGATCTCTGTATTTTCTGCTCAGTTTTTTTTTTTAAATATATTTTATTGATTTTTTTTTTTTTTTTTTTTTTTTTTTTTTTTTTTTTTTTTTTTACAGAGAGGAAGAGAGAGGGATAGAGAGTTAGAAACATCGATGAGAGAGAATCATCAATCAGCCTCCTCCAGCACACCTCCCACTGGGGATGTGCCTGCAACCAAGGTACATGCCCTTGACCAGAATTGAACCTGGGACCTTTCAGTCTGCAGGTTGAGGCTCTATCCACTGAACCAAACCGGTTTCGGCTTTCTGCTCAGTTTTGCTATGAACCTAAAACCGCTTTAAAAAATAAAGTCCATTAAAAAAAAAAAAGATAATGCATGTGACCAGCGTGGCACAGTTCCTAATACACATCAATATTAATTCTCTTCTTTCATAGAAGTCCTGTCTCTCTCAGAATCCACCCCCACCCCCACCCCAAGCAGTCTGTGTTTCACACAAAAACGGTGTTTTGTTAAGGATAAACTTGGAGGAGTTAGAATCTTGTCCAGCCACATTCTTCGGCTTCAGTCATATTTATCACCAGCCTGACCCTCCCACGCTCCCACAAGCAGAAAAACAAACTCCTGGGAACCTCAAATGATATCATTCATTCGTAAGCACCACAGTGTCATACATACTTAAGGGGACACACTGCCATCTGCATACTCTTTATCAATGATAGTGAAACCCAGGGTCCTGATGACTTTGATTAAATTCAGCTTTAAATCCTAGCTCTAGAAATCACATCTCTCACTATTATCTACAACCCAAAGACCTAGCCTTTGTCCATCAGCAGCAAGCCCCAGGCAGAGGAAGCCAGTTGTCAGGACCTGACTAATGATTACAAGGCCCGACCTCGGCAGGCTAAAGGTAACATCTTGGTCGAAGTTAAGTCTCAGTTCCTGAGCCCTGAGAAGGAACCACCCCCTGGCTGTTTTCCCATGAGACCAGACAGTGGGACACCAGAAAAGACTGCAGAGCTGTCCTCACGACCTGAAGAAATAATTTATTACCCTCACCTCTGACCAATCAGCTCACAGCATGCCTGGAGACCCCTAACCCACGGTGTCTTGAGATTTTGCCCCATATATTCTGTAACCTACTTGCTACCAGCGAGTTCAGACTTGGAGCATAGCTTCAGTTCCCCTGGATGGCGCCATTCATCAATAATGTCTGTCTGCACTGACATTCTAGGGTTTGGCTCGGCTAGCACTGGGTGGACAAGTCTTTCTATAACAAAAGTAACACCTCACATTGAGCTTTATGGCTCATTTTAATGAGCCCAAGAGAGCTCCCCTCACACACAAAGGCTGCCGGGACAGAAACACCCCCCCAAGGTGCTGCCAGGAGAGAAGCCACGAGACCCTCCTGCCCTCTTACCTGCAGAGCTCCCAGGGGCCCCAGCCTCCCAGCAGCAGCAGAGAAGGGGCAGAGCCAGGGCCCACAGAGAGCCCATCCTAGCTGGGACTCCAGCCACCGCTGCTCAGCGGGTCTCCTCACTGCCTCTCACAGCCACCTGTTCCTGCTTCCTCTACCCAGAGAGGAGGGGCCGGCCACCGGCCTAGGTGTCACCTGGTAGTTTCCAGGCTGCAGCCAGCTGATCATCCATGCACAGCCTAAGCACTGGCAGCAAGATAACTCTCCTGCCCTCTTGCCCAGAGACCTCTCCTCTCTGGAGTTTCCATTGAAAACATGGGATCTCTATCACGGTGACACTCAGCCTTGGGTCCTGCAGCCCAGGAGATCATGGGAGATGGTGCTTCACACACTTTCCCCCTGTCTCCACCCTTCACCCCTCCCCCCTCCTTATGCCTTGGGCTTGGGTTTTTCCTTAGACTTGGATCTCATTCCTCACCCCAGACTTCATTAGTATACTACTGTGTTTCCCCTAAAATAAGACATCCTCCGAAAATAAGACCTAGCGCATGGAAAGATAAGACATCCCCTGAAAAATAAGACCTAGCGCAACTTTGGGAGAAAAAATTAATATAAGACACTGTCTTATTTTCAGAGAAACAGGGTAGTAATCTAGGGAAAATTAGAGAAATTTTCTAAAGCTCAACTTTCTGGCTATTAAATGGGCATAATTGCTACCTCGCTGCACTGCTTTGTGAGGGTTACATAAGAGAGTAAATTCTTGTACAGTGCTTGCTGACACACACTCGGTGCTCGCCAAAAACATGTCTCTCGGGTGCCCAATAAATGAGCGAGAGCCCTGATGTCTGCCCTGTCCCTCAAGCAGTAGAGAGAAGGGACAGCCCTGAGGTCTGGAGGACACAGCTCTCCCGTGTGGGGCGGGCAGGACTCTGATTCTAACATTCCATTGTCACATCCTGTGACTCCACATCCCAGCCAGAGCCAGGACCATGCCCTGCTGCCAGCCTGGAGAAGGCACTAGCTGGGAGAAGGGAAAGGGTATGTGTCTACTCGCAGTCACAAGGTCTGGGAGGAGGGAGGTGTGAGGGTGATGACTTAGGCTCTAAATCTTAGGGAAACTTGGAGGATTTGGCCACAAAGAAGGGAATGAAGCTGCTGAGCATATATCCAAGTGCGTAGAGATGAACCCTATCCCCACATGGGGCCAATAAGCTGGTCGAACAAGGTACCTTGAAGGTTTCAGGACAAGAGTTTTATGATGAAAGCAGTTCTAGAAAGGAGGAAAGATGCTGGATCAGCATCAAGAAATGACAAGCTCTCAGGACTATCAGGAATTTTAAAGTGGATCTCAATGTTTGGGTTCTTGCCAAAGCTGGTTTGACTCAGTGGATAGAGCGTCGGCCTGTGGACTGAAAGGTCTCAGGTTCGATTCCAGTCAAGGACATGTACCTTGGTTGCAAGCACATCCCAAGTGGAGGGTGTGCAAGAGGCAGCTGATTGATGATTCTCTCTCATCGATGTTTCTAACACTCTATCCTTCTCTCTAGCTCCTTGTAAAAAAATCAATAAAATATATATTTTTAAATAAATAAATAAATAAGTAAATAAATAAATAAATAAATAAATGTTTGGGTTCTCTTTTCTGCTTCTTCCTTAACGGTGGCCTAGGAGCTGTGTGATCATGGACAAGTTATCTGTCTTCTCTGGGCTCTGGCCCACAACAACTCCACAATCCTGTTGGCCACGCGGTCTGAGGTTCTGCACTGGGTCTGTGACTGTCTTCCAGAACCTAACCCTGCCCTGGAGAAAGGCCTCTGCTGCTGGAGAGTCATTCCAGGACCGGGGTCGGCAAACTGCGGCTCTCGAGCCACATGCGGCTCTTTGGCCCCTTGAGTGTGGCTCTTCCACAAAATACCACGTCCTGGGCAAGTCTATTTTGAAGAAGTGGTGTTAGAAGTTTAAGTTTAAAAAATTGGCTCTCAAAAGAAATTTCAATTGTTGTACTGTTGATATTTGGCTTTGTGGACTAATGAGTTTGCCGACCACGGCTCCAGGGCATGTGGTGAGGGGTTACTGTATTGGGTGAAGCTGAAGGGCTCCATCTGGGGTACAACCCAGCACTTGGGGTCAAGGATCTTAGACTCCAGGTCCAACGACACCATTAATCTGCAGACTCCTCCTGACAGGCTGAGCCCTCCCATTCAACCCCAGTGCGTGGCTTTCTAAAATGGGAGGGTGGATTTCCCCTTCGTGGGGTTCAGGTGCAGAGAAAGGGTCCAGGGCTACACCAGTGACTGAATTCAGCTGGACCCTGCTCAGTAGTGTGCGATCTAGAGTGAGATTTCTGAAATAGAGTGGCAACCATACTTTGGTAAAAACTGCTGTTTGAATTTTAACCCTACTAAGTCTGGCTCCTGCCTGATTAAATACGGAATACTTACCTCAGCTTCCAGGTGGAGACCTGGAGGCTAAGGCAATTTTCCCTAGCCTGGGACCAGGACCACAGGAGATTGATTCCCACTGACTCAGTAGCTTCAGGGATAGAAACTGTAGATAACCTTTAGAGACTAACCACTGTGTTATCGGCTATTGCAAGATAGGACCACATTCCAATGTCCAGCAGGATGTGACTAGCAATGACCCTGCAGGCTGACCCCAGTCTTTAGAATGTAGTCTTTAGGATTTAGAATTTAGAACAAAGGAAAATTTCTGTGGTTTGAACCTCTAAAAGGGATTGCCTACCCTCCGGTGCAGTTGTGTGGAGACCACCTGTGTGTGGTGCTCTCATGGCTGTCCTGGCCAAATATTTCAAAAAATCCTTGCCTGCTTTTTTAAATTAATCATCAGCCTCCGGTGGTCTTATTTTGAACCCAGATTTCGACCCCACAACAATTTCCTCTCAGCAAAGACGAGGAGAAATCCAGCAAGAAAGCAACTCCTTTCTACCACCTCCCTTCCCGGCTGGGCGGCCTCGGTCCCACCCCAGCCAGGAAAGGGACTTCCTCATTCCAGCAGCCTGTGGCTTAATCTACAGAGGAATTCAAGGTGCCTTTTCACCAACCCCCAACCTCCCCACACACACCCACATTCTCCAATTCTTCTTTTCATCCATACCAAGGTCCACAGCCAGGCTCTGCCTTGGTAGATAAGGAGATGAGGAATCCTCCTGGAGGGAAGCTGACTGAATGCTTTCCTGGGTTTGCTGTATTTGTCTGGTCGAATTTCCAAGCCTGGGCACGTGACTCTTAGCTTCAGGGCCATAATAATCAGAGGGTTCCTGGACCCCCATTTCAGCCAAACTCAGTTCTCACCCAGGCTCCACACAGGAGGTTATTTCATTGACTCTACACTCATATTTGGAGCGCTTACTATATGCCACACATTGTTCTAGGCACTTGGAATATATCGCTTTTCCTAGGAGGAATTAGCAAACAATACCACAATAAATAAGTGAATTGTATAGGGAAGAATACCATAGAGAAAAGGAAAAAAGGAAAACTTGTGTCCGGTGGTTGGAGACCTGAAAAGCAACTGGGAACAGATTAACAGGAACAAAGACAGCTTCTTTACAGGTACACCAGGAAGTTGCTCAGGAACTTAATTAAGGTGTATTTACCAAATACAGGTGTATTTACCAAATTCAACAAGGGGAGGAGAGTGAGGGAGGGGCTCTGAGGCTTCCAAGGGAAGTTTGGGAGGCTCTGTTGGCTCTGTCTGTCTCCTTGAGAGATGGGTTGGCTGGAAAATCCCTCTGAACCAGAATAATGGCAGGTGCATTTTTTTTTTAATCTTCCTAGCAACTTGAATTTTTTAAAAAATATATATATTTTATTGATTTTGTACAGAGAGGAAGGGAGAGAGATAGTTAGAAACATCGATGAGAGAGAGTCATCGATCAGCTGCCTCTTGCACACCCCCTACTGGGGATATGCCCGCAACCAAGGTACATGCCCTTGACCGGAATCGAACCCGGGACCCTTCAGTCTCCAAGCCGACGCTCTATCCATTGAGCCAAACCGGTCTCAGCGGCAGGTACATATTTGGAAGGTGCTGCTTTCCTCAGGTAAAGGAAGTTGGAATAACATTGCTTTCTGTATGTTCTTTAATGTTTCCACTTTAAAATAACCTTTATACCACCTCTGGGGGTCTGAGTAGGTCTCCACAGGCTCAAAACGTTGAATGTGCACAGACTGTGAGAGACACAGGGGAAGTGGTGAGAATCATCTAAGAGTGCAAGGCCTTGAGAGTGGGCCCCCAAGCCCTGCTTCCTTGGATGGTAGCTCAGGAAACTCCAGCGAGCCCTCTGTTCATTTGTCCATTCATTTCTTTTATTCACCAGAAGAAGACATTTTTAGTACTTCAGCAGGCTTCCCTGTGTTCTCTTCCAGTCAATATCTGCCTCCACCCACCCCCCAAAAAAACCATTCTTACCTATATCACCTTGGATTAGCTTACCTATTTTTGAACTTCATAAAAGTAGAATTATGCATTTATACTCTTTTGTTTCTGGCTTCTTTCTTTTAACAGTGTGTCTGCAAGACTCTCCCATGTTGTGTGTGACAGTACTTCATTCTTTTCATAAAAATATATTTTATTGATTTTTTACAGAGAGGAAAAGAGAGGGATGGAGAGTTAGAGACATCAATGAGAGAGAAACATTGATCAGCTGCCTCCTGCACACCCCCTACTGCGTATGTGCCCGCAACCAAGGTACATGCCCTTGACTGGAATTGAACCTTGGACCCTTGAGTCCGCAGGCCGATGCTCTATCCACTGAGCCAAATCGGTTAGGGCAGTACTTCATTCTTTTGTTGTTGTTGTGTAGGATTCCATTGAATAAAAATGCCACAATTTATTTATGCATTTTCCTTTGGATGGACACTTGGATTGTTTCCAGTGTTTCACTATTCTAAATAAAGCTGCTATGAACATTCTGTACACATCTTGAGCATGTATATCCAGGAGTAGAATTGTTGGGTCTGTGGGTGGACACGTGTTATCCTTAATACACAGCATCAAACAGTTTTCCAAACTGATTGTGCCAGCTTAGACCACACCAGCAAAGTATGGAGTCCCAGACGCTCCATGGTCTCAACAATTGGCATCATTGGTCCTTTTCACCGTAGTCAGTCTTGGGGCTGAGTGTTTCTCACTGGATTTAACTTGCATTGCAGGGAGGCCTCTGTTTCCCGGGTGGCACGCTGCTGCCAGGAAATGCCTTCCACAGGGAAGGTATTTGGAGGACACAGGGAGGGAGAAGGATGGGCCAGGTGTGCACACACATGCAGACTCTACTATAGAGGAAGCTACTCGGGGACTGGAACATCTCAGAACTGGGGGATAAACTGGGACCCAGGCTGGGGTAGCAGATGACGGAGGAAGAGGAGATAGGATAACTGAGCATTGGAAGGAGAATGAGCAGTAAGTGGAGAGAGAACAAGGAGCCCACAAATCCGCATGTTGAGGCTCTCTAGGAGGCCCATGGGATGATGCATCCGACAGCTCATTGAGTCTCACCTGAAAAAAACTTCCTGGCAAGGAAGGGAGAGCTCAGGCTCTGGCAATATGAGTGGGGCTCACCCAATCAGAGCCCAGGGCTGTCTCTCCCCCGGGGCAGGAGGGGAGCTGAAGGGAAGAAACATGTGTTCTGGAAGTCCACGGTGGGGTTCATCAATTGGTTGCTTCTTGCACGCGTCCCTACCAACCAGGGCTGGGGAGCAAGCCTGCAGCCAAGGTCCATGCCCGTGACCAGAACTGAACCCAGGACCCTTCAGTCTGCAGGCCGACACTCTATCCACTGAGCCAACCCAACTAAGCCATCATGTGGTTTTCATTTGTATTTTCCTAAAGACTAATAGCATTGTCCCCTTGGCCCCGCTTCCAACCCCAGCCACTGTGCAGAGGCCACTTTCCCAGGAGCAACCAGGGGTGACCTGCCACGTGCCATTTGCTCTCTGCCCCCGGGGATGCTTCTGGGAGAAGCTGATCCGGCCACACTGGCCTGGGAGAGTGAGTCACTCACAGAGCAACCCCTAAACCGCGGGGATGGGAACTGACGCTTCTCAGACATTTCATAAGGCTTCTCAGAGGTCTCACAGGATCGAGCCACCAGGCAGCCATAACAGGGGCCAAGGTGATAAGGCATCTTGGTATTGGGCCTCCCTTCTTCCCTGTTCCACTGCCCCTTCCCTCACCTCTGCTCATTGGGCTGTGTTCCCACATAAATTATTCAGGTCCGGCTTTCAGAGAAACGGAGCTAAAACAGGTTGGCAAAGATGTAGAGCGAGGTTTGGGCGGGGGAAATGGGTCACTCCATTCAGCTGGAACAGAGGAGGGGGAAGGGAGCAGCCACCAGCAGGAGAGAAGGCCCCTGTGTGCCTCGGGGCCATGTGGTGGAGGCCCTTTCCTGCCGTGAGAGGTTAGCCTTTATTCTAGAGACCGTGGGAAGCCAGGGATGGTTTTTGAGAAGGGAAGTGGCAACAGCAGAGCTTGCTTTGGGCAGTACAACGTGAGCAGAGACCAGTTTGAGGAGAGTCCAGGGCAAGGGGACCAGTGAGGAGGCTGTGGCTGGGACGTGGGCAGTGGAACTGTAAAGGGAGCTGATGTGAACCACGTTGGGACGTACATGTGGAAAGACTCGGCAGAGGACGGACAGGGGCAGAGAGAAGTAAAGGCGACACTGAGTCTGGAGTCCAGAAGGCTTGAGGGCAGGGATCTATTCACAGAATTAAAGGAGGAACAAGTCTGAGAGGGAAAGTGACCCCCACACCTGCTGGCATCCTCCTCCTAGAGCTTTGAAATCCTCATGGGCACAGCAATATCTTTACGGATACCTCTAGGACAATGGAAACTGAGGAGAAAATAAACAAATGGGACTACATTAAAATAAAAAGCTTCTGCACAGCAAAAGAAGCCATCAACAAAACAACAAGAGAGCCCACTGCATGGGAGAACATATTTGACAATAAACCCAATATCTGATAAGGGTTTAATCTCCAACATTTACAGGGAACTCATACAACTTAATAAAACGAAGATAAACAATCCAATAAAAAATGGGCAAAGGACCTCCACAAACACTTTTTAAAAGTGGACATACAGAAGGCCAAGAGACACATGAAAACATGCTCTAAGTCACTAATCATCCGAGAGATGTAAATCAAAACAACAATGTGGTACCATCTCACACCTGTCAGAATGGCTATCACGAACAAATCAACCAAGGACAAGTGCTGGCGAGGATGTGGAGAAAAAGGAACCCTTGTGCACTGCTGGTGGGAATGCAGACTGGTGCAGCCACTGTGGAGAACAGTAAGGAGTTTCCTCAAAAAATTAAAAATGGAACTCTCATTTGACCCAGTAATTCCACTATTAGAAAGCTATCCCAAGAAATCAGAAACACCAGTCAGAAATAATATATGCACCCCTATGTTCACAGCAGCACAACTTACAATAGCTAAGATTTGGAAACAGCCTAAGTGCCCATCAGCAAAGGAATGGATTAAAAACAGTGGTGCATCTATACAATGGAATATTGCACTGCTATAAAAAAAGAAGGAACTCTTACCATTTGAAATAAAATGGATGGACTAGGGAGCATTATAGTAAGAGAAATAAGCCAGTCGGAGAAAGATAAATATCACAAATATCACTCATTGGTGGAATATAATGAACAACATAAACTTATGAACAAAAATAGATCCAGAGACATAGAGGCATTGAACACACTGTCAAACCTCAGAGGGTGGCCGAGTAGCGAGTAAGAGATCAACCCAAGGACTTGTATCCATACATGTGAGCATGACCAATGGACACAGACAACAGGGGAGTGAGGGCATGTGCTGTGGGGTGGGGGGAGAGAAGAAGCAGGTGGGAGAGGTCAATAGGGGAAAAAGGAAACATATGCAAAACTTTCAACAAAACCAATTAAAAAAAAAAAAAAATAGCACACGCCCCAAGATCCACAGGTGAGGGAGGATTCAGTGTTACAAAGGCTGTGATGGGCCAGAAAACTATTGTGTCCTGTACAGGCTCAGTTTGGGTGAAAAATGGTGCTTCACCTCTCATTAAATTTCTTTTAAAAAATGTTTACTAACCCTTACCGGTTTGGCTCACTGGATAGAGCGTCGCCTTCGGACTGAAAGGTCCCAGGTTCGATTCAGGTCAAGGGCATGTACCTTGGCTGCGGGCACATCTCCAATGGGAGGTGTGCAGGAGGCAGCTAATCATTGTTTCTCTCTCATTGATGTTTCTAACTCTGTTCCTCTCCCCTCCTCTCTGTAAAAAAATCAATAAAATATTTTTTAGCCGAGACCGGTTTGGCTCAATGGATAGAGCGTCGGCTTGGGGACTAAGGGGTCCCGGGTTCGATTCCGGTCAGGGGCATGTACCTTGGTTGCGGGCACATACCCAGTAGGGGGTGTGCAAGAGGTAGCTGATCGATGACTCTCTCTCATCGATGTTTCTAACTCTCTATCTTTCTCCCTTCTTCTCTGTACAAAATCAATAAAATATATTTAAATATATATATATATATATATATTTTAAATGTTTACTAGATTCACTGTAACTATCACAAAACAATGAAGAGCAAGTGTCAAATGAATGTTTTATAATTTGTATGGCTGATTCTACACACGTTTAAATTCTGTACACATTAAAAACAGCAGATTTCCATCTTCCTCTGGTTGAACCACGTTGGAAGCAGCAGGGAGGCAAGCACCTCTGTGCCCAGCAGGTCCCGGTGGGCAGGGGAGCCCTGCTCCATGGACCAGCGGGGTGTTCAGGAGCCGTGTCAGGCTCTCTTCCTGGTCCGCTTCACAGAGATGGAGAGGGGCTTCCGTGGGAGTCTGGTTTGGAGAAACTGCTGGACCTTCGTGAACAGTAAGCAGCGAGCAGTAAGGGAAGGCCTGTTCCCTCTCTAGCTTAGTCACGTGTCCCCAGTTAACAGCTACCTCTTGTGCATCCCCCAAGAATCAGTTCCTTCCACACAGCCCAACAAGGCAAGCTCCTGCACACAGATGAGGTCACCCATGTAATAAGTGGTGGACCCAGGATTTGAACCCAGGTCTATCTGGCTCCGAGTCCATGTTGTTTCCATTGGATTATGCTGCCTTTCTTCCCAGGGTTGTCATGTGCTAGGATAGGGGCTAAGGCCTCTCCTTGATTTTTAGAGGAAGTGGAAGGGAGTGGGAGACGCAGTGAGAGAGAGCTCAGAGAGCACAGGATAGGTCAGGGCTACAACCAGGGCTCAGAAGAAAGCTAAGAACAGAGGATGATTCAGGATAGAAAACAGCAAACTACAGTCTATGAGCCAAATCTGTCTTGCTGCCTAGTTTTGTACAGTGAACAAATTAAGATTTTAAAAATATTTTTAAGTGATTCAAAAAGTAAAAACAATAATAATATTTCAGAAGACATGAAAATTATATGAAATCCAAGTGTCAGTATCCCTGGATAGGCATCCTGGCCCTTAACCTTAAAACTATGGCTGCGACGGACTCCACCCCAGCTCAGGCCTCTCGGCCACTTCAGCAAATTGCTCCCTGACTCTGGGGCCTGGACGCCAGGAAGGCCAGGAGCAGACTGCCACCACCCTTCCCGGGAGATCCTCCAGGGCACTCACCATGCTCTGCACCCAGTTGAGATTGCTTCTGGCAAGGCTTGGTGGGTTCTCCATCCTCAACACCATCTGCAGCACCATCGTGGCATTCCGAGGAGCTGAGGACACAGAGAGAAAGCACCTCTTCTGTCCCTGCCTTCTCCCCTCCCGCTACCGCCCAACAAGCATCCTCTGCACCTCCCTGCAGACTCCTGTCTGCCTTCAAGAGTCTACGTGGCACAGTCAAGAGGCGTCTACACTGCAAGAGAAGGTGGGACAGTTAGAACCCAACCACCCCACTGGCCACCCTGATCCCTCCCTGTGGGACCTGGACAAGTGGCCCAGAGGGAGCGGCAGGCGGTCAGGAGCAGTGGGAAACAAAGCTGCGAGGAATGTGCAGGCACTTTTGATGCAACGTGGACAGAATGCCAGGCTCTCAGGATTGTTAGGGGCGTCAGGGTTCACATGCTGACCTTGGCCTGCAGTCGATATGAAGGGCTCGCCTCTGTCAATCACAGCGTTCGGGGGAGGGAAGGAGCCTGCGTGTGAGCTGCCAGGGTTGCAGAGGGCGTGGTGGTCTGGGCAGCAATCGGAAAGCTCGCGGCAGAAGTCATCACAGAAGCAGTTTCCCCTCTTGCAGTGGTTATCTGTTCCAGGGCAGCAAAAGGGCTGGGACTGGGAGCAGCTGCCTGCAGAAAGGGAGACATTACAAATAGAAATATTTAGCTCTAGTCTATCTGCTCAGTGGATAGAGTTTCAACCGGCAGACTGAAGGGTCTCGGGTTTGATTCCAGTCAAGCTCACATAGCTCGGTTGCAGGCTTGCTCCCTGGTTGGGGCACGTGCAGTCCCACTTCACACCAACTAAGATAGCTAAAATAAAATTTTAAAAATAACAAGTGTTGGTGAGAGTATAGAGAAGTTACATACATTGCTGATGGGATTGAAAAAATGGCTAGCACACTCAGAAAAACAGTTTGACAGTTTCTCAGAATGTTTAACATAGAACTAACCATGTGGTTCAATAATTCCACTTCTGAGTATATACTTAAGAGAACTGAAAATATATGTTGACATAAAAACTTGCACAGGAATGTTCTTAGCAGCATTGCTCACAACACCCAAAACAAATTCAAACATTCATCAACTAATAAACGGATAAAACAAATAAGGTATATCAACACAATGAAATATTATTAAGTCAGAAAAAAGAATGAAGTATTGAGCCAAAACCGGTTTGGCTCAGTGGATAGAGCATCGACCTGCGGACTGAAAGGTCCCGGGTTCAATTCCGGACAAGGGCATGTACCTTGGTTGCGGGCACATCCCCAGTAGAAAGTGTGCAGGAGGCAGCTGACAGATGTTTCTCTCCCATTGATGTTTCTAACTCTCTATCCCTCTCCCTTCCTCTCTGTAAAAAAATCAATAAATTAAAAAAAAAAAAGAATGAAGTATTGATTCCTGCCATCCGCTATACAACGAGAGGGGTTATCTTCTTTAAGAGATGGGGAAGAAAGGTATTGGCAGGGAGGGGCCGTGGTCCAGGTGACCTAGTAATCTGTGGCTCAGGTGGGAGTCGGCCCCGTGCTCTCATGCCCAGCACTCTCAGTGCTCTGCTCTGCTTTAACTTGACCTTCCCGGTTGCCTCCAGGTAGGTTTGCACCCGGGGCTTTGTTTAGGGATAAGCTTGAGGGCCTTCTGAAGTTGACATGATCAACAGGGAGCCGGCCTCTGAGAGGACTAGGTGTCCAAACCAGCCTGTTATGGAAACAGGGACCATGGGTGTCTGGGGATAGGGGAGCAGTGGCCCAAGAGGTCAGACCTCTCAAGGTGATGGTGGGCTGGGGTGGAGGCCTCTGAGTTTGGCCTGGCTTCTGCCTCATGGTTAGCTCAGGAGCCTCCTGCAAATGATCAGTTTCCTCTCTCACACCATCACTCTTCCCAAGTGCCTGTCCAGTATCAGGTTGTCACCAATACCAGGGATGGATCGAAGAGGATTGGAGCTGGAAAGAGCCCCAGGAACCAATCCAAACAAGGGTTGTATCCCATTTGTGAGTCAGAGATCAATTCAGTGGTCATGACCAGCATTCATTAGGATAGAATAGGATAGGATAGGAGTAGAATAGAACAGAGTAGAAAATATCTGCATACACTGTTTATCTATCTATATCTATATCTATATCTATATCTATATCTATATCTATATCTATATCTATATCTATAATCTATAAATATATATAAAATATATATAGATATCTATATCTATATATCTATATATCTATATATATCTATATATATCTATATATCTATATATCTGTATCTATATCTATATCTATAAATATATATAAAATATATATAGATATCTATATCTATATATCTATATATCTATATATCTATATATATCTATATATCTATATATCTATATATCTATATCTATATCTATAAATATATATAAAATATATATAGATATCTATATCTATATATCTATATATCTATATATCTATATATCTATATATCTATATATCTATATATCTATATATCTATCTATACCTATACCTATATCTATACCTATACCTATACCTATACCTATATCTATATCTATATCTATATCTATATCTATATCTATATCTATATCTATATCTATATAAAAGCCCAAACGACAGACCTCTTGATCGACCAGTCATTATGACATGCACTGGCCACCAGGGGGCAGATACTCAATGCAGGAACTGCCCCTTGGTGTCAGTCACTCACACAGCCAACCTCCCACAGCCAGCTAACCTCACACGCTCCCTCCTCACCTCCCACCCACCGCTGGCCCCAATCAGTCCCAATCACTGGCCAGTTGGGGAACCCCTCCCGTGCATGAATTCATGCACTGGGCTTCTAGTATAAGTTGCTTAGAGTTCTTTATGAATTTTTTTGTTTGTTTTTATATACATGTATGCACTAGTTCTCGGGCACAGTGTAAAATATATTCATTAATGTGGATTGTGGCCAGCAAAGTGTGAAAGCCACTGATCTAGAAAGAGAAAAGCCATTTTCTCAAGGTCATGCCTAAGTGAATGACAGAGCCACCACACCCTGCTCAGGTTCACATTAAAAAAGAAACCTCCGGTTGCACTTGCCACCAATCTCTGCCGCTCTCTAAGCACTTTGCAGACTTCTGCTTTTGAGTCTTTGTTCAAGCTGTTTCCACTGCTTGAAAGACCCTTTCTCCCATAGGCACTAGAAAAAAACATTTTTATTTTTCAAGGTCATGCTTAAATTCAACCTTCCTGGGGCTGCTAAGGAACTAGCTTATTATTCTGAAAATGACAAATAAAGAATCAAACTTTCATATAATCTTTTCATACAAACTAAAGGGGAGTGTCTTCTTTAGAGAAAAACTCCAGCAAATAAATGCAGAAGGAATGACAGGATTAGAAAACCACCATTTGGCAACCACTAATGAAAAAAAAATTAGTCTAACCAGCAATAAATGGATGCATCTAACTAATCAACTTTAATACCAATAAACGTAGGACAACTGAACATTGTGTGTTTCCTTTGAGATGCTGTGTGTCTCCTTCAGGATGCAATAGAAAGGGCACAGCCCACCTATGGAATATTCCTGCCAAAAGAAATACCTTAACTATTAGGTTTCAGAAAATTCAGAGGACAGAGGGACAGCCACAGCGATTTTCTCAGACAAGTCCACAATGTAGGACATTCTGCAGGACAATTGACTTGATTTCTTCAACAGCATGAAAAAAAGAAGAAAGAGGATATAGATTTAAAGAGACTTAGGAAATAGACCAGTTAAATGTAATGTATAGACCTTGTTTGGATCCTGATTTAAATAAGCCAACTACAAAAATTCCTTTCTGACAGTTGGAGAAATAAGCACACTGATAGACAGTAAATGATAGTAGGTAATTATTTTAATTACTTCAGCTCTGATACCGTATTGTGGTTATAGTTTTAAAATATGGTGGATAAGAACTTGAGTTGACAATTTTGAAGCTAGCCAATAGGTACATTTGGTTCATTACACTATTCTGTCTACACTTGTGTGTGTTTGAAATTTTTCCATAATAGTTTTCTTTTGCCAAAGCCGGTTTGGCTCATTGGATAGAGCGTTGGTCTGTGAACTAAAAGGTCCGGGGTTTGATTCCGGTCAAGGGCATGTACCTTGGTTGCAAGCACATCCCCAGTGGGGGGTGTGCAAGAGGCAGCTGGTTGATGTTTCTCTCTCATCGACGTTTCTAGCTCTCTATCTCTTTCCCTTCCTCTCTGTAAAGAATCAATAAAATAAAAAAATAAAAAATAAAGTCGTTAAAAAAAAAGAAATTTTTCCATAATAGCTTTTTAAATAAATTTGATTTATTCTGAGAGGCCCTCCTACATATACCCCCAGCAGAGATTAACCTTTTCTTCTTACTGTTAAAACCTACTGATTTTACCTTCTAACATAGCATTAATCCCTATCTCCGTTATTGTTACAGCCTTCTTTCTGGAGGTGTATATCTGTCTTCCATACCAGAAACGTGAAGGCAGAAAATGCATTTTTCTCATGCCAGATAATTTTTTCTTTTTTTCTTTTTCTTTTTTTTTTTTTTTAAACATGGCCTCTTCTATCTGCATGTTTTTTTTTTTTAATAATATATTTTATTGATTTTGTACAGAGAGGAAGGGAGAGAGATAGAAACATCGATGAGAGAGTGTCATCGATCGGCTGCCTCTTGCACACCCCCTACTGGAGATATGCCCGCAACCAAGGTACATGCCCTTGACAGGAATCGAACCCGGGATCCTTCAGTCCTCAAGCCGACGCTCTATCCATTGAGCCAAACCGGTTTCGGCGATAATTTTTTCTTAATTTAATTTAAAAGATTTTAAAAAATATATTTGATTGATTCTTCACAGAGAGGAAGAGAGAGGGATAGAGAGTTAGAAACGTCGATGAGAGAGAAACATCGATCAGCCACCTCCTGCACACCCCCTACCGGGGATGTGCCCGCAACCTAGGTACATGCCCTTGACCAGAATCGAACCCGGGACCCTTCAGTCCTCAGGCCGACGCTCTATCCATTGAGCCAAACAAGTTTCAGCTAATTTAAAAGATCTTAACTGAGCCCTGCTCATGTGGCTCAGTAGTTGAGTATTGTCCCATAAACCAGGAGGTCACGGTTTGATTCCCGGTCAGGGCACATGCCAGGGTTTCAGGCTCAATCCCCGGTGAGAGGGGTGCAGGAGGCAACCTATTGATGTATCTCTCTCATCACTGATGTTTCTTTCTCTATCTCCCTCTCCCTTCCTCTCTGAAATTAATAAAAACATATTAAGAAAAAGAATCCTGGGGTTCACATTGAGTTCCCAGTGTCCCTGGGCCAGAAGAAAGTCACTGTTTCTAACAGTCCTGATTGATACTCTCAGAAAAATGACAGTACAGTAAGGGAAAGGAAGTCTACCTCCATAGTGACCAAGCACCCATTCACTCACTCATTCATTCGTTCATTCATTCATTTTGTTCTGTGGAGTGACATTCTGAGCCAGATACCATGGTGGATCATGGGATACATTCCACTGTGCTGTGCCTCCCCCAACCAACTCCCCACCCCGCCTTCCAGGAGTTCAGTCTAGTGAGCAGAGCATCATTATACTAAAGCAACCAGAATGTCATCGTACTGAGAGGCAAGCGCTGCGCCTCAGTTAAGCAGAGAGAGCCACAGGGCTGGGTGCGGGGGCAGGGAGCCCTCAGAGAAGGGCTTCGGAAGCCCCGCTGAAAGTGGCTCCTCTGTAACCATCCCATTGGCTTCAGACCGAGAGGCTAGTAAAGGGACGAGTTGTGGAGCCAGGAAGAGGCCCACAGGGCTGGTTGAAGAACACAACGCTAATAATTTGCACGCCTCCAGAGCAATACTCTTCAAACATGTTTACAATTGTATATTGAAGAGGGTGAGCACTGCTGGGGAAGAGTGAGGAAGGGGGGCACAGGGCAGCCTCCTCCTCCCCGCTACGGTTCCCAACAATCCTGCTCCAACCCCAAACTTGCAAACCCGACTCAGCAAAGCTGAAGCCCTGTCCTTCCCCAAAAGTCCTTTGTCACAAAGCATTTAATTACATGTCTGTTATTACCTAAGCATGTCCCTTAAGGCTCCGCCCTCAATATATTCCCACCACTGACATCTAGCTTTTTTACCAAAGAAGTTCTGGTAAACACAACTTTAAAATATATATATGATTTGCCGGAACCGGTTTGGCTCAATGGGTAGAGCGTCGGCTTGGGGACTGAAAGGTCCCAGGTTCGATTCCGGTCAAGGGCATGTACCTTGGTTGCGGGCATATCCCCAGTAGGGGGTGTGCAGGAGGCAGCTGATCGATGACTCTCTCTCATCGATGTTTCTAACTCTGTATCTCTCTCCCTTCCTCTCTGTACAAAATCAATAAAATATATTTTTTTAAAAATATATATATATATATGATTTCAGAGAGGAAGAGAGAGGGAGAGAAATATCAATGATGAGAAAGAATTATAGATTGACTGCCTCCTGCATGCTCCCCTCCCCACCACCGGGGATCAAGACCGCAACCCAGGCATGTGCCCTGACCTGGAATTGAACCGTGACCTCCTGGTTCATAGGTCAATGCTCAACCACTGAGCCACACCAGCGGGCTGGTGAATACAGCTTTATCCATCATTGCATCCTCAGGGATGTTTGAGCAAACCTAACAGGGTGGTGCATGGCAGTTGCCCAGTTAATCTGGATCTGGGTTTGTCACACCACCTTCCCCCCTTCCCATCCTCCCTCTGCAATAGTGCACACTCTAGAGCCCCATGCTACCTCTACTCACAGGAACCTCTCTAGACACTCCTCTGGACGCCCCAACTAAAACAGACCTTCCTGGGTTAATCACCAAAGGCCATCTTACAAATATAAAGATGGATACACTGAGAAGCCACACTACACTAGCAAGTGCTTAGTATGAGTCTGAATAAATGGATTACTTAGTTAGTGAGTTAGTAAATATTAACCCCAAAGAGATAGATCATGCCAGGGACACAAATGAATGAATGAATGAATGAACAAATGAACTAATAAAAGAAAGAGACCTAACTAGTTTGGCTAATGGATAGAGTATCGGCCTGCAGATCGAGAGGTCCCAGGTTTGATTCCAGTCAAGGGCATGTACCTTGGTTGCTGGCACATCCCCAGTAGGAGGTGAACAGGAGGCAGCTGATGGATGTTTCTCTCTCATTGATGTTTCTAACTCTCTATCCCTCTCCTTTCCTCTCTGTAAAAAAAAAAAAAAAATATATATATATATATATATATATATATATATATTCAAAGAAAGAGAGAGAGAGAGAGAGAGAGAGAGAGAGAGAGAGAGAGAGAGAGAGAGAGAGAGAAAGAAAGAAAGAAAGAAAGAAAGAAAGAAAGAAAGAAAGAAAGAGGAAGGAAGAAAAGGAAGGAGGGAAAGAGGGAGGGAGGGAGGGAGGGAGGGAGGGAGGGAGGGAGGGAGGGAGGAAGGAAGGAAGGAAGGAAGGAAGGAAGGAAGGAAGGAAGGAAGGAAGGAAGGAAGGAAGGAAGGAAGGAAAGGAAGGGAGGGAGGGAGGGAGGGAGGGAGGGAGGGAGGGAGGGAGGGAGGGAGGGAGGGAGGGAGAAAGAAAGAAAGAAAGAAAGAAAGAAAGAAAGAAAGAAAGAAAGAAAGAAAGAAAGAAAGAAAGAAAGAAAGAAAGAAAGAAAGGAAGGAAGGAAGGAAGGAAGGAAGGAAGGAAGGAAGGAAGGAAGGAAGGAAGAAAGAAAGAAAGAAAGAAAGAAAGAAAGAAAGAAAGAAAGAAAGAAAGAAAGAAAGAAAGAAAGAAAGAAAAGAAAGATACTAGAGGCTTGGGTGCCTCTGACCAGCTAACCGGGCTCCTCACCTGTCTCCCAGTTTGGGGCCACAGGACTCAGCCAGAGCAGGAGCAGGAGAAGCAGCCACATGGCTGCAGGCATCAAGCAGAAATCAAGTGTTTCAGGGACCAAGGCTGAAGCTTTTAATACCCCATTCCAGCATGCTCATTTGGCATCTGCACCCCTGGGGAGGAGCCAGCTGACACCCGGGCAGAGGGTGCGGGATTGTGGCACCAAGACAGTAGCACAGGTGTCCCAGCTGCTTGGAATAGTTTGCCCAAGCAGAGGTGATACAAGCAAAACAAACAAAAAACAAGTGCCTGTTTTTCCATCTCTTGTGAGAGAAGCAGAGAAATCAGAGTGCTATTGCTGTCAAGGACTTTGGAGAGCATCTAGTCTGACCCTCCCATTTTGTAGCTGAGGATAATGAGGCCCAGATGAGACAAGAGGCGCCCATTTCCACACAGCTTGAACACTGTACAGCTGAGGTGATAACTCCAATCTCCTTGCTCCCACTCCAGCATTCTTTCAACAAAATGCAGTGGAGGTGCCCAGCTGGCATGGCTCAGTGGTTGAGCATCGACCAATGAACCAGGAGGTCAGAGCACATGCTTGGCTTGTGGGCTCACTCCCACTGGGGAGCATTGCAGAAGGCAGTTGATCAATGATTCTCATTTTTGTTGTTTATATATCTCTCTCCCTCTATGAAATCAAGAAAAATATATTTAAAAGGAGGGGGCAGGCAGAAGAGGAGAGCTTAATGGCACTGCCCCCCTTTCCTTTCTTCTTGTTTTTAATGGAATATGATGCCTGGAGCTGTGGCAGCCAGTCTATAATCAAAGCCCCAAAGACATCACTGAATTACTAAACCAGGATCACCAATTACCTATCCTGGGCCTTCTTGGTATGTGAGGAAATAAACCTCCATTTGTTTGCACTTTTAGTATATTTTATTGATTTTTTACAGAGAGGAAGGGAGAGGAAGAGAGAGTTAGAAAGGTCGATGAGAGAGAAACATCGACCCGCTGCCTCCTGCTCACCCACCACCGGGGATGTGCCAGAACCAATGTACATGCCCTTGACCGGAATCGAACCTGGGACTCCTCAGTCCGCAGACCAATACTCTACCACTGAGCCAAACCGGTTTCGGCTGTTTGCACTTTTAGTTGGAGTTTCTATAACATGCAAACATAACCATGTGGTGCTCGTCTTTGGAAGCACTTGGGCTGGAAAACTCCTCTCAGAGAAGCCAGGGTGGAGACTGTACTCTGCAGGAGGCTGGACACAGGGGTCCACAGAAGTCCCTTCCAGCTCAGAGATTCTGAGGCACCGTAAGATAGGAGATAATCTCTCTGAGTGCAGAGACTCACAGCCTATGAATATTTGCTTCAGGGGGCACAGAAAGATCCAGGGGTCTCAGGACTATAAATGCTTTCTATCACTTTGTCACATTTCTAAAACTCATCAATGGATTGAACAAGACTGCTTAACATCCATTCTAACCCAACTCTGATGATTCAATAATGAACAAGTCAGACACAGTTCTGCCTTCAAGGAGCTTCTGCCTAGTGGTAAAAGAGACATATTGTAACCGCTAATTATAATACAACTAGAGGCCCAGTGTATGAAAATTCATGCACTGAGGGGGGAGAGGGAGAGGACAGGTAGGGGTTGTTCCCTCAGCCCGGTCTGCACCCTCTTGCAGTCTAGGACCCCTCGGGGGATGTCTGACTGAGGGCTTCGGCCAGCTTCCCCGGGGGATTGGGCCTAAGCCATTAGTCAGACATCTTTAAAAAAAAAATTTTTTTTTTATTGATTAAGGTATCACATTAGAGGGAATAAATAGTAGATTCGATGAAGCAGAGTATCAAATCAGAAATTTGGAAGATAAGGAAGCAGAAAACATACAATCAGAAATGCAAAAAGAAAAAATATTTTTTTAAAAAATGAAGATAGCCAAGACCGGCTTGGCTCAGTGGATAGAGCATCGGCCTGCGGACTTGGGGGTCCCAGGTATCACATAACTGTCCTCATCCCCCCATTCCCATCCCAAACCCTTCCCCATGTATGCCCCACCCCCCTGTTGTCTGTGACCACTAGTTAGGCTTATATGCATGCATACAAGTCCTTGTCAGACATCCTTAGCACTGCCATGGAGGTGTGAGAGGCTCTCGCCATGGCTGCTCCACTGGCCAGCTATGAGTTGGCTTCTGGCCGAGTGGCGCTCCCCCTGTGGAAGTGCATTGACCACCAGGGGGCAACCCTGCATTGAGCATCTGTCCCCTGGTGGTCAATGTGCATCATAGTGACCAGTTGTTCCTGGTTGTTCTGCCATTAGGGTCAATTTGCATATCACCCTTTTATTATAACACTAGAGGCCTGGTGCACAAAATTCATGCATGGGGAGAGGGGTTCGGCTGAGGGCTTCGGCCAGCTTCCCCGGGGCATCCCTCAGCCCAGCCTGCACCCTCTACAATCTGGGACCCCTTGAGGAATGTCCGACTGCCTGTTTAAACGGGCATTCGGACATCCCTCTCACAATCCAGGACTGCTGGCTCCCAACTTCTCTCCTGCCTGCCTTCCTGATTGCCCCTAACTGCTTCCGCCTGCCAGCCTGATCACCCCCTAACCACTCCCATGCCAGCCTGATTGATGTCTAACTTCTCCCCTGCCAGCCTGTTTGCCCCCAACTTCCCTCCTCTGCCGTCCTGGTCACCCCTAACTGCTCTCCCCTGCAGGGTTGATCACCCCCAACTGCCCTCACTTGCAGGCCTGGTGCCTCCCAACTGCCCTCTCCTGCTGCCCATCTTGTGGTGGCCATCTTGTGTCCACATGGGAGCAGGATCTTTGACCACATGGGGGCAGCCATCTTGTGTGTTGGAGTGAAGGTCAGTCTGCATATTACTCTTTTATTAGATAGGATAGAGACCTGGTGCACGGGTGGGAGCCGGCTGGTTTGCTCTGAAGAATGTCCCAGATCAGGGTGGGGTTCCCTTGGGGTGTGGGGCAGCCTGGGTAAGGGGCCTGTTGCGGTTTGCAAGCCAGCCACGCCCCCTGGCAACCCAAGCAGAGTCCCTGATATCTGGAATTTATATATGGTCTTTATAACCATCATTTTAATGGTTGCATCTATTTTTTTTTTATATTTTCCATTACTAACTTTTCAGTCTTATAAATTATGCTGCAGTAAATGTTCTATGATTTTTTGTATTCCAGCTCTGACATGGTGTCTAAAACACAGAAACATGGGAAGCATTCAATAGATGTTTATTTGGGGTGGATTGGTGGATGGATGGATGGATGGAGGGGTGGGTGGGTGGATGGATGCTAGGCTAGCAATATAAACCAGTGGTCCTTTGAACAGTCCTCTCACTCTTGGCCTATGAAGATCTCAAGTCTAAGTTAAATGTGTAGAAGAGAAATGTGAGAACTTCCTGGAAATCAAGGTCTGGCTCCCTGGGAACCACACCTAGTTTGAAACAATAAACAAAGGTCCTTGGAACAAAGTAAAGATGGTGTACTGTAAGCTATGGTAGTTTCCTACCCCTGGCTGGCACACATTTTGGATATTTTTTCAGTTTCAACAGTCTTTCCCATGGCTTTACTTTTCTCAGCTTCCTTGTAGATAAGAAGATTTTAAATACCTAGGTCGCTTTTAGGACATACAAATATCATCAGCTCTCCTAGTTTAGTTCCTGGCAAGGAAAAAGCTGGCAGTTTAATAATAAAGTGAGTGAAGGACATTTGGAATGTTATCTACTCTGATAATGACTGCTGGAGAAAACAAAACAGAAATCATTGCAAAAAAAAGAAGCAGAGGGATGTGAACACTTTCATCACTTCAAAATGTGGGAGAGAAACACTGCAGAGATTTGGTGGTAAGAGATAAGACAGCTCAGAGGGGAGTTCGTCAGAGCCAAGGTTAGAACACCCTCTGTCCCTTGTCTCACTTTTGATCATTTCTATACCCACCGAGAGGCAGGGAGGGAAAAACATGATCAAGAACAGAATAAGCCCCAAGTGATTCTCCCACTCTCCAGAAAGAATAATGTCTACTTTTATAGAAAGTTAATGAATAGCCACGACTGGCTTGGCTCAATGGATAGAGCGTCGACTTGGGGACTGAAGGGTCCTGGGTTCAATTCCGGTCAAGGGCATGTACGTTGGTTGCGGGGATATCCCCAGTAGGGGGTGTGCAAAAGGCAGCTGATCGATGACTCTCTTTCATCGAGGTTTCTAACTCTGTATCTCCCTTTCTCTCGGTACAAAATCAATAAAATATATATTTTTTAAAGAAAGTTAATGAATAGTTGAACTTGTCTTAACTTGGAAGGGTTTGTGCTGAGTCTTTGGGGCTATCACTGAGTTTCTGCAGAGGAAGGGCTGCTGAGTTTAGAGTGACTAAAGAGAACAGGTGTTTGACAGTGGTCGGTCAGGGCCATTGTTGCAGCAAAAGCATCCTTATCAGCAAGGACCTTATCAGCAAGGACCTCATTTCATCTGTCCATTTGCTTCCACATAGGACAGTTCCTTATTTGAAAGGCCACCTGGCAAGTCATTCATTCATTTCATTCATTCACTTGTTTGTTGCTCTAATCTCTAAATAACAAGATTGTGTGAGAAGTGATCTAACAGGAGGTTTAGTAGGTGTCTAGGGCTCACACAGGCTGAGTACAGTAGAATGCTGTCAGGGAAGGCCAGGATGTAGCCGAGTTAGCTCTTGAAAGGAGGAAAGATCTAGGTATATTTGAGAACCTGCTAGTGGTTCAGGGAATGTCAAGAGCTCTGGCTAGGAAGCTGCAGTGTGGCCGTGTATTGAAGATTCGCTATGTGCCAGGGGAAGGGACCAAACTTTATCATATGGGGAGAGAATACTGATTTTAGGCAAGAGAGTGTGACCCCGCGGTAAAGCTTTCTGTCCTCCCCACTCTTCATCCAAACAGGTTCCCAAATAGTTGATGGCTGATTCAATAGGCATGGCCGGAGATGGTTGAGATGTAAGAAAAGAACCTGATTTGTGTGCTAGTGGTAGAAAAGGAATGAGATAGATTTAATTTAAAGAGAGAAGTCAGCTCTAATCAGTTTGGCTCAGTGAATAGAGCGTCAGCCTGTGGACTGAAGGGTTCTAGGTTCGATTCCGGTCAAGGGCATGTACCTTGGTTGCAAGCACATCCCCAGTAGGGAATGTGCAGGAGGCAGCTGATTGATGTTTCTCTTTCCTTGATGTTTCTAACTCTCAATCCCTCTCCCTTCCTCTCTGTAAAAAATCAATAAAATACATTTAAGAGAGAGAGAGAGAGAGAGATCAATTGAACTTAATGATGGGTAGTAGGAAGGAGATAGTATTTTACTAGCCCAACATGCCGCCTGACTCAGAGAGGAAGGAGTCGAAGACAACTAAATTTAGAAACTGGTGAATAATGATTAGGTTTTAGGAAATAGAATGTTTCATATTCATCTCAGATTTGAGTGTTCCTCTGAGGCTCTTTTGGTTGGAGATGAGTAAGGGTCATGCAGGAGGACATGCTCAGAAAGTTGCAGGGTGGAGCTGGAGCTCCATTGGGCCACAAGGAGAAACTCAGAGCCAACTGTCCATGGAAGTGGGGACTAAGGCACCTAAGACAGGAGTGGAGAACATCATTTGGTCTGGCCCTGCCAAGGCATTAGGGGTGAGTTAATTAAAAGTTTGACCAAATATAGCAGGCTAATTTTGTATGGCCCTCAAATGATGTTGTAAATATCCAAACGGCCCTTGGCAGAAAAAAGGTTCCCCACCCCTGGCCTAAGATGTTGTGGAGAGGAGACATGCCTCACCATAAGTGACAGTTACACCACAGGGATGGACAGTGGGCACAGCCGTACGCTGGGAAGAACTACGTGCCGCACAAAGAAATAGAAATCTGGAGAGGCGACATGATCTGTGCAAAGGCCCCTAGGAAGTCAGTGAGGAAGCATCGAACCCCCTTTTCCTGACCTGGAAGACCCAGGTTCCTGGCATTCTCACAGACAGCCTCTGAATTTTCAGATGCGCCTTCCTTACAGTAGATATCCGTACTTGAAGACCATTTCCTGAGAGTTGTGAGGCAGGCAAATAAAAGGCAAAACTTTGTTTCCTTAGTTTATTAAAGAGGACAATGAACTGTTAAGTATGTGTGAATTACAGCAAGTAGGAATCCAGTTCAGAACATGAGTTGTATACACAGAACATCTCCATTTGGACTCTTGCTCCTTTTATGTTAATTTAACAAAAAGCTCTAAAGCCTTAGAGGAGAAAGTCAATTGCAGCTTCATGTAAGTGGAAAATAATTGCCTTCCACTCTTCTGCTGTGCCTTGAATCTCATCTCCACCTAGTAAGCAAACGTTCTTCCCTTTATTTATAGAAAAGAATACTTCCTCCCTCCCATTTCATTCAGAGGGAACTCTCTTCAGTGCATTCAAAGCGTCTCCCCACAAGAGCGGGACTCTCAGATACTGGTTAGTTGCAAAGTGCTTTCAAAATATCCCACCCTCCTTCCCCTCTCTCCCTCACTCTCCAATAAATAAATAAGTGGGTCTTTGGACAATGATGACAGCAGAGCGTCAGAGTCACTAAAACAGAGACGCAACCTAAAAGGACGGGGTGGGGAGGTGAAGGGGAATAGGCGAGAACCCAGCAGCAGGTGAGGCTGCTGAGCTCGGCTTTGGAACCCGTGTCAGCATTCTCCATCCTCTGATCCTATGCGAATATGAAACAGGCAGCGCAAAAAGGAGAGGATGTCTCTCCTCCAGTGTAGTGACGTGGAATGAGGAGCTGGATTTGTCATGTCAACCAGAACTGGAAGCGGAGCTCACCGTTTTTACAAACCCCTCAACCTGAATCTCGGGCTTCGTGAGCCTTGAGTTTTACGGGCTCGTTTCCCAAACTCCATGAAGGACAAGAGAGCTGCTGGTCAGTCCTTCGAAACAGGGCTGGTCTGGAGGCCTTGGCTTTCAGAGGCTCCTCCACAAGTTGAAAGGAGAGCAGCCTCAGGGTCCAAGCTGGAGGCAGAGGGACCAATGCCACTGGTCCCCCTTGCCCCGTGGTGCCTGAGATCTGACTGTTACCATACAGTCCCTGCTACTTCCCGTGAGACTCCTGGTTGCCTCCAGTTCAGGCACTTATCAGCTTCCACCAACCGTGTGCAACTTTCTGTCCAGCTTCCCGGGCAGCACACACACCAAGTTTTCCCGACTAGCAAGCAACTATGGAAAGACAGGGACACGGGAAGCGGTCAGTCCCAGGACAAAAACGCTGTGGGTTTTAGGTCACGGAGCTGCCGGCCTCGGAGCAGCGGCCCTAACCAGTGTTTCAGAAACAGGTCGGGAGCTTCGGCAACTTAAGAACAACCACAAACACACATGGTCCCATCAGAAACCCCTCCCATCAAACACACATTAAAAAAAAGAGGTGTGTGTGTGTGTTAAAATTAGTAATATGAAAGGGATCATAAACATACAACTGTCACCAAGTGCATAATTGACGTAAAGACTCATACTCACAAACACAAATTGTCAAGTTCTCTTAACACCGCTAATTGCAGGAAGCTTTTCCCAACTTTGACAAGAAAGAACTAAGGCAAGAGATCAGCCACCAGGGAGGGTCCCAGCTGTCACAGGACGGGGAAAGAGAGAACGGAGTTGGGCCCTACTTTTACCCAGAATCACAATGACCTCCTAAGAGAGGATGCAGCGGCAAGAAACCCACCAGATGAGATGGAGGATGGGGTTTCTGTCCTCCGTTTAGGATGGCCTCGGGGACTTGTCTGAGCTTGAAAAATCAGACCTGCACCAGAGGTAGGGACCCTAACACCTAAGAGGAGACCGACAGCTCCTCTGACAGAATGAATTCTCCTTCATCGGCCTCACTGATGCTTGGAGTAAGGTTATCAATGGGCCCGGCTGAAGTATTAGTTCTGTACTTCGCTTCAAGCCCATCAGGGTAGATAAAGGAAGTCCGTGAGCGGTCACATCACCTGCCCTTAAGACTTCAAGCGAGGAGGCCATGGCTGCCTCTGTGAGGCCGCTGGGCCCTAGGGGAGTGGTCATGCTGTCTCCATGGCCTCAAAAGTAGTGGAGTAAGCTGGACGGAGTGTCCACGATGCTGTCCGTCCTCTGCCGCTTCTCCTCAGGGCATGGCCTGCCCCACTTCCAGGACTGGGAGGGAGAGAGCTCCCGCCTGTTTCAGCAGCAAAGGAGAAGAGAGTTGGTTGAGACAGGCCTGGCTCGGAGGCTCCAGAATGCAAACAAAATGAAACTGGAAATGACATTTGAGATGCAGCTGCAACCGGATCTGGTCCGAGGGAAGGAGGCCACGGACGTCAGAGAAGTGGGTTCCACGGTGCATTCCCCTGGCGGAGGCCCTGCAAGCTTCCCTTCGGGACCCATGTGTCAGTTCTGATGGGAATTCCTGGTGCCCACAATGTGTTACAGCGGACTGGACCCCACCAACCCAACCAAGGCTGGCTCTCTACGGACATGAGACAAGTCATTAAAAAAAGATAATTATGATAATAATAATAAAATTAAAAAAAGTGGGGCAAGTCCTTAAAAGGGCGGCTCAGCTCTGCGTTGGGTGACCCTCGCCCCGGGGCCCAGGGCGTGGCGCGTTCTTCAGGTGGCCTCCAGGATGGCGGCCTCCCCGGCCAGCGCTTCCGTGGGCTCCTCCTCGTAGTCTGACGTGTAGGGCTCCAGGCTCTGCTTGGCCAGCAGCTCCCGCCGGGCCTGCAGCCGCTCACACCGCGGACAGCTCCCACACTTGAAGCAAGCTTTATGGTAACACGCTTTGCATTCTGTGCGGGGTGGAAAGGTGACAGAGGAGAGCACAGGCTGTATTATCGCGGGCTGGGCGTGAGTTGCCGCTACCTCCCTTTCCACCTCGTGGCCTGCGGTCAATGCAGGGAGCTGCCGAGTCAGGCCAGACGCTTACTAGTCGGGGTGGCTGAAGGGAGGCGCGTTAGCTTTGTGTTCAGACTTATCTGCCCACCCCACACCTGGCGCCAGCCCTCACCTTCACAGGTCCGGCATTTATGGAGCTCGAAAGGGAAGATGACGTCATCCTCATTCTGACAGAACTCGCAGATGAAGCCCTTGGCTTGGCAGAGCTGGGGAGGAAAGGGACAGGTGGCAAAATGAGGGACAGAACCCGAGGAATTGGCATAAGAAGGGCGGGGAAAATATGAGATTTAAATGGGCTCTCGGTGTTTTCCCACTTTCAGAAAAGAGACCCAGGCTAGACTCAGAAGTTTGACAGGCAAGCTAGGACCAAGCTGGGCAGTATTAGACAAAACTTCAAGGTGGAGATGAGGGGCACGAGTTTCAGAAACTCCACCCATGAGTATGGCTCCCAGTGAAAAGAAGAAAAATGCCTAACAGGCTTCCTAAAGTCAAAATTCCAGTAAGGGTAATGATTTTATCTTGAAACTAGAGGCCCTATGCACAGATTCGTGCATTGGTGGGGTCCCTTGGCCTGGCCCGTGGGGATTGGGCTGAAACCAGCCCTCCAACATCCCCCGGAGGGTCCCAGATTGCAAGAGGGCACAGGCCAGGCCAAGAGACCCCACTGGTGCATGATCGAGGTCAGGGAGGGACTATGGAGGGCTACAGATCTGTCCAGCCATCTTACTCAGTACCGACTGGGGCTAGGGAGGGACTGTAGGAGGGCTCCAGAGCGTGATTGGCCTGTCAAACCCAATCCCAATCAGCCAGACCCCAGTAGCAAGCTAACCTACCAGTCAGAGCATCTGCCCCCTAGTAGTCAGTGCATGTCATAGCAACTGGTCAGACGGTCAAACGGTCAGACACTTAGCATATTAGGCTTTTATATATATAGATAGAACTACAGCCAATTAAGTTAAAATGTGAAGGCAAGAATATTTCTCCAAAATAACACCCAGCCTTGAGTCACATTATAGCTACATCTTTCCAATTACCCCTGACACACAGGATCTCTGCAAATGACCAAGGTTCTCCTCCCACATTGTGGCAACTCTCTGGTGAAGGTCTGCTTAGAACTGCCCAGTTACTCAGGGGCAATGCCAGCACCAAATTCTCTCCTAATTCTTGATTCTTTCCATCTGGATGATTTAGCTATTCATCCTAGGGACAAGCAATCCTGTCCAGTTTCCCTCTCAGAGTTGACAGGCCATTTCAACTTCTTGGAACTAAATGGCAAGAATCCCGGGTCCACCCCACAACCTGTATCCCTGGGCAAGGGTCCAGTCACACACTCAGGGAGACCTTCTTACCATGCATCGCTCCACATGGGCAGCCCCCGCCCTGGCGAGCTCAGCAAGCCGGGGCCCCAGCTCCCCCTTCCTGGTTGCCGTGAGGTCATTCAGCGAGTACAGGTGGAGATCCTCCGTCAGGTGGCCTGGAACTGCGTCAAAGGAATCCAGAAGGCTACAGGAGGGGAGCGGACAGTGAACACCAGAGTAGAAGGATCTCTGTCCATAAGCAGGATAAGGGAAGGGAAGGGGTCCAGGCAGAGGTGATGACGTGGGCAATACTCAGCCAGCCTATGGGCCACCCCCACCCTCCCACACTCCCAGGTGTCTGGATGGCAGAAGTGACTTTGATACCCTTTTGCAGGGGATTAATGACAGCTTGCAAGAAGTGGTGGGCCTGCCCTGGAGAGAATCACCACAAGATTTCCCCTTCCAGCGAGAATACAGACAGCAACTGGTTCTCATTTATCTTTTCTGGAATTTCCTGCAACATCCACCTACCATCCTTCTACACACAACAAGGGCCAACTGCTGGGACAGGTTTCTCTCAGAGACATTAACTCAGCCAGAGGCCTCCATGCAAGACTTACTCTTTGGCCAATCGGCATGTCTTGAACATGTTCTTCATGTGATACAGCTGGATCCGCAGCAGCTGAGGAGGCAGATGTGGTGGTGGTGGGTGGGGGTAAGAAAGGGTATGAAGAGAAGAGAAACAGCCATTAGATCAGAACCTTTAAACCCTGAGAGTCCGACTGTTCTCTCTACCTGTAACTTAACAGCTCACTTCAAAGTGACCTCCAGTTGGCCCCTCTGTTGGATCAGTCTCCCAAATCACATACACAGTTAGGAGCCGTTAAGAAATCCAGAATTCAAATTTCCCATCTGAGACCCTATTCTCCACTCATAATATTGTCAGAGAAGGGAGACATCCTGCTGTTGCCACTGAGTGCTATCTATAGCTTCAGAACTTCCCTGGCAGGTTTCGGATTCTAACTAGATAGACACCTGGGAAATGGCGACAGGAAGTACACAGAGACAGTATGAACGGTGAGATGTGACAGCAACGACACGGTGACAAAGAGAAGCATGGTGATCTTGGGAAAGTCTGTACAAACACAGGGAAATGTGAAGGGTAATCGATGATGTGACCTTTTTTCACGGGTCTTACCCGAACTTGGTTGAGCAGCTTGACCTTCCTGTAGAGGGCGCTGTTGATGTCCTGCACATTGAAGAGAGGATCGTTCCAGATCTTAAGGAGCAGGTCCTTGGAGAAATTGCTGACATAATACTTGCTGAAGTCCCACTTGCGCAGAACCCGGCTGGGGATAACCATCTGGGCGTTCTCGTGGCAGCACTGACAGAAGTACTTGCCCAAGTACTCACAGTACCGCAGCCGCTTGATATAATCTAGAAAAACCAGGAAGTCAGAAGGTGAGATGGGTCTTCCCCTTCTATAGAAGCTGGTAAAGAGCAGGAGGAATGGACAGGGGCTCTAGCCACCTCTGCCCGAGCTCCCAGAGTTGGCAGCAACCTAAGTGGTGGGGCCTGTGGCTTCTGTGTACCATCCTGGAGGCATCTCAGAAAACAAACGCTGCCAGCGTCAGTATCCTCCAAGAACCTGGTCAGAAGCACCAATTTTTCTCTGGTGTACACCCCTGGCAAGGTTCTCCTAGACATAACCCCCCTCTGACTGGCAGTGTTCTTGCCTAGTCCTATCCCTTCCCCTCCGGGCCCCTTTCCTCCTTTTCCCAATTCTGTCTGTCACCTCCTCTTATTACCTCTCTGACCAGATCTTCCTGCCCAAATGAGTGAAAGGGTAAAGCCCCTGGAGCCAGAGAAGATACTCACCAGGGTCTGTCCGGATGCCACATCCCGCACAGCGGTAATTCTGCTTGGCCACAGCAATCTTCCTCCTGCGGAAAGGGGAAGGGAGCAGATTGGCAGATACCAGCAGCTTGAGGCCTACGAGATGAAAAGGATGAGGGTGCAAACACAGGGCTCTTGTTAAGGCTGGGAAGAGGGGAGCATTCACTATTTTTTTTTTTTTTTTAGAATTAGACAAACGGAACCTATTGGGAGAACTGATTAAAACCAAGGATTAAAAGAATTTAGGTCTAGGCAATAATTCTCCTCAATAATGAACCACCCTTTCTGTACAAATGTAAGAGATGAGAAGTAGTAAAGAAGAGAGAACACTAGAAAAGAAAAGCAATCATCTAAGGATAAAATGCTAACTTCCAGGTTGCTCTGTGAAGGAATGGTAAGATTGAGTAAGACTCACAAGATGGAAATCCTCTCCTGCTGCCTGTTAGAACTGTGGGGGAGGTACGGTGAGATGCAGAGATAGGAGGATGAAGAGATAGCCCGGGCAATCCAAAGAGAATGTATCTTTTTCGGGGGACACAGTCTCTGGCTACTCACGTTGGGGCTGGATGAACATTAAAAATTATCTGAGGCCGGGGTGGGGCCCACTCCAGGTTGCCACGGACACGGATACGCAGTTTGTAGATGTCAGCATGCTGCCCATCATCCGGCGAGATGGGCAGTGAGTCAGGGATGGGCAGGAGCTGCAGGAGAAAAGCACAGGGTGATCGAACATAAACAGTTGAGGGAACACAGATGCTTGAACCTTCTGGCCATGAAAGATTTCAGGAAGCACAGTCAATGAAAGATTTCAGGAAGATCGTAGGTAAGAGCTTCAGGGAACCTTGGCCCTTGAAACCGTGAGACACCAGGCTACTGGAAGTAAGAGCCTTGGTTCCAAGAAGCAAAAGGAACAGGAGCAGCATCCCAGCGTGGCAACACCCACTGCTGATGCTGTCCCAGACCCACCCCGGGACTCCGGTGTTCCAGGGTGCTTCATGCCTTACTCAACTGCAGAACAAAGAGAATCTGCAAAATTCGCTTTTTCACAGTCTCTCAAAAGTGGTCACACACGGGAGGTCTGCCTCGGGGTCTAGTCAGTAGTCATGTGGAATAGGACAGTGGAGGAGCTATTATGTTTGTTTGTTTTGTTTTGTTTTGTTTGTGTGTGTGTTTGTGTGTGTGTTTTGTTTTTGTGTTTTTTTTAATATATTTTATTGATTTTTACAGAGAGGAAGGGAGAAGATAGAGAGCTAGAAATATCGATGAGAGAGAAACACTGACCAGCTGCCTCCTGCACACCCCCTATTGGATGTGCCCGCAACCAATGTACATACATGCCCTTGACCGGAATTGAACCTGGGACCCTTCAGTCCGCAAACAGACACTCTATCCACTGAGCCAAATCGGTTTTGGCTGGTTTTTTGTTGTTGTTGTTGTTGTTTTTAATTTGAATTTACTTTTTCTTTAAATGTATTTCTTTATTGATTTCAGAGAGGAAGGAAGAGGGAGAGGAGAGATAAAAACATCAATGATGAGAGAGAATCATTGATCAGCTGCCTTCTGTACGCCCCCTACTGGGGATCGAGCCTGCAACCCCGGCATGTGCCCTTGGCCAGAATTGAACCTGGGACCCTTGAGTCTGCAACCCAACGCTCTATTCACTGAGCCAAACTGGTTAGGGTGCCATTATTTGTTTTGACAATTGCTAGGGGAAACCTAGGTAAGCATTCATTCATTCATTCAACAGGTTTGTAAGAATGGCTTCTGTGAGCAAGGAAGGAAACACATAGGCTCATTCTAGATTGGGGACATGTGACAAAATAGAACAATATCAGAAAGGACAGACAGTGGAGAAAGAGCTGAAGAACCTACCTTCTGAGGGGCATCATGCTCTGGAACTAGCCACTCGAGCTCTGAGGCGGCTGGGAGCTGCATCCCCTCAAACTGCTTCAGGAGCCCCATGGCTACTGCCTCGGCGGACGTGGAGTGGAGGAAGAAGTGGGAGCTGGAAAGAAAAGAATCAAGGAAGGCTGAACATGGAGAAAAGGCAGGAAGATGGAGCCTTCCTTTCGGGACCTGCTACCACACCCAGTGACCTCTGGGCGGACAGAACACCCCCAGCAATCACAGTCTGTAAGCTTCTTTTCCTATCATCCTTAGACAGATGTGTTTAGTGGAAAATACGCTGGTCTTAGAGTCCTGAGACTTAGGCTCATATCCCATTTGTCTGCATTGCATGGCACTGCTCGTTAAGAATTCTGTTTCTCACTTCAGTTTCTCTATACTTCAGTTTCTTTACCGCAAAATGGGGATTAATAATGCCTGTTTCAAAATAAAGTGAGTAAACTGCTTTGTGGAATATAAAGAGCTATTGTTACTCCCAAATGAGCTACTATAATGTAGAACCTGCCCAATTTGATTTCACAGTCGGAAATCATGATCACTCTTTTCAATTTTGAGGCCCAGTCTTCTGGGGGCCTCTGGTATGATCTGTTAGGAAAGAAGGAACAACCCATACAGAGAGCTCTGCCTCCACCAGAGCCCACCCTGTTGGAACCATTAATGTTCTGCTCTCTTGCCCTGGGCTTCCCACCATCAGGCAAGCCCATCACGTAACCTTGCCTCTTTGTGAATTTGGATGGCTTCATCCATGGTCTTTCCCATCCTCATGCCAAGAACCGGGTTTGTTTCTCAGATACCCTAAGGTTTATTTATTTTTTTTCAATCCCAGTTTACAGTCAACATCATTTTGTATTAGTTTCAGATATTCAGCATCATGGTTAGATAATCTTATACATGAAAAGTGATCCCCTGATATTTTAATTACCCACCTAGCACCATCCATAGTTACTACAATATTATTGACTACACTCCTTGTGCTGTATTTTACATCCCCTATTTTAGAACTACCAATTTGTACTTCTTAGACCTAACAAATTCACTTCTGAGTATGTATCTGAAGAAACCTAAAACACTAATCCGAAAGGATTTATGCACCCTTATGTTCACCGTTGCGTTATTTACAATAGCCAAGATATAGAAGCAATCCAAGTGCCCATCAGTAGGTGAGTGGATAAGAAAAAGTTGTGATACGTATATACAATGGAATATTGCTCAGCCATAAAAATAAAAAAAAAAGAATGAAATCTAACCATTTGCAACAGCTTGGACATCCTACAGGGTTTTGTGCTAAATAAAACAAGTCAGACATTGAAAGGCAAATACCATATGATTTCACTTAAAAAACAAAATAAATGAACAATGGTTTTACTTATTTTTTTTTTAAGTACTTACAAGGCCTGGGAGGAGGAAATCAAGGGTTTGTTGTTTGAGGCTGTGCTCCTTCTGATGTCAGCATCTAAACAGAAATCAGAGATGAGGGGAGTAAGGGATAATAACAGAAACCTTTCCAAGCTACTGCAGCTAAGCACTCAGGGTGGCATCTAAGTGCTACACTCTATGCGGGATAATAAGCAGCAAGTCCAGGTGAAGCTCTGCACATAATTCATAGTTTGACTCTGTTCAAGTCACAACCAGGCTGAGTTAGTGACAGTAAGCATAGCACTGAGAAGGTCAAAGTGGCTACAAATCCAGGTGAAATAACAAACTCGGACTCCGTGCAAGACAGTGAACAAGAAAAGGAAGCACCCTAAGGGACACAGGGACACACCAAATACCAAGCAAAAAGATGAAATAAATTCCTCCACTCTCTCCCTCATTCTCTAAGTCAAGCCCTCTTAAATAATACACTCACAGAGGCAAGCGCTCTATCTAGCTCTTTTCCGTAACAGAATCAATATCTAACACAGAACGGGGATCACAGAAGTTGCTCATTAAATGTATATGGAATTGGAACTTTTCTCCTAACAGCTGCTCACTATTACTATTAACTCTGAATGTGAGAAGCCTTTCTATATCCTTAAGAAAAGCTTCACGGAAAGGTTTCCTTCCTGTCAGGCAGTAAAGAATGTCTCAGGGAAGAAAAGAACTTCCCTGAGGCTTGGCAATTCCCCGGAGATGCTTGAAAAGCAACAAATTTGCACAAAGCTATCATTCAACATGATCTTTAGGCATAATTGCAGAAAACTACAGCAGACTTTTCATCACATATTTCTGATAAGAGGATTTCTAATAATGATATGTCTGAACCTCCAGAGACTTCATCTACCCAAACACTTTAATGGGGAGGAATGTGAAACACTTTAATGGGGAGGAACCTCCAGAGACTTCATCTACCCAAACACTTTAATGGGGCAGACATGTCCAAGAAAGGCAAATGGAATCTATTCAGTCATGAAAACAAGGCTGTTCAGATAAATCTAATCCATCATTTCCTTTGATGCCCAATGAAAAGAGCTTCTTTTCCTGATTAAACCTACACAATGATCAATCTACTGCATTCAAGCCTCTCAGCAGAGCTCACATGACATCACTCTGCACTTGGCTATCAGTAGCTCAATTGTTCTCCACATTTCCTCTCTCTCTCTATTTTTTGCATGTATCATGTGAGAAAATGAGACTGTATCTAATTCTTCTGTTTGGCCCTAAAACACTTAACACAGGCTCTGTATACAAGTATATATTCAAATAATATTTCTAACCAAGTAATATCTTCAAAGCTATAAATACAAGAGAACAGAATTAAAATTTGTCAATTTTCATATGCTTTCTAAGCATAGTAAAACTCAAGAAAGAAACAGCATTTTTAACACACAAAAAAAGGAAAAAAAAGAAACAGCATTTTTATTATTAAACAACAAATTTTATTTTATTTAATGAATAAGTTCACATATATCATAATTATCTGCCTGAATTTGCACTATCAAAATCCAGATCCCAATATGCTGCTAGCTGTCTATTCCATTCTAAATAGTACTAATGAAGGAGAATAAAATACTAGACAATAGCAAACTTTCATGGACCATTTGGTTTGTACCATTTATATGTAACTAACACTTTCACTGTCTTGGATTGTGCTTACGTCTTGCCTTATCCTTAAAAATCCTCAGAGTGTTTTGTATATAATAGGTTTTTAGAAACCATTTCCCAAATAAATGATTAATTGACTAAAAGCAAAAAAGCAAACTTTAGCTTATTTGGCAGTGATAAAAAAGGAAAAATGAGAGCTCTTAGATAGATATCCATGAATAAAGAGTTAACTAATGTTGTTACTTTATGGTCAGGCTATTAAACAGCAGAGGAGAGGTGATTGATATTTCATGATTGCTACAGAAACCACCATCTTCATAAAAACTATTCAGCAATTCTTTATACTCATACTTCATCACATTTCTTCTTCTTCTTCTTCTTCTTCTTCTTCTTCTTCTTTTCTTTCTTCTTCTCCTCCTCCTTCTCTTCTTCCTTCTCTTTCTCCTCCTCCTCTTTCTTCTTCTTCCTCTTCCCCTTCCCCTCCTTCTCCTTCTCCTTCTCCTTCTCCTTCTCCTTCTCCTTCTCCTTCTCCTTCTCCTTCTCCTTCTCCTTCTCCTTCTCCTTCTCCCTCTCCTTCTCCCTCTCCTTCTCCTTCTATCACAGGTGAATGATTTCCTAGCTCATCATGAATACTTTCAAAGGTGTGGAAGGCTATAGAGTTCTGGATGTCCAGATCTTACCCCAGGAGTGGAGGGGAAAGGCAGCACCTGACATCATAAGGAACATGACTTCTGATACTGGTCAAGTACCGTGAAGGCCTATGGGTACTGGGCTTCTGCTGCATCCTGTTGACTCTCTAGTCAGTCCTAGCAGATGAATAAGTAATGTGGTTGGAACACTAGTCAAGTATTTGGATAAAAGTAGACAAGGGTCTAAGATAATTAGGGGGTAAAAAGAGAGGAGGAAGCTATTCATCTGGATGGATTACATGTACCCCAAATGAAAATACTTTATAGAAAAAACTCTGAAAAGCTTTCTTTCTGAGGGGAAGTTAACACAATTATGAAACTTTTTATCAATTCAGTTACAAAAACATATTTCAAATGTTTCTGATGCTTGAATAAGACAAGGCTATTACTACTGACTGAAAAAGTTAAATATATATATATATATATATATATATATATATATATAAACAAACAACAAAAATAATGACATTATAAGAAGAATTTTTGCACGTTCAGATACTGAAATAGGGATACTCAGGGAAGAACTGGTTAAAACTTTAGTTTTGTTATAAAAGGGAGAAAAAATATTTTAAAGAGGGAGGGTAGGGAGAAGCAACTGATTAGCTTGAATTGGATATAATTTAAAAACTTGTCAGAAAATACAGTTCATGAACTTCCCTCTTTATATATATTTAGCTATTATCAATTTATTGCCTTTCAGCTGCAAACCTGTCCTTCTGTTTGTCTGTTCTATGATAGTGGAGCTGGACTTGTAAAAGTCATCTTTTGCTAGCTGGCGCAATGTTATGCTTTGTCAGTAGAGGGCACCAGAGGGACAATGGAGGAGGAAGGGGTTTCTCTTGCCAGCTGTGTGCTCCTCTAGGCAGACACCTGTGCTGCCTATGACTCTCCCCAGCGTAAGCAAGCCTTCCCATCGCCTCGCAGCCTAGTCCGACTAGTACTACTTCCTCTCATAAAAGGCTTCCCTTGGCAGCTCTTGAGGAAGCTTCACAGCGAGAACCACTTCCCCCAATTCCCCCCAAGTTCTGAGGCATGGTGCCTCCCTGGGGGAAGCCTTCTCTGGCACCCCAGAGAAGGATTTCCTGGCTTGGCATCTTATGTGGACAGCATCCCCTGGCACACTCTCAGGGCTGCTGTGCAGCTTCAGAGAACTTCTCTACCGTCCAGGGAGCCAGGAGGTCTGAATCTCAGCCTTAGAGATATGACCCTCTTCTACATTTGTTCCGACCTCGGGTGCTCTACCTCAGTCGTAGGGATAGTGGCTGCTGCCTCTGTCTGCTATTCCTGGGTGTTCTACTGTTCTCTCTGCTCCTTATGAGCCAGTTTCCCGTTATTTTTTATCCCCCATTATAGTTAACTAGAGGCCTGTTGCAGGAAGATTCCTGCAAGAACAGGACTTCCTCAGGCCTATTCCTGCAAGAATAGGGCTTCCTGCAGCTGGAGCGAAGCAGAGAAGGGGTTTCGCTCCCTTCTTCGCTGTCTCACTCCCTCCCATGTCCGCTGCCTCGGCTCCCTCCAGTCTCCACAGCTTTGCTCCCTTCTGCAGCACTTGGCTTCCTTCTATGCTGCCTTCAGTCTTTGCTCTGTACCTGTGCATGCAAATTAATTACCATCTTTGTTGGGTTAATTTGCATACTCACTCTGATTGGCTGGTTGGTGTAGTGGAGAAACCTCTAGCCCTAGCTGGTTTGGCTCAGTGGATAGAGCATTGGCCTGCAGACTGAGGGTCTTGAGTTCAATTCTGGTTAAGAGCATATGCCCAGGGGTGTGTAGGAGGTAGCCAATCAATGATTCTCTCTCATCATTAATGTTTCTATCTCTCTCCCTCTCCCTTCCTCTCTGAAATCAATAAAAATACTTTTTTTTAAAAGAAACTTCTAGACATGATCTGTAAACCTCGACATGATCAAAAAGATTGCTAATAAAAAGTATGACATTTTTAGCCGGGACCGGTTTGGCTCAATGGATAGAGCGTCGGCTTAGGGACTGAAGGGTCCCGGGTTCAATTCCGGTCAAGGGCATGTACCTTGGTTGCGGGCATATCCCCAGTAGGGGTGTGCAAGAGGCAGCTGATCGATGACTCTCTTTCATCGATGTTTCTGACTCTCTATCTCTCTCCCTTTCTCTCTGTATAAAAATCAATAAAATATATATATTTTTTTAAATTATGACATTTTTAGCAAGAATTTGGTACCAGCAATAAACTTGATTAAAGGCCAGAACAGATGAAAAGAAACAGAAAGCAACAAAGAAATCTGGAGTAGAGAAAGATTAATTGCGTATTATACTTTCCTAATTGGAAATCTATGTGTCCAAAAAAGGTAAAACTTTTGAGAGAGGCTTGTTCTAATTGCTTTCCCCTTAAACCCTTTAATATGTTGGGATGTGGATCACAAGAAAAAATAGTTTTCTAATTGAAAAATGTTTCATATTCTTGGCATATAAAAAAAGTTGTAACAGCCAAGACCGGTTTGGCTCAATGGATAGAGCGTCGGCTTGGGGACTGAAGGGTCCCGGGTTCAATTCCGGTCAAGGGCATGTACCTTGGTTGCAGGCATATCCCCAGTAGGGGGTGTGCAAGAGGCAGCTGATCGATGATTCTCTCATTGGTATTTCTAGCTCTCTATCTCTCTCCCTTCCTCTCTGTACAAAATCAATAAAATATATTTAAAAAAAAAAAGTTGCAACAATCCCAAAATTGGTGAAAGATGCTCGAAGACCAAATAAAGGTAAGCTTTATGGTTAAAATAGACTGATATAAAAGTGGCTAATAATCAATAAACACACAATCAAAGGACTGTGATTATAAACATTAAAAACCAGTTAAAAAGTGATAGGATAATATATCTCAAGCAAGAGAAGACTATGTTAGAATAAATTATAACGATTCAGAAATAGAGAAAAAGGTACCTAATTATTTTTATTTCTCTATATCTTGATCTAATTTTATACAATTATTTCAATTTCTAGTTGCTGACAATATTAAGTTAAAATTAACTTTAATAAAAGTCCCATTTTGTGTTTGTGTGTTGTAAAGCCACTTTGAGTAGAAAACTGCTACTTTTGCTATCCCATCTACAGAAAGGCTATCTGTTTGGATCACAAAGCAATTACTAAAGCCATACATGTGCAGCCTTAAATCCTAACTGCATGCAAAGTACTGAGGAGCGAGATTTTGGCTCCATGAATTCAAAACTCTAAAGAGACACTAAGTTTCATGCCATTCTCTCTGGTTTTTGCTATCTGGATAGGTGGCTGTAGCTTAGCTATAGTTTTAAACTAAAATCTCTTCACCTGACCATTCCTTTCTACACTTCTACCTCCACCAGCCATAACAACTACTTAATCTACAAGTATCACTGCAGGGAAAGACAAACAAGGACCATCTCAGTGAAGAGGTTGGTTGGGGTCATATGAGGAAGAAGAAAATTAATATCTAAAGTGTCCCTTGCCCTAGCCAGTCTGGCTCAATGGATAGAGCGTCAGCCTGCAGACTGAAAAGTCCTGGATTCAATTCCAATCAAGGGCACCTGCCCAGGTTGTGAGCTCAATCCTCAGTAGGGAGCGTGCAGGAGGCAGACAATCAATGATTCTCTCTCATTATTGATGTATCTCTCTCCCTCTCCCTTTCTTTCTGAAATCAATAAAAATTATTTACCCCACCAGCAGGTGAGGGGATCCTAAGGCAGGAGCTGGGCATGAAAGCCATGGGGGCATAGGCTACCAAGGAGACAGAACTGAATCTCACATTACCCTGCTTGGCCCCAGAAGATGGCTGGTTAGCCAGTGATGTGTAAGATTCCTCGGGGAAGGAACAACCTAAGACAGGCACAGTCGAAGAGGGGCCATCAGGAGAGAACTTGGGGGTCAACTAAGGTGGGACACAGACCCTCACCCACTCAACTTTGCAGGGGCCTGAAACTTCACCCCTGCTGAGGGAGTCTCCTGCCCCCATGCTGCTTAACTTCCCATGCCCAGCTCAAATCGGGACCCGGGTAAAAGACAGAGACTTGGCTGACAGCAGCTGCCCTCGCACTACAACAAGACTTGTTTGAGTTGTCTTGTACCCATGGTGTGGGGAAGTGGGTTTTTAATATCTAAATCCAGCCTACCACCAGGAATGCTCAGGGCCTACTCAAGAAGGCAAATAAGCCTTTCCCCTAATATTTACACCATAAAATAAGATTGTTTTAGAGAAATAAATTTGACAGTAAAATAGTAGACAAGTTTTCAGGCTAATTTAAGTTGGCTAATTGAAATAAGCAAATATTCTATTGTAATTGCACTGGACAAAAAGCTGTTCCTAAAGTATTAACTAAAATTTTTATTGGTAGTTCATCTCAGAATAAAATCTCACAACAGGAAATGAACCTAAATCAGTCATATTTTAGTGCAAAAAATTAAAATTTAAAAGCTATCAAGACTAAATTATAAAATTTTCAAAAGCCTCCTAATATTTAAATCAAAAAAGGGGGAAAGTAGAAGAATAACATGTAAGGGAAAATATCCTGTAAGTAAATTGCATCTAGAAAATTTGTACTTTAGAAAATTAACTGTAATACTAATAGCAAGACACCCATGAAAAACACACATGGTGTCAAAACAAGCCAGAGGAAAATCATTTGGGCAAAAAATGAAAAAGGATCCCTACTCAAATTTATAGAAAATATTCCTTTATTAACTTTTCGCCGAGAATATGTTTGTATATTTTCAGAAAACAACTCTGAGACCATGTGGATTCTGGCAACAGAGAGGAATTGATAGGACTACTCCAACCATGAAGACAGAAGGGAAGCAGTCCAGAGATGGAAGATGCTGACGAAGCCTTGCCATAATAGCAGTCAGCAGCTGTGTATCACTGCAGGTTGCCAAGACCAAATCAGAGAGGGTTGGACCTGCATTACCACCATTTGCCCACCATCCAGAACTGAAATATCATTGCTGACATGTACACATAAGGAACTGTTTGACATTGAAATTGGGTCTCAAAAGAACTGTTGGCCCAGAAAGAAACTCACTACAGACTGATTCATATGCCTTTCAGCATAAGCATTATTGCTTGTCTCATTTTTGATTCTTATATTTCCAGTAGGACATGATCTCATTCATCTAGGAGAAATGGTGAACAATATAGACCGATGAACAAGAACAGACCCAGAGATAAGGAGCCATGATTCAGATTATTGGACCTCAAAGGGAGGGTGGGGATAAAAGAGAGAAATCAACCAAAGGACTTGTGTGCATACATATGAACCTAACCAATAGTCAAGGACAATAGGGCGGGGTAGGCACATGAGTGAGGAGGGGTGGAGGATTGGAATGGGGAGTTGAGGACAAATATGTAATACCATAATCAATAAAGAAATTTTTAAAAAAATTAAAATTAAAATTAAAATTATTTTTAAAATAAATAAATAAGTGTCCCTAGCTGTCTTAAGCCCAGTTTTTCCCAGCTAGTTCTCCAGACCCTGTAGTCTTCATAAACTTGACAGGTGTCACATAAACTATGTATAAAGGCTAGTGAAAACATTCACACACATGCATGTATGAGCACATCCACGCTTGCAACAAAGACTACCTGAAAACATCGAGGCCATTGACACTGAGAGTCCATTCTTTGACATGTGAGTCAGGTTAGATCCTTCGCTACCATCTGTGTAATAATGATTATAAAAAGGGGCCCTTTAGTATTCAGACAGGAAGTAAATCAATGAAAATGACAGTTCTGTACCACATATTCCTGGAATTAGGACTTGATTTTTGCTCTAAAAGATGAAACTGCTTTTAGGAACTTAAATCTACAGGTATACTTTTCACTATAGTTTTGGTTCTCAACAGGGGAAGATTTTGCCAGATTTTATAACCGGCAATGTCTGAAGACATTTTTTATTGCCATGATTGTGCTACTAGCATTTTGTGGGTAGAGGCTGGGATGATGCTAAATATCCTATAAAGCACAGGACAGTCAATCACAACAAAGAAATATGGGTTTAGAGTTTGAGAAACCCTGCCTTAAGGCCTTTTCCTTTAAGGATTTCTGTTTGGAACTGACTAGAGAGTTCGTTGATTAAACCTCTTCTCTGGGCCCACAGGTGTATTTCTGGCAACCAACAGGCAAGCTGTTTCAAACTGGGCTCCTCCCAGCTTACACAGCTTCCCCTGGCTCTTTGTTTTTGCTGCAAGGAACAGACTTATCCATACCCAGTGAAGCAGCATGTTTTAAATTTACCTTAATATTACCCCCATGAAATTCTGTTGATTCCAAGACAGAAGCAGAACCTTTTTATTCTTTTTTTTAAATTTGGAGATCAATTCAATCACAGACTGTGGTATAATAAAAATATATATATTTGGCCGAAACCGGTTTGGCTCAGTGGATAGAGCATCGGCCTGTGGACCGAAAGGTCCCGGGTTTGATTCTGGTCAAGGGCATGTAAACTTAATTTTTTCCCTTTTTTCGGTGACTCTGTCCTTTTCTCTTAGGATGATAATAAAGCTCTTTTTAAACACTTTGAAACAATTTCAGTTGTGTTATGGAATACAAGAGGATAGGATGCTGATGTCATGTAAGGAATGGGCCAGCCCGAGGAGGCTCTTAACAGGAGGAGGCTCTTAACGGAGGCTCTTAACAGGAGGCAGCTGATAGATGCTTCTCTCTCATCAATGTTTCTAACTCTCTATCCCTCTCTCTTCCTCTCTGTAAAAAATCAATTAAATATATTTAATATATATATATATTTGGTTTCTGGACCATTTCCTGGCACAGAGCTCCTAAAATTCATTATTTCCCGAGGAATGCCTTTTGTTATCCATAACAATCCCCTTTCTATGAGCTTAAACTATTTAATAGGGGGACTCTGGGGACATCCAGATAGCTTGGATAGGTCTGATTACCAGGAGAAATTTTAGCCACAACCCCAATTTCCCAGGAGGGGAGAGGGCCTGGAGATTATGTTTAATCATTAAAGGTTAATGATTTAATCACTCATGCCTGCACAATGAAACCCTGATAAAAACTTACAGTGATGAGGACTGGAGGAGCTCCTCGTTGGTGGGTGAACATATTGATAGGACAGTGGCACACCCTGACTCCACAGGACAGAGGTTCCCATGGACACTTTGGGACCTTGTCCTACACACCTCTCCATGTAGCTGTTCGTTTGTAAGTATAGTGCTTTCCTGAGTTCTGAGTCATTCTAGCGAATTACTGAACCTGGTAGGGAGTCATGGGAACCCCTGAATTTGTCGTTGGCTACGGAGACATGTGGTGATCCTGGTGACCCATCTATGACTGGTAGGTAAGCAGGGATAGTCTCATGGGATTACGACCTTAAACTGTGAGGTTAGGTCTGTGCTCCAGAAGTTGGGTGTTAGAACTGAATTGTAGGACACTCAGAGTTGGTGTCTGAGAATTGGAGAATTATTGTTGGAAAACCATATACAAACAAACAAAAAATGAGTTTTAAGTGACTACTGCTGTCATGAATAGAAATCAGATATATTAAGGAGAATACAGAAAAAAGATTTACTGGAAACCTGGAAAAATATGAACAAAAATTCTATTTCTGAATGGGGAAGAAACCCAGCTACCACACCCAGAGGTCTGTGCAGGTGGATGAGTTCTCTGGATTAGTGTAAACAGGAAAGCAAAGCCTCAGGAAATAAAAGATCTATCTATTCATCACCATGTTACCATGAATTACTGGTACAATTCACCCTCTATAAGAAAATTACTATGAGGACAATTATGTGATACCATAATCAATTTTTAAAAATTAAATTAAAAAAAAAAGAAAATTACTTGGTTTCAGCCATAGGGGAAAAACTATGTCCCTGAACTTCTGTTTTTTGTTTGTCTGTTTGCTGCACTGATGGGAATGCAAAGAAATCTATGATTTGCAGAAACAAATGAACCCATTAATCATAGGTTAACCTAATTTAACAACTGCCTTCCCGGATTATAACCCTCCTCTTCTTTATGCAGATAACATATCCTCGGGTGAGGATCAACAAAACAAACAAATAAAAGTTTGTGATTCTGCTAAATAATTTGCCCACTGGGAGGACAGAAAATAAAGCTCTACTTTGTAAACTTAATTTTTTCCTTTTTTCGGTGACTCTGTCCTTTTCTCTTAGGATGATAATAAAGCTCTTTTTAAAACACTTTGAAACAATTTCAGTTGTGTTATGGAATACAAGAGGATAGGAAGCTGATGTCATGTATGGAATGGGCCAGCCTGAGGAGGCTCTTAACAGGCGGAATCCAAGGGAGAACCCAAAAGAAAGACGCAATGGAGGAAGAAGCACCAGGAGACTTCAACAGCCAGCCCACTCCACCCGGAACACTTCCTCCCAGTGTTCTTTTCTGCTTAAATTTTAAAGGGGTTTTGTTTTTAGCAAGAGAGGCTGTCCCTTACAATAACCCACAGCATTCCACCATGGACCAGACTGAAGACCACTACTTAGGGAAAACTTCTCAGCCCATGATTCAAAATTAAAAGAAACCGGTAACGAAAGCTCCCTTGAAACAAAGTGCCACTTCTTACCTTGGATTTCCAATTCATCAACCTCATCGGCAGAGCCGGAGTCAGAGAGCCGTGTGGAGTCACGCGAGCTGAACTGGGAACTGCTGGAAGTGACCCGAAAGCCTGTTAACATAACAAAAAAAAGGGGGGGGGGGGGTAAACAGGACAGAAAAACATCTCCTGCCCTAAGTGGTTTGGCTCAGTGGATAAAGCCTCAGCCTGCGGACTCAAGGATCCCAGATTCGATTCCGGTAAAGGGTTTGCACCTTGGTTTTGGGCACATCTCTAGTAGGGGGTGTGCAGGAGGCAGCTGATTGATGTTTCTCTCTCATCGATGTTTCTAACTCTCTCTCCCTCTCCCTTCCTCTCTGTAACAAATCAATAAAATATATAATTTTTTTAAAAATATATTTTATTGATTTTTTACAGAGAGGAAGAGAGAGGGATAGAGAGTTAGAAACATCGATGAGAGAGAATTATCGATCAGCTGCCTCTTGCACACCCCCCACTGGGTATGTGCCCGCAACCAAGGTACATGCCCTTGCCCGGAATCGAACCCGGGACCTTTTAGTCCGCAGGCCGACGCTCTATCCACTGAGCCAAACTGGTCCCGGCAAAATATATAATTTTTTTTTTTAAAAAAAAAAAAGAAGAGCAACATCTCCTACTTCTTCGGGAGCTACAACAAAAGGAACCTGGTCTGACTTTAGCAGAGACGTACACACAGCCCTGAGAGAAGCCGGGGAAGTGGAAACTAGTCCTGCTTGCTGGCCGATCCCCATTTCATTCGTGAAATTGATCAAGTTTCCTGTAGGTAGTAGGTATCTGGTCTTAGTTCTCATATCAGAAACCTATTTTTTGGAAGATATTTCTGAGGCAGGAAATGGGTGAATTCTCGGACTCTGGTAGAAAAAAGTAAAATATAGAAAATCTTTTCTGACAGAAGAGGAACCCTTGGCTTGGTGATAACCTCTCAAGTTAAGACCGAAAAGAAAACCCAGGAGGCACCAGTTCTCCTGAGGCAGGAAGAAGCAGGAAGAGGGGGATTCCGAGCCTCACTCACTTCCGTGCTCGGTCTCCTGGTACCCAGGGAGCAGGTTCTTGGTGCGGATCTGCTGGCGGCGAAGGCGGATCTTCTGCTTCAGTTCCTGGATCTCTCTGTCGCTGTCTTCCCCCTCCTCTTCCTCCTCCTCCAGGCACTGGCTCATCATGTTGCACTTCATTAATTCAATGGCAGCAATTAAGGACTCTGAGATGCTGAAGTGGGCATTCTCCTGGGGGAAGCATAGAACCAAACAAGCTGTTCAGCAAGGGGTGAGAAGTATTGAACGTGTCGTTGACTGTACTGTCGGAAATAAAGCTTCCAAAGCACACACTACTGTTCTTCAGAACAGCCAGGGGAAGTGGATGGTCTACCATAAGGAAAGCCGATGACCAGAAAACCCATTCTACATTCTCTTTGCTCTCAGACCTCTTCATGCCTGGCCTTCCTGGCCTATTTTCCACATAAAAAATATGACAGAGAAGCATCCTAGATTTCCCATCAGGGTCTTTCCTAAAGCCATACAGCGGTACACAAAGTGTTAAATTAAGTGTGATGTCTCAAGATAAAGTGATACAATTTGTAAGCTATAAAATTCTACAGAAACATTACTTATTGCACTAGAGACCCCATGCACACAATTCCTGCAAGGAGCGTGGCCCTCGCAGCCCGGCTCTCCGGAGGCCCCGGCTGCCTCTTCACCCTGCAGCCCCGCCCGCTGGTCGTTCAGGAAGGTCGTCCGGATGGTCGTCCCACCATTCGGTCTAATTAGCAGATTAGCTCTTTCTTATATAGCGTGGCTGAGCTTTAGAACAAAATACACAAGTTGGTTCTGGAAAGAGTTATTCCCTCAGGTTCCGGGGTCAAGGAAACAATAATCAGGTGGCTGACATTCAATCCTTCTCTGCCCCAGGCAGCTTCTAAGACAAAAAATCAGTAATATTCCTGGACTTGATGAGGAGCACAACTCCCTGAAGAGTTCTCCAGAGAGAGAATTCGTTGAGTTTATCTTTATTGTGAACTTACCTTTTTTATAGTCTGTACTCATGTCACCTCAGTGTGCCCTGAGACCTCTTTCGAACAAATGCACCCTAGCCAGTATGGCTCAGTGGATAGGGCATCGGTCCTAGGCCCAGGCTCGATTCCAGTCAAGGGCATGTACCTGGGTTTCAGGCTCGATCTACAACCCTAGTCAACTAATCAATGTGTCTCTCTCACATCAATGCTTCTCTCTGTCTGTCTCTCCCCTTCTCGCCCCTCTCTAAAAATCAATGGGAAATCAGGTAAGGATTAACATTAAATATATATATATATATATATATATATATATATATATATATATATATATATATATGGCACGGCAGCCCCTCAGATCTCCTGACTCATGAGCTCTCAGATTCTTTAGATGTCTCACCTTTTCCAGGTCTGCACAGCTTCCAAAGTCTTGCTCGGACAGGTAGCTGATAAGGGACTGTCCTTCTGACGGTCTTCGGAACATGCTTTCACCTGAGCATAGGTACTGGCCACCCTCTGCGGGCAAATGGAATGTGAGTGTGAAAAGCTCTGCTTTGAAAAGCAAATCTGCTTGACAGTCACGCTTCATAAAGAAGTCTGATGTTTTTACCATTAATGATGGTCTCGAGTTTTCCCAGGTACCAGATTGGGAAAAAAGGTATCTACCTTCTAAAGGAATTCCTCTGAATGTCAAATCCCACAGCACAAAGCCTCCTGGGTAAAGAATGATGGATGGAAAGTGCCTGGAGACAATGTTTTTCATCACCTAAATTTAAGACGACACCCTTGCTCTCCTACCCCACACAAAAAAGAAAACAAAAACCTGTGCTGAGAATCAACAAGGAAACAACTGGCTCCTTCTGACGGCCGATTTCCACGGGCAGCTTCTCTTCTGGTGATTAAGCCCAGACACTCAAAGGCCTCTTGTCAAGGTCCCTCTCACCCACTCAGAGAGCCATTCCATTGGCTCCACAGACATTCCTAGTGATAACAGCCAGAGCATGAGAGCCGGTGGGACCACTAAGCCAGAGCGGAGCGGAGAAATGGAGGGGCCGTGTGATTTCTAGCACAGGGGTGGAAACTGATGGCAGGGAGAGAGACGCTGTGTGGTGAGCATCCTCCGCAGAGCTGATGCGGCCACACAGCTCAGAGTTTAGCAGGCACGGGGGGAGAGCGAAGACACAACTGCAGCCGAAACCGGTTTGGCTCAATGGATAGAGCGTCGGCTTGGGGACTGAAAGGTCCCGGGTTCGATTCCGGTCAAGGGCATGTACCTTGGTTGCGGGCACGTCCTCAGTAGGGGTGTGCAAGAGGCAGCTGATCGATGACTCTCTCTCGTCGATGTTTCTAAACTCTCTATCTCTCTCCCTTCCTCTCTGTATAAAATTAATAAAATATATTTAAAAAAGACACAACTGCAGCCCTGCCTTCCTAGTACTCACCGTACTCCATGTACAGAGAGCTGGGTGTGCTGACTTCACTGCTCTGGCCAGAGTAGGGCAAGGGGCCTCTCAACTTCGACTTATCATTGCAGGACTCTAGTGTCCGTGGCCACCAGGAGTAAAAACACACACACATGAGAACAGTTACATTTCCAACTCTGGCTTTTCAACCTTTAACTGCTCCCATTCCCGATGCCCTCCCAAACAAGAGAGGTGGCACACCAACAGGGAACGGTCCAAGAGTGCAGGAACACATGGGAAATCAGTGCTTTCTAAAGGGAAAAGAGAGAAAAGAACAGGACCCAGAATGAAACACAAAGGGGAAAAATAAATCAAATGAAAGTGGATTTATGAATTTAGTCCTCTGTTCTTCCATCTTCTTAAGCAAATGTTCCATAATTATCAGCCAACTTCTGCCCTCTTGACAAACCATTTTATAAAACTGTCTTCACGTGGTAAAACAAAGAAAAGCACATTGAAACTTCACTGATACCTTGACACAAGGCTTAAAACAGTATCAGAAGGGTTAAATTCACTAAGGAAATACGAGAATATGGCTTCTCTTCAACCTGCAATGTAAATGTGTCATACTCACAAATTTAACCCATTTCTGAATGGACAGAATAGCAAAATGAAATCCAGCAATGTCCTTAAACACAAACACCCAAGACAATGCTAGAGAAAGCAAGGATGATGCCTGCAAACCACAGGGCTGGAGGCCCAGCCTTACTGAAGAAGGAAGAGGGAGGTTTTAAGAGAAAGCTGGCAAAATATGAAGTGCATGGATAGAAGTTTTCAAGGAACCGTGAGAGTTGGGAGTGGAGAAATAGCAGCAGGCAGGGCTTGCAGGAAATGAGAAAACTGATACTCTCCAGAGGGAAACAAAATTCCAGTGTCACAGAGGGAAGAGCAGGCGGGAAAGCAGGTGGGTGCCTGGGAAATGAGCTGCATGCTCAGGGACGATGAATGACTGAGCTGCATCCAACCCATTTCCCTGACAGACGGTGCCAACTGGTCAGCTGCTCCTCTCACAGAACATGCTACTGCGTGGGGAGAGAGAATGTTGTATTCTCCTGGGCCTCAAAGATTCCCAGTGGACCTGGCAGAGGATTACCGAACTGAAGCAAAAACCAGCGGTTACCATAATGCCTTGTTCACAAACCATGCCTTGGGAAGGACCTTTGAGGTCCCCAGTCAAACTCAATGTACAGCATAAACTCCAACACCGGCACCCTGTTTCCTTACAATTCGCAAAGGCCATCCAGCTCGCTTACTGCGCTTCCTACCTCCTCACGCTAGCCCGTTCAACTGAAATGAAACCTGTCACTCGAAATGCCGTCTTACAATTTCTCATCTCCTGAAGAACAATGCTTCTTTATTTTTTTTTAAATATATTTTATTGATTTTGTACAGAGAGGAAGGGAGAGAGATAGAGAGTTAGAAACATCGATGAGAGAGTCATCGATCAGCTCAAGAACAAAGCTCCTTTAAACCACGGTCTCACAGACTCACTCCGCTTGAACCTTATCTTTTCCAAGCTCACGTGCCCAGTGACTTTACCCATTACCCGGAGGGTATGGTTTTTACTCCTCCCTCTGCGCTCCGTTTGGCTGACACTCTCCAGGGTTAGTATCTCCATGCATTACGGTACAACATTCAGGTGGAATACACTGTGACAACCAAAGAAACAGACTGCATCCCTAGAAAAATCCCATGAATGAGGGGTGGGGAGAACCTGATAAAGGAAGGAAGACGGGTGACAGGAAAAAGGAAACAGGCCAGGCCAAAGGCATGCATCCACATCCAAGATCACAGAAAGGGAAGGAAACCCATTCTGGTGTTCATTCAAGGAAAATAAAGAAATCCGTTCCAAGTGCTCAGCTGTAAGAACAATTCTGCCAATTTCACCATGATGCCTTAGACCATGCGGCAGCTTCATTGTCATCTTCGGACAAACAGGATTGACAAGCCTTGGGTCTGCCTCCCAGAGCAGCTGGGAGACTGAATGAAGTTTTTGGAAGTCGTGGGCCGAAAACACGTTATGCAAGACATTGGTGTCGCTTTGCACCCAGGTGCAAGCATCACAGCAGGACCGGACTAGCCAGACTTGATCTGACACCAGAATGGAAAAGGAGGTTCCGAACCAAGCACGTTGGTGACAGAGGAGCAGCAGCAGGAGGAGGAGGTACACAGGGAGGAGGAGGACTGGCTCCCAAACCTGCAATGGGATCTTCAACTATAATGGTGATGTTCCTGGGGCCTCCTGTACGCAGACAGACAGGTGCAGAGAGTCCAGGTGGAGGAAAGGAGAATAGAGAACGTGAGAAAAAGAGTGTCCTTTTATTTGGCCAGGTGGGGACTGAACTGCCGAGAGGGAACGCTTGTGCGGAAAGAGGGATGACTTGTACAAGAAGCTGCCCATGGCCGAAGCTGGTTTGGCTCAATGGTAGAGCGTTGGTCTGCGGACTGAAAGGTCCCGGGTTCGATTCCGGTCAAGGGCATGTACATTGGTTGCAGGCACATCCCGGATGGGGGGTGTACAAGAGGCAGCTGGTCGATGTTTCTCTCTCATTGACGTTTCTAGCTCTCTATCCCTCTCCCTTACTCTCTGTAAAAAATCAATAAAATATATATATTTTTTTAAAAACAAAACAAAAAAACAAGAAGCTGCCCATGATCCACACCCCCTCAGACCCCTTTGCTTAGGTTTTCTCTGGCTCCCTTTCCAGTGCAGGCTACCGTGGTTTCTGGAATCCACGTGGGTTCAAGGACGAGGACAGGGAAGTGTCACATGCTCAAAGACCAGCTGCCTGACGTGCAGCAGGAGATGTGAATTGAGACTCTAACCCAAGCACGCTTCACAGCTAAGACAGCTTGTGCGAAGACAGGCTTTGACTTGGGAGTTTATTTTCTGAAGCGTTCCAGTAAGCCAAACCATATTTTTGACAGGAAAATAGGGACAAAATTTTGCTATTCAGAAGTTTCAGGTGAGGGCCTTAGCTCTTCTCACCTTTGTAGAAATTACAAAGAGAAATCAATGGCAGCTCTAGTTGCTAAAGGAAATCCTTCCTTTTTTTTTGTCCTTGATTTTTTTTTTAAATATTTTATTTCTGGGGCTTTCCCACTCAGAACTGGCTTTAAGCACAATGGAAATCCTCTTACAAATGAAAGCCAACCAAAGCCTGCTGGACACCGTCAATCCTGGGAAGATGGTGGCAGGAAGATGGCAAAAGCGATGAGCCGCACCTTCCCTGTGCCTACAGCCCGCTCTGCTGCTAGCAGCTGGTGCTTGTGTGAGGGAGGGCTCCGTGGCAGGGCCTCCTGACCTGACTGCCCTTCATCCGGAATTAGGGGAGCACAGTCCACCCGCCTACCTGTTCACTAGGTCACATCACCCCAAACCCACTCCATCCCTAGTTTCAATAAGGAAACCCTAGTATCACTTGGCCTCACTCCTATTGGTAATACATGCTGACCCAACTCCTCGGGAATCACAGGAAGGGAAGGGATTTAATGGGATTGCTTTTAAAATGTACCGTGTTTCCCCGAAAATAAGACATCCTCCGAAAATAAGACCTAGCGCATGGAAAGACATTCCCTGAAAATAAGACCTAGCGCAACTTTGGGAGAAAGAATTAATATAAGACACTGTCTTATTTCCGGGGAAACAGGGTATTAGTACTTCCCCTCTGTCTGAAAGATACATGTAAAACTCAAACTGGGATGAGTCACACTGTGTATGCTCTGATGCTGAAGAACTAGTGCAAGAATCCAGGAAAAAGCATTTCCTATTTAGCAATGTACAAAGGAACAAACATAGGTATTCTGAGCGAGATTCCTTGGGTAACCCTATTCGATGACAAACTTCTCTCTTTTGTCGGAAGCGTAACTTCTCTCTCTGCCATTTGAAGATCCTTCCACCCCAAGAAAAATTCAGGAAACCACCTTCCCAACGAGGGGCTGGTGGTTCGCATTACCTGGGGCTCCTCTGGAGACGATGTTGGTATCCGAATGGGAGCGAGTATGGCTCTTCTTGGTTCCACTGGGGACAGCGAGCGCCTGTCCCTCTGAGAAGCTGGACCTGCGAGGGACACCGGACAGCTGGCTCTGCCCACCTCCCTCTTGGTCCACTAGGGAAGAAGCCGCCGAAGCTGGCTTCTGGGAGCCGCTGGAGGAGAACAGATTGGAGCTGCTGCTCTCGGCATTGCTGCTGTGACTCTGACAACTGGCGGCCGGGCCGCGGGAGTCCAGGTTGCCGATGGCCAAGTACTCGGGCCCTTCGCTGGCATCGCTTGGAGAATCATTCTGGCTGCTGACCCAGGATGACTCCAAAGGGCTGGTCAGAGTGCTGGAGCTCATCTCATTTGGCGTTGAAGGGGAATCCCTGGTTAATGCAGAGACTGGGAGCAGAGGGGCCTGGATGGTTTGATCCTTGGCTGGGGAAATGTGCCCTCTGCTTTCTTGAGGTTTCCGGGGAGGGCCAGAGAGAGAAAAGGAAGTAGATCTTCTTTCTAGGATATAAAATGAAAGGGAAGGGACAGTTGACCTGGAAGCCTTCGGTATATAGGAACGGCTTCTCCACAACTAAGGGTCAAACTCCCTATCATTAACAGGTGCTCAGAACACACCACGTCACCTTAGAAAGGGTAAGTCATTTAAGGTGAGTAAAAAATTACTTGGAAGCAGCTAAGTCAAGAGAATGAGGTCTTGAAACAGTGACTTCATGGTTTATTAATATGCATTCCTCATCTAAAATGAGCAATAATAACATTCACCTCATAGGACTGTTTTGAGGATCAAATGAGATAATACATATACACTGATAATAACAGAGCCTGGCACATGGTAGGCATTCAATACGGGTTGGCTATTATTATTGAAATGCATTCTTGGCAATGAAGAGGAGAAACACGGGGGACTCTAAAACCACCTCTCTTTCCTCTGTTACTTTAATGATTCTACTGAATTATCGTAGGCTAGTTGCTATGCACCTTTTTAAGATCTCCACTATGAAGACATGAAGTTTGACAAACTACACCACCAGCTCAAGGCTCTATCTAGACCCAGCCTGTGAGCACTCAAAAGTCTTCTTCTTTCCAGTCCAGGAATGCATGTCATAACTACCCTGTCCTGCTCCCATACCTGGGCCGTGGTTGGGGACAGATTGGTAGAGGCTAGAGAAGGACCCAAAATAGGAATGCTGACCGGAGCTGGTTGGAGGGGTGCATGTGGAACCAGGCAGAGCTGTCAGGCTCTGGCTCTTTGTCACCAGCAGTGGGCTCTCATGCTTCCCGGCAAACTAAAAAAAATAATAATAAAAATAAAGTATCAGAGTCAAGGTCAAGGATAGAGGTCCCCAGAGTAACGACTACAGAAACACAGGTAGAAGCTGGCCTTTGGCAGCAGGCTTGGACTGCTATGCACATGGAGTCAGGAGTCAGACCAGGGTTCAAATCCAGGTCCTATCACTTGTAAGCTATTTGCTCCAAACTCTGGGCACGTGACTTATGTGTCCAGAGTTTGGAGCAGTGTCCACCTTAGAGAGTTGTGATGATTAAATGAGATGATGTATGAATTGTGCATAGCACCATGCCTGGCACATACATAGTATTGTAACTAAGAATAAGTATTTTAAAACCAGGAAAGGTACGGAATACCTCCTTAAAAAAGGTAGGACTGTGATTACATCCTAGCTGAGGCACTGATATTAGTGTTGGGGTAAGTGAACTAGAGAGTTAATAATAAGCAACATCTAGCAATGAAATTTTCTTTATACTTCAAAGACAAAAATACTAGATACTAGACCACATAATACTAGACCACATTAGGTCTGATGCTATAAATCCTGCTCCTGACTCAAAACCATCCTTCTTATCCCAGCTCTTTATCAAGCCTGTCTTTAGGGAGGTGCTGACTCAAACTAAAGATTTTTTAAACGGTTTAAAAAAAAATAGACACCTCCTTTCTTAGACAGACCTAAACCTAGGCTTTTTACTTCAATAAGGCCTGACAGTACCTCCCTTTTTTCTTTTTTTTTTTTTTCCTTTTTTTTTTTTTCGGTCAACATAACCTTTTTATTTTTATTTTTTATTTTTTATTTATTGATTGATTGATTGATTGATTATGGTCTCACGTAATTGTCCTTATTCCGCCATTCCCATCCCAAACCCCTCCCTAGATATGCCCCACCCCTACTCCCCCGTTGTCCATGGCCACTGGCCAGGCCCATATGCATGCACACAAGTCCTTTGGTTGATCTCTTCCTCTTACCCCCACCCTCCCCTACTTTCCCTCTGAGGTTTGAGAGTCTGATCGCTGGTTCTCTTTCTCTGGGTCTGTTGTGCTGTTCATTATTTCCCCTAGATGTGTGAGATCATGTGATCCAAGAAATACCCTTGTAAGAACCGAAACTGCAACAAGCCAATCCCTTTCTTTTCTAAGTGTTTTTTGTTTTTGTTTTTAATGAAAGCCTTTGCGTTTACAACTGACAAAGAAACATCTGGCTACGGAGGGTTACGTCCCTGTGCGGCCCAGGAGGCCAGCACAAACGAAGGTGATGGCTGCCCCCTTTACCATAGAGGCATCGATCTGGGCGAGGAGGCGGGGGTTGTTCTGCTCCACCGCTTCTAGGCACTGCAGCATGGCTGTGACGTGGGCGTCGCTGAGCAGGAAAGCGGTATCTGGGGAGAGAGAAGCTACCGGTGATGGAGCCAAGAGGGGGTCCTTCAGCTTCCCTGTGTGACCCTGGGAGAAGGTCAGGGAAGGAGCGAGGGAAAAGGCAAACATGACTTGAGCAGAATCATGCCACTGTGGAGAGAGGCGGAGCCAGCGGCGAATAAAGTACAGGAGAGGCTAAGTAACGCCTAGTATAGGAGAGAGGCTGGGATAAGAGGCTTCAAACTCAGAATGACCCGATTTTAATCCTGGCCCTCGGTGGCTTTGGACACGTTACCCAACCTTATTGAACTCTACTTCCCTGATTGGAAAACGGATATTAATATCCAACTTTCAGGGCTGTTGTTAAAAAGTACATGTACAAAAGGTAGGTAACAGTGTTTGGAACATGGAAACTCTCAGTCAGTAGCAGTTTTTCTTATTGGTTTGTGTGTGTGGGAGTAGAGGAATAGGTTTGTGTATGACATAGGAAGTGAGAGAGAAGACTGGCTACAACATGTTTCTTATTAGAATCTCTACAGCATCAAGTCCAATATGAGACCTTGGGTAAGAGTCTTTAAAGGAAGGGTAAAGTGGAAAACAGTGAGGGAATCTGTGCCACTGTCCTGGCTAAGGGACTCTGCCTACCTGTGTAGAACTTCCTGATATACTGTCTGTCCCCAAGCAGAGGTCGGAGCTGCGCGGAGAGGCAGTGGCACTGCAGGCTGTGCTGCAGCCACAGCTCTGCAATGACACGCTCATTCACGCCATCGGTGCTGCTCTGGCCATTCTCGTGCAAGTTGATGAACTGGGAGGCAAAAGGGCATGAGTCAAAACATGTAAAAGGGTAAAAACACGGCAAGATTGAGGCCTGAAGACCTGAGAACTAAACTGAGACACGTTAAAAGGAGGCGATCACAGGCAATTTTTCCTCCAGCTAGCATCTACAAGGTTACTGAGGACGGAGAGGGAAGGAAGGGATTAATGGCTCTGTTGCTGGATTGGACCACTGGAGCGGGGCTAAGCAGTTAAAACCTAATATGCAGTTTCTAGAGAAAAGAAAGCTCCTACGTCTCTATGTTCTTATTCCAAAGAAGCATCTTTCCTGGGGTACTCAGAAGAATGATAAACTTGATCTTTTCCTTCTCTCACAGAGTCCTCTATTTCAGACAGCCTTCACAAAAGGATGCAACAAAAACCTGGGGGAAAGAATCTAGAAAAATGCCTCCAAAGAGAAACCTCTTTTGGCCTCTAGCCACAGCATTCATTCTATATTTGGAACCTCCTTCTGCGTAGCTGTTTCTGAAAGCAAGGTCTCAGCCCAGGATCAGTGCAAAAAAAAGGACGGATGGCAATTTCAAGCAGCGTCTAAGAGTAAATAACAATAGCAATAAATTTTATAGAAGAAAAGTAGAGGGAGGTTTGGTGGGAAAAGTGAGGACAATAAAATCTCCATTAAAAAAAAAAAAATCAGCCGAAACCGGTTTGGCTCAATGGATAGAGCGTCGGCGTGGGGACTGGAGGACCCAGGTTCGATTCCGGTCAAGGGCATGTACCTTGGTTGCGGGCATATCCCCAGTAGGGGGTGTGCAAGAGGCAGCTGGTCGATGACACTCTCTCATCAATGTTTCTAACTCTCTATCTCTCTCCCTTCCTCTCTGTACAAAATCAATAAAATATATAAAAAAATAAAAAAATAAAATAAAATAAAATAAATCATTGGGCTCTGGCCTCTTCTTCATAAAAAAAGGATAGTATAAGGCCAATCCTTTTATTTGGTTCCTTTACCAATTAAAAACAAGTTACTACCCAGCCAGTGTGGCTCAGTGGTTCAACGTTGACCTATGAACCAGGAGGTCACAGTTCAATTTCCGGTCTGGGCACATGCCAGGGTTGCAGACTCGGTCCCCAGTGGGGGTGCTGTGAGAGACAGCAGATCAATGATTCTCTCTCATTGATGTTTCTATCTCTCTCTCCCTCTCTGAAATCAGTATAAACACATTTTAAAAAAATAAATTAAAACAAGTTACTTTTCCCAACATCATCTCAACAATGAATCTGGCAGTGGGTAGGATATATATGAAATAAGACTGGCCATGAATCAATAAGTATTGAAGATGGATGCTGGATATTCGTTACACTATTCTCTTTAATTTTATATATATTAAAAATTTTTTCCATAAGAAAGAGTTAAATCAATAGGTACATAGATTTGGCAGAGACTGATCTGGAACTAGCTGTGTAACTCTAGCAAAGTCATCTAACCTCCTCCGGCTTTGTTCCCCTGACTAGAAATCCGGGGTACTATGATGAGCTGAGAGGATGGGAAAGCAGAATGCTATGATGGTAGCCAAAGCTGACAGGAACATGTATGGCTCCATTTGACCCTGGTCTTCAGAAAACTCACATTTCTTTCTAATTGCTGTATCTCACTTCTTAAACAGTTATTAGAATTTCAGTCCCACTTTCCCCAACCACTTCAGGGAACCTCTTAACATATACCATAGACCCTGGATTTTTAAAAGCTTCACTCTGGTCCCATATATGCAGATCCTTGGAAAACAATAAAACTTTTACACCCCTTCCCCAAACGAGAGAAAGCGGCCAGCACAATGGGTTTGCAAAGTTTATTTTTTAAAGCAAATAATTCTCCCCTTCAAATCAGTCCTGAAGGGATCATTTCCTCTCCTCGGTTATAAGAAAGGTGACACACACTGTCCTTCCATCCTAGGAGACTCGTCAAACAGAACATCAAACAATGAGGCCTCGTGGTTACCTTCATCTCTTACCTTCTCCACGTGCAGGGCTGAGTGGGGACTCAGCCAGCGGATGTCTTTCACAAATTGCCAGTAATCCGTTTGGCGGCAACACACCTGCAGTGGGAACATACATGGTAAACAAATCACTACCATTTTGGACCAAATCTAGTTCTGGTGTTGACATTCAAAGAGAGAGATAACAGAAGTTCTCAGCAGCAATAAAAGGAATACATATACATGTTCACCTTTTTAAAGGATAACTTTAAAATCATTGTAATTGTTCTTTTGAATAAGTAATTTGTATATATCATATCGAAGGTTATATAATGAAAATAATCTGTTTTCTACCCTTTTCTCTCCACCATTCAACAATAAGAAAACAAGTCATTTGATCTTAAAAATGGGCCAAAGACCTTAACAGACACCTCACCAAAGAAAATATGCACATGGCAAACACATGAAAAGATACACTACAGCCAAAACCAGTTTGGCTCAGTGGATAGAGCGTCAGCCTGCGGACGGAGGGGTCCCGGGTTCAATTCTGGTCAAGGGCATGTACCTTGGTTGTGGGCACATCCCCAGTGGGAGGTGTGCAGGAGCCAGCTGATTGATGTTTCTCTCTCATCGATGTTTCTAACTCTCTATCCCTCTCTCTTCCTCTCTGTAAAAAAATCAATAAAAATATATATTTTAAAAAAAGAAGCTACTTCTTTAATCATGTTCCTGCTCATGCTATAATAGCATCTGTTAGCTTCCAGTCTTCTGCAAAGTCTTGTGCAGCAAGTCCAAGGACTCTGAGTAAATCTACACTAGCAGCAAAAGAGACTCATTTAGTAGCTAAAAATATTAATATGTCCATAATTCTGATTTCTCATTTTGTTGTTTTGCATTGGCATTGTTGCTATTATTTAATAGCCAGAGTTTTGCTCTTGACATTCAAGTTTTGAAAATAACAAGTATATGGAATAGTTTTTGCATTGGCAAAAAAAAAAAAATCTGAAGACTAGAATAAACTGGTGAATATAATAGAGTCAGGGGCAAAGAAAGGGAGTGGATTGATAATTATCAGGGGGAAAGGGGTGTGGGGGTGCAGAAGGAGACTGGGTTAAAATCATATAGCCTATGGATGAGGACAATGGCGAGGGTGGGGGGAGGTAAGGGCAGAGGGTGTGGCAGAGGGTGTGGAAAGGAATTGGGGGAGGGGGAAGGAGAAACAATTGTAATAATCTGAGCAATACAGATTTTAAAAATAATAATAATAAAATAAAATTGGAGCAAAATAAAAAAAATAATGAATTATAATCTCTATCACAAAAAAAAAAAAAAAGATACACTACATCATATGTCACCAGGGAAATACAAATTAAAACAATACGATACCACTATATATACCTATTAGAATGGTCAAAATCCAGGTGAATACCGACATAAATGCTGGCAAGGATTTAGAGCAAAGGAACCCTTATTCGCTGATGGTAGCAATGCAAAATGTCAAAGCCAGTCTGGGACACAGCTTGGTAGTTTCTTGTAAAACTAAACATACCCTTTCCATATGGTCCAGTGATCACATTCCTTATAATTTACCCAAAGGAGCTGAAAACTTATGTCCACATAAAATCCTATACACAGATTTATAGCAGATTTATTCATAATTATCATAGCCTGGAAGCAACAGAAATGTCCCTCAGTAAGTAATGGATAAGTAAACGGTGGTGCTCTTCCATCTCGGCCACCGACAGGCCGTCCAGACTGAGGAAGACCCGAAACATCGGGGCCACGTGAGCCACAGCCACAGCGGTACCGGCAAGCACAGGAAGCACCGGGGGGCCGAGGTGATGCTTGGCAGCTTGCATCATCACAGGATCACCTTCGACAAATATCACCCAGGTGACTTTGGGAAAGTTGGTGTGAGGCATTACCACTGAAAGAGGAACCAGAGCTTCTGCCCAACTGTCAACCTTGATAAACTGTGGCCCCTGGTCAGCGAGCAGACCCGGGTAAATGCTGCCAAAAGCAAGACTGGAGCTACTCCTGTCACTGATGTGGTGCGATCGGCTACTACACGGTTCTGGGGAAGGGAAGGCTGCCAGAGCGGCCTGTCACTGTGAAGGCCAAGGTCTCCAGCAGAGCAGCCGAGGAGGAGATGAAGGGTGTTGGGGGGCCTGTGTCCTGGTAACTTGAAACTACATGGAAGGAAGTTTATTAAAATGTCCACAAGTAGCCGTAACCCGTTTGGCCCAGTGGATAGAGTGTCGGCCTGTGGACTCAAGGGTCCCAGATTCGATTCCGATTAAGGGCATGTACCTTGGTTGCGGGCACATCCTCATTAGGAGGTGTGCAGGAGGCAACTGATCGATGTTTCTCTATCATCGATGTTCCTAACTCTTTATCCCTCTCCCTTCCTCTCTGTAAAAAAATCAATAAAATATATTAACAAAAAAGTAATAATAATTTTTTTTAAAAATGTCCACAAGTGCTTTTGTTTTCTGGACTGAGTGTAGGTCCTTAGGCATCTCTACTTCCCTACTTTTACTTCAAAAACCTCCCTAACAGGATCTAGGGGTGATAATATCAAGGCCTGGGGAAGAAAGTATGCAAGAGACAGCACCAACTCTTAGAGGCCTTTGGAGCGTTACTTAACTTGAACTTTTCATTTATAGAGTGAGAATGATATCTGTCATAAAGTGTCAGTGTGTAAATAAGTATTAAATAGTTGAAAGGCAGGAGTAGCAACAGCCAGGCCCCAGAGCAGCAGCAGTCAGAACCAGAGCAGCAACAGCCAGGCCTGGAGCAGCCAGACCTGGGGCAGTGGCAGCCAGGCCTGAGGCGGAGGCAGCCAAACCCAAGGTGGCCAGTCCAGGAACACCCAGGCCCGGAGTGGCCGGGCCCGGAGAAGCCGGGCCCAGAGCAGCCAGGTCGGGAGCAGCCAGACCAGAACATCAGCAGCCAAACCCGGAGCATCCAGGCCAGGAGCTGCCAGGCTGGGAACATCCGGGCCCGGGGCAGCCGGGCCCAGAGCAGCCGGGTTGGGAGCAGCCAGGCACAGAGCAGCAGCAACCATACTTGGAGCAGCCAGGTCGGGAGCGGCCAGGCCCGGAGCAGCAGCTGCCAAGCTGGGAGCGGCCAGACCCAGAGCGGCCGGGTCAGGTGTGGCCAGGCCCGGACCAGCAGCAGCCAGGCTGGGAGCGGCCAGACCTGGAGCGGCAGTGGCCAGACCCGGAGCAGCTGGTTATGGAACGGACCAGAGCAACAGAGGCCAGGCCCGGAGCAGACAGGCCCAGAACAGCTCGCTCCTCGCCTGCCTCCACCTCAAGGCTGCCTCTCAAACATGGCTGGAAACTTTTGGGGGAACTTGAGGGTCTGCTGAATCAAATGAGGAAGGCTTAGATCTGGATGTGTTAAGTCAGTATAGCGCTGGGGTGTTGATCTGTGGGTGCCTTGTGTGGGGCCTGGATGAGGTTGGTTGATCTATTTGGAAATGTCTTTTGTGTGAAGTGTATCCTTAGGCATGTGGAGGTATTACTGATTTGAGAAAATGCTAAGTAACTGATTTACTATCTGAAAAATTTAAAGTTCTGAAAGTTTAAGGTCTCTGCCAAAAAGAGCTTTTAAAGCTAACACCTTAATTTTAATGGAGAAAGGGAATGACAAGCCCTTCCCACCCAGAACAGGTAATCCAATTCCAACCAGCAGCTATGTTTAAACAATGTGTCCATTTACACTTGAATGGCTACACCTTTTGATAGCCTAAGGGCAAGTTTACATGTAAACAAGTTTGCTCTCAATTCCCAGGGCAGAAAAAAAAACAAGGTTTAAAATTATTAGATTTTAAAATTTATTCTTAGAAATGTAAAAGTTTATTAATTAAAACAACAACAACAAAAAGGAGATTAAAAAACCTGATGAACAATAATAGCGGTTCACCGTAGTAGAGTCGTATGGGAGGGGAGTGGACTGACTGTTCTGGGGGGGGGGGGAGAGGGGAGAAGAGATTGAACATAAACTGTGCACCTATGGATGAGGACAATGGGGGGCGGAGAGGGGGCGGAGGGTGGGGTGGGAACCTGGTGGAAGGGGGAAGAAATGAGGAACCTTTGTAATAATATGAACAATAAAGATTGATTTTAAAAAAAAATAGTTGAAAGGCAAATAAATAAATAAACGGAGGTACATTCAGGCAATGAAATGTTCTTCAGCACCAAAAAGAAATGCACTATCATGCCATAAGAAGACATGGAGGAAATGTGAATGCATATTACTAAATGAAAGAATTCAATCTGAAAAGGCTACACACCTTATGATTTCACTATATGACACCCTAGAAAAGGCAAAACGTTATGGAAACAGTAAAACGACAGAAGCTACCAGGGCTTGGGGTGGGGTAGGACGGAGAGGATGAATAGGTGAAACACGGAGGACTTTTTGGGCCGTGAAACTACTCCAAATGCTACTGTGATGGTAGTGACATGCCATTAAAAATTTGTCCAGGCCACAGACTGTTTAAGACCAAGAGCGAACCCTAATGTAAACTGTGCATTTGGGTAAGAATGATGTATCAATGCAGGTTCATCAGTTGTCACAAATGTGCCCCTCTGCTGGGGAATGCTGAGAGTGAGAGAAGCTATACACGAGAGAAGGCAGGGGGTTTACCGGAAATCTCTGTACCTTCTGCTCAGTTTGGCTAAGAACCTAAAACTGCTCTAAAAAAAATAAAGACTATTAAAAATGTTAGGTTCACTTAGTAAACCACTTTTGGGGGGAAATCAGTAGAAAAGAAAAAATGGTTAGTAAGAATTAGACATTCTCCACAAACTATAGGCCAAAATAAATTCCAGCTAAGGAAGGAGGAAGAAGAGGAGGAGGAGGAAGCTGTGCCTCAGTCCCCAGAAGGGGACATGCAGGAGGCTGGTGATCAATGATTCTTTCTCATCATTGATATTTCAATCTCTCTCTCCCTCTCCCTTCCTCTCTGAAATCAATAAAAATAGGTTGATTTGGTTTCGGCCCTATAGCCAAAGACCATTGAAGAAATGCAATTTTAGATGTTTTCAATTAAAACAAAATGTCTGAGTAATATATCTTACCACTGTTTAATAAATCAATCAGCTAATGATTCAGATCATGAAGAATAAGAAGGCTTTTCCTGTTATAAAAAAAATGATATAGCCCTGGCTGGGTTGTTCAGTGGTTAGAGGTCATGCATAAATTTTTTTTTCTTTCTCTCTCCCTCCTCCTGCCTCCCTTTCATAGCATCAAGCTAAAGAGGAAGAGAAGGAGGAGGAGAAGGAGGAGGAGGAGGAGGAGGAGGAGGAGGAGGAGGAAGAGGAGGAGGAGAACAACAACAGAGAAAATATCCTCAGGGGTAGATTTTAAAAGTGTGTCAAAAGACAAACTAGGGACGAAGCCGGTTTGGCTCAGTGGTAGAATGTCAGTCAGTCTGCGGACTGAAAGGCATGTACATTGGTTGCGGGCACATCCCCAGTAGGGTGTGTGCAAGAGGCAGCTAGCTGGTCGATGTTTCTCTCTCATCGACGTTTCTAGCTCTCTCTCTCTCTCTCTTCCTCCTCTCTGTGAAATATCAATAAAATATATATTTAAAAAAAAGACAAACTAGGAAAAAAGATATTTATAACTTACATTATAGACAAGGACTATTTTATAACTTACATTATAGACAAGGACTTTTTTTATTAAGTTAAATTTATTGGTTAACACATTATATAAGTTTCAAGTGTATAATTCTATGACATATCCTCTGTATTTTTCACAGTAAGCTCACCACTAATTTTCTTAATAACTATAGAGCTCCTGCAAACCCACAGGATAAAACGAAAAATTTAAGGAAAATGGGGGGGAAAAGAAAAAATTCACAGGGTATAAACAGACATTAACTTGCTAGAGGGAGATTTAGCAACAACTCAAAAGTGAAAAGCACATAGCCTGAGAAAACCCGGTGAACCTAAGCTCAGCGGGCACGGGTTCGGTGGCTGCAGAGGCTGTAAGGCTGTATTCTGACTGAGGTTATAAGTGCCTGGTGAGTGGGAAGGACTGCGGGGCTGGTGGAGAAGCAAACTCTCAGACATCAACCTACAGAGAACTACCTGAGCTACCGCACAGCCCCGGGCTGCTCTGCTTTTGAAACCAACATGATGAGAAATAAATTTGAAAGGCTGGCTGTTCCTTCACCAATCGCATGGCTCAGTATAAAACTACATGAACTTCCAGCCCCTTCCTCGGGTCAGAAAAATGACATTGCTGCATGGCAAGAATGTAAACAATTCTGTAGCCCAGTCAGAGCATCAAGCGGTTCGAATTGAGAATCCAGAACTAATGTCACAGCATGGATGCAATGCCTGGGAAATATATAATGAAAATCTAGTTCACGTGGCTGAACATGCACAGAAAGAGCTCCAGAAGTTAAGTAAACATATTCAAGATTTAAACTGGCAGCAAAAGAACATGCAACTCACAGCTGGATCTACGTTAAGAGAAATGTAGTCAACTTGGGTATCCCTGGTCAGGAAGAATTATGAGATTGAAAGGACTATAGTGAAGTTACAAAATGAAGTCGTTCAAATAAAGCAGCAACATGGAGAGGCCAACAAAGAAAACATCCAACAAGACTTCTGGAAAGAGAAACTAATTTGGTGGGTAGAAAGGAAGGCAAAGTTGGGCTTTCACAGATCAGGCACCTGAACTCTGAAGGATAACAGCATCTTATGGGAATCATCAGGGGTTAAGTGTTTAGAAACCATAAAAATTTGACTATTATATTCTATTTGTACATGAACAAAACCACAAATTTCAACTCTGTGGTAAGAAAATAAAAAAGAAAGAAAGAAAAGAAAAGCACATGCCCTTTGGCCTAACAAATATGTCTAGGAATATAGTAAAGAACCAGATGACCTATATACAAGGTTATTCGCTGTAGCGTTATTATTAACAGCAAATGACTGGGAGCAATTTGAATGTCCACTACCAGGAGACTATTTAAATAAATCATGGTATACACATACAATGAAACATTACAAAATGAAAGTTGTAAAAAAGAATGAAGCTCTTCAATGATTTTATTTATTTTTAATATACTTTTTATTGATTTCAGAAAAAGAGAAACATCAATGATGACAGAGAATCATTGATCAGCTGCCTCCTGCACATCCCCACTGGGGACTGAACCTGCAACCTAGGCATGTGCCCTGACCAGGAGTCGAACCATAACCTCCTGGTTCATAGGTCTACGCTCAACCACTGAGCCATGCCAGTCGGACTAACTAACTATTTTAAATAAATTATTATAAGATATATCAAGCGAGAAAAGCAAGATACAGAATAATGGTTATAGTGTCCTTTTATTTATGTGAAAAATCAGGTGTAGCAAAGAAAATTATGTATTCACTAGAGGCCCAGGGCATGAAATTCGTGTGTGTGTGGGGGGGGGGGGGGGGGCGAGGACGGTGTATCCCTCAGCCCAGCCTGCACCCTCTCCAATCTGGGACCCCTCGAGAGATGTCTGACTACCCAGTGGGTTCAAACCCAAACGAGCAGTCAGATATCCCTCTCACAATCCAGGTCTGCTGACTCCCAACCACTCGCCTGCCTGCCTGGCTGATTGCTCCTAACCACTTCTGCCTGCCAGCCTGATCACCCCCTAACCACTCCCCTGCCAGCCTGATCAACACCTAACTGCTCCCCTGCCGGCGCAATTGCCCCTAACTGCCCTCCCCTGATGGCTTGGTCACCCCCAACTGCTCTCCCTTACAGGCCTGGTTCCACCCCCCCCAACTGCCCTCCCTTGCAGGCCTGGTCACCCCCAACTGCCCTCTTCTGCCGGTCCATTCACCCCTAACTGCCCTCCCCCTGTAGGCCTGATCCCCCCCAACTACCCTCCCTTGCAGGCCTGGGTCCCCCTCAACTGCCCTCCCTTGCAGGCCTAGTCCCTCCCAGCTTCCCTCCCCTGCTGGCCTGATCACCCACAACTGCCCTCCCCTGCTGGTGATCTTCTGGTGGCCATCTTGTGTCTACACAGGGGTAGCCATCTTTGACAACATGGGAGTGGCCATCTTGTGTGTTGGCGTGATGGTCAATTTGCATATTACTCTTTTATGGGATATTTACTTTTATAAGCATAAAAATTCTCTGGAAAGAAACTGGTAAGTAGTAGTTACCTATAAAATCAAGACATTTTACTGGATATGGTTTTATACTTTTTGGTTTTTTAACCATATAAATATATTGTCCATTCAAAGAATTAAATATTGCCTGATTAGTGTGGCTCCATGGTTGAGTCAGTCGACCCAGGAACCAGAAAGTCACGGTTCAATTTCTGGTCAGGGCACGTGCCTGGAGTTTCAGGTTTTAGCCCCAAAGAGGTGTGTGCAGGAGGCAATCAATCAATGACTCTCATCATTGCTATTTCTCTCTCTCTCTCCCTTTCCCTTTCTCGCTCTGAAATCAATAAAAATACACTTTAAAAATAAATAAATAATAATTAAATATTTTAAAACAAGTTATGGAGTGATATATACAGCATAATCTTAGTATTTTAAAAAGCACAGACATATGAAGTGATATATACAGTACAATCTTAATATTTTAAAAAAAACATATAAATGCACAAAAAAATAATAAAATCTATCAGTGATTGTTATTGCTATGGGAGGACTAAAAGATAGCCTAGATGAAGGCTGTCAAGAAAAATGATATTTTCTAAGAATATGGTCATTTACAGGTTTCCTAAGGCCCTATTAAAAGAATATATAATACACATTCAATAACACATCCTTATGAAAGCACAAAAGAAATGGCCCTCATGAGTCATTATACCCCTCCCCCTCTCGAAGGGCAAATAGCTTCTTGATGACGCAGCAGCCAGACCTTTGAAAGCCTTGGTCTTTAGGAAGGAAATGAAAAGGAAAAACCAGTTCTTGACACAGACTTCAATGTTTAGGTCTTTACAAGGTAGAACAGAGCAGTGGTGAAATTAAAATGAACCTTTGGTTTTTATTCTTCCCATTAAGGGGGAGAGAGAGAGAGAGAGAGAGAGAGAGAGAGAGAGAGAGAGAGAGAAGAAGAAGAAGAAGAAGAAGAAGAAGGAGAAGAAGAAGAAGAAGAAGAAGAAGAAGAAGAAGAAGAAGAAGAAGAAGAAGAAGAAGAAGAAGAAGAAGAAGAAGAAGAAGAAGAAAGAGAGAGAGAGAGAGAGAGAGAGAGAGAGAGAGAGAGAGAGAGAGAGAGAGAGAGAGAGAGAGAGAGAATTGTTCACTTGAGAATCTCATTGACTTCACTATTTCTTCATGGCACATTTTCTCCTCCTGGCACAAATGGTAAAATTGTTCTGTAATATGGTTAACTGATTACTCTAGATGACCTTGTAAAATTAGTAATAGAATCCTTTTGCTACCAAGTCACAGGTACTTTAATCACTAGAAGGCAGGGCCACTGATCTGGTAGCTATTTTGGTGGTCAGTCTGGGAAATTTGTATTGAGTTTGTAAAACATGTTGGCATGATTCCCAAGTTTCTAACTTGGAAGCTGGCAATGTTACAAATTAATATTAAAAATACCAGGAGGAAGGGGAATCTCATGAGAGAATATAAGTTTGTTTGGAGTCATACTGTGCTTAGTCTGTAGGACAGCCAGCCAGATAATATAGAGCAGACAGCCAGTCTGGTGGACCTGGAGTTCAGCAGAAATGTCTGAGCCTAAACAATGCGAGTGGATAAGACTGCTTCAGGGAAATGAACAAAGAAAGAAGAGATAAGGACATAAGACAGAACCCCATTAAAAGCTAAAATCAAGAGGAAGAGATTCCAGGGAAAGCAACTAAGAAGGAGTGGTCACAGAAGTATCTCCATAACATGATAAAATAATAATGCCATAAAAGTCAAGGTCTGATGGTGGTCAATAGTGAAGAACATAAGACAGCCCTCAAAGGAGAAATATGTTAATTGGATTTGATAACATGGATGTCATTCTTACTTAAATTTTAGTACCAAGATCATCAGTGCTAAGGGAAGAAGGCAGATTGTAGTGGATTAACTTATTTGTTTTGTAAATTCTAATTATTTTTGCCATAGGACTACATGAAAGTTAACTTGAAAGTTTAAAAAAAGAAAAAAAAGAAAAAAGAAACATTTATTAATTACTTCCTCTGTGCCATGAACTTCAGTAGGCAAATTTGAATGCTTTTACATTTAATCTTTCCATCAAATATTATTATATAAATACCATTATCCTAATTTTTACAGATGACAAAAGCAAGGCTCAAAAGATATTTTATTACCTAATAGTTAAGACTAATAATTTCTCATATTTTCTAAATCTTTTCATATATTCTCATTCTTACAGCAATCCTATGAGGTGGGTACCAGTGTACATTCTTACAGCAATCCTATGAGGTGGGTACCAGTGTTATCTCATCATTTTACAAATGAGGAAACAGAGGTACAAGGAGTTATATAACTTACCACATAGTGGTAAAGCTAAAATTAAAATATGAGAAATCTGACTCAAAAGTCTATAATTATAACTATGATGTCATTTTTTCCCCCCAAGGACCTGAGCAATGCGTCTGGATTAGTTTCTGACTAATTCTTTTGTCAAGTTGCTATACAATTTAGCCTCCAAATTCCTAAAATAGTGTTTTAATAATGATGACCATTAAGAACAATTCTTGCCGTAACTGGTTTGGCTCAGTGGATAGAGCGTCAGCCTACGGACTGAGAGGTCCCAAGTTCGATTCTGGTCAAGGGCATGTATCTTGGTTGCAGGCACATCCCCAGTAGGAGGTGTACAGGAGGCAGCTGATCGATGTGTCTCTTTCACTGATGTTTCTAACTCTCTATCTCTCTCCCTTCCTCTCTGTAAAAAATCAATAAAATATATATATTTTTAAAAAGAACAATTCTTTGAAGGATAAAAAAAATTTCACATCTTTAAAACTAATTAAAAGAGAAGGCCTCATTTTCAGAACTTACTTTGAATTAAAAAAAAAAATCTAACTTAAGCCAACTTACCTACTAACTCCAAAAAATCCAATAGGGCCCTAGCTGGTTTGGCTCAGTGGATAGGGAATCAGCCTGCATACTGAAGGGTCCCTCCCCGGTTTGATTCCAGACAAGGGCACATGCCTGGATTGTGAGCTTGATCCCCAGTAGGGGGCATGCAGAAGCCTATCAATGATTCCCTCTCATCATTGATGTTTCTCTCTCCCCCCTCTCCCTTCCTCTTTGAAATCAATAAAAAATATTTTTAACACTAAAAATCCAATAGGAACATTGGTTTAAAGATATTGTTAGAGATAATATACCCAGACTTTTAGAAGGGAGGGTAGCAAAGTAAATCCTATCAACTATAAATACTTTAATACCAAATCACTGATTAGATCTTTTCCAATGTGACTGCTACGTAGTTGAGAATAAATTCTGATTAAAAAAAAAAAAAAAAAAAAAAAAAGGCTAACAATGGCTCAGGGGAAAGAGTTCCAGGGAAAAATATTGGGCTCTGATAGAAAAGAGCATGTGTATTTGGGAATACATAATTATGCATATATTTGTGAGGTTTTATTTTTATTTTTATTTTTTTGGCATTTTAATATATATTTTATTGATTTTTTTACAGAGAGGAAGAGAGAGGGATAGAGAGTTAGAAACATTGATGAGAGAGAATCATCGATCAGCTGCCTCTTGCACAGCCCCTACTGGGGATGTAGCCGCAACCAAGGTACATGCCCTAGACCGGAATCAAACCTGGGACCCTTCAGTCAGCAGGCCAACGCTCTATCCACTGAGCCAAACCAGTTTCGGCTGATTTTTATTTTTATAAAGATTTTTTTGGAGAATCCAAGATGGCTGCACAGGTAAACACCTAGCCGCAGCCGCACACAACAATTTCAATAAAATACAACTAAAATATAAAATGGACATTACCCAGTACTACAGGAAAGTCAACTGAGTGGAAATTCTACAACAAGAAGCAAGGAGAAAACCAGAAGGAAGCGCGGAGGAGCTGTAAAAGCCTAAGGTACGGAGACACACAGCGCGCGCACGGAGAGGACGGAGCCAAAGAGAAGGGGCGGGCTGATTGCCTAGCGGGAAGGAGATAAAAGCTCCAACTGTGCTGGGCCCCAGTTCTGACTGCTCTGAACCCCAGTTCTAGGCCAGACCCCAGGGACCCAGGCTCATCCATAGGGAGCTGGGCTGTAAGGCAGAACCCTGGGGGAGTGGCGAAAGGAGGTCCCGGAGGGGCGCATAGTGCGCGCAGAGAAGGGACGGTTGGCTGTGCCGTGGGATTGCCCTGGCGGGAAGGAGACTGGGGCTCCAGACTGCTCTGAATGACACCTCCAACCCCACTTCCAACTGAACTGAACCCCAGTTCCGGGCTCATTGGGGGAGAGCCTAGACTGTTTGGTAGCAGGCGAAAATTAAGGGCACCTTTCTCTCAGAGGTGCTTGCAGCCAGTACTGAAGGACCCTGAGACTCAGGAGCCGCATAGGGCGGGGATGACGGAAGCCAAGGCTGTAGGCTCCACCCTGAAACTCCGCCCCATCAGGGAAACTTCGAAAATGTGACAAAGAAATAAATCACAAACGAAAGAAATTGAGGACAAAAAGTGACTGGATATAGAGTTCAAATCTACGCTTATAAGGTTTTTCAAGAATTTCCTAGAAAAGGTCAATAAGACCTATGAGGATATGAAAAGGGATCAACTAGAATTAATAAGGAATCAACGAGAAATGATAAGGAATCAACAAGAAATAAAGAATACATTGTCTGAAATAAAAAATATTATACAGAGTCCTAAAAACAGAATGGAAGATCACAAGAATCAAGTCAAAGATTTGGAACATAAAGAGCCAGAAGACACTCCTCTGCAGAAGCAAGAAGACAAAAGAATCCAGAAAATTGAAGATAATGTAAGAAACCTCTGGGACAACTTCAAGCGAACCAACATCAGAATTATGGGGGTTCCCAGAAGATGAGAGAGAGCCAGATATCGAAAACATACTGAAAGAAATAGTGACAGAAAACTTCCCCCACCTGGTGAAAGAATTAGACTTACAAGTCCAGGAAGCGCACAGAACTCAAAACAAAAGGAATCCAAAGAGGACCACACCAAGACAAATCATAATTAAAATTCCAAGAGCAAAAGACAAAGAGAGAATATTAAAAGCAGCAAGAGAAAAGCAAGTAGTTACCTATAAAGGAGCACCTATACGATTGTCAGCTGATTTCTCAACAGAAACCATGCAGGCCAGACGAGAATGGCAAAAAATATTCAAGGTGATGAATAGTAAGAACCTATAGCCAAAGATAATCTACCCAGCAAAGCTATCACTCAGAATCGAAGGTCTGATAAAGAGATTCACTAATAAAAAAAAGCTAAAGGAGTTCACCACCACCAAACCAGAATTATATGAATTGCTGATGGGGATTCTTTCGGAAGAGAAAATAAATAAAGATAAAAAGTATGAACAACAAATACGTAACTATCAATAAGTGAATCTAAAAACCAAGGAAATTAAAAAAAAAATCTGATGAACAATATTAACTGATGAATTTAATAGAATATAGGTATGGAAGGGGAGTGAACTGACGATTCTTGGGGAAAAGGGGAGAGGGGGATGTGGGAAGAGACTGAACATAAACTGTGCACCTATGGATGAGGACAATGGGGGTTGGGGGAAGGGCAGAGGGTGGGATGGGAACCTGGTGGAGGAGAGCAAAAAAAAAATAAATAAAATATATTAAAAAAATAAAAAATTAAAAAATAAAGATTTTTAAAATTTTATTTACACAAAGAAAGGAAGGGAAAGGGAGAGAGGGAAACATTCACATGAAAGCAAAACAGCTCTTGGCTGCCTTCTGCACGCCCCCTGTTAGGGGTAGAGCCTGCAACACAGGCATGCACCCTGACCAGGAATCAAACAGGCAACCTTTCGGTGCGTGGGAGGATACCCAACCAACTGAGCCACACTGGCCAGGACAAGATTTGATACTCAAAAAGTAGGATACCAGACCAATGAGTCACTTGACAAATTTATCCAGAGCAAACCTTACTTAAAACACTGCAACTGAAGTAATTGCCAAAGCCAAGCAAAAACTATTAAATATTAGCTTCCACTCATTTTTAATACTCAAATCTTATTAGAATGTTTTAGGATATTATGGAAAATAAACTCAACCTCAAAAAGTTTATATTTTATTTATTCTTAAAAATATATATTTTATTGTTTTTTCATAGAGAAGAAGGGAGAGGGATAGAGAGCTAGAAACATTGATGAGAGAGATACATCAACCAGCTGCCTCCTGCACACCCCCCACCGGGGATGTGCCCACAACCAATGAACATGCCCTTGACCAGAATCGAACTTGGGACCCTTGAGTCCACAGGCCGACGCTCTATCCACTGAGCCAAATCGGTTTTGACAAAAAGTTTATATTTTAAAAAGCAATCTATAACTACAACTATTACTCATAAGTATCAACCAGTTGTCTATAAAAAAATATTCATAGGACATTCTATAAAATGACAATATTCAATAAATATTTCTCAGATGTGTCCTATGATAATCCAGTGACTGTCCTTGTCCTATTCCTCATCATCATATTGTACAGTCCTTCCTTCAAGGGCTCACAGACTAGTGGCCATCATCTTTTCCCCGCCAACAACTTAATGCAACTGATTCTTTCCAACAACTAATTCACCCAATTTGACACAAAAGAAGGTCTCCGTACCTTGTCATGGATGAGCCCGTGATAGAGGATGCTCTGCATGTCCCTGCAAAGCCGTTCCAGGCCACCATACTTGGACCAAACGTTGGGGCTGTTGGCTGACACCAAACCCTCTACGGTAGTCTTCAAATTACCCAACAACTGCCAGTGCTCCCTCCTGCAAGAGTATCAATTATACCAATGGTTAGTTAACTTGCTGTACCTCATTTTGATCATGTCAAAGAAAGTCTAAGGCAAGAAATCTTCTGTCCCATATCCTATCATTCTCTCCTCTATTATTTTTTTACTTGGTCATAAGACCCAATTCTGAGAGGATTGAAGATGTAAAGAACACCAAGATTTAAAAAAAGGAACAACTCACATTTACATGGCGTATTATGCTTTGCAAGGTGATCTTCACCCACTATCATTCAATCCTCACATAAGTAGCCGATAACCTGTGATTCTGGGAGTATGACCCATCCTTTTCTGGACCATGGACAATATATAAAGAGATGTGGACATTTGCTCAAAACCAGAAATCTTGTGCCAAACAAAAAAGCAGTGGGGAAAAAAGACCTTATATTACCACTAGAGGCCCAGTGCATGAATTCGTGCACAGCCTGGCCCCATCAAAGCAGAGGGGAAGGAGGGAGGAAGGGGCCAAAAGTGATTGGCCAGTGGGCCCTGCCCCTGATTGGGGTGGGGGACCAGTTGGGGGTAGGGCCAGCCAAGGGGAGGGGCTGTGGGTAGTGGGCTGGCGGGCCCTGCTCCCGAATGGGGTGGAGGGTCCAATCAGGGGCCAGTGGCCAGGGGGAGGGGCTGTGGGTGGTTAGGTGGCCAGCCCCATCCCTGATTTATGTGTGTGTGGGGGTGGGGGGGGAGGGTAGATCGGAGGGTGGGGCCGGCCAGGAGGAGGAGCCACAGGCTGCTGGCTGGCAGGCCCTGCCCCTAATCAGGGTGGAGAGGGCCTGATCTGGGGTGGGGAATTTATTCAAACTGAGAGACACAGCACTTTCTTAATCTTACGCCATTAAACATTTGAGTCACCAGACTCCCCTGTTTTATTTCTTTTTTCTTTTTTTTTTAATATATTTTATTGATTTTGTACAGAGAGGAAGGGAGAGAGATAGAGAGTTAGAAACATCAATGAGAGAGAGTCATCGATCAGCTGCCTCTTGCACACCCCCTACTGGGGATGTGCCCGCAACCAAGGTACATGCCCTTGACCGGAATCGAACCCGGAACCCTTCAGTCCCCAAGCCGACGCTCTATCCACTGAGCCAAACCGGTTTTGGCCCCTGTTTTATTTCTTTCTCCACCCCCATTTTTATTGAGATATAATTGACATATACATATAAATTGCAAACTGATTACTACAGTAAGTTTAGTAAATATTCATCACCTCACACAATTACAATTTTTAATGAGAATTTTAAGATGCTCTCTTAGCAACTTTCAAATAAACATATATTATTGTCACCACACTGCATATTACATCCTCAGAACTTATTATTTTTTCTTTTTTTCCCTTTCCTCAGAACTTATTTACTTTATGACTGTACCTCCTCTGGACTATCTTTACCCATTTCCCCCATCCCTCCACCCCCCACCTCTGGCAACCAACAATCTGTTCTCTGTTGCTATGAATTTGGGTTTCTCATATCCACATACAAGTGAGATCATATGTATTTGTCTTTTATTGTCTGACTTATTTCACTTAGCATAATACCCTCAAGATCCATCATACTGTTGCAAATTGCAAGATTTTCTTATTTATGGTTTAATAATATTCCATTGTATGAGTGTATAAATATCACATTCACTTTTCTTGTAGTTGTTAATCCTCACCCAAGGGTATTTTTCCACTGACTTTTAGAGAGGGTGGAGGGGAGAGGGGGAACAGAGAGAGAGAAACATCAATATGAGAGAGACACATCAATTGGTTGCCTCCCACTCCGGCCTCAAGAGGGGCTAGGGATTGAACCCTTGACCAAAATTGAACCTCGGGACCTTCAGTCTAAGGGCGGACATTCTACCCACTGAGCCAATCTAGGGCTATCAGATTTACTTTACCCATTAATCTGTCAGTGGGCATATAGGTTGCTTTCACATCTTGGCTATTATAAACAATGCTTCAATAAAGAGGCCAGTTAAGCTTGTAAGGGGTGGAGACCAATTGAGGGCAGGGCTGGCCATGGGGAGGGGCTGTGGGCTGGCCAGCCCTGCCCCAAATTGGGGTGGGGGACCAGTTGGAGGTATGGCCAGCCAAGGGGAGGGGCTGTGGGTAGTGGGCTGGCAGGCCCTGCTCCCAAATGGGGTGGAGGGTCCAATCAGGGCCAGTGGCCAGGGCCTGCTCCCAAATGGGGTGAAGGGTCCAATCAGGGGCCAGTGGCCAGGTTATCTGGGCACAGGTCGGGACTTTGAAGTTATTAGGTTCAAAGCATCCGTTGCAGATCTTTTTAAAAAAAATCAATGCCTATCTTGAGATAGAGATTTTGTTACCTTTATCTATGTACCCAGAAAGAGAATTGCTGGATCATATGGCTGCACCAATTTATAATCCTATCAATGGTGCCCAAGAATCCCCTTTTCTCCACATCCTCACAAACACTTGTTATCTCTTCTCTTTTTTATGCTAGCTCTTCTAACAGGTGTGAGATGACATTTCATTGTGTGTTTTTAAAATGTTTTTATTGATTTGAAAGAGAGAGAGAGAGAGAGATGGAGAGGGAGATGGAGAGGGAGAGAGAGAGGGAGAGGGAGAGGGAGAGGGAGAGGGAGAGGAAGAGGGAGAGGAAGAGGAGAGGGAGAGGGAGAGGGAGAGGGAGAGGGAGAGGGAGAGGGAGAGGGAGAGGGAGAGGGAGAGGGAGAGGGAGAGGGAGAGGGAAATATCAATTGGCTACCTTCCATAAGACCCATCCTGGGGATCAAGCCTGCAACCCAGCCAAGTGCCCTGACTGGGCATCAAATTGGTGCCCTCTCAGTGCATGGTATGACACTCATCCAACTGAGCCACCCCAGCCAGGGCTCATTATGGTTTTGATATGCATTTCCCTAGTGACCTGTGATGTGGAAAACTTTTCATGTACTTATTGGCAATTTCCCTGTTCTTTTTCGATACCAACACTGAGAGAGATCTCAGGATAACTAAGACGTACACAGGACTGAGGTGGTCATAAAAATGTCATTTGTTGTCATACTGTGAGAAGCTGCCATTACAGAGGCCAAGACTGCCAACTTTCACTTGACTCTCCATCTCCTATGCTTCCTCAGAGCTAATCTAACCAGTTCTGACTGATACAGTTTTTACATTCCAACAGGTTACAATCAAGTCTTGCAGGCCAGACAGCCAGTCCGGTTCATCAAGTTACTATACATATGTGTGTTCTGTTTCATTCTATATTGATCTTACAAGCTTAACTGCCAAAGGACATCATGATAAACCCAGAAAGCAGGCACCAAGTACCTTATCGTCCGAGGGCTTTGGTTCCAAAATGATGCAAAAAGCACTGAAATCCTAGAAATCGTGAGCATTCAGATCTACTGACAACTTCTCTGGACAAAACCAAAGAATGTTTTTTCCCCACAATGAAGTGTCCCTGAGATCCAAAGCTAGAAAAGAATATGCCTCTTGCTATAAGATACATCAAAACATCTATATTTGGTGCATGCTCATGTAGAAGAAAAGTAAACCCAAAATTTTTTTTTTATTTATATAGCTAGTCTGTTTAGTGTTTTTACCTTTTTAGGGTCCTTTCATCTAATTATAGAGTTATCATTTTCAGAGTTGAAATACTAAATTCAATCGAAGCCCATACAGTGGTTGGATTAATCCTTTCATTCCTGAATCTAACATGTAAATAAGCAGATCACCAAGAGAAATCAAATACCCCTCCTCATTTGTTAACCAAAGTATTTCCTAAGTTAAACCCATTTAGTAATTCTTTGGATGGTCTCACCCTGTATTCACAGGTAACCTTTATCTGGGCACAGGTCAGGACTTTGAAGTTATTAGGTTCAAAGCATCCGTTGCAGAGCCACTTCTGCAAATATACAAAGTGTTCTCCTTTATTCATCATAAATTAAAAGCAGTCTTTCCAAGCTGCTCACCTGTGCCAAGGAAGAACCGGGCCTAAATGGCAAGGGCAAGCATAATCCATCTCTACCTGAATCATTTTCATTAACAAGCAGTAAAGCCAATCTCAGAATAAAAGTCCTACCTGTTTTGTTTTGGGAGGATTTTGACTACATTCCTCCTTTAAAGAGGAACAGGAATCGCTTAAGCAACTCAAATGAGATAGACAAGGAAAAGCAGTTTTCCTAAATGCCAACTCAGTCTGAAGGGTGCCAAATCACAGTCAGCAGTGACACTCAAGGTAGAAACAAAAAAGTTATAAGCAAATGTTAATTTTTTTGAAGTGTTACACTAAGTAAGTAAAATAAATAGTAAATAAGTAAATGTGATGCAATTTTAAAGGGAGCCTCAATCCAAGAAATATATATCGGCCTATCTTCAATCCCCAATGCTCTTTTTCATGGTAAAAGGAAATAGCTTCAACTTATTGACATAGTCCCTCTACTACAGCGTGCCATGTATGTGAAATGAATGGTGGTATCTACCTGAGATCAGAGCTGAAAATCAGGTAGACTCAAATCAGGTAATGATTTGATCCCTGGAATGAGAGAACAGCTATGTGACATCATCTGATGGAATATCACAAAATCATTAAAATTTGTGATTAGGGCCTTAATTGGTTTGGCTCAGTGGATAGAGAGTCAGTCTGTGGACTGAAGAGTCCCAGTTTCAATTCCAGTCAAGGGCATGTACCTTGGTTGCAGGCACATCCCCAAGGGGGGGTGTGCAGGAGGCAGCTGATCAATGTTTCTCTCTCATCGATGTTTCTAACTCTCTATCTCTCTCTCTTCCCCTCTGTGAAAAATCAATAAAATATATATTTTTTTAAAAATTTGTGATTGGGAAGTTTCCAAGCTAGTAATAGTAGATTAAAATATAAAAAGCAGAATATAAAATTATTCTGCTATTTGTAATCTCAACATAAAAATAAAAATAAAAATATGTTAATAGTGCTTACTTTTGATTATATGAGGGAAAGTAGAGAAAAGTTGTTTAGGCCTTCCTTGAAGCTATCAGTTCATGAAAGAATAATAATCTGAACAAAGTTAGTAAACAAGAAGCTGAAAAGTATCAAGGGCATCTTGTGCGGAAAGATGGTGGTGAGGCAAGCACCTGGAACTTTTAATGCCAGAAAGCACTTCCTGGAAAGACGTAATGGGTTCCTTCTTACAGTACAGAAAAACATAATTAAGTAAAATAATTATTGGTAATACTGAAGTGGCAATTTTCTTCTTATCTGGCTCCATATGTTCTGTTTTTAATTATATAGTATTTACCTTGTAGAATATATAGTTAAGTATTTATGATGTTTTAAAAATAAACAGTATGCTTATAGGAAAAAACACACACACTTGAGTCTATTATAAGTCTCCACTCTGGGGGATGTGGAAAGAGACTGAACATAAACTGTGCACCTATGGATGAGGACAATGGGGGGGTGGGGAGGGGGGCAGAGGGGGGGGTGGGAACCTGGTGGAGGAGAGCAATGGGGGGTGGGGGGAGGAACATTTGTAATAATATGAACAATAAAAATTTATTTTTTAAAAAAATAAGTCTCCACTCTGGTGCACCAAGGAGAACCTCATCACTGGCCAGTTCCATCCCTTTAATGGCTGACAGCAGAATCTCCATGTCCAGGAGAGAATAAGCAGTACTTATAGGCATGCTTAGAAGCTTCGTACCTATTCAAAAAAGGCCTCACCAATCACACTAAATTTGAATGATATCGAATTTATTGAATTTCAACAACGAGCAGGTTTAACAAAAGTAAAATCCCTTATGTAGAAATGTTAGAAACATAACCACCAATGGTGTACCAACTCCTTACCCACTCTTAATACCAACTTTCCTGCTAAGTATTCTGAATTTGAATACAGTCTCTCTCTTTTCTCTTTCTCTCTCTCTCTCCAAGTAAGCCCAATTCAGAGGAACAAAAAGCATATAAGCATGCTGTAGTTGTTTCCTGAAAAATTCAGATTTACATCTATAGCAGCATTGTTCAATCACATTTTCTATGACGCTGGGAAGTTCTATATCTGTGTTGTGCAATACGGCAGCCACTAGCCGCTGTGACCATTAAGCACTTAAAATCTGGTGTGACTAAAGAACTGAAATTTAGGTTGGTGAAACTTAACGAAGATTACAAAACAAAACAAAATCCATTTAGTGGAAGAGTAATAAAGCAGCTATAAAAAGCAGAAACAGCTGTGAGGAGGGTAGATACTAAAAAAGTCAACTGTGGGTCCCTGCTGTCAGCTAATACATCTCCACTTTTGTCCCAAAAATAACGTCAGGAGAATGTTTCTGTGGGCTCTTTTTTTTAAATTAAGAACTAGTGACCTGGTGCACGAAATTCATGCACATTAAAAGGGGATTAATTAGAGAAAATAATTTAATATTGCTATTTGCCCTTTCTCTATAATAGAAGTGTCAGAGATGAAAGAAAATTAGTAAAATGTATATGAAAACTTTACTCCTGTCAGAGTCTGGGGCACACCATGGGACCCAGAGTCAAGTCCTCGCTCACCCACATGCACCTCAAAATCACGTAAGACCCAGACCCAGCCGTGCCCTGCCCCCACCACCCCCACCCATTGGGATAGATCCAGACTTGGCCAGTCCCAACCCTTCAAGCCCTGCCAGGCAGGTGCATAGCATCAGGTCCCCTGGCCCAGCGCCAGGACGGGGGTGTGGCCTGAGGTCCTCTGTCAAGCCCTGTCAGGTGGGGACACAACCTGAGGTCCCGTCAAGCCCCCTGGGTGGGGGGCATGGCCTGAGGCCCCCATCAAGCCCCACCCAGTGGGGGAGCGCAGCCTCAGGTCCAGCACCGGGAGGGGGCCACAGCCTCAGGTCCCCCATCAAACCCCGCCAGGCAGGGGGCATGGCCTCAGGTCCCCTGGCCTGGCACTGGGGTTGGAGGTGTGGCCTGAGGTCCCCCAGCCTGATACCAGGGTGGGGGACTTGGCCTGAGGTCCCCTGTCAAGGCTCACAGGGATGGGGGAGGATGTAGCCTCAGGTCCCTGCTGATTGCTCGTTAAGGCTCTTTATGGGAACTTGGTCTCAGCTGTGGGCGCAGCCATCTTTGTGATGGAGTGATGGTCAATTAGCATATTCCCTCTTTATTAGATAGGATTGGACTAGTAGTATGGATTGCTCAAAAGTCATGTAATCATCCTACTTTGCTGCCAGTGCTGTATAAACTGTCAACTCCTAGCATGGTCAATGAATAGGGACAAAAGAGGCCCTTTCTTTCTTTCAATGGCAACAGTACACTGGCACCCCTTGAACAAATATTACTGAACGCCAATGTCAGGCGCTATATTAGGCTTATTATGGTGGTTAAAGAGGAGTCCCCCTCTCACGGCATTCAGAATGCAATGGGGAAAATGGGCACGTACATCCAGTGCTATGAAGTGAGAAATGCTATAATAAGAGAGATGAAAAAGGACAGGTAAGGGATGCCTTCCAAAGGAACATTATTTAAAGGATGACTAAGAGATCTCCAGGCACAGAAGGAGGTATTACAGGGAATGTAGGAGCAACAATGAGAATGGTGACATAGAATAAATTACATGGCTTTATAATTGGGAGCTTCATAGGGACTAAAGTCCAGATTGACTATTAGGGAAAGAGTTTTGACTGTTTTTTATTTTTAATAAGAAACCACTGAACATTTCTGAGCATATTATTTTTGTAACTTTGCTTCTGAAAAATTAAGTTGGAGGGCATGTATGGAGGGGGGCAATGGTAAGATATGTACACAGATAATAATCTAATTTTAAAAAATGGGAGAATAAGAAAAAAATTAAGTTGGTAGCAGTGTGGAAGCTATCTGGAATTGGGGGAGTGAGTTCAGATTGGGAGATTAGGTTAAAAGGCGGTTGAGATAATCCATAATGACAGATAATAAGGGTCTTCAGTGAATATTTTATTTATATCTGCCCAGAATGCATGCCCCTTTCTTTTGGTAACAGGTCCCTGATTTTCCACAGGGAAATCACACCTCTGCCACTTAGCCTGATCCATGGGTTCTAAGGAAGTATCACTCTGCCCTGCACCCAGGGTTGGGCACATAGTTTAGTCCTGACTCAACTGCATGTCCCATATCCTGAAACGGGAACATAGTCATGTCTATCTAAAAAGAGTCAGTCCAGAATTTTTGCTTTTGCTATACCTCCTGAGACTACATTCTTCATCTATTTATTTTAGTTGGGATTGCTAAAGTTCAATTTGCTAAGGGTTGTCCTGTAGAAAAGTCTGCCTGAGAAGGAAGCCAACATACCAGAATAAAGGCCACATAGAGAGGGACAAATTTTTGTTTAAGCACACACCTACATTTGGCCATTTCTGAAGCATTACTACTCTCTGTTTTTTCCCCCACTAATATAAGCCAATATATTTGAAAACAGAGAAGAAAAAAAAAGCTTCAAGATAAAAATCGGGAAGAGAATTTAGAGGACTTGGTGACTGCTTGAATATGGAAAATGAAGAGGGAAGAATCAAATTTCACTCTGAGGCTTCTGGCTTGGTTGACTGCGTGGAAAATTCTATTAACTAAGACAGAGAACAGAAGAGGAAAAGGTTCTGGGCAATTGAATGAGTTCAGTTTGCAGACTCTATCTAGTTCACCGCACCAGGAAAACTGCACAGGTAGCTGGGTTCCAAACTCAGAAATAGACTGTTTAGGCCATGGCAGTCTGGCGTAACAAAACAATGCTTAGAAGAACCATTCCTTTCACTGTTTAGTACTTTCACCGGAAAATCTCCAAAAAACAAAACACCCCAAAACTGGCACTTAGGAAACCCTAGGGAAAATGAAACATCATCTCTAAGCACTACAGCCTTCTGCTGGAGTGATAACTAGCTAAGGGGAAAACAACAGCGGGCATAACTGCACTCCAGGGATGAAGTTAAAAGCTAGGCCCACACCCCAGTCCTCAGTCTGCCCAAGTGAGACAGAGGAGCCAGGGAAGGAGGAAGAGCAGGCTAAACCATTGCACCAAGAGAATGCCCAATGCACACATACGCACACACACACCTTGCTTCAAGAAAACTGGGGAGGGGACAGAAGTAGTCGTTTTTTTTATAGTATTAGTTCTTTTTTTATTATTTATTTTTATTGATTTCAGAAAGGAAGGAAGAAGGAGAGATAGAAACATCCACAATGAGAGAGAATCATGGATTGGCTGCCTCCTGCACGTCTCCCCACTGGGGATGGAGCCCACAACCTGGGCATGTGCCCTTGACCGGAATCGAACCTGGGACCTTTCAGTTCCCAAGCCCGATGCTCTATCCACTCAGCCAAACTGGCTAGGGCAGAAGTAGTTAATTTTTTTTTTTTTTTTTTTGCACTTAGTATATACCAGCCACTCTGTGAGGAACTTTATGCAATTATCTTATAGAATTCTCACACCTTTCCAGTCAAAAAGGCATCGTTCTTCCTACTCAGACAGGATGAACCAAGTTAAGCAGTAGAACAAGGATTCAAATGGAGGCAATAAAGGGATGCTATCTGTCCATAAGCTTATGCACATTTTACTAAAACAGCTGCTTTCAGAAAATATATTGAAAAGTTGTATTTTTTTAAAAAAATAATGCACCGGGACCGGTTTGGCTCAGTGGATAGAGCGTCAGCCTGCGGACTGAAGGGTCCCGGGTTTGATTCCGGTCAGGGGCATGTGCCCTGGTTGCGGGCATATCCCCAGTAGGGGGTGTGCAAGAGGCAGCTGATCGATGACTCTCTCTCATCGATGTTTCTGACTCTCTATCTCTCTCCCTTCCTCTCTGTATAAAATCAATAAAATATATTTTAAAAAATAAATAAAAATAATGCCATCTCATAAAGATTTTTTATGAATTAGGTGTTTTATTGGCCATAGACTGGTTTGGTTTGCACTAACTCAGCCACAATGCCTCAGTTCTCAGGATCAAGGCATGCATTTATCAGTTGTCTCTTAGAGCTAAGGAGGCCATCAATGCCACGAAGCTTCACTAAAAACACATTCTGAGTAAACAGCCACCAACAGAGAATAGGCTATAGCAACAATATAAGTGGCATTATGGGAATAATCCCACTGCTGAAATTAATTCTTGACTAGAGTGCCTTGGTTGAGAGTCAAGCATGGATGAACAAGCACAACAAAGACTCACAGACATAGAGAACAAACTGAGGGCTGCAGGATGGGAGGGGTTGGGGAGACTGGGTGAAAGATGAAGGGATTAAGAAATACAAATTGGTAGTTTCAGAATGTCATGGGGATTTAAGTACAGCATAGGGAACATAGTCAATAACACTGTAATAACTATGTATGATGTCTGGTGGGTATTAGAATTATTAGAGGGATCACCTCGTCTGACCATTATGCTGTACACCTGAAACTAAAATAATATTGACTGTCACCTGTAATTGAAAGATAAATAGGCAAGCATGGAAAGAGTAAAAGGAAAACATACCTGCAAAGGAGCTATCCTATTGGCTGAATGTCAGGCAGAGAATGCTATAAAGTTCACTATCTTAAACATTTCTTTCTCACTATACATTAGCAAAGTGAGAGGCAGCATAGCTTAGGAATCAAAAGTGCAGGCTCTGGAGCCAAATTGCCTGGGTTTTAATTCCAGTTCCATCAAGGATTTACTATATGACCTTGGCAAGTTATTTATCCTAAGTCTCAGTTTTCTTATCTGTTAAATAGTGATAATAGAGTATCTTATCCACTTGTTGTGAGGATTAAATAAGTTTACCTGTAAGACTCCTATGCAGTCCTGGCATGTGGTAAATAAGTGTTTCTTAAGTAGATTAAGTAAATAACTAACCCAGCTATGGGGAGAAAACTTGAACTTGAATTTTATTTTCTCCTAGCACATAAACTGGAAGAAGAAAATAAAAATAACCTTAAGACTTACTTAGAATTTATATGTGGTCTCTTACATGAAGCATTTCACAGACATCTGGAGGAAGAATAGATAGCCAAATATATACAAGCAGAAACTGAAACATGGAAAAGGGAAGTAAGATGGTCGGTTTCACTAACACATCATTCATAGATCTCAGGCAAGAAACCCAGCGTCCTGACCGTCCAGGTTTTGTACAGCAGATGACAGGCTAATTGCACTTAAACAACCAGGTCTTCACCCAGACGTATCTCATTAATTTTCTCTTACTGACATTTTCTCAGAGGTAACTATTCTACCTCCAGTCTTTAGACCCCAACTGCCCGACACCATAACTGTATCTGATTATTTTTAAAAGTCAAACAGGACTCCCTTAAGCCACAGTCTTGTTCTATCCTGCCACCATTGCTAATTGTTAAAAGGTTAAGATCAGAGTTATTAACGAAGCAAACCCTAAATATGGGATGCACCTCTACATAAGTCACCATTTAAAGTAGTTTTTGCTCTGGCCAGTGTGGCTCAGTTGGTCGGAACGTTGTCATGCACTGAAAGGTTAAGGGTTTGATTCCCTGGTCAGGCACATACCCAAGTTGCAGGTTTGGTCCCTGGTTGAGACGCATAGGAAAGGCAACCAATCTATGTTTCTCTCTCACATTGATGTGTGTGTATGCACGCACATGTGTGTGTTTCTCTTTCTCCCTTCCTCTCTCTAAAAATCAATAAATATGTCCTCAGGCTGAAACTGGTTTGGCTCAGTGGATAGAGCGTCGGCTTGCAGACTCAAGGGTCCCAGGTTTGATTCCGGTCGGGGGCATGTACCTTGGTTGCGGGCACATCCCCAGTAGGGGGTGTGCAAGAGGCAGCTGATCGATGATTCTCTCTCATTGATGTTTCTAACTCTCTATCCCTCTCCCTTCCTTTCTGTAAAAAATAAATAAAAATATATTTAATAAATATGTCCTCAGGCGAGGATTAAAAACAATCATAAATAAAATCGTTTAAAAAATCTTAAACTCCTTAATTTCTAGAAACTATGAACTTAATGACAATCGTTCCACATAAATAAATGTGAAATTGCTTAGTTGCAGCTGCGAGGAAGAAGTGAAGGGTTTGGAAATGAGAAGGAAATGACAGGGATCCAGCACTGACAGAGGGCAGGCACACCATTTCCAAATCTCCTTAGCAAGCCCCCACCCAACACGGGGTGCCGTTACATCGGCCGGCTTTCATCCACAGGCTCGCCTTCCTCCTCACACTCATCGATCTGCCTAAGCTTCTTTCCAGGACACTTACAAGTGCCTAACCTTTGCTCCCAGACATGCTCACAACGTCAACCTTCGCAACATGGGCCCCAACTTGGTTGCTGTCATCGCGTTTCAGGCAGGCCACCAACCTTGCGTCCTCTCCCCATCCCTTCGCTCCGGACCATAAAACCTTGCTACGGAGCCCCTCAGATCCACCTCTCCTGCAGCCACCACTTCTCCCCCTGCCCTCCACACCTCCTATCCCCCCTCCCTCGCCCTCAGAAAGCCGGGTCACTCCTCCGTCCTACCCACGCCCTGCCCGTCCCTGCTCTCAGAATGTCTTCCCAAACAAGCCGCCCACGGCAGTCACCCTCCTGTCTATCGCACCCGGCCACGTCTCCCCACGCCGAGCCCTCCCAAGCCTCCCGGTGGTGAAGCTCATGGATTCGCCCCCCGACTGACTCCCCGGCCCTTCCCCAGCCACCTGCTCTCCTCCGGCGGCCGGCGCTCCTCGCAGTCGCCAAGCTCCACTCCCGCACGCTCCGGCCCCATCCGAGGCTGCGACATCGCCTCCTTTCCGAAGAGAGGCGTCCCTGCCGCTTCGCCCCTCGGGGCTCCCGGAGCCCCGCCGGGAACAGAGAAGGGACCCAGGGCGGACAGGCTCGCAGGGATGCACTACACCCGGATGATGACCGCAGCTGCAGTGAATGCTGCCTCAGCTGCGGTTTCTATCCCTGACACCCCCACTTCCTGCTCCCAAAACCACAACTCCCAGAAAGCACTGCGAAGGCCCGGCCGCTCCCGGCACGCACCGTTCTATCCAATCGGAAGCTGCGCTGGGCTGCGGACCCGGCCGGCGTGCTTGTGGGCGTGCGCCAGGCTGGACCGCCCACCAACGCCAGTCTCCGGAGTCTCTAAGGATGTGAACCTCACACACTGTTGCCACCTTTCTCCCGGGGAACCCGACTCGGCGGTCTAGAGGATCAGTTATTTAAATAACAAATTTTTAAAAGCTCATTACATTTACCTATTTGACATAAACTTGGTTTTAAGAAATAGTCTTCATGCCCTAGCGGCTTGGCTCAGTGGATAGAGTCAGCCAGAGAATTGAAGGATCCTGGGTTCGATTTTGGTCAAGGGCACATGCCTGGTTGCAAGCTTGATCCCTGGGGGCATGCAGGAGGCAGCCGGTCAGTGGTTTTTTTTCTCTCATCATTGATGTTTCTGTCTCTATCCCTCTTCCTTCCTCTCTGAAATCAATATATATATATTAAATAGTCTTCTTGAATATATCAACAAATATCATTTATAGTCCTGATATGTTTTTATTATATTCACTGAAATTGTTCTTAGCAGCATTTTGGAAAATATTCAAATTTTAAAAGCTAAGGGATGTCTGGTCAAGTCAAAAACAATTTGAGCATCAAAACGAGTTCATTCATGAATGTATATAAAGCTCCATATTTCTCAAGCATATGTACAACTCCTACACTCTTCACCCCTTTGCTTTTCAGAAGATAATTTTTGAATGCAAATGAGTATGTATTTTTGCTGCTAAGAATAATTTTAGTGAATATAATAACATTCAGGTCTATAATTGATATTTGCTGATATAGTCAAGAAGACTTTCTTTTTTTAAATATATTTTTATTGATTTCAGAAAGGAAGGGAGAGGGAGGGAGAGAGAAACATCAATGATGAGAGAGAACCACTATGGAAATTTAGATGTATATATAAGTAAGTGTGCAAATATATAAATATATAGAAAAAAGAAGAAAGAAATGAGGGAAGGGAAATCTTTTTTGTTTTGTTTGAAATCTTTTTTTTTTTTAATGTCAGTTATGAAAGTAGAGGAATGATCGAGTTAGACAAGCATTATTTTTTAGTCACGATAGCAATAATTGATTCAGGCAAGAATTATCAATAGTTGCTAAAGCCATTATTGAAATCTGCTATTTACATAGTCTCAACTATATTTCTACAGATTACTTATAAATGGGAAAAAGGGGTACCTTTACAATAGAGAAATCTGGTGAACATCACCTTAACCAAGTGATTAAAATTAAGACCACCAAGAAGACACCTTCTGGTGTTAAATACTGACAAGGACACCACATTACTTATCCTGAAAAATCTAATCACAGGGTGGCAATAAGACAAAGCCAAATTGAAGGATAATCTATGCAATAACTGCCTTCAATATTCAAAAATGTAAATTCCATAAAGACAGAAAGGCAGACAAACTTTTTCAGATTAAATGAGACAAAAGAGGCTGGACAAAGAAATGCAACATGTGAACCTGGATTGGATCCTATATTGGAAGAAAATATTGCTATAAAAGATAATTATTTATTAGGGTAATTGGCAAAATTTTAATATGAACTATATACACTAGAGAATAGAATTCCATCACTTAAATTTCCTAAGTTTCATCATTTTAGCGTGGTTATGTAAATGGATATCCTTAGAGATATATTCTATAAAGTCATGATGTCTGCAACTCAGGTTATCCAACAACAAATAGTATTAATTATAGCTATCTAGCTATATATAGAGAAAGCAAATGTGGCAAAACCAATAATAAGTGAATCTTAGTGAAGGATATATGAGCTCTGGACTATTGTTACCACTTCTCTCTAGACTTGAAAATGTTTTTTAGAAATAGGTACGTATCTGCTTTGGCCAGGTGGCTCAGTTGGCTGGAGTGTCATCCAATACACTAAATGGTTGTGGGTTTGAACCCCAGTCAGAGCATATATGGGAGGCAACCGCTCGCGCGCGCTCTCTCTCTCTCTCTCTCTCTCTCTCTCTCTTCCTCTCTCTCAAAAGCAATAAAAACATATCCTATCCTTTGGTGAGAAATTTTTTAAAACAAGCACCTTAATATGGTTTGTTTTCTTATGACTGTATATTAATCAATAAAGCCAAAATGTTAGTGTTTCAAATTTCTTAGTTTATAATGATTAATTTTGAGTATATTTTAAGTAAAATTTTTCAAATTTAGCATCTTTAGAAATTTTTAGCCTGGCCAGGTGGAGCATTGTCCCATATAGCTAAAAGGTTCAATTCCCAGTCAGGGCACATACCTAGGTTGTGGGTTCAATTTCCGGTTGGGGTGCACACAAGAGGCAGCCAATAGATCTCTCTCTCTCTCTCTCTCTCTCTCTCTCTCTCTCTCTCTCTCTCTCTCTCTCTCTCTCTCTCTCTCTCTTTCTCTCTCTCCCTCTCTTTCTCTCTCTCTCTCTTTCTTTCTCTTTTCTCTTTCTCTCCCTCTCTTTCTCTCTCTCTTTCTTTCTCTTTTCTCTTTCTCTCCCTCTCTTTCTCTCTCTCTCTCTTTCTTTCTCTTTTCTCTCTCCCTCCCTCTCTTCCCTCTCTTCCTCCCTTCCCTTCTTCCCTCTCTCCCTTTCTCTTTCTAAATTCAATCAAAAAAAAAAATTAAAAAGCTTTTGAAGAATTTTTCCAAGTTTTAATTGACTGGTTTCTATTTTGTCTTTACAGCAACATCTCTACCCTCTTGACGCAGTTAGCACTGGATTCATTTATTCAACTATATAGTAAAGTTCATCGCCAGTCAAAATCAATGCATACAACTCCAGAATCCAGAAAGTCAATGTGAAATTTTTAAAACCTTATTTCTGGACTGATCAAATCCTTGACACACTTGAAGACTGTTCAGTGTGTCTCTGTCCCAGCCTCTGGCTGGATAAAAACGGGCCAAGAGAAGTGACCCTCTACTGAGAGGAAGGAAGAGATGAGAATTAGTCCATCTTCATTCCAGAGCAGGGAGGCGGCGGGGCAGAGAGAGAAGGATAAATACCTAATGGCCCCCTGACCCTAGCTCTCAGACCTTCCTAGGTACCAACCTATTTAGCACAAATCGAAAATTTATTTTTATAAGGAACAGATTTATGCATATAGGTGGAAATTGTGATGTATGCAAATTTGGTTAGCTTCAGAAAATTCCACAATTGGTCCTTCAGTGAATTGCTCCAGGACCCTCGGTAGAAGGACTCCTACCCTGCCCAGAGAAGATAAAGCCGAATAAGGAGTGAATGAGAGGTCCAACCCCTGATTCCTGGAAAAAATCCCCTTCAAGTTCCCCTGTCTCCCCAGAGCAGTTTCCCTGGTCAGAGAAAAACTGATGACGGTCACGCACTTGGAGACCAGCAATGCCTCCAGCGATGCCTTCACCCGGTCTGTCACGTTCTCTGTTGTGTCGAGTGTTGTCAGCAGTGTCTCACTCATACCACGAAATCAAGCTCCATTTGAGTAAGTGAATGAAAGAATCTTTAGGTTAAAAGGAAGAGTAGAACAGCCAGAAAAACGTAGAACAAAGAAAGGGCAACACAAATGAGGAAGAGGAAGTTCTAACAAACTGGCAAAGAAAACTACTGCATCTGAAAACAATGATAAAAGGGGTAGAATGAGAAGAATTGAGCAGAAAAGAAAAACTGTAATGTACACACAAGTAGCTTAAGGGCGTTAAGTATAATAATAATAGTTATACCTAACTATAATACATATTATACCTACATATAATGCAATTATACCCAAGTCCCTTATTATAGCAGTATAATAAAAATTATAACATATACATTCTAAAAATCATATTTTTATTATTTATTTATATAGTTCTTAATCCTCACCAAGGATATTTTTCCTTTTTCTTCTTTTTCTTTCTTTTTTCTTTTCTTTTTTTTTTTTTTTTTTTTTGAGAGAAACCCAGGGTCCCAGCTGGGGAGGAGCCTACAGCCGAGGTACATGCCCTTGACAAGAATCAAACTGGGGACCCTTAGGTTTCAGGCCAAAGCTCTATCCACTCAGCCAAACTGGCTAGGACTAAAAATCCTCTTCTGAAACACAAAGGAGTTGATACAAAAATCAGACAAAGACATTACAAGAAGAAGAAATTACACACCAAGATCACTCATAAAAAAGAAATAATATCCTTGACAAAATGCTAGCAAATCAAATCCAACAATAAGTAAAAAGGATAACATACCACAACTAAGTAGTTTTATCATAGAAATGCAAGGTGATTCAAATTGTAAAAATCAGTCAATGTAATCCACCATATTTATAAACTTAAAGAGAAAACCCATTTGGTCATCTCAATAGATGCAGAAAGAGCATTAGATAAAATTCAACGTTCACTCATGATTACAATTGTCAGCAAACCAGGAGTAGAAATGAACTTCTTCAATCTGTTAAAGGACAGCTACAAAAACATCTAACATTATACTTATTGGTGAAAGACTGAATGCTTTTGCTCTGGGATTGGGAATGAGACAAATAAAAATTTAGCTAATAAAAATATAAGACTCCCAGTTAAATAATGTCCACTTTCATCATTACTGTTAAACATGGTACTAGAATCCCCAGTCAGTGCAATAATGCAAGAAAAAGAATACAAGCATAGAGATTGAAACAACTATGCTGAGTGAAATAATCCAGATAAAAAAAGAGTGTAGACCTTGGCCAGGTGACTCATTTGGTTAGAGCAGTTCCTCATGTTGTGGTGACCCCCCAACCATAAAATTATTTTCGTTGCTACTTCATAACTGTAATTTTGCTACTGTTAATGAATCGTAATGTAAATATCTGAGTTTTCCCATGGTCTTAGGCTCTACACTGTAGAGCTCTAACTGTTAGAGTGTCATTCTGATATGCCAAGGTTGCAGGTTCAATCTCCAGTCAGGGCACATACAAGAAGCAACCAATGATTGCATAAATAAGAAAAATAACAAATCTCTCTCTCTGTCTCTCCCTCCCTCCCTCCCTCCCTCCCTCCCTCCCTCCCTCCCTCCCTCCCTTCCTCCCTCCCTCCTTCCCTCCCTTTCTCTCTCTCCATATATATGTATATAAAGAGGCCCTGGCTGGTTTGGCTCAGTGGATGGAGCATCAGCTTGTGGACTGAAGGGTCCTGGGTTCGATTCCAGTCAAGGGCATATGGGTTTCTGGCTCGATCCCCAGTAAGGGGCGTGATCAGTGATTCTCTTTCATCATTGATGTTTCTATCCCCCCCGCCTCCCTTCCTCTCTAAAATTAATACAAATATATATATATATATATATATATATATATATATATATATATATTTTTTTTTTTTTTTTTTTTTTTTTAAGAGCCCTGGTCTGTTTTGCTCAGTGGTTGAAGTGTTAGCCCGCGATGGAATGGTTGCAGGTTTAATGCCCTGTCAAGGGCATGTACCTTGGTTGCAGGAGGCAACCACTTGATGTGTCTCTCACATCTATGTTTCTGTTTCTCTCTCTCTCCCCCTCCTACCTCTCTTCCATTTTCTCTAGAAATCAATGGGGAAAACAAACAAACAAACAAACAGACAAATGAGAAAATTCTAGAAAATTCATATTAATCTATAGCGACAGAAAATATATCAGTGGTTGCTTAGGTAGTGATTTGGGCAAAGGATTACAAAGAAGCACTAGAAAACTTTTGGGGATGATGGATATATTCATTATGCTGATTATGGTAGTGTTTTCACAGGTATGTACACTGTACATCTGTATAAACTGCACACTTTAAGTATTTTTATTGTCCATTGATTATAACTCAACAAAGCTGAAAAACTGGTGGTCTAAAAGACATATCAAACTAATAAAAATAGTTAAGGGTTATATACATAAGACTTGTGCTTACCTTTGAAGATATGTAGATTTCTAGTGAGAAGAAATCCAGAACATATTAATCAAAAAGTATAATGTTAAGGTTCCCAGATTTAGCAAATAAAAATAGACCACTCCCAGTCAAATTTGAATTTCAGCATTTCGTATAAATTATCCTAAATATTGCATGCAACATAGTAAAAAACAAATGATGCTTTATCTGAAATCTGGAACAAACTTATACTATTAAATAATGGCCCATTGTTTACCTGAAATTTAAATTTAGCTGGTCCTGAATTTTATCTGGCAATCCTAGATATTGTCTCATCTGCAGTGCACAAACTCGAACCTCTGACAAGGGCAGCTGCTTGACTTCTGTTTATTTTGATTTACACGAAGCGCCAAACTGCTGTGCTCTACACAAAGGATGCGTGTTTAGTGTCCAGCACAAGACCTCATTCACAGTAGGTGCTCAGAGAATATCTTTGCTCTGCAAGCTGTGTGAAGATAGGGTCTGCAGCCACCTTGCTCACCATTTTATCCCCAGGGCCTATTACGATGCCTAGTGCTCAATGAATAGATCATTAAATGAATAGCTGCCTCTCATATTCCAGAAAACGGCGGAGTTGACCTTGTACTCCAGCCCAGCCCTTGAAGCTGGCTGGTGAACTTCTTGGACTCGCCCCAGTCCTGATTTCTTGGCTTGCCTCCCTCTTTACTATTGCTGCATGTGTCTCAGGTTGCTATTTTGTGACTGACCTTGAATGTTGGTTTTTTTTTTTTCTTCTGGTTTTCCCTTGGGAATCTGGGTGATTACTCTGAGACTCTGAAACCCTTGGGAAAATCTTAACATCGGAAATACAATAGCTAGGTTTGTTTATGAAATATTGGGGTGTGTTCTTTTCAGAGATAAGGAGATTTAGGATGGAGCTCAGTTTGGGGGAGAAGACCAGAATAAAAGGAAACTTTTCTATACTGATGGTGGGAAGCATTTATATACATTTTGGGAGTTTTATTATCTATTTTATAAATATCTGAAGTACAAAAATTCACCCAAACTCTAAGTACATTGATTTTCTTCCATAAAACTAAGAACTTAATCTAAGATTCCTCCCTGTAAACACAAGTAAGCAGAGAGTGTATAAGTTATTTCTAGTGAGAGAAGGATAGTGTGGAGAAAAATATCTTGTGCTTGGATTTTAGAATTGTAAGGAATCTTAGTAATAATTAAGTATAACATATGCAGAGTGTCCCAAAAAAATGTATACACACTTTAACAGCTGGTAGTTCAGTTTTGAAAATGAAGTCTATTTTAATAAACACTGCTTCATAATTATTCAGTGTGTGTGTGTACATTTTTGGGGACACTCTATATTTAGTATAACTACTTCCTTGTTTTGAAGATGAATGTGAGGCCCAAACACTCTTACAAGTTCACACAGTGATTACATGACTAAGTGAGTAAAAAAAATACAACTCAATAAAACCTAGGTCTCCCTCTTACTTTTAGCTCTATACTCAGTTTTCTATTCCTTAGCTGTTGGAAAAGAAATAAAATCAAGCATATTGTGCTAAGAGTGTATCCATTCTTCTTCTTAACATTCAGAATGTAGTTCTTAGGTCCTTTTGAGTCTAAACCTTCTTTTACCTTTAAAGTTTCTTATGCTACTTATTGGTGTGTCCTCACTTGATACACTCTTTTTCTATTATCATATTTTTGTCTTGGAGTGGGGACAAATTAAGTACAGGCTACTGTGGTTTAGGTCACTTTCTATGCAAAAAGAAATTTCAGGAAGTGAAAAGGAGGAAGGTGGTAGAGATTTCCCCAGGGACAGAATACCTGCCCCCTGTTTTTTCCTTAGATGCAAATGCTTTCGGTAGTTTTGAGCTGTTATGAGGATGACATAATTCAAATGCTTCCACACAAGTGCAGTTCATTTGAAAGAGGAGTAGGTCAGAAGAGAGGCAATAACTAACATGTTTTGTAAATAGAAAAAAAAATATTACGCAAACACTCAACAAATAATATTTTCCTGTAGGGATAATCAGAAAGAAAACGAATCCTCCTATTCATTCCCAACGCAAATGAATTAGAGAAAAAGGCAGCCAAATAAGCAGAGGTACTTACCCCTCTCCCAAGGGAAGATGAAGTCTTATTAGGTAGCGAGTACCGTGCTCAGTGTTTTCAGAGTACAGTTTGAGAAATGGTACAGTACGGATAGGGGAAACGTTAGCATTTACTTATATTGCTAGCGACGCAAAATTTGTCAATGCAGCCTTTGCTTTCCGTCCAAAGGTTGCGATTCCTCATGTTGCAGGTGGTGGATCTGGGAGGAGAGGGAAGGAGGGGGGGAGGGAGCTGGGACTGAATTCTGCAATCTACTACGTTCACAGGGGCCTGCCCTGCCTCCGAGGCTGCATTGCAGTGGGGTGTGTAAAAAGGGTTCATGTGTGCCAAAGCTTTGGGGCCTTTCGCAGCAGGAGGGACTCTAAGGACACCTAGGAACATGATCTCATTGAAGAAGGCACGTGATTCTGAGGTGCTCAGGGTCCAGCTGCATTCCCCAGTTTGTGCAGGAAAGGCAAAACTGCTGAAAATGACCGCCCTTGCAAAACACGCCCAGAGCAGCGGGTGCAATGCTTTCTCCTAACCGACAGGGGCCGCTGGGAGCGAAGTACCAACTCCGGGCGCTCTGGGCGGCCGCCCGTCTCTGTAGCCCCGCCCCCCTGCGCGCAGCCGCGGGTGGGAGGGGGGCGAGGACGCCGCCGCCAGCACGCGTGCGCGCTCCCTCGGCGCAGCTGGTCCGGGAGCGTCAGTGGGAGGTGGCAGGCCTCCGTCTCCGGCCTTGTCTGCGGACCGACCCGGCGCGACGTCCCCGGCCATGAACCGGCTCGGTGCTCGGCTAGTGGGAGCCACGGCGATCCCGCCCCCGCCGCTGAAACCCCGCGGCAATGAAAACCTCGACAAAATCGACATGTCTCTGGGTGAGGAGCCGACTTGGACCGAGTTGGGAGTGGGGGGAGGGTGTGGGTGGGACCAAGAACCGCGGTTTGTGGGGGAAGGGGCTGTTTGTGGGGGAAGGGGCGGTTGGTCACAGTTGTCGGTGGAGTTTTTGTTTTTGCGGGTGGGCGGGACCGAGGGAGGCCTCTGCGGGCCGGGGGCGCCGAGGTCGAACCTGCGCGCTCGGCCGGGCTGTCTGAGGGGTGGCGGTGGGGGCGGCGGGGGCGGGGGGGGGGCGCTGCGGGCCCGGAAGTGGGGAGGGTCCTGAGCTGCGGAGCCTGTTCGCCCTCAGAGGGCTCCTGTGAGGAACGCTCCGCGGGTCTCCCCTCCGGCGGCTCGCTGCGGGCGGGCGGGCGTTCTCCCGGGAGCGCAGGGGAAGGTCCGGCTCGGCGGTCCCGGTCTCTAAGGAGGGCCCGGCCCGGCCCGCGTCCGGGTAAAAATCAGTGCTTTCCAGAAAAGGGCTCGTTGGACCTTTTCTGCGCCGAACCGGCAAGTGTCAAGAGGCCGGCCCGAGAGTTGTCGGTTCTGACGGGCACCGACCCCGGAGCGATGGTCGGAACATTTCGTTAGGCTGGACCGCATCCGATGGCGCTGTATTAGGCGGCGCCTGGGAAAAAGCACCATCTCCTTATCCAGGCCCAGCTAATGAGGAGAAAAAAGGAGGGGGGAAAAAAGAAAAGGAAAAATCAAGGGATAGATGGGAAGCCGGGTAGAGCATGGGATCCAACATGTCTCAGAAGGGTGGCGTGGTGTAGTGATGAGCACTTAAAGAGCAGCAGGATCGGTGATTTAATTAAAAATGTAGACCAAGCACCACGGAGGAACCTCTCTGTTGGGCTTAGCGAGTTTAAATGGAAGTCCCTTTTTTTTTTTTTTTTTTTTCCTGTCGGGATTCCAGGGCCGGGATTAGATGAAGTGAACTCCCGCCAGCTCTGTCTGTGGAGTACATGCAATTTGGGGCGTATTTGAGAAGCACCTGACAAGTGGATACAGAGGTGTCACTTTCCCCAGGACAGTGTTTTCCTTTTGTTGTGGTTTACCTGCAGAACCTTTAGTAAAACAAAAAACAAACAAAAAAAACCTCTTGGTTTCAATGACTGCCACAAGTGAGAACCCAGTATAGTTATGAATTAGGTAACATCAGAAATGTTTGGCCTCAAGTCTTGTCTTAGTAAACCTTAAAGAAATGAGAAAGCTTTTTAGCTAAAGTCAGGAAAAAAATATAATAACGATTATTTATTGAATGCTTCCTACCTTCCAGACATTGGGCTAAGTATTTAATACGTGTAAAATCGGTTTATCCTCATAATAACCCAGTGAGATATATTTTTAATGATAAAGAGCACGGAATCCAGAACCACACTCAGTTAAAAATCCTGCTTTTACTACTTAATAGCCATGTGATTGTGGGCAAATTACTTCTCAGTGCCTCATCTGTAAAAAGGTGATAATAGGCTTATCTGCCTTAGAGGGTTGATGTAAATATTAAATGAGTCAAGAGGCATATATAAACTGCTTAGAACAATATCTGGTACACAGATAGCTCTATATTTACACACTCTCTATATATATATTACCTAGTTATTACCATTTTATGAAGCCTGGGATGTAGAGAAACTAAATAACTTGTCCAAATTCCTAGAAGTAAGGGGTGGAGCAAGGATTTTGTTCTTGCTCTAGAGACCCAAGGTATAGGTAATCATATAGTGTTAAACAAATATTTTCGTAACCAATACATCATTTAAGTTTCTAGAGGTTTTCTTTGAGTTTTCTTTGATGACTACCATGTTCAAGTGAAGAAAACTAAGGTATAATTATGTTTGAAGGTAGAAATGAAGTAATGTACAATACCAGTAGATAGTTAAAACAACTTGATCTCTTTTTCTCTCCAAGAACACACTGTTACGTCTACTCCAAGAGCAGTCTGTCAGGTGCCTTTTTTTTGTTTTAGTGAGAATTTTAGTTAGAGAGATCTATTTTATTTATTTATTTATTTTTTAAAATATATTTTATTGATTTTGTACAGAGAGGAAGGGAGAGAGATAGAGAGTTAGAAACGTCAATGAGAGAGAGTCATCGATCAGCTGCCTCTTGCACACCCCCTACTGGGGATATGCCGGCAATCAAGGTACATGCCCTTGACCGGAATCGAACCCGGGTCCTTCAGTCCCCAAGCCGACGCCCTATCCATTGAGCCAAACCGGTTTCAGCGAGAGAGATCTATTTTAAACAATTGTTATGCTTCGTATTTCATTTTATCAGGTCTGTAGGGGTTTTAGATTCTAATTTTTGTTTTAATTTGTGGTTCTATCTTTTTTTAACATTTTTTTTATTAAATTATTATCTGTGTACATATTTTAACATTGCCCCCCCCTCCCATACATACCCTCCCTCCCTAGAGTTTTGTGTCCATTGGTTGTACTTATATGCATGTATACAAGTCCTTCGGTTGATCTATTATCTTCCCCAGATCTCCCTACCCTACCTGCTGTAATTTGACAGTCTACTTGTTGCTTTACTGTCTTTATATCTATCTTTTGGTTCATCAGTTTATGATGTTCTTTATTATCCATAAATGAGTGAAGTCATGTGGTGTTTCTCTTTCATTGACTGGCTTATTTCACTCAGCATGATGTTTTTTTGTTTGTTTGTTTTAAATATATTTTATTGATTTTTTAAAAATATATTTTATTGATTTTACACTTGAGAGGACTTGAGAGGGACAGAGAGTTAGAAATGTCGATGAGAGAGAAACACTGACCAGTTGCCTCTTGCACACTCCCCACTGGGGATGTGCCTGCAACCAAGGTACATGCCCTTGACCGGAATCGAACCTGGGACCTTTCAGTCCTTAGACCGACGCTTTACCACTGAGCCAAACCGGTTTTCAGCAGCATGATGTTCTTTAATTCCATCCAGGTTGCTGCAAATGATGAGAATCCCTTATTTTTTATGGCAGCATAGTATTCCATTGTGTAGATGTACCATAGTTTTTTGGACCCAATCATCTGCTGACGGGCACCTAGGCTGTTTCCAGATTCTAGCTATTGTAGATTGTGCTGCTAGGAACAAAGGGGTGCATATATCCTTTCTGATTGGTGTTTCTAGTTTCTTGGGATATATTCCTAGGAGTGGGATTACTGGGTCAAATGGGAGTTCCATTTTCAGTTTTTTGAGGAGACTCCACACTGTTCTCCACAGTGGTTGCACCAGTCTGCATTCTCACCAGCAGTGCACGAGGATTCCTTTTTCTCCGCAACCTCGTCAACACTTGTCCTTTGTTGATTTGTTGATGTTGGCCATTCTGACAGGTGTGAGAAGGTACCACATTGTTGTTTTGATTTGCATCTCTCTGTGGTTCTATCTTGATTATATAAATATTCATATAGAATATCTAGTAAGGTTACCAACAGCTGGCCTCATTGAGGCTGAGTTTCGTTAATTTATTTATTTTTTATTTTTTATTTTTTTATTTTTTAATAAGTTTTTATTGTTCATATTATTACAAATGTTCCTTCCTTCCCCCCCCCCCCACCACCACCATTGCTCTCCTCCACCAGGTTCCCATCCCACCCTCTGCCCTTTCCCCACTCCCCATTGTCCTCATCCATAGGTACAGTTTATGTTCAGTCTCTTCCCACATCCCCCTCTCCCCTTTTCCCCAAGAATCGTCAGTTCACACCCCTTCCATACCTCTGATTCTATTATATTCAACAGTTAATATTGTTCATCAGATTTTTTTTAATTTCCTTGGTTTTTAGATTCACTTGTTGATAGTTACGTATTTGTTCATAATTTTTATTTTTATTTACTTTCTCTTCCGAAAGAACCCCCTTCAGCAATTCATATAATTCTGGTTTGGTGTTGATGAACTCCTTTAGCTTTTTTTTATTAGTGAATCTCTTTATCTGACCTTCGATTCTGAGTGATAGCTTTGCTGGATAGATTATCTTTGGCTGTAGGTTCTTACTATTCATCACCTTGAATATTTCTTGCCATTCCCGTCTGGCCTGCATGGTTTCTGTTAAGAAGTCAGCTGACAATCGTATAGGTGCTCCTTTATAGGTAACTACCTTCTTTGCTCTTGCTGCTTTTAATATTCTCTCTTTGTCTTTTGCTCTTGGAATTTTAATTATGATTTGTCTTGGTGTGGTCCTTTTTGGATTCCTTTTGTTTGGAGTTCTGTGCGCTTCCTGGACTTGTAAATCTAATTCTTTCCCCAGGTGGGAGAAGTTTTCTGTCACTATTTCTTTCAGTATGTTTTCGATATCTTGCTCTCTCTCATCTTCTGGGACCTACATAATTCTAATGTTGGTTCGCTTGAAGTTGTCCCAGAGGTTTCTTACATTATCTTCAATTTTCTGGATTCTCTTGCCTTCTAGCTTCTGTGGAGGAGTGTCTTCTGGCTCTTTATGTTCCAACTCTTTGACTTGATTCTTGTGATCTTCCATTCTGTTTTTAGGATTCTGTATAATACTTTTTATTTCAGACAATGTATTCTTTATTTCTTGTTGATCCCTTATCATTTCTTGTTGACTCCTTATTAATTCTAGTTGATCTCTTTTCATATCCTCATAGTTCTTATCGATCTTTTCTAGGAAATTCTTGAAAAACCTTATAAGCGTAGATTTGAACTCTATATCCAGTCGCTTTTTGTCCTCCATTTCTTTCGTTTGTGATCTATTTCGTTGTCGCATTTCGCAGTTACAGGTGGGACAGGATTTCAGATGAGATCGGGCGCGTTCAGGGTGGTATGGCCGTAGACTGGGACAGGATTTCAGGGTGGAGCCTACAGCCTTGGCTTCCGTCAGCCCCGCCCTATGCGGCTCCTGAGTCTCAGGGTCCTTCAGTACTCGCTGCAAGGCTCCTCTGTGAGATAGGTGCCCTCGATTTTCACCTGCTGCCAAACAGTCTAGGCTCTCCCCCAATGAGCCCGGTATTGGGGTTCAGTTCAGTTGGAAGTGGAGTTGGAAGTGGCATTCAGAGCAGACTGGAGCCCCTGTCTCCTTCCCGCCAGGGCAACCCTGCGGCACAGCCAACTGTCCCTTCTCTACGCGCAATGTGCGTGCCGCCGGGACCTCCTTTCGCCGCTCCCCCGGGGTTCCGCCTTACAGCCCAGCTCCCTATGGATGAGCCTGGGTTCCCGGGGTCTGGCCTAGAACTGGGGTTCAGAGCAGTCAGAACTGGGGCCCAACACAGTCGGAGTTTTATCTCCTTCCCGCTAGGGAACGCCAGCCAGGCACTCCGCCTCCCTTCTCTCTGGCTCCGTCCTCTCCGCGCGCCGCGTATCTCCGTACCTTGGGCTTTTACAGCTCCTCCGCTCCTTCTTATTGTTTTCTCCTTGCTTCTTGTTGTAGAATTTCCAGTCAGTCGACTTTCCTGTAGTTCTGGGTAATGTCTATTTTATATTTTAGTTGTATTTTATTGAAATTGTTGTGTGCGGCTGTGGCTAGGTGTTTACCTGGGCGCAACCATCTTGGATCCTCAGTTTCTTTAATTTAAAAATGTGTATTATGACACTTATTTTATAGAAATGTAAAAATTAAATGAATACATGTCAGAACAATGCGTGTTAGTACTCAGTTCATTCTATTGCTATTATTAGTACCATATATATGTGTTATGGAAGAAACTTTTTATTTAAGTAGCTCATCATAATGTATTTTTTTCTTCTTATAACTACCCTATCTGCTCCTTGAGAGGGAGAAAGCCATTCTTTTAGATTGGAATAATCTTTGTCATACCATGTTTCTCCGAAAATAAGACCTAGCGCATGGAAAGATAAGATATCCCATGAAAATAAGACCTAGTGCAACTTTGGGAGAAAAATTAATATAAGACACTGCCTTATTTTGGGGAAAACAGGGTAGTAGCTCATTTAACTTGTGGATTTAGATAAAATGTTTAAACATAATTTTATAGTTGATATGCTTTCCTACTTTCAATTTTTAGATGTTTGTATTCTATACTGCTTTATTTTAAAACTAGAGGCCCAATGCACAAAATCCGTGCAAGTGTAGGCCTTTCTTCCCTCGGCTGCCAGCATTGGCTTCCCTCTTGCAAAATTATACCCTGTCTCCCCCCGCACCTTTTTTTTTAATGGTCCTCAGACCAAATTCATTTTTTTATGTGTGCTCTCAAGGCTCTGAGATTTTAGATTTCTGGTGAAGAATAGCACCATATCTTGTTTTAAAGTGTTTCAAAAGAAGTGTCTATTTTTTCTGCTCACTGAGAATTTAACATGCTCATGTATATGATATTCATTAAACCTTTTCATTTTTTGAGTGTCTAACTTTGATGAACACTTTTGTAATTGAAGGGTTAATCTCCAGAAGATAATGAATTACTTTGGGGGGATATGAATTATTTTATATGAATATTTATTTGAATGTGATTAAGAGTCGTAAAGATTGCTAATGGATGAAGTAATCCTACCTAATAAAAGAGTAATATGCAAATTAACCATCACTCCGCTCCACAAGCCACGCCTACAGGGCAATCAGAGCGAGTATGGAAATAAACCCATCCAAGATGGCTACAGCCACAGAGAGCAGGAGGGAGGCGTTTCCCTGGCAATGGAGGAAGCCAAGCTTTCCACCTGCCCTTGCTGGCCTAAGCCTCCACTCAAGGCTACAAAGTTTCAATTATAGAAGGTAAACAAATCCAAACAGAAATGGCTGCTGCCCTGGAGCAAGCAGGAGGCTTGGCTCCACTCTGGGCTAGAAAGTTTCAATTGTAGAAAGTAAATATATCCCAGATACCAGGCCTTCCGCTAGGGTTGCTGGAGTGTGTGTGGCAAGCCTGCAAACCACAGACCCCTCGCTCAGGCCACCCCACACCCCAAGGGAACTCCCACCCTTATCCGGGACACCCTTCAGGGCAAACCAGCTGGCCCCCACCCTGCACCAGGCCTCTATCCTAAATAATAAAAGAGTAACATGCAGCCGAAACTGGTTTGGCTCAGTGGATAAAGCGTCAGTCTGCAGACAAAGGTCCCAGGTTCGATCCCGGTCAAGGGCATGTACCTGAGTTGCAGGCACATCCCCAGTAGGGGGCGTGCAAGAGGCAGCTGATCGATGACTCTCTCTCATCGATGTTTCTAACTCTGTATCTCACTCCCTTCCTCTCTGTCAAAAGTCAATAAAATATATTTTTTTAAATAAAGTAATATGCAATTGACCATCACTCCAACACACAAGATGGCTGCCCCATGTGGTTAAAGATCCTGCCCCCATGTGGACACAAGATGGCCCCCACAAGATGGCCAGCAGGGGTAGACAGTTGAGAGGGACCACGCCTGCAAGGAAGGGCAGTTGTGGGTGATCAGGCAAGTAGGGGAGGGCAGTTGGGAGGTACCAGGCCTGCAAGGGAGGGCAGTTGAAGGCTATCAACCCTGCAGGGGAGGACAGTTAGGGGTGACCAGGCCCACAGAGGAGGGAAGTTGGGGGCAAATGAGCTGGCAGGCAAGCAGTTAGACATCAATCAGGTTGTCATGGGAGTGGTTAGGGGGTGATCAGGTTGGCAGGCAGAAGCAGTTAGGGGCAATCAGGAAGGCAGGCAAGTGAACAGTTGGGAGCCAGCAGACCTGGATTGTGAGAGGGATCCCAGATTGGAGAGGGTGCAGGCTGGGCTGAGGGACAATCCCCTCCCCCGCACACGAATTTTGTGCACCAGGCCTATATAAGAAAGGATCCATGTAAGTTTCCTTTTTTGACTTCAGATAGACTGTTTAGAGCAGGTTTTTTGGGGGGGAATTCCTGAGGTTAATTAGTTCTGTGAATTTTTTTTAAGTTGATATATATATGTGTGTGTGTGTGTATATATATATATATATATATATATATAAATTATTGATTTTTCTTTTTTTTTTCTTTTTAAAAAAATATATTTTATTGATTTTTGTACAGAGAAGAAGGGAGAGAGATAGTTAGAAACATCAGTGAGAGAGGGTCATCGTTCAGCTGCCTCTTGCACACCCCCTACTGGGGATATGCCCACAACCAAGGTACATGCCCTTGACCGGAATCGAACCTGGGGCCCTTCAGTCCCGAAGCCGACGCTCTATCCATTGAGCCAAACCGGTCCCAGCATATTATTGATTTTTCACAGAGAGGAAGAGAGAGGGATAGAGAGTTAGAAACATCAATGAGAGAGAATCATCGATCAGTTTCCTCTTGCACGCCCCCTACTGGGTATGTGCCCGCAACCAAGGTACATGTCCTTGCCTGGAATCGAACCTGGGACCTTTCAGTCCACAGGCCAACGCTCTATCCACTGAGCCAAACCGGTCCCGGCACAAGTTTAATTTTTTTTGTATATTTGCTCTTTTTTCAGTCATAATTAATATTGGAAGTTGAGACTGTGAAAAAATTGTTTGGATATTACTTTAATGAATATTTTTGGCTTCTAGTAACCTTTAAAAAGTTATTGAAGTATAGTTGGCATACAATATTGTATTAGTTTCAGGTGTTCAACATAGTGATCCAACATTTATATACTTTGTAATGTGATCACCACAATAAGTATATTAACCATCAACACTGTGAATAGTTTTAAAGATATTACTGACTCTATTTCCAATTTTAGTAACCATATATGTATATGTATTTTTTGATTTCAGAGAGGAAGGGGGAGTTGAAGGCAATAGAAATGTCAGTGATAAGAGAGACTCATTGATCAGGTGCCTCCCGCACGCCCCACACTAAGGATCAAGCCCAAAACCTGGGCATGTGCCATGATTGAGAATCTAAGCTGTACCTACTGGTTTGTAGGTCATTGTTCAACCACTGAACAACACCGGCTGGGTAATAACCTTTTAACAGAGGTAAATGGGAATCTGGAGAAAATATTGTTTCCTGATCTTCACATTGTTCTGTTGTGGTGTTAGAGGCTTATGGAAATTTCCTTGGGGCACTTTGAAAGTGTTTTGGAAAATGAGACCAGTGTAGAAAGGAAAATAAGGTAACTTTGCTAGAGGAACAGAAACCAATAATGCTTTCTTTTGTATTATCTTTTTTTATGGTACTTAATTTAGTTTTGTTTTTGCTATTTACATGACTGTTTCCATTAATAATTTTAAACTTATTGATAACAGGGTCGTATATTACTTTGGTTTGTTTCTGTTAAGGCATAATCAGCCACATATATTTATTGAACTTAGTGTATGCTTAATAAATATTTGCTGAAATTTCAAAACTACAACTAAAAGACAGAACAGACATCATCCAGAACCACAGAAAAGCTAGCTGAGTGGAAATTCCACAACTAGAAGGAAAGAGAAAAGCTCACAGAGAATCAGAGGAGCTGCAAAGGGCTGAGCTGGAGGGAACCGGAAACTTCCGGCTGCGCTGAACTCCAGTTCCGGGCGAGAATCTGGGAATCCAGATTTGTTGGGGAAGAAACTGGACTGTGGCAGCGGGTGAAACTTGAGGGCTGCTTTCTCTCAGAGGTGCTTGCAGCGATTAGCAAGGGACACTGAGACCCAGGGGCCACATGGGGCAGGGCTGATAGGAAGCCAACACTGCCTGCTCAGCCCTGAGACTCTGCCCCATCCAACCTGAGCACAGAGGCTTTTACAGTTTTGCAAGTCTTGTCTCATAAGGCTATCTCCAGCACAAAAGTTCTCCTTGCGTAGACCCAGCTGATCCTTACAGCCAACTGGCTGGGAGGTCAGTTCCTCCCAGTGATACCAAAAACAATCAAGACTTAACTACAACAAGACTGTACACACAGTCCACAAAGGAGTGCACTAAGAGTATATCCACCTCAGGTAATTGGGGAGGCCGAGCCACTGGACACCCAAGAACAGAAAGCTATTCTACCAACTCAGGGAAGCAGCGAATATGCAGAGACAAACAGATCATAAACTAAAGAAATGGAGAAAAACAAATGACTGAATACAGATTTCAAAACCACGATTACAAACTTTTTCAAGAATTTCCTAGGAAATGCCGATAAATTCAAGACCCTCAAGGATATGAAAAAGGACCAACTAGAAATTAAACATACACTGACTGAAATAAAAAAATATTATACAGCTGAAGCCGGTTTGGCTCAGTGATAGAGCGTCGGTCTGTGGACTGAAAGGTCCCAGGTTCGATTCCGGTCAAGGGCATGTACCTTGGTTGCTGCACATCCCTGGTGTGGGGTGTGCAGGAGGCAGCTGGTCGATGTTTCTCATCAATGTTTCTAGCTCTCTATCTCTCTCCCTTTCTTTCTGTTAAAAATCAATAAAATATATATATTTTTTAAATATTATACAGAGACCCAATAGCAGACTAGAGGGTCGCAAGAATTAAGTCAAAGATTTGAAATACAAAGAAGCAAAAATCACTCAACTGGAAAAGCAAAAAGAAAAAAGAATCTAAAAATATGAAGACAGTTTGTGCAGTGCGGAAGAGGCCAGTCCCGGTGTCTCCACCACCTTTCACGGAGGGAGGTGGATCACGGCAGGGGAGGGCAGTTGTGGGCAATCAGTCCAGCAGGGGAGGACAGTTGGAGTCAATCAGGCCAGCAGGGGAGGGCAGTTGTGAGCAATCAGGCTGGTAGGGGAGCGATTAGAGGGCGATCAGACTGGCAAGAAGAAGCAGTTAGGGGCAATCAAGCAGGCAGGCAGGCAAGCAAGCGGTTAGGAGCCAGGGGTTGCAGGTTATGAGAGGAGTTTCCAGGGGGTCCCAGAGTGGAGAGGGTGCAGGCCAGGTTGAAGGACAACCTCCCCTCTCCATGCACGAATTTCATGCACCAGGCCTCTAGTTGTATTATATATAATGCTGTTATGAACATAGGAGTGCATATATCCTTTCTGATTGGTTTTTTGGTGATTTTTAGGATATATTCCCAAAAGTGGGATTGGTAGGTCAAAAGACAGTTCCATTTTTAATTTTTGAGGAAACTCCATTGTTTTCCACAATGGCTCCATCAGTCTGCATTCCAGACTGCAGGGCAGAAGGTTTTCCTTTTTACCACATCCTCACAGCATTATTGTTAATTGGTTTATTGATAGTAGCCATTCTGACAGGTGTGAGTTGATACCTCATTGTAAATTTTATTTGTATCTCTCTGATAGTGATCTTGAGCATTTTTTCATATGTCTCGGCCATCTGTATGTCCTGTTAGAAGAAGGGTCTAATCAGGCCCTTTGTCTATTTAAAAAAAATTTTTTTTTTTTTTTACTAGAGGCCCAGTGCATGAATTTGTGCACCAGTGGTGTCCCATGGCCTGGCCTGCATGCTCTTGCAATCTGGGACCCCTCAGGTGATGTTGGAGAACTGGTTTCAGTTTGTTCCCCACAGGCCAGACTGAGGGACTCCACCAGTGCACGTATCCATGCACCAGGCCTCTAGTATGCCTATAAGACCTTTGTTTAATCTCTTCACGCCCTCTCCCTACCCCTCTTCCCTCTTGAGATTCATCAGTCTGCTCTATGTTTCCATGCTTGTGTTGAGCATCTGCCCCCTGCTGGCCAGTGTGCATCAGAGCTACTGGTCAAACCATTGACCAGTCACTTAGGCCCGTGGTTGGCAAACTGCAGCTCAAGAGCCACATCCGGCTCTTTGGCCCATTGAGTGTGGCTCTTCCACAAAATATCACAGCCTGGGCAAATCTATTTTGAAGAAGTGGCGTTAGAAGAAGTTTAAGTTTAAAAATTTGCCTCTCAAAAGAAATTTCAATTGTTGTACTGTTGATATTTGGCTCTGTTGACTAATGAGTTTGCCGACCATTGGCTTAGGTTTTTATATATGTAGAAGAAGATTGATTTCAGAGAGAAAGGGAGAAAAAGGGATAGAAACATCAATGTTAAGAGAGAATCATTGACCAGCTGCCTCCACACCTCATACTGGGGATAGAGCCCGCAACCTGGGCATGTGCCCTTGACTGAAATTGAACCAGTGACTCTTCAGTCTGCAGGCCAATGCTCTGTCCACTGAGCCAAACCAGCTAGGGCCTTTTTCCATTTTTTAAATTGGATTGTTTGTCTTCCTGGTGTTGAGTTGTATACATTTTCAACAAAATCTTTCTTCAGTGGTCCAAGTGCATTTGGCTGATAAGAGTTTTTATCTTATTATTATTACCCTCTTATGGAAGTGCTTTTAAAGTATAAAAGAAGTTAGGGACTTGGAAATCTATCAATTAGAAAATGAGACTGAGTAATTGAGTCAATAAGTTACAATGAAAAATAATCATTGCATTTTCTCTATCACAGATGACATCATCAAATTGAATCGAAGGGAAGGAAAGAAGCAGAATTTTCCACGACTAAATAGAAGACTCCAGCAAAGTGGTGCCCGACAGTTCAGGATGAGAATACGGTGGGGAATCCAACAGAATTCTGGTAAGTTTTGCAAGTTAGAATAAAGAGCTCTTATTTATGGGTTCATAGTATACTATTTTTGGTACATACTTAAAACATGGAGGAAGTAGATCAGTACCCTTTGTTTGGGGTTTGTATTTACTCTCAAGTTTTTTTTGTTTTGTTTTTTTAATATGTTTTATTGATTTTTTTTACAGAGAGAAAGGGAGAGGGATAGAGTTAGAAACATTGATGAGAGAGAATCATTAACCAGCTGCCTCCTGCACAACCCCTACTGGGTACGTGCCCTTAACCAGAATCGAACCTTCGAATCTTCGACCCTTCAGTCCACTATCCACTGAACCAAACCGGTTTCGGCGTACTCTCAAGTTTTTGTTTAATTTAAAAATCTGGTAAAAATGTAAGTTGCCTTAAATATTTTCTAAACCTCAATATAAAAATAGTCTAAAGTATTTTTAAATTATAAATCAAGACCATGATATGTAAAGGACCTTACATATCATGAGGTCTTTATCTTAAATGTCCCTTTAACAGTCTATCTTATGGGTGACTATATAATGCTAGCTTAAATTTATTCCATGAAACCATTGAAATTGGGACTCAGAAAGAACTGTTGGCCCAGAAAGGAACTCACTACAGACTGACTCATTTGCCTCTCAGCATAACCATTATGGCTTGTCTCAGTTTTGGTTCTTACAAGGGTATTTCTTAGATCACATGATCTCATATATCTAGAGGAAATAATGAACAACATAAACTGATGAACAAAAACAGACCCAGAGAAAGAGAAGCAACGATCAGACTCTCAAACCTCAGAGGGAAAGTGGGGGTAAGGGGCAGAGATCAACCAAAGGACTTGTGTGCATGCATATGGGCCTAGCCAATGGCCATGGACAACAGGGGGGTGGGGGCATATTTGGGGAGGGGTTTGGGATGGGAATGGGTGGATGAGGATAATTATGTGATACCATAATCAATAAAATTAAAAAAAATTAATAATAGAGTAAAAAATATATATATATAAAATTAGGTAGATTTTTGTTTAAAATATTTTATTGATTTTTAACAGAGAGGAAGAGAGAGAGAGAACTAGAAACGTCGATGAGAGAGAAACATCGGCCAGCTGCCTCTTGCACACCCCCTACCTGGGATGTGCCCGCAACCAATGTACATGCCCTTGACCAGAATCGAACCTGGGACCTTTCAGTCCGCAGACCGACGCTCTACCACTGAGCCAAACCGGTTTCGGCAACAGGTAGATTTTAAGTCAAGAGAATTTTCTAGTAAATAGCTATCTGCAATAACAAAAGAAGTTGTCTTAGGAGGTAGTATGCTCTTTAATACCCCCTCCTAAGAATAAGGGAAGCATACTTCCTTTTCTATATGAAAACCTTTTAAATATATGGAGACTACTGTTCTGCATAAAAAAATGACTTCTTGAATCTTTATTTTATTATCTGGGACCTCTAAGATTTGTTAAATTCTCCAGAGGTGACACCCAGAATTGATTGCTTTAGATGTGATCTAAATGATCTTGGAACTCTACATATACCGTTATTTTTGGTAATCGGAAGCTTAGCCTATATAAAAAAGGAGTAATATGCAAATAGACCGGATAGCAGAACAATCGAACAATCTATCAAAGTGTAATCTATACTAATAAAAGAGAAATATGCAAATTGACTGTACCACCACAATACCCATCAGCCAATCAATCAGGAGTGAGTATGCAAATTAACCCCCAACGATGATGGGTTAATTAGCATATTCAGGTGCAAAGCAGCCAGGTGGGGCAGGACGCCTGCTATGTGGGGAGGGTGAAGGATGGAGGGAGCTACAGGAGCAGTGCTTGCATGAGCGAGGACTTGCAGGCTACCTGACAGCCAGGAGCAAAGCCAAGGGAAGGAAGGCCTATTCTTGCACAAATCTTCATGCAATGGGCCTCTAGTATGCTAATGATATGCTAAAACTGCTCAACCACTCGCTATGAGTATACTGACTACAAGGGGGTGAGTGCTCTGACTAGTAAGTTAGCTTGCTGCTAGGGTCCAGCCAATCGGAACTGAGCGAGATGGGCTGGACACACCCTGGAGCCCTCCTTTGGTCCCTCCCTGGCTCGATCCCTGGTTTGATTGTGCACCTTTGGGATCCCTCAGCCTGACCTGTGCCCTTTCGAAATCCAGGACCCCTGGGGGATGTCAGAGAGCTGGTTTCAGCCCAGTCCCACTGCCGCTCCCCTTGGTAGGATGCCAGATGCAGGGCTCATGACTGGTGAGTGCTGCTGGGGCAGTGCGAGCCTCTCCTGATGGATCATGGCAGGCACAATGGGATGAGCAGGAGTAGCAGGTAGGAGCTCATTGGACTGCGGGATTCAGTCGGATCCCTGTAGGCCACCCAGAGGGATGCCACTCTTACTGAGCCTCTAGTTTATTTATAACCATCTTGTTCCAAAATGGATTTAAGGTAGTAACTGAACACTTAATTATATATGATTAGTTAACATTCTTTAGCTGTTATATCAGCGTTTTAGAATGAACCCTATTCAATATTTTATAACTAGATCTTTTTTATACATATGAAAAAATGGTTGATAAACTAGCTTCTAAATTAAATTTTTATTGTATATGTTTAAAACATAAGAAATAATATCCAGTAGGTCAAACATAATTAGTTATTTTGATTAACAGCTAACATGCCAACATATCCTCGAAATATATATTTTTTTAAATAGAATCTGTAGCTAAGATTAGACCCTGCAAAGAAATGTATTCTTTTTTTATTAAAGGGGAAGCCACCCTTTGTTTCATTCTTTTCTTTTCTTTTTTTTTTTAAATATATTATTGATTTTTTACAGAGAAGAAGGGAGAGAGATAGTTAGAAACATCAATGAGAGAGAAACATCTTATCAGCTGCCTCCTGCATGCCCCCTACTGGGGATGTGCCCTCAACCAATGATCATACCCTTGACCGGAATCGAACCTAGGCCCTTTCAGTCTGCAGGCCGGCGCTCTAACTACTGATCCAAATTGGTTTCCGCAAGAAATGTATTCTTTAATAATTTCTTGAACAGCTGAACCCAAGTGAGTACATTTCATGACAGATATTTAGGTATAACAAAAGGATATTTAATTCCAGTGGTTTATATTTACAAATTTAAAAAATAAATATTACATAGTATACCATATTTTATATATAATTTTTTAAAATAATTTTAGAGTTCATAGGAGACAGATATATCCATTGTGCTAACTATATGTTAAAGACCTGATAAATCCTTTGAACTGACCAGGTTCTCAGGGTATATAGGTGCAGTCTTTTACTCAAGGAATTTCTGGAAACAAATTGGATAGAAAACACAGCATTGAGAAATGTTATAAGAGAAATTCTGGCATAGAACTTTAGGTAGGGAGGCTGGTCTAAGAAGATCAGTGGTGATTTAATAGATGAGGTGAAATAGGATCTGGTCCATAAAGGATCAGAAAAGGTTTTATTTTTGTTATTATTGTTGTTAATCTTCATTCGAGGATATTTTTCCATTTATTTTTAGAGAAAATGGAAGGAATAGGTGAGACAGAGAGAGAGAGGCACATCAATTGGTTGCCTCCAGCATGCACCTCAACCAGGGTGCCCTTGACCAAAATTGAAACCGGGACAGTCTATGGGCTGATTGCTCTATCTACTGAATCAAACTGGCTAGGGCAAGAAAAAGTTTTACTTTTAACTGGAGGTTATGATCTGAGTCTAGTGATAAATGATATTAGGGATGCTTAGAATCTTATAAGATTGAATTTGTGCGTGTATGTTCTCCACTTACATGTGACAGGGCCTAAAATAGAACAGCTTTTGCTGTCACTGAATGTGCAGAGAAATATGGGATTGTCTTAAGCTCTGGTTAGCAGAAGTTCAGATTTCCACATTGTAATGTCAGTGAGGTAAGAGCACAAGTAGGACATAGAGCTCGTGGCATATACTTAATACATTATTTTTGATGGATAAATAAATGAATGAGTAAAGTCTCTCTAATTGTGGCCAAAATATTCTTTAGTCACTTAATAAATACTGGTACCAACAATCTAAATATCCTGGATGATAGGTAGCTATAGTTCTCAAAGTATTCTTACGGACCCTGGGGAATCCCAAGATTTGAGAGGTCCACAGGTCAAAACTAGTTTTGTAATAACACTAAGACATTACTGTAACTATTTTTACTCTTACTTTCATAAATTTACAGTAGACTTTTCCGGGATCTACATGACCTGTGATTTTTTTTTTTTTAAATAAGTTATTCTATATGTAATAGGCTTATTTGAACCTGTGGAGCTTTATAAAATAGACCAATGTTCTGGCTACACTCCATTGCTACTGAACCAGAATCTGCACAAGTAGGGCCTAGGGATTTTTTTTTTAAGTTCTATGTGTGGTTCTGATGTATAGCTAGTCTTAAACTGCAACTGTAGTATAACTGGAAATATGAAAGGATCTTCATAGAGGTACTAATTGAAGTATTGAGAATTACGGTGCTTTGGAAAGACAGAAGAGAATGTTCTAAAGGGACTAAATACGTCAAAACTTAGAAAAGACTATTGCATTAGATGATGTCTGTAGTACTTCTTCATTGTGCTTTTCAGAATATAAGGCAGTTACAGAGAGTAAGAAGGTAGAGGATTAGGGCAGTATGTATAGGTCTTTATGAAACACTAGTGGCCTGGTGCAGAGATTCATGCATATTAAAAGGAAATTAATTAGAAGAAAGATTTGTGCGGTAGTTACGTTACTGTAAAAAATTGCATGTCAAAATAGTATATTATAAAGTTAAAACATGCATGTGATTGGCACCAGCAAGAGCTTTATATGTATTACACATGCACAAGTCAACATATATATATATTTTTAATATATCTTTATTGATTTCAAAGAGGAAGAGAGAGGGAAAGAGATAGAAACATCAATAATGAGAGAGAATCATTGATTAGCTGCCTCCTGCACGTGCCCCAATGGGGATCAAGCCTGCAACCTAGGCATGTGCCCTTGACTGGAATCGAACCTGGGACCCTTCAGTCCGCAGGCTGATGCTCTATCCACTGAGCCAAACCAGCCAGGGCTCAACATGTATTTTTAAATTTCCAGTGGGCATCATATGTACTGGCAAGTCAGTCAGATGGTCAGTCGGACATATGTGCAGTTGGTCACTTAGCCTTTTTTTTATTATTATTATTGTTTAAAGTATTTCATATGTCTTTTCTTTCTCTGAGCCCCTCCCCACCAACCAATCCCACCCTCGAGGGTAGGCCCCCCCACTTGCCCCATGTTCTGTGTCCATTGGTTATGCTAATATGCATGCATACAAGGCCTTTGGTTGATCTCTAATACCCCCTTCTCCTGCCCCTTGTCTCTGGATCTATTTTTGTTCATCAGTTTACATTGATCATTATATCCCATATATAAGTGAGCTCATGTGATATTTATCTTTCTCTGACTGGATTATTTTGCTTAGAATGATGCTTTCCAGTTCCATCCATGTTATAGCACATGGTAAAAGTTCCTTTTTTATAGCAGTGTAGTATTTCATTGAGTAGATGTACCACCGTTTTTTGTTTTGTTTTATTTATTTATTTATTTATTTATTTATTTATTTATTTATTTATTTTTACAAAGAGGAAGAGGGGAGTGTTAGAAACATTGATAAGAGAGAAACATCCATCAGCTGTCCCCTGCACACCCCCCACTGGGGATATGCCTGCAAACAAGGTACATGCCCTTGACTAGAATCGAACTCGGAACCATTTAGTCTGCAGGCCGACACCCTATCCACTGAGCCAAACCGGTTAGGGGCTGTACACCGTTGTTTAATCCACTCATCTGCTGATGGGCACTTAGGTTGTTTCCAAATCTTAGCTATTGTAAATTGTTCTGCTATGAACATAGGGATGCAAAGTGGGATTACTAGGTCAAATGGGAGCTCCATTTATAACTTTTTGAGGAAACTCCATATTGTTTTTCACAGTGGCTGCACCAGTCTGTATTCCCACCAGCAGTGCATTAGAATTTCTTTTTCTCCACATCCTCACCAGCACTGGTCATTTGTTGATTTGTTTATGATAGCCATTCTGATAGGTGTGAAATGATACTTCATTGTCGTTTTGATTTGCATCTCTCCAATGACTACTGACTTTGAGCATGTTTTTATATGTCTCTTGGTCTTCTGTATGTCCTCTTTCAAAAAGTGTCTATTTAGGTCCTTTGCCCACTTTTTGATTGGATTGTTTATGGTATCTTCCTTTTGTTAAATTGGATGGGTTCCCAGTAAATTTTGAAGATTAAACCCGTATCTAAAATAGCATTGGCAAATAGGTTCTCCCATGAAGTGGGGTTTCTTGTTTTTGAACTCTGGCATCAAAGTAGGTACCCTACCTAATAAAAGAGTAATATGCAAATTAACCATCACTCTATCACAACCACAAACCACACCCATCAGCCAATCAGATTAAGTATGCAAATTAACCCCAACCAACATCACTGCAGCCACAGAGAGCAGTTGAGAGGTTTGGGTTTCCCCAGCAATAGAAGAAGCCAAGCTTTTCACACACCTTGGCCAGCCTAGGCCTCCACTCAAGGATACAAAGTTTCAATTATAGAAGATAAATCCTAAGAAAAATGGCGGCAGCCACTGAGCTGGAGAGAACAGGCTAGGGTTGCCCCCAGCAACAGAGGAAGCCAAGTTTTCCACCTGCCCTGGCTGGCCTAGGCCTCCACTCCCGGCTACAAAGTTTCAATTATAGAAGGTAAAGAAATCCAAACAGAAATTGTGGCTGTCACAGAGTGAGCAGGAGGCTTGAATCCGCTCTAGGCTACAAATTTTCAAGGCAAGTAAATTCCAGCTACCAGGGCCTCCGCTTGGGTTGCCGGGGGGCATGTCTGACCTGCAAACCACTACAGGCCCCTTGCCAGGCCACCTCACACCCCAAGGGAACCCCCACCCTAGTTAGGGAGACTTTTCAGCGCAAACCAGCTTGCCCCCACCCATGCACCAGGCCTCTATTCTATCTAATAAAAGAGTAATATGCAGATTGACCATCACTCCAACACACAAGATGGCTGCCCCCATGTGGTCAAAGATCCTGCCCCCATGTGGACACAAGATGGGCACCACAAGATGTCCACAGGGAAGGCCAGTTGGGAGGCACCAGGCCTGCAGGGGAGGGCAGTTGAGAGGGACCAGGAAGGGCAGTTGGAGGTGATCAACCCTGTAGGGGAGGGCAGTTAGGTGTGACTAGGAAGGCAGAGGAGGGAAGTCGGGGGCAAACAGGCTGGCATGGGAGTGGTTAGGGGGTGATCAGGAAGGCAGGCAGGCAAGCAGTTGGGAGTCAGCAGTCCTGGATTGTGAGAGGGATGCCCACCGGGATCGGGTCTAAGTGGGCAGTTGGACATCCCTTGAGGGGTCCCAGATTGGAGAGGGTGCAGGCTGGGTTGAGGGACACCCCCTCCACCCCATGCATGAATTTCATGCACTGGGCCTCTAGAGTGTGTGTGTGTGTGTGTGTGTGTGTGTGTGTGTGTGTGTGTGTATATATATATATATATATATATATATATATATATATATAAAACCCTAATATGCAAATAGACCAAATGGCAGACCAAAACAAACAACTGTTTGTTATGATGTGTGCTGGCCACCAGAGGGGTGTGTGGAACATGTTGGGTATCAGCCACGGTGGGATGGTGGAGCAGGTGAGTAGGGGCGCCAGACCAAAGCAGGACGCAGGTCACTGTCATCGGAGCGAGCCTCTGGTGGTGACTGAAAATTCTTTGCTCTCGCACACCACAGTCCCGCCCAGCACTTGCATCTGCTGCCAGTCTTGCTTACACCCGCTGCTGGCACCTGACGCCAACCCTGATCATTTTGCACCATCAGCAGGTGCGAGCTGCTGGCCCCAGTCGCCACTCAGGGTTTCTCACCTCCCCATGCTCCTAAGGAGCAATCAGGGCCCGCAGTTGCCTCTAGCACCCGCTGCTGGCTACGGCCCCGCTCACACCCACTGCCAGTGCCAGCCCCTCTTGCACCTGCAGCCATGCCAAAGGTAATGCTTGCATCCACTGCCAGTGTCTGATGCTGATCCCAATCGCTTGGCACCAGCAGTGAATGCAAGCGGCGGCTTCCGACCCCAATTGTGCCTAAGGGCTTCTTCATCTCCCCCTGCTCCTGGAGGGCGATCAGGGCTGGCAGCCACCGTTTTCACTCACTGTTGGTGCCAGCCTCAATCACTCAGCATGTGGGAGTGGTGGCAGGAGCAGGGCTGCCAGCAGATGAGGGACCAGGGGCTTTGGTGGGAGGCTTTCGGGGGGTAGCGGAGGATGGGTGGAGACCTGCTCCTGTGCCCACTGTAGCTTCGCAGCCCACTGGATACCATTCCAAAGACATTTTCCCAAAAATTAGAATTAAGATTGAGAATTCCCAGTATCATAGTTGTTACTTAGTATGGCTCTCTGGAATTCCTGGCTGTTGCATTAAGAAATCAAATAATTATTAGAAAGAAGACAATTATTTATGGGTAATATGATTGTCACTTAGAAATTCCAAGAAAATAATTTGAAAGACTATTAAAACTAACAATTGAATTCAATGGTATGGCTGATTAAAAGGTAATGAAACCTCAATAGTTTTCTGTAATCCCAAGCATGACAATATGAAAATTATTAGAAAAGGGATATTTTTGTGGTTGACAACAAAATCTATAAACTATTATACCTAGCAATAAGCTTAACAAGAAATGTGTAGACTTACTGGGAGGGGAAGCTTACAATTTTACTGAACCAATTTAGTGAAAAAGAAGACTTGAAAAGGGGGAGAGAGATACTATGTTCCTGGATATTGTACTAGTAAATAAATCAATTCTTGAAAAATTTATTGTAAATTTAATGTAATTCTTCTATCAGAGCATTGAAGGAAATTAGAACTTATTGCTAGATTTATGAACATGACAGTTCATGAATGGAAGAATACAGATAGCCAAAAATCCCATGGAAAATGTTCATTTTCACTAGTAAGCTACTAAATAAGACAAGATTTTATTTATTTACTTGCTGGACTTCAGATACTCACATTGAGATTTATTTCAATAAGCTGTTTTAAAATACTAAATGATAAAGATTAAAAAAAACATTCAGAGTAGTCAATGTTATGGAAAAAGTGGCCACCTATATGATTCTGGAATATAAATAAATATTTCTGCACATTTCTTGTTAAGCTTAAGAGGGGATTTTTAAAATATAAATGAAAATCCTTAAGAATTTGCTTTACTCTTTAATACACTATTTCAACCTCCTGGAAGTTTATATTTTGAGGTAATAATCATGAATGTCTATAAAAATGTTATCTATACTATTATTGCAGTCCTATTTAATAAAGAGGGAATATGCTAATTGACTGCCCTGCCCTACAAGATTACGGCACCCACAGCCACAAGATGGCAGCACCCAGTCCCCTCAGCCCTGACAGAGCAGCAGGTGGGCCCGGCCGCTATGTGCACCTGTCTCCGGAGTTCCCCAGTCCCCTTAGTCCCCCCAGCCTCTCTGGGCTGGCCCCAGGCACAGGCAAGCCTTGAATGGTGGCTGCCTAGCTGCCCAGGGCTTGCACTGCCAGCTGTGGCAATAGCAGAGATGATGGGGCCATCGCCTTCCCCAGATCATCAAGTTGCCTCCCACCCCTGAGGGCTCCTGAACTGTGAGAGGGGGCAGGCCTCTAGTTAAAAAATAATGCAGTAAAAGAATATTAAATACCTGGGATGAAAGTCACAATATAGTGTGAATATGGACTACAGAATAGTACATAGAATATGATATGGCATTTGCTGGAAGATTCAGTTCACTTTGTAAGCCCTTGGTACTACAAAATTATGATTTACTCCATGTGGTAGTATTTGAAATTGCTTAAAAATAATTGAAAATAAGGATGTTAACTTTTTAAATGTACATAAATAAAGAAAAGACTAGGCAGACATAGAATGTTAGTAGTGGTTATCTCTAGGTAGTGGAATAATGGGTAACTTATTTTCTTATGTTTCTAAGTTTTCTGCAGTGAGCCTGTTTATTTTTTCATAATTAGAAAATACTTAAATAAGTAAGATACATAATGAAAAAGCAAAGTCAGTAAAGTCAAAAGTCAGAGGTGAAAATATGTCCATTGGAACTCACTGGGAACTTTAGCAAAAACAGTTTAAATACAGTAGAACTGAAAAGGAAAAAGCCAGATTGCAAGCTAGTAAGTAAATGGGAGGTAAAGATAGTGATTCCACTTTCGGTCAGTGCTGTCAACAGAAATAAAATGTGAAGCACATTATTAATGAAACACTGTACATTCTTTTGTTGCATCTCATTTTAGACTAGTCATTTTTCAAATCTTCAATACCCACATGTAGTTAGTGGCTAAAATATTGTACAGGGAAAGTTGAAGCTATCTTGTTAAGAAAACAAAGCCAGAGAGAGAAAAAGAGCGATAGAAAGGAATAGTCTATTTCTGCAACAGAATTCTTTCTAGTACAATTTATTGCTTCTTTAAAAATGAGATATTTTATGTAATTCAAAAGAAATATATCCTATCTAATAAAAGAGTAATATGCAGATTGACCATCACTCCCAACACACAAGTTGGCCGCCCCCATGTCGTCCAAGATGTCTGCTCCCATGTAGATACAAGATGGCCACCACAAGATGGCCAGCAAGGGAGGGTACTTGAGAGGAACCAAGTCTCCAAGGAAGGACAGTTGGGGAATGGGGGGTGGGGAAACATCCTGCAGGGGAGGGCAGTTGGGGGGGACCAGGCCAGTAGGGGAGAGCAGTTAGAGGCAATCTGGCCAGCAGGGAAACAGGTGTTGTTTGGGCTGGCAGGGGAGTGGTTAGGATGTGATCAGGCTGTCAGGTAGGTGAGCCATTAGGGGCAATTAGTTGGACATCCCTTGACGGGTCTCAGATTGGAGAGGCTGCAGGCTGGGCTGAGGGACACACACCCCCTCCCCCACGTGCATGAATTTTGTGCACCGGGCCTCTACTATAAATAATAATACTTAAGAATATCTTGTGATCTTTGTGCCCCTCAGTTGCATTCTTTTCTCCTCCCCTCCTCCCCCCAACACACACACAGGTTTTGGTAAGAATAATTTGAGCCGTAGAGGAAGAATGATGCCTGGGAAGAGACGTTCTTATGGAGTTATCACTGGTCTTGCAGCTAGGAAAACAACTGGAATTCGAAAAGGAATTAGTCCTATGAATCGACCGCCTCTAAGTGATAAGGTAGGATGATGATGGCTTAATTCTGAGTCAGATAAATTAATGTTTTATTTCAATAAAAATGTACTTTTTTCTTACCTATGAATTAAAGAACTAAGTGGGAAAGATAACAAACTCATTTACATTACTACTAAATACTAGTAATGTAAATGAAAAGACTAGGCAGACATAGAATGTTAGTAGTGGTTATCTCTAGGTAGTGGAATAATGGGTAACTTATTTTCTTATGTTTCTAAGTTTTCTGCAGTGAGCCTGTTTATTTTTTCATAATTAGAAAATACTTAAATAAGTAAGATACATAATGAAAAAGCAAAGTCAGTAAAGTCAAAAGTCAGAGGTGAAAATATGTCCATTGGAACTCACTGGGAACTTTAGCAAAAACAGTTTAAATACAGTAGAACTGGCTATGCTAGGAGGGGCAGGGTTGTGTCTAAGAATGAATTTCCTTTTTGATTTTGAAATCAACTTAAAATATCTATCAAGAAGTAAAAATTGGCCCAGTCAGGATTCTTCTGTTGGGATATGGAATGTCAGTATCAATTCTATAATTTTATTTATTTATTTATTTATTTATTTATTTATTTATTAGCTTCAGAACTTCATAAAGCTGGGGGTATGTTTTGTAGAACTTTTAACTTCACTTGTAATTCTAAATCATTTAGTACTTCATGAAGTTAAAAAAAATTGTTGCACATTTCATGTACTTGTTTTTTGTGACATTGAATATTCTTTTTTTTCTTTTTTTTAATATATTTTATTGATTTTTTACAGAGAGGAAGGGAGAGAGATAGAGGGCTAGAAACATCGATGAGAGAGAGTCATCAATCAGCTGCCTCTTGCACACCCCCTACCGGGGATGTGCCCACAACCAAGATACATGCCCTTGACCCGGAATCAAACCCGGGACCTTTCAGTCCCCAAGCCGACGCTCTATCCATTGAGCCAAACCGGCTTCGGCACATTGAATATTCTTGATTTATTTTTTCTCTGTAACCATTTCTACTGAGGCTTCTTTGCTATTATATCTTCTTCTCCCCCCTCCTCCCCCCCGCACGTTTGTTTTGGAACTTGCCTCTCCTATCTCTTTACTTTACATTTAAAACCATGTTTATATAAATGATTCCCTAATTTACATCTCTGGCTCTCATTCTTCTTTTGAGCTCCAGATTCATGTTTCCCCATCACTGGTACATCCCCCAGCACTTCAAACTGAACAGATCCAAAATAGATAAAAGTTATTTTTCTGTCCAAATTCTCTATTTGTTGCAAGTACTTTGAATATAATGTGGTTGTCTTTTCAGTCACTTAAGACTGGAAATATTCAAGTTGTTGCAGCTTCTCTGTTTCTGGAAACCTGCACATTAAAGCAGTGGTCAATCCTTGTCCAATCTGCCTCAGAAATGTTTATTGTAATCGGATATAGAGTAAAAAACAATCTGATTAACATAGTTTCTTGCCTTTTGAAAGAATATAGAACGATATTTTCCAGCATTAAAAAGGAAGGCAAACTTTCTGAGACAAAATGAAGTGCAGAGAAAACCAGTTGCAGTTCTTAAGAGACCTAACCAGCTAAATAGAAAGTAAGTACTCAATTATAAGACAATAATGTTATCCTGCATAAATAAAGATATACTTCTTGCCTAAGTGTTTGAAGGAATGAATTTTCAGTGATTCTTAGAGTTACCTGGTCATTTTCAAGATAATTATTTGGGGTGGTTATCTGATCATCCAATATGGAAGCAAATAACTTTTCTTATTTCTTAGACACAGTTATTGATGATTAGGTAAGATTATGCAACATTTCAGCATTTATTTGTAAAAATAAATAAGTAGAACTCTGGCCAGTGTGGCACAGTTGAGGGAGGATTGTCCTGTGCACCAAAAGGTTTGATTTCTGGTCAGGGCACATGCCTGGGTTGTGGGCTTGATTTTCAGAAGAGGGTGTACAGGAGACAGCAGATTGATAATTCTTCTGCCTCCCTCTCTTTAAAAATCAGTTTTTCTAAAACATTTTTATTGATTTCAGAGAGGAACAAAGGGAGAGAAAGATAGAAATAGCAAGGATGAGAGAGCTCACTGATCGTCTGCCTCTTGCACTCTCCCCACTGGGGATTGACCCTGGAACCAGGGATGTGCCCTTGACTGGAACTGAACCTGGGATCCTTCAGTTCACAGGCCGGCACTGTGTCTACTGAACCACACCAGCCAGGGCTAAAAATCAATTCTTAACTATCTTTTTAAAAAAGATAAATTTAAAAATTTGTCTTCTATTTTACCAACTTTTTATAGAAACCACAAAGAGAGTACATTGTTTCACAAGCAGTGAAAGATAGAAGTTTCTCTGTGATTTATGTTAATATGTAAAAGTTTTTAAGTGAGAAGGGAAAACTGAAAAAGATGTTATTTTTCAAGATTTTCTTTCTTTTTTTAAAAAAAATATATATTTTATTGATTTTTCACAGAAAGGAAGAGAGAGGGATAGAGAGTTAGAAACATCTATGAGAATCATCGATCAGCTGCCTCTTGCACACCCCCTGCTGGGGATGTGCCTGCAACCAAGGTACATGCCCTTGACCGGAATCGAACCCGGGATCTTCCAGTACGCTCTATCCACTGAGCCAAACCGGTTTCGGCAAGATTTTCTTTTTAGCTCTAGCAGGTTTGGCTCAGTGGGCCTGTGAACTAGGTTTGATTCTGGTCAAGGTTACATGCACGGGTTATAAACTCAATCCCCAGTACGGGGCATACAGGAGGCAGCTGATCAATTATTCTCTCTCATCATTGATGTTTCTATCTCTCCCTCTTCCTCTCTGAAATCAATTAAAATATATATATTGAAAAAAATATTTTATTTTCAGTCACTTTGACTATGATGTGCCTAGGTGTGATTTTCTTTGTATTAACCCTGTAAATAAATCTTTCACCAAATTTTTTAATACATATTTTTATTGATTTCAAAGAGGAAGGGGGAGAGAGAGAGAGAGAGAGAGAGAGAGAGAGAGAGAGAGACACGCATCAATGATGAGAATCATTAATAGGCTGCCTCCTGCACACCCCCCGCTGGGATAGAACCCACAACCAGGGCATGTGCCCTCAACTGAAATCGAACCTGTGACCTCCTGATTCATAGGTTGATGCGCAACCAGTGAGCCAGCCAGACCAGAGGGAGATATTTGTAAATCAAATCTCAGTAGTTTCTGATAAATTCAGAGTCTTTATATTTAGTGTATTCTCACATTTTTAGGCAATGAATTAAACTGCTTTTGCTCATTGTTTTCTCAGGATATTTGAAAGTTGTTAAGTGGCTGAGACGATTCATGCATATGTGTTTTTATTGCAGAAATAACATCCCAACCAATTATCCCAGGAATGGAAATAAATTAAGTCATCAGAAAGACACTCGTCAAGCAACTTTTCTTTTCAGAAGAGGCCTGAAGGTATAAAAACCCTTAGTTGTGTTTTCTTTTTACCCAAACAAAGGATCCTGAACATCTATCTTTAGTAATCCTCATAGGGATGGCCCATTGTTGAAGTGTAAGGGTTGGGTCTGGATATGGAGAACATGACATTAGATTAGTTCCCTCCTGCCCCAATTCTCTTCTGTTGTCCTCAATAGCATCATCTATCTATAGTAATAAAAGGGTAACATGCAAATTGACTAAATGCCCAAACAGCAGAACAACCGTCCAGATGCCCATGCTATGACACTGGTGCGAGGCCAGCCAAGGTGGGTGCAATGCAATTGGTTGAGGGGGCTCTGCCATTGCCCCACAATTGCCCCACAGAAGGAAGCCCAGGCCACTGGCCAGGGAGCGATTGATCGGGGCAGGGAGGGCCTCCATGATCGGGGAGGCTCTGCAATTGATATCCCCAAAGAGGGAAGCCAGGCCACTGACCAGTGGGTGGGCAGGGCCTCCCTCTGGGATAATGGGTCTTGGGGCTCCTGGACTGCAAGAGGGCGCAGGCCTAATTGAGGAACACCCCCGAGTGCACGAATTTCGCACACCATGCCTCTAGACTTATAAGAATTTAACTTGTTATTTAGAAATAAATACTTGTTCTGAATCAGAACCCTACTTGTTCTGATGCAGAACCCTAACCAAGAGGTATTGCCAGAATAGTCATATGCCCCTCCTACATTCTACACATATCTTACTGGGTTATAAAGTTTGGAGGATAGCTCTTTGCACTCAAATACTCTGCTTTCTGTGGGACCTACTGCTTTTTTTCCCCTTCAGGTTCAGGCCCAGTTGAACACAGAACAACTGCTAGATGATGTAGTAGCAAAGAGAACTCGTCAGTAAGTTTCAATTTGTTTTTCAAGGTATCATTTCACAACTCCCAGAATACTAGCTACCCAAATTAAATGAGACCTAAAGTAAATTAACCATTGAACTTGAAATAAACCATTTTTTGCTCTTTTTCCTCCCAAAATCTTTTGTATTTTCACATGTCAGTGTATAAAAGTTTTAGCACTAAATACATTCCTCTATTTTTAATTTTTATTAACCTCCATTTTAATGAAACATCCCTTTTCTTTTTTTAAAAAAATATATTTTATTGATTTTTTACAGAGAGGAAGGGAGAGAGGTAGAGAGCTAGAAACATTGATGAGAGAGAAACATCGACCAGTTGCCTCTTGCACACCTCCTACCAAGGATGTGCCCGTAACCAGAATCGAACCTGGGACCTTTCAGTCCACAGACCGACGCTCTACCACTGAGCCAAACGGTTTCAGCCATTCCTTTATTTTCTATAACTGCTTTTATACAAATGAATCTATTCAGGGAATAAATAGAAGAAAATACAGTAGAGTTTTAAAATTTGTAAACACTTAAGAACAATAGAATATTTTCTTTTTTCACATATTCTTTTATCTCCCATTTACTCCTATTAAGGTTTAAAAAAAATTTTTTTTGGACAGAATTGCACTTCACAAGTATGATATACAACATTCTCGTTCTATCAATATGATCAAGTTTTGAGATTAAACTATTTAAAATTATAGCTACTTTTTAGAAAACAAAACATGGTAATGGTATGATGCCAACCAATATGGAGTATGATTTTGAGTATAGGAAAGGAAACTATTTCAACTTAATGTTGGCAGTATTCTTTTGCACAGGAGTCACAACATTGGTAACCATAAGGAAGAAAATAATCATAGATTATTTGCTTCTACATGAATAATATTTACATAATATAATATAAATACTGTTCATTTGTTTTGAACTTTGAGAATCAACCTGTGGAACTAAGCACAAAATTCTTAATTTGATAACATAATGTAAGTGTCAGATTCTGGTTAACATATATATAGAAGTAGAGCTGACAAAAAGTGGGAAAGGAGGTGGAAGGAAGGAGTAGAGGTACTACTATCATACTAAGTGGGGAAGGGAGGTTATCAAGCGATATTACTGAAAGAAAGATGTTTATGTATATTTAAAGCTATGATGGAAGTACAGTAGTGACATCTCCATCAAAATATTTAGAGTTAGGTACAGAAACTAAAGAATAGTGATGAGGGAACATATGTAAAACATCCAACAATAAAGATTTTAAAAAATAAATAGAACATGCTTATGCAAACTTTGTTAAAAAATATATATATATTACACAAGCATCTTGTTTAATGAACTGGAGGGAAGCAGCAAGCAGTAAAAACAGGAAAGATTAGAAGTACTGCCTGTAGGAACAAGAAGGGGGGAAATAGTGGGGTGAAAGACAGTTACTTTTCCTTAAAAACCTTTTTGTAGTTGAATTTTTAATGTGCATATATTTGTTACACTGAAAAATATTTAATAAAGCATCCAGTTCCTACACCCAGGAAGCTGTATTTTTAAAAGGTAAGAAAAAGTAACGGCTATATTCTAATGAAGTTTTTGGTATTTTGAAACTAGATGGCGGACTTCCACCACAAATGGAGGGATTTTAACTGTATCCATTGATAATCCTGGGGCAGTGCAGTGCCCAGTGTAAGTCTTTTCTTTATTTTGCAGAAATTATAATCTCTCAGTATATAAAATAATATAAAAGTACTGGATTCCTGCTCTCAGTGTGATGTGCAAGTTAGGATAAACTGAGACAAGGATGAAAGTAATACTTGATATACAAAATAGAAATAAAATAGTATAAAGTTAAAAGTAAAAGCGCCTTTGATTCCTGGTTTTACAGCCCCAAGATTACCATTCTTAACAATATTTTTATTTATTTTAATATATATCTTTTATTGATTTTTTACAGAGAGGAAGGGAGAGGGACAGAGTTATAATAGAAACATCAATGAGAGAGAAATATAGATAAGCCGCCTCCTGCACTCCCCCCACTGGAGATGTGCCCGCAACCAAGGCACATGCCCCTAACTGGAACTGAACCTGGGACTCTTCAGTCCACAGACTGATGCTCTATCCACTGAACCAAACCGGCTCTGGCAATATTTTTATTTTTTATTTTTTTATTTTATTTTATTTTTTTTTTAATATATTTTATTGATTTTGTACAGAGAGGAAGTGAGAGAGATAGAGAGTTAGAAACATCGATGAGAGAGAGTCATCGATCAGCTGCCTCCTGCACACCCCCTACTGGGGATATGCCCGCAACTAAGGTACATGCCCTTGACCAGAATCGAACCCGGGTCCCTTCAGTCCCCAAGCCGACGCTCTTTCCATTGAGCCAAACCGGTCTCGGCCAATATTTTTATTTTTAAAGTTTGGTGCATGGTCCTGACTGGTGTGGCTTAATTAGTTGAGTGCGTCATCTCATCCATCAAGAGGTCACTCCTTTGATTCCCAGTAGGGCACATGCCCAGGTTTCGGCTCAATTCCCAGTAAGGGGGCTTGTGTAGGAGGCAGCCTATTGATGTTTCTCTGTCATTGATGTGTCTCTCTGTCTGTCTGTCTCCCTCTCTCCAAAATCAATAAAAACATTTTAAATAAATAAATAAAAGTTTATAAAAAATGTTAGATACATCTATTTTAATGTATAATAGTAAATGAGATAATACTATACCTACTTGCTCCCTTCTCTCCCTTCTAGTATATTTTCAAGTACTTTTTTAAAAAACTACTTTTTTAAAAAAAGTTATAGTGTGTTCTTTTATCTAGTTAACCTTAATTTAGTTAACCATTCCATTATATTTATTGCATTATAAACTTTCTAAGTTTATGGAGTTTTTGCTCTATGTAGCCATTTTAAGACTAAAATGGAAGAAAGAATATAAGATAGGTCTTTAATAAGATTTCAGAGGTGGTTTTATTTTAGTAGAATCAAGACTTGGAAATCACCAATCATTCCAAATAGTTTAAAAGTTTATAGTTCTACTTAAAGAGGTAGTCTATGACTGACTATATATATTTTATTATCTAGATCAGTCAGTAAAAAAAATACCTTTTTTTTGTAAACACAAATAAAATAGTTACCTTAATATATTTGAACATGTGTACAAGTCAAAATGGCTTTATGTACTAAATGATTTTATTTTTCTTCTTTTGATTGTTAAGCTGACCTAATTTCATTTTAATCGTTTCCTAATAGAACTCAGAAACCACGATTAACTCATACTGCTGTACCCTCATTCTTGGCAAAACGGGAGCAATCTGATGTAAAGAAAGTCCCTAAAGGCGTTCCTCTGCAATTTGATATAAATAGTGTTGGAAAACAGGTAAATCCCCTCCCCCCCCCCCCCCCCCGTTATTTCTTTGGGCCATTCACTGATAATATTTTAGTGAACAAAACAAATGTTGTATAATGAATTAAATAGAGGGTCCTAAGTCTCTTCAACCTTAGGAATCCACTGATTTTTCTACTTCGGTCTTTATAGGCTTGCCTATTTTGGACATTTCATATGAATGGAATCATATAATGCACTAGAGGTTCAGTGCACGAAATTCATGCATGGTGTGGGGGTGTCCCTCAGCCAAGCCTGCACCCTCTCCAATCTGGGACTCCTTGGGGGATATCCGACTGCCAGTTTAGGCTTTCAGTATCTTGCTCGCTCTCTCCTTCTGGGACCCCCATAAATCTGATGTTGATTCGCTTGAAATTGTCCCAGAGGTTTCTTACATTATCTTCAACTTTCTGGATTCTCTTCTCTTCTTGCTTCTGCGGAGGAGTGTCCTTTGGCTATTTGTGTTCCAAATCTTAGACTTGATTCTTGCGATCTTCTATTCACACCTCTAGACCATGCCTGTTGCGGATTCCCGGTCCCCTGAGTCTCCAAGTGTGCCTTTCTCTCCAGTCCAGACTCCACCCGTATGAGCCTGGGTCTATGAGGTTTCGGCTGGGGCTAAGGTTCAGTGCAGTTGGGGGCTTCCTTTCCCTTCCCGCCACCCAGGCACTTGCCACCTTTCCTCTCTGCACGAGCGCACATCTCCCTACCTCAGCACTTTGCGGCTCCCCTGATCTGTGAGCCTCTCTCTTCTTTCTAGTTGTAGAATTTCCATTCACCTAGCTTTCCTGTGGTTTTGGATGATGTCGTTCTGTCTTTTAGTTGTTGTTTTGAAATTGTGCGAGGCAGCAGTTTAGGTGCTTACCTAGGCCACCATCTTGGTTTCTCCTCTCTCACGTGGTTTTGATAATTTTTGTAGTAACCTAGAATCTTGTGATCTTGCTTAAAATTTGCTTGTTTTTGTAATTTTGAGATTCCTTAGGGTTTTCTATGTTAACAGTTAGGTCATTCTCCAAACTCCTTTCTTGTCTTTAAACTTTTTCTTTTTCTTATTTGTTATAATAGCTAGCCTTCAGTACAATGTTGAATAGAAGTGGTGAGAGCATGTATGCTTGCCTTGTCCACAGGCTTGAGGAGAAAGCATTAAATGTTTCACCATTGAGTATAATGTTAGTAGTAGGTTTTTAGTTGATTCTGTGTATCCCATTTAGGGAATTCTTTTCTATTTGTAATTTCTGAGTGGATGTTGGATTTTGTCAAATGCTTTTTTTTATTCATAAAAAAAATTCTGTGGAATTGAAGGTATGAAGTATAGACAGAAATTTGACCAAATTTATTTTGCTTATTTTTTCAATGTTGTTACTTTCCTGGTAGGTATAATTTGGGTGTGCTTTTTGCTTTTAATCAAAAACCAGATTTTGATTTGATTTGAATTTATTTAAAAATTTTAAGAACTCATAAATTCAAGAAAATTTATTTCAAAATATTCACAAGACTAAACAACTACTTTTATCAGAGGCTTCACTAGAATTTATGGCAATGTTTGAAGAGCCTAAAAATAATTCAGATAGAGAAATCTTTGGGTGTACGACTTGTAGGCATTGTAGTATAGGTGTTTATGTATAATGTAGGCATTACAGTGGTTAGGAGATAGAGATTCTGAGTTAAACTTCCAGGTTTAAATTCTGGAACCTCCAAGTAAGCAAGTTAACTAACTTATCTAAATATCACTAAATTCACCTGTTTTGAATGATTTTTGTTAGAATTAGAATTCATACACATAAATATTCAGGAAATGCTACCTATTGTTACTATGAATTACCATAATTATCACATTATTCCAAAGTAAATATGGCTTACAGTCAAGTTGTTAATTTTTGTTTTGTTTTTTTCTAGACAGGGATGACTTTGAATGAGCGATTTGGAATCCTGAAGGAACAAAGATCCACTCTCACATTCAACAAAGGAGGAAGCCGCTTTGTAACCGTGGGATAGAACCCATGTTAAAGGGACTTTTGAATGATGACTCTGTTAAAAAAGTTGAATTGCTTGAAGAGTTTATCACAGAAATTCAAGAAACTTTATTTCAAAATATTCACAAGGCTAAATACTCTTTTTATTTTTGAAGTTTTTTTCAACATGTATAAATAATGCCCTGAAAGAATAACAGGGAATATGCCTACCTGTTGTTAAAGATTTCTTGGTTGAGCCAGATGGAACAATTCTCTAGTTGACTTCTTTGGTTCCTCATACAGCAGAAAGACAAAAATTATTTTTATGGGAGTGGTATTTAGGATCTCATCTCCTTTGCCCACTTTTTGTACTTTGCCATGGTAAATCTTGGTCTTCAGAAACATAAGTAGGTCCTTTTGTTGTTGTCCCTTATCCTTTAATAGTGTTGATGTAATAAGTGCAGTTGACCTCCTTCATAAGAGATATTTAAAAACTTAGAATTCTACTTTTGGGTTTTAAGATTTAAGGGAAGATTTGGAACTTGGTTCATTTTTCAGGTAGTGTTAGGCTAATGTTCCAGAGTTATAAATCTTTAAAGTTGAAATTTTAACAAGAAAGGTGACTCTAGCATAAGTCTCATTTTAAAATATTGCTCTTTGAAGGCAAAAATGCATGTTTACAACAATGCCTAATAGAGCCTTGGAGGAGAAAGACCATTATAAAAATCTGACAATTTTTGTAGGTAAATGAAGAAAGCATGAGAGGAAGTAGCAGGTTGAAGGCAGGTTACCGAGGTGAAAAACTTTAAAACCCAGGTCATAGATATACTGTTTGGATTTAGTGTAGTCTTGAATATAGTGTTCACAAAGAGTTTTTCAAGTGATATTTAGAAAAAATATAATTATTAAAGTGGATTGAGTCCCTTAGATATTTTGATGATAAAATTTAAAACTATGCTCTTCTTATTCAAAAAGTTAAATTTTATAGACATTAAACTTGCTAAATTAAACCGTATACAGCCCCCAAAACAAAAATATACTTGTATATGTCACAAAGAAAAAAATGCAAAATGATAATATAGTTATGTTGTAACCTTGCTTTATACCTTTCACTCTGGATTGCATAAAATTGAAGCATTTATGGTCAGAAAAATATTATTTCCCCCCACACTCTGCAGGGATAGGAGGAGTTAGTCAGTCAGTTGTGCCACCTAGTGCTAAGAGTCCTCAGATTGTTACAGTGTAATGCCAAAATGCAACAAAATATCCAGTTATAAATTTAGTCATTTTGAAACTTAATCTTTTGGTTTGATGTAATATTAAAGCTTCTAAGTAAATGTTAGTTTCCTTCCCTAGTGTGTATTATTAGTATTGGTTTTTCTGTTTAAAAACAAAACGTTAAGTTATGGCTCCTGCCTGCCTTGCATTGTATTCTATACTAGACTTCATCATTGTCTCCCATGCTCCTTGGGTTACTTGGTTTATGCTAGCCACGGAAAGCTCTCAGAAACAATTTCATGCTTCTACCAAAGAATTAAATCTGATCCTTAATATCTGGTATTTTGCCAGTAAGTCTACTGATAAGGGATTATTGGAAACCAGTTACACAATTTGAAAATAAACTTTAGTCTCTCCTTAGGCAAATGCCTCACTCATTGCAAAACATTTTTGCAAGGATAAATGCTTAGATTTGATTCATTAATAATACATTTTAGACTGGTTTAGAATTACCAGTAGTTTATTTTAAAGCCATGGATAAACAAATGAGCAGTTTGCTGTCTGTAGAACAGTTTGTGAAAATATGGTATAAAGATGTTTTCTTTTTCTTGTTATTTTAAATATTGTACAGAGCTATTAATGCATTTTTTGGGTAAACCTTAAAAATTGCCCCAAGTATTGACATTAAGTACAACAAACCACAACACAGTATTGTTGGTATATTAAACGTTTGTTCTTCATGCATCTGTAATTTCATTTTCTTTTTAAATATAAAATTTTGCTTTTGTTACTAAATTAAAATTCTTCAGTGCTAATGTGTTATATATAAACAAAAGAGTATGCTTTGTTGGAGGAAATTTTTCTTTCTTAGAATGTGGTTGATGTCATCCTTTTTCGGTTTTTAAAGTTTTATTTTTTAAATAAGATGCAACTTAAAATTTCCTTTGCATCAAGGTGTATGCAAAACATTGATGCAGTGCATCACAAAATGAAAGTTTATATTTAATGAGGAGATGCTTTACACTGTACTTTTTAGTGTTTTTTGGAAAAGTTACATTTAGATTTATTCTGAAGCTGTTCATTTTTAACAAATAAAATGTTTCAGGTCTCACATGATTTATTCTTAGCTGTAAAATTAAGTTGTGCTTTTTAGATTGTACTATGTAACAAAAAAACGGTAAGAATTATATTTATAATTTTTAGGGTTTAAAAAGCTACATGTCAAACTAAATTGGTAAACCAATCTAGATTCAATGCATTTCTGTAACTGCCTTTTAACCATTTTATTCATAGCTCCAACAGGAAGTAGCCAGGAGTTGAAATAGAAAATCAAATTGACTTAGAATGCAGACTATTAGGCTAAATGAGCCTATAGAGAGCATCCAGTTTAACTTCTCTATTTATATCTTAGTTAAGTGAGACACAGCTTTTCAAGACTTGTGCGTAGCAGTCACTTTTTGAGCTTAGATCTTTTAATTCTCAGTTTCTAATAAACTGCTTCTGTGAATTGAATACCCATAGAAAATAGTGGAATGGTGTGAGCTTGTCTGATATCTAAAAAGTGGTAACATTTTAGTATTTGTAGCATGATAAGTAAATCTAGTGATGATTTTGAAACTTCATTATTTTGGTATTCAAGTTATGTAGACGGACATATTAGGAAAAGTCAATGTTTCTAATCTATATAAAAAGGCACCTACTGTAACGACCATTAATGACCTAACAGCCGGTCATTATGACACCTACTGTGGCCGGTAAACCAGCCGAACATGGGGTGGGGCCAGCAGCCAACGTCATGGCCCCTACCCCCTGCTGGCCTGCCCCTGATTGGACTCTCCCACCTCAATCAAGAACCAGGCCTGCTGGCCAACTGCCCCTTCCCTTCTCCCCTGGCCAGCTGTGCCCCCATCAGTCTGCCCCACCATGATAGACCCACCCCTGATTGCACCTTCCACCCCAATAGGGGGCGGCATTGGGCAGCCAACCTCCTGCAACCCCTCATCCGGCCTTGCCCCGAAGGGCCCCTCCACCCCAATCGAGTAGGGCCAGCTGGCCCACCACCCTCAGGCCACTGGCCCCTGATCAGTACCCCCACCCACCCCATTAGGGGGTGGGCCAGCTGGCCCAGCACCCACAGCCCCTACACATGGTTGGCCACACTCCCAATCGGTCCCCCAACCCCAGTCAGGGGTAGGGCCCACCAGCCAATCGCTGTCAACCCCTTCCCCCAGCTGGCCTAGCCCTGACTGGGAGCCCTGATTGGGCCCTAATCCAGGCAGGACAGCTGGCCAATCTCCCACCATCTCCTCCTGACAGGTCCATCCCCCCATCCGCCTGATTGGGGCCAGCCGGACCCCACCTGTGCACAAATTCAAGTACTGGGCCTTTAGTTTTTTAATATGCATAAACTTGATCACAATTTTAATTATAAGTAAATCATAAAGTACTTCTGAATATGAAGAAAATAGGCTTCATTGTCCAGGGGTTATTTTTGTTATATCTATATCTCCTATATAATAAAAGGCTAATATGCAAATAGACTGAATGGCAGAACAACTGAAATAACCGAATAACTTGTCACTATGACATGTACTGGACACCAGGGGTAAGTGGGGAACATAGCAGGCTTCAGCTGGTGAGCAGGTGAGAGGGGGCACCAAACAAAGGTGGTATGCACTTTGCTGCCATCAGGGAGAGCCTCTGGTGGTTACTGAAAATTCTTTGCTCCTATGCACTGTGGTCCTGCCCAGTGCTTGCACTGGCTGCCGGCACCAGCCCTGGTTGCACCCGCAGTTGGTGCTGGAGCTGCTGCTGGCACCAGCCCCCAATTGCTCCATGCCTTCAGCAGGTATGATTGAGGCTGGCTCTGTCAGCCCATGGGAGTGCCAGTTGTGGGAGCTGGGCTGCTGGCAGACAGGGGACGGTGTGGGGAGGGAGCCTGTGGCAAGAGGTGCTGGGCAGGGTGGGAGGATGGCCTGAAACCCACCCCTGTGCCTACTGCAGCCTCATGGCCCACAGTTCCTTTCAAGGTGCATGAATTCGTGCACTGGGCCCCTCGTATGTATGTGTGTGTGTGTATCCTACCTAATAAAAGAGTAATATGCAAATTAACCACTCTGCTCCACAAGCCACACCCACCACCCAAGCCCACCAGCCAATCAGAGCGAGTATGCAAATTAACCCCAACCAAGATGACTACAGCCACAGAGGCTTGGGTTTCTCTGACAATGGAAGAAGCCAAGCTTTCCGCCTGCCCTTGCCAGCCTAAGCTTCCACTCAAGGCTACAAAGTTTCAATTATAGAAGGTAAATAAATTCAAACAAAGCAAGCAGGAGGGTTGGCTCCAACTCCAGACTACAAAGTTTCAATTGTAGAAAGTAAATATTGATATATCCCAGATACCTCTGCTTGGGTCACTGGGGGTGTGGCCAGCCCTCAAATCACCACAGGCCCCTTGCTCAGGCCACCCCATGCCCTAAGGGAACCCCCACCCTGATCTGGGACACCCTTCATGGCAAACCAGCTGGCCCCCATCCATGCACCAGGTCTCTATCCTATCTAATAAAAGAGTCATATGCAGATTGACCATCACTCCAACACACAAGATGGCTGCCCTCATGTGGTCAAAGATCTTGCCCCTGTGTGTACACAAGATGGCCAGCAGGGGAGGACAGTTGAGAGAAACCAGGCCTGCAAGGGGAGGGCAGTTAAGGGTGACCAGGCCAGCAGAGAAGGGAAGTTGGAGGCAAACAGGCTGGCAGGGGAATGGTTAGGGTGTGATCAGGCTAGCAGGCAATAGGAGCAATCAAGAAGGCAGGCAGGTGAGCAGTTGAGAGCCAGCAGTCTTGGATTGAGAAGGATGTCTGACTGCCCGTTTAGGCCTGATTGCACCAGCAGTCAGACATCCCTTGAGGGGTCCTAGATTGGAGAGGGTGCAGGCTGGGCTGAGGGACAACTCCCCTCCGCCCCCATGCACAAACTTTGTGCACCGGGTCTCTAGTGTGTGTGTGTGTTTGTGTGTGTGTATTGCTATCAATAGTTTTATAATTCACATAACATACACAGTGTAGGATAATTTTTGTTCTTATTTTTATTTCAGGAGAAAAAAAAATAACTGATTTTGTACTAAAGAGAATACTATATATTCTAAATGTAGGCAGTATTAAGATAGAAAATTATTTCATTTCCTCATTTCTGATCCTTTGACCTTTCATCAGAATTGGGTGTTTGTTTGTTTGTTTGTTTGTTTTTTCCACTGTAAAAAAATAAGCATTTGATTTAACCTTCCCTTTATGGAGGCCTCTTTTTGCATAAATCAATTTGGAATTTGAGTCTTTTTTAAAATGATATCAATAAGCCAAACCATTCACAACAATTTTGGAATATTGTGGACCATTAATAGGGATTTGGAGATTTGCTTATAAATTGTTGACTTCTAATGTCTCTTTTTACTCCATGCTATTACAGTTTACAATCTGAAATCTATAAAACATAAAGTTTGATCAAGTAATTCCTTGTTCTTAATGTATTCAGGTGAGGTTTGTGGTTGTTACAATATGAATAGGAAATTATTTCCTTAGTGTGCATCTATTTAATTTATATATCCATTTTCTTCTGGGGCGAAGGAAAATCATATTGTCTAAATTTTCTTGAATGAAATTTTAAAAAGTCAATTATTACCGCTTCTTATTAAATGAATCGGAAAGGGAAGGACCAAACATTGAGTATATTCAACAAGCCAGTTTCTGTGCTTTACATTTGAAGAGAGTGGATTTGCCAAGATGTTAACCCTACTGCTTTGAGTTTATCAAACTTAAAGGAGTAACCACAAAATATTTCTAATGAGTAGGAAGGGGGAAAGGACTTCATTTGTGCATGGTATAGTCAGATATAGAGCAGGAGAGAACTATTGAGATCTGAGTGAAATTTTTGCTCCTAACTTTCAGCCTGTAAAATAGGAAGAAGTAGGGAAGTTCTCTATATTCCCAATTTTCAATAACCCCCACTGCCTATTTTTTTCAGCTGCTTCCAGACTGCAGAGCAGAAGTGGAATAAATTACAGATCCCTGTAGCTCTTTTGTTCACAGACTTTTTGCAGCCATTTCTCATCACTTTTATTCATCACTAAACTGGTGAATTTCCCACAATGACTCCTTTTCCAGATGATCTTGTCACTTGCTTTATGGAGAAGATTGAAAGAGTAGAATGAGAATTCCCTCATATTCTACCTTTACTTTGTAAATGAAACCTCAAATCCTTCGAAGTCTCAAAATTCCTTAATCTATCGATATCTTCCAGCTTTCTTTACTTAGGACTTGTTCTCATAGAGTGGCAGATAAAGCATTTCAGTCCACAAGCCTTTCTTTTGGCCTTAAAATATTTATATACTTATGTATTCTGTTCTCAAAAATTGTAATTCTTTTCTTTCCTCCTAACCTCTCCTGTATTTGTATAAAACTTCTATTTTGTTAGTACACAACCCATCTTCTATCTCTGCTTCTTCCTATTTTTAACTCATTAACACATTGTGAATGGATCAGAGAATTCTTGCTTCATATTACACTGTTTTACAAAGTATCATAGTTTAAATAGATATTAGCTTGGCCAAAACTGGTTTGGCTCAGTAGTAGAAAGTCGGTCTGCGGACTGAAAGGTCCCAGGTTCGATTCCTGTCAGGGGCATGTACGTTGGTTGCGGGCACATCCCCGGTAGGGGGTGTGCAAGAGGCAGCTGGTCGATGTTTCTCTCTCATCGACATTTCTAGCTCTCTATCTCTCTCCCTTCCTCTCTGTAAAAAATCAATAAAATATATATTTTTTAAAAATTAGCTTGTAAGAACATGTAAAAAATAAATTCAAAATGCAATGGGTACTTAATTTTAAAGCGTGCCTTTAACATTTATGTAAAACGTTTTTTGTACTCGTTCAATAGAAACTTACCTGGCCAGTGGATAAAGATAGCAATAAAACTACTGGTCCGCAGGGCCCTTATACTCATACCTGGGTTATGGAAGATAATGGTAGATTTTCTTCTAATTGATGAATGGACAAGTAACATGAAACATAAATTTGGCCAGGAAATCAGAGACCATGATGAGCATGGAATGTTGCAATTATAATGAAATGTACAGGTAGATAGGAATGAGTCATCTTACAGAAAACTTGTCAGAAGACTTTTTTGTAAATGTGGAAGGCAATAAGTAATCAAATATAGATGACATAGCCGGGGCCGGTTTGGCTCAGTGGTAGAGCATCGGTCTGCGGACTGAAGGGTCCCGAGTTCGATTCCGGCCAGGGGCATGTGCATTGATTGCGGGCACATCCCCGGCAGGAGGTATGCAGGAGGCAGCTGGTCGATGTTTCTCTCTCATTGACGTTTCTAGCTCTCTATCTCTCTCCCTTCCTCTCTGTAAAAAAACAGTAAAATATATTTTAAAAAATATATAGATGACATAATGGTGCATTTTAGAAAGATCTGACAAGTACATTTATTGTGTAGCATTAGCATGGAATATATGATTATGCTTTTAGTCATTTTAGTTGGAATACTGTATCTTTAAAAAACAAAATGAGCTTGAAGTTTTTCTATGAGCAACAAAATTTTACGAATACCAGAATAATAGAAACCAATTCATCCATTGGATGTTATTTGCCAGGAATAACAAATATATCACTTGCCATTGCAATAACCCTTGCTCATAAAAAGGTAAGGTGATCACCCCAAACCGGTTTGGCTCAGTGAATAGAGCATCAGCCTGTGGACTGAAAGGTCCTGGGTTCTATTCCAGTCAAGGGCATGTACCTTGGTTACAGACACATCCCCAGTGGGGGGGTGTGCAAGCGGCAGCTGATCGATGTTTCTCTCCCATTGATGTTTCTAACTCTCTATCCCTCTCTCTGTCTCTCTTCCTCTCTGTAAAAAATCAATAAAATATATTAAAAAAAAAAAAAAAAAAAAGATAAGGTGACCAGACGTACTGCTTTTGGCAGGACAGTCCCGATTTTTACCAATTTGTTTTTCCAAAAATCAGGACTGTTTTAAAATGCCGCGGGATGCGGGACAAATTGTTAAAAATCGAGACGTCTGGTCACCTTAATAAAAGGGCATTGATAATTGAACATGAAATTTGTTGCTGAAGAATCTAACATGTAGTCTTGAGTTCATAGAACAATTTTGAGCAGCCCTTACTAATTATCTTTGGTAGTGTGTCTAAACACTTTTACAATCTCTTCTGATTAGGTTTAGGAGTCCGGGGAAGTGCTAATCAAGGTTTCATTAAAGAGTTGGGCCTTGAATGATGAGTAGGATCTCTCCAACCCTATTTTCTTTTGCTTCTGACATGAACTTTGGCCTGTGGCCTTAATGTTCTCCACACGTATCCATTATAAATTATATCTGGTTTTGTTCATGCTGATCCTCCCAATCTGGAATGTTGCTCTCGCCTTCCAGCCCATCTCAATCCCGATTTGATTCAAAACCTCACTAATTCATGATATAGATTCCTTTTCTCTGAATTCTGATAGGTTATCCACACTACCCCTATTCAGATATTTTTTCTTGTTCTCTAAATGGTCTCTTTGGAGTCTATAATTAGATTATAATATAGTAAAATGACTATCTGACAGCCTCTTCTACTTCCCACAGTAAATACTTGATTGATTGTTGGTGAAATTTACATCATCTGTCAGGAATGGCTTAAATGTACAAAAACACACACACACACACACACACACACACACACACACAAATCCCACAAAAACCCCTAACCCCCCAAACCAAATAATATACTAACCACTGCACTGTAAGTGAAATCTAATTGGTTTAAAATGTATTTTACATTTTTTCAAAACTAAATTGTGTGTGTGTGTGTGTGTGTGTGTGTGTGTGTGTGTTTTACCACTTTCTTTAGTTCTACCTTTGATTCCCACATTTAGTTTATGGTCAGATCATGTTCTCAATTTTGGTTTCAGACTGAAATTTTAGACTTTAATGCCTAAAGTTCTTCTTCTTGCCTGAAGGACGAGTACTAAAGATGCTTGTTTTATATTTGTTAACTATTTTATAAAAGCAAGGGAGGGCCTAAAATACTTATATAACCTTTTCAATGAGACCCTATAGAGTTTGGGAGCCAGTTTAGTCCTTATTTTTCCTCAGGCAGTAATAGTTACTAAATCCACAAGTTTCCATTTGCATCTATTTGATTTACCGAATGACAAGCTGGGAATTTTTTTTAGATCGCAACGTTTTCGGGGGTTGGAATTGAGGAAAGTGGGGGGACATGAGTAATGGGCGTCTAGATCAGAGTGCCCCGCATAGGCCTGCGGACTGAAAGGTCCCAGGTTCGATTCCAGTCAAGGGTATGTATTATACCTTGGTTGTGGGCACATCCCCTGTAGGGGGTGTGCAAGAGGCAGCTGGTCGATGTTTCTAACTCTCTATCCCTCTCTCCTCTCTGTAAAAAATCAATAAAACTTAATTTTAAAAAAAAGAAGGGAAAAAAGAAGCCTTAATGTAATGCTTAATTCAATCCTCCAGAACCGAGAGAAGAAGGCAGAGTGAGGTTTTTATAGAGGCATTTTAAAAATGCTCCCGGCGGCGGCTCCAGAGCTGTGTTTTCTTTTCCCTTTAACACCCGGGGGCGGGGGCGGAGGCCGAGGCCAGCGCCGGGCTGCGTGGAGGGCCGCGCCGGCCCGTCCGTCAAGGGAGAGGCCCGGGTCCGGGAGTCCCTGACCCCGCCCACCCGGCAGCCCGGCCGCGCATGCGCGGAGCCGGCCGGTCGGGTAGTTGTCGGCTGGGAAATGGCGGCCGCGGGCTTGGTCGCTATGTCCGCAGCTGCAGACTACGCCGGCCCAGGAGCGTCGGGAGGCAACCTGCCCGGTGTTCCCTGCGGCCCGAGCTCCGGGACGTGTCCCGGTCCCGGCCCGGGCTCGTGGAGCCGCTCCCTCGACCGGGCGCTGGAGGAGGCGGCGGTCACAGGGGTGCTGAGCCTGAGCGGCCGGAAGCTGAGGGAGTTTCCCCGGGGAGCGGCCAACCACGACCTGACGGACACCACCCGCGCGGGTGAGCGGGGCCCCGGCCGGCATTCCTGCCGGCGGAGGCCCTGGGCGCGGCCGGAGCCGCCCGGCCGGTGGGGGGAGGGCTCGAGGGTGGTCACTGGGACCCGGCCCCGAGCGTGGGGCGCGGCGGACGCCGGCATCTCTGGGGGAACCGGCCGGGGACTGATGGGTGGTGGTGGTTTTTCCTCTCCGGGGAAGTTCGGTGCCAAGCCCCGGGTTCTGCAGGCCCCTGCGGATTTGGGAGTCTAACTAGTAAATTGACTTTGTCGCCCCTGATCCGTTTGGCTCTGGATAGAGCGTCGGCCTGCGGACTGAGAGGTCCCGGGTTCGATTCCGGTCCAGGGCGTGTGCCTTGGTTGCGGGCACATCCCCAGTGGGGTGTGTGCTGCAGGAGGCAGCTGGTCGATGTTTCTCTCTTATGGATGTTTCTAACTCTCTGTCCCTCTCCTTTCCTCTCTATAAGAAATCAATAAAATATATTTTTTTAAATCTTTCAAAAAAAAATTGACTTTGCTGAGATTTGGGGTTGTAGCGCGCTCCTAATTAGATCGCAGCCTTGTGGGTCGGTGCACTATCCGGAATCTTTGATCTCGGCGCTGCTGGCGTTGGTTTGAGTTGTTTTTCCGTGGGAACCCGAACGCTGTAACTGTACTTTATCGCCTCCTTCATCTAATTGAGTTTCCATATGCGCTTGTAAAAATAACGAGAGCCCACCTTCAGACTCCCATTACTTATGCGCCCACTGTCCTCATGCCCGCCCCCTCATCCCCCCGAAAACTTTGAAAGAAGACGACTTTGAAAAGATACATAGGGTGCCTATCATATCTGTATTTAATGCGTTTAAAAACAAGCATTATTTTGCTTTGTAGGTACTTTTGAACACAGGAAAGATAAGGAATTAAGATTTTCATACTTGGGAGAGAACAGTGTCTGGGTGACTGAGGTGTTCACCACATTATTCTTCTCTTGTGTTTAAAATATAACTTCCTCACGGGGGTGGGTTAAAAACAGTCTATTCATGTTTTGCACAAATACAAAGGAGGGGAAAAAAATCACACAAGTTTGTATAGTATGGGGTAGTTAAATATTTTATTTCCATATAGTGTTTTGCGACCCAAGAATGTGTCTTATGTTTATTCCATTTTATTTGCCTTATTTTATTTATCTTTATTTTAAAATCTCCAACTTAACACCTTTCTTATGTTTGTGCACTCATTAAAGACTGGTAAATATTACATATGATTCATTCACGATAGAAAGAGAAGCAGAATGTTAAGCTACTTCAGGAAACTTCTTTCCAAAGAAACTTTTGCTCTAGTGTAAAATAGAAGAAATCAAATGCCTACTTATCAAATCTCTTTCTGAAAACAGTTGTACTGAATGTAGTTTGTATTTTTTAGTGAATGACATGGAAGTTAAACTATTGCTAAGGTTAATATAAACAGCCACTTGCCGTTTGCATGTATTCTGATAACATCTAAAATGATCATTTGTATCTCATATCTGATTGTGTTCAGGAGATGGTTAGCATAGTGATTTCATATTGGCATGAGTCATTTCATATTACTACATTAAGCCTGAAGCTAAAGAACAAGTTGATGACAGGAGTTTATCTAGTTCATTCTCTTACTTGCTTTGAAATAATTGTAAGACCAAAGTGTTTTTGCCTTTAGAAATATTTTAACAAAACCCAAGGGTATGTATGAAGACTAATAAGTAATCCCAGTGAATTTTTCTTTGTGCTCTGAATTTTTAATTTATCATTATCCATATTTATTATTTTAATATTTTAATAGTTTATACATAAATCACAATTTTTTGATGGTTGACATTTATCTGATCAAAAAGTATAAAAAAGGGGGGAAAAAGACTGAAGGGTATTTTCTAACCTATTAGGCTAAATTCATTTTAATATGTTAGAAATACCATGTATTAAGTTTAAGAAAGCTTTGGGCCAAAATTGGTTTAGCTCAGTGGATAGAGCATCAGCTGTGGACTGAAGGGTCCCAGGTTCGACTCTGGTCAGGGGCATGTTCCTTGGTTGCGGGCACATCCCCAGTGGGAGGTGTGCAGGAGGCAGCTGATCAATGGTTCTCATCGATGTTTCTAACTCTTTATCCTTCTCTCTTCCTCTCTGTAAAAAATCAATAAAAATATATTAAAAAAAAAAAAAGCTTTGGTAGACCTTGTACAAAAACACTGAATTATTATTATTATTTTTTTCCCAAAAATATAGTTTATTGATTTTTTATAGAGAGGAAGGGAGAGAGATAGCCAGAAACGTCGATGAGAGAGAAACATCCACCAGCCGCCTCCTGCAGCACCCCCCACTGGGGATGTGCCCGCAACCAACGTACATGCCCTTGACAGGAATCGAACCCGGGACCTTTCAGTCCACAGACCGACGCTCTACCACTGAGCCAAACCGGTTTCAGCTGAATTATTATTTTTAATCATATAGTTTGATGTGAATAAACATCATTTATTGAGTTTTCAGTGTTTGCTATTCAATGTTTTAGGTAGGTGTTTTAAAATATATTGCCTTGTTAAATGATTGATAACCAGTGGATTAAATATTATTGCATATGAGCATTTCCTCAGCATTTACAGATGAGGAATCACTCAGAGAAAGACATATAACTAGTATTAGTGATAGAATGTCAGCCTGGTTCCATCTAATTCTTTCCACTATATCATATAGCCTCTTTATGTACAGAAAGGTATTACCATTCCTGTTTTTACAGGTAGTGAAACCAAGGTTTGGAGAGAGAAAATAATTTGCTCAAAGATCTGTAGCTAAAGGCCAGGGAAGGTGATATTAGCTAGGATTTGAGCCTAGTTTGAGGTAATTCCAAAACCATAGTCTTATCTGTTAAAACAGGTACTTAGTTGAAGTTAGACCTAACTATTAGCTAAAGTGTTTTGTTTAGACCCTATGGGAAATTTTAGGCCAAGAAAATTATTTTAATACTGCCACACAGTTCTTTGATAATATATAGAATGCTGTCCTTTAAGAGTTTTTATCCTAAGAAACAGCACGCATTACCCATACCATTTATAAATTGACATGATTAGAATTCATCGTGGAACCTTTTTTGGAGGTTCTCTCCTGTTTATTTAAAAAAGAAGAGCTTTAGGAAAAGGGAGATCTTTACTTGGAATGAGTGACTCAATTCAGTAAACAAGGAAAATCTTAGAAAAAATCACAGAAGACTTTTGGGGGCAGAAATGACGTAGCTTAGATTTGGGTAAGCAGAAATGAAAAGGATAGCCTTTCCAGGCACTGGTGGACATGCAAAAAGTCTTCGAGTCTAGGGCACATCAGTTAATTTTGCCATGCATTCCCCTTTCCTCTGATAACAATACAGTACTCCACTTTTACTAGGGAGTCTGCACACATGAGTGCTAATTCAGAATTTTTATTCACACTATTGAGAAAAAGCCATGCTTTAAAGCCTGTGGATGCTGAGAGAATAGAATGTGATCCTGGAACTTGCCAATAAGTGGAAAGCAGAGCCAAAAGATGGTTCTGATGATAGTGTTGGTATCTTTGGATCTGTATGAATCTTTGGATCAGAGAACGTAAGACCTATCTTTCGCATATGTAGTAGCTGGATTGATGATAGGTTTGGAGTGAGGCTAGTCAACATTCATTTATTCAGCAAACATTTATAGACTAAGGGGTTTTGTCTGGTGTAGATGTACAGAGAAGGACCATGACACCTCCTGCCCTCAAAGATTTAAGGGGTCAATGGAGGAATGAATAAATAGATGTAAAGATTACATGAGTTATCTAATAATAGCGAATCTTTTATGTATTAGGCATATGGTAGGTAATATAGGGAAATAAAAATAGAAGAAGTTCTACTCTTTAAACATAAAATCTAGTAATCTGGTTAGATACTAGTTAGTGATGATAATCCTAATCTATTTGGAAATGAAAAACAGATCGTGTCAGAAAATAGGCCCAGCCTGTGTGTCTGAGTGGTTGAGCATGGATCTGTGGGCCAAGAGATCATGGTTCGATTCCTGGTCAGGCCATATACCAGGGTTGTGGGCTTGATCCCCGGTGTGGGGTGTGCAGGAGGCAGCCAATCAGTGATTACCTCTCTGCATTGATTCTTCTATCTCCCTTTCCCTTCCTCTCTGAAACCAAAAAAAAAAAAATTTTTTTTAAGAAAAAAAATACAAATGCTGATTGAATTGATTTAAAAAAACCAAACAGAATCTGTCAAAGTTTACTGAGCTATTAGAACCTGGATGACTAGGAAACATGGTAATGCTTCTGATAATAACAGTAGCTAACATTTATTGAGCTATTAGCGTGTTCTAGGTATTATACTAAGCTGTACATATAAAACATGCACATATAAAAACCATATGAATTATAAGTACATAAAAATGGAGACAAGATTAATCTGATCAAGGTGGTTATTTTTAGCTAATAAATGACAGAGCTGGGATTCAAATTCAGGTACATCTGATCCTAAAACTTGTTTGTTTTTATCACAAGCCATACTGACAAAGAAGTTTGGTACACATACACATAATTTATTTGGTTTGCATGTTTCCTTTAAAGGGCTGGTGGTAGCACATCTAGTTAATCATGTACAAGAAATAAAGATTTAAATCTGGAGCTTTAAAGTTAGGGCTCCAGCATAAATTTGAGAGAGTCATAATAGTTTATAAGATACTTGGAGAAAGAATGTAGAAAGTGGAAAAGCTGGTCACTGACAACCATGGAATATTCATTTATTTAAAAAGGCAAAAAGAGGAATTAGCCTTTTTCATAACTAGGCCTGTACTAGAATTCAGAGAATCCTAAAAACCAAACGAATCATAATACTCTAAATTATTTTACACATGAGAAGTAGCAGTCTCAAAAAGGTTAAATATGTTTAAGATTATATAGCGATCCTAACAACAAATGGAATGTCCTTATTGTCGACAATAACTGGAGTTATTGTAACTAATGTGCGGAGGTGGGAATAGAGTGGATTTCTGTAAGGTCTTGCTGAACTCAAACTTTATAAATATTTGATACCATCAAAATGATTCAGAAGTTTGTAAAGCATTAGCACACACAAGAAACAAAAAGCAATTAAAAAAAGATTATATAGTGAGGTGGTGGTTTCACAGAAGGCAGGCAAGTGTAAGGGTCTAAATTGAAGCTGTAAGAAATTTCTTTTGAATGGCAGACAGAAAACAAGAAAACAAAGGCTTAGCTTTGGGGGAAAGCCTATAGTTGAAGGCAGAAGGGGAAGGCTAAGGTTGCACACAAAGAAAGGAAAATTGAGTTGTAGTGGTGAGACAAGGTAATGCAATTCTGTTAAAGCCATGAGAATTGAGACTTTGAACAAATGGATACTTATTTCCTAGGTTAAAAAAAAAAAAAAAAAGGATTGCTAAAAGGCCATTAAATTTTTTAAGGAAGCAGATCCTAACCCACAAAATTATGGGTTCGTCAGTCTTGGAAATATATACTAACTGGAGTGTCAGGTCTTAAGAGGAAATCATATTTTTCTTGGAATACTGTTTATGTATATTTTGTAACAAATACAGTAGATATACGTGAATTTTTCTAGAACAGTGCTATCCAATATGGTAGCTACTAGCCACAGATGGTTATTAAAATAAATTAAAATTTAACAATTGGTTCTTCAGTAGCACTAGCCACATTTCAAGTGCTTAATAGCCACGTGTGTCATATTGAACAGCATAGATAATAGAACTCTTTTATCATCACAGAAAGTTATATCGGACAGTGATGTCGGGGCGTACTGTCTTGAATAGAATTGAAATTTTCTTCTGTATTACTACTGTACATAATCTTACTTCTTTTGGAATTGTTTTTCTATATCCCTGAATACAGTGAGCCACCATGGTAACAATAGCTGAAAACATTGTTAAATAGCAGTTGAGAAGGGAGAGGCAAAGGGAAGAGGTAGCAACAAATGGGGGCTCAATCATAATTACAAGATCCATCTTAGGGTCAGGGGTGATATATAATTTTTTCTTTTAGAAATAAAATCTTATTAGCAGTGACTGCCATTTAAGCATGTCATCTTTGTTAATAGAAGTATTAAGTGTATATTTGGCATCTTTACCATCCATCCACTGAGTGTTATGTGTTCAAATCAGGAAGAGTCTTTTAAGAGCCTTAGAAATGAGGAAAGAGTAGAAAACAACAAAACTAGTTTTATTTGATTAATCAGACTGGTTCAATTTAGTAGTCTTTAAAAGTCATTTATTCTGATATTGAGTTGTACTGTGATCAGTATAGTTTAGAAAGTTATAAAGAAGACACTAAAGATCATTCATAATTTTAGATACCAGAGATAACTAGTAGTAAACACTGGCTTGAAATCTTTCCAAAATTCTTTATTAATATACATATCATTACTTTTTAAAATTATAAAATGAGATCATACAGAGGCTGTTTTGTCACCTAATCTTTTTATTACATGAGAGACAATATTAGAAAATAGAGATCAGCATAATTTTCAGTAGTAGTTCACTGAATAAATAACTCATTTAATTTACCCTATTGATGCACATTGGGATTTTTAACTTTCACTATTACACATGATATTGCTGAGAATAGCCTAGTATGTATGTCTCGGCAAACTTGTCTAATTATTTCCTTAGGATAAATTTCTAAAAGTGTAAAAGGTATTTAATTAAAAGGTGTGCACAATTTTAGTGTTTTTATATAGATTGTGAAATTGTCCTTCAGAAGGGTTATTTAGCTTGGATTTATACCAACAGTACCTGAGTTGTCTTTACTTTGTATCCACTGGTCTTCTCATCTTTTTGATTTCCCACATATATCTCTCTTTATGTGTCCGTCTCAGATCTCTCGATATTTCTCTCCTTCTCTCTCTCTCTCTCTCTCTCTCTCTCTCGGCACATGCTGGGTTGTGTGTGTATGTATTAATCACATAAAATTTTAATGAAGTACCTCTAACCTCAAAGGTGGTCTGGGGTGTAGAGTTTTAAGTTGCCTCAGTAGGGAATTTGAAATTTGAAGGCTTGAAATTTTCTTAGAAATTCTACCCTATACAGAGGAGGGCAAAAGTAATTTTACAGTTGTAAATAAATACAAATAAATAATACAGTAATAAATAAATAATGATACAAAAATAATCTCTGTATTTCACATACTCAGAACTGTCCTACTTTTGGCCACCTCTGTATTTTCATGCTTATTATTATTATTTTTAATATATTTTATTAATTTTTCACAGAGAGGAGGAGAGAGGGATAGAGAGTTAGAAACATCGATGAGAGAGAATCATCGATCAGCTGCCTCTTGCACACCCCCTAATAAAATTAGTTTTGTGATGCGCCCGCAACTAAGTTACATGCCCTTGACTGGAATCAAACCCGGGATCCTTCAGTCCCCAGATCGATGCTCTGTCCACTGAGCCAAACCGGTCCCGGCTTCATGCTTATTTTAATACAGATCTATGGTTTCATATGACCAACCATTAGGGAAGATCAAACCAAATAAGTTTCTATAAGGTTTATACTGTTGTTTTTCTGTAATCTAACTCCCCCCAGCTTGCCTATATCAGTGTCAAAAGTATGGATATATTATATATAATACTACTTTTTGTAACACAGTTTCTATGGCTATATGCATATTGAATTTGAAATGTGGGATGCTAAGAACACATCTCAGGAAACAACATTTTTAACTTTCTTATCATTTTATCTCCCATTTGAAATATGAAATCCTTTGGCTCTAATATATTTTCATCCACAGACTTGTTACTGTCCTCTCCTCCTTCCCCCCTCAACCCCAACCTCTTCTGCAACACAGCATACATACATACCGGTACACTTACTGAAGAGAGACAGGGATCATGGAAAGATCATCACTATTGGGTATAAAAGCATCTGAAATAAGATTTACATTTATGTTTCAGGAGGAAAAATCTAAACCAAACTGTATTGGCATTGTTTTTTAAATAGGAAGAGTAAATAGGATGATGCCTTTAGGAGGGATATGAAGATGAGTCAATCACTACAAACTCAGTATTGAGATTAGAAGAATGGCAACAGTGTTGGGCCCAAGGATTTTCTAGGGTTCATTTCCTTATACTGTTTGGCGGTTAATATCTCACATTATAACATGAAATACTACTTTTTAAAAAATACTCCATTTAAGTAGTAACAAATATTCATCACCCCCTGTTCGTTTATAAAAGTTATTCATCCAAGCATGGGGAAAAAATATGGTATGTCATTTACACAACATTATTTTGAGATCTTGAAGTAACCAGCAATATTAAATGCAGTGCTACTAATCTATACTAATAATAGAGGAATATGCAAATAGTCCAGGATGCCATCACAGTAACAGTAATGACCAAACAACAGGCTTCCTGGGGAGACCAGGCGGCAGGGGGGCTAGTGAGGGATAACCAAATGACCGAACAGCAGGTTGCATGGAGCAACCAGGCCGGCTAGGGGTGGGGTGAGGACGGGGGTGGGGGGGAGGGGGCGGCAGTTAGGGACGATCAGTCTGGCAGGTAGAGGCAGTTAGAGGTGTTCAGGCTGGGGGGTGGGTGGGCAGTTAGGGGTGATCAGGCAGGTGAGCAGTTAGGAGCCAGTGGTCCCAGATTGTGTGAGGGATGTCGGACTACCAGTTTAGGCCTGATCCTGTCGGACATCCCCCGAGGGGTCCTGGATTGGAGAGGGTACAGGCTGGGCTGAGGGGACCCCCCCCCCTTCTGTGCACGAATTTTGTGCACCAGGCCTCTAGTTTTAGAATAATAAACTAGTCCTAAATATTTCAGATATTTCTTTACTTTTTTTTGTTGTTAATCCTCACCTGAGGACATTTTTTCATTGATTTTTAGAGAGAGTTGAAGTAACGAGGAAATGGGCAAGGAGATAGAGAGAGAGAGAGAGATCTGAGAGGGACACATTAATTGGTTGCTTCCCACATGCCCCCTACTGGGGATGGAGCCCACAACCCAGCATGTGCCCTGACTGGGAATCTAACTAGTGACCTCTTGGTGCATGGGATGACACAACTGAGCCTCATGGGCCAGGGCAGATTAGTACTCTTAATTATATCTGCAAAATCTCTTCTGTCTCATAAGAAACATAATCAAAATATATTTCATATCCACAGCCCCAGGGATTAGGGTAGAAAATGTTGGGGGGGCCATTTTTAGGTTCTTCCTACTAAAGGGTTCTCTCTCGCTCTCTTTTTATTGTACAACAGCTGGTACAATGCCAGTCCTCTGAGTATTTATTGAATGTATGTTATGTACATTGGATGGAGGGGTGAATAAGAAGGGGGAAACAGAAAATGATGAAGTGCCTATTCACTTTCTTAGCTTTGGAAATAATGACAACTGACTTTTGTGTGACTGGGTTTAATGGGGAGCCTGGGGGCTTCAATCATGGTCGAATTCAGTCAGAACTTCTCAAGGATAATACCAGTGAACAGGCTTCCTTTTGATGTCAAAAAGTCAGGCTTTCAGACCCTCTTTAATTGGTGTTAGAAAGGATGAGAGGATTTACATGTACTAAGAGTCAGTCCCCAAAAATGTAACCAGTGGCAATGAGAATTTTTAAGTCTTTGAAGTTTTTCAAAATAAGACCTTGATTTTTTAAAAGAAGAAAAAAATTTTAAACTCACAGTGAATTTGGCTTTCCATACGTATTGAATATTTATAATGGATAATTATGCAAGTGTTAGCTGCCTGAGGAAATCTTAGCTTGATAACTATGTGATGCTTTTTCTAATTTAATAACTTTGTGATTTCTGGCCATCTATTATCAAGTGACAAATGAAGCTTAATTTTTAAAATTAGTATGCATAAAATCACTTATGGCACTTTTTTTTTTTTTTTAAAGTACATTTCTGGTTCCAGACCCTAAAGAGTCTAATTGGGGAGATAGAAGACCGGGTGCATAAACTTCCTTATTTATTTATTTATTTATTTATTATTAATTAATTAATTAATTTTTAAATCTTTATTGTTCGTGTTATTACACATGTTCCTCTTCCCCCCCCCCTCCGTTGCACCCCTCCACTAGGTTCCCACCCCACCCTCTGCCCTTACCCCACCCATCATTGTCCTCATCCATAGGTGCACAGTTTATGTTCAGTCTCTTCCCACATCCCCATCCCCCCTTTTCCCCGAGAATCGTCAATTCACTCCCCTTTCATACCTCTGATTCTATTATATTCACCAGTTAATCTTGTTCATCAGATTTTTTAAAAAAAAAATTTTGGCTTTTAGATTCACTTGTTGATAGTTATGTATTTGTTGTTCATAGTTTTTATCTTTATTTACTTTCTCTTCCAAAAGAACCCCTTTCAGCAATTCATATAATTCTGGTTTGGTGGTGATGAACTCCTTTACCTTTTTTTTTTTTTTTTTTGGTGAAGCTCTTTGATTCTGAGTGATAGCTTTGCTGGGTACATCTTTTTTGGCTGTAGGTTCTTGCTAGTCATCACCTTGACTATTTTTTGCCATTCCCATCTGGCCTGCATGGTTTCTGTTAAGAAACCATGTTAATCGTATAGGTGCTCCTTTGTAGGTAACTACCTGCTTTGCTCTTGCTGCTTTTAATATTCTCTCTTTGTCTTTTGCTCTTGGAATTTTAATTATGATGTGTCTTGGTGTGGTCCTCTTTGGATTCCTTTTGTTTGGAGTTCTGTGCGCTTCCTGGACTTGTAAGTCTAATTCTTTCCCCAGGTGGGGGAAGTTTTCTGTCACTATTTCTTTCAGTATGTTTTCGATATCTTGCTCTTTCTCATCTTCTGGGACCCACATAATTCTAATGTTGGTTCGCTTGAAGTTGTCCCGTTTCTTACATTATCTTCAACTTTCTGGATTCTCTTGCCTTCTTCTGCGGAGGAGTGTCTTCAGGCTCTTTACGTTCCAACTCTTTGACTTGATTCTTGCGATCTTCCATTCTGTTTTTAGGACACTGTATAATATTTTTTATTTCAGACAATGTATTCTTTATTTCTTGTTGATCCCTTATTATTTCTTGTTGATCCCTTATTATTTTTAGTTGATCCCTTTTCATATCCTCATAGGTCTCGTTTATTTTACCGGCCTTTTCTAGGAGATTATTGAACAACCTTGTAAGTGTGGTTTTGAACTCTATATCCAGTCGCTTTTTGTCCTCCCATTTCTTTCGTTTGTGATCTATTTCCTTGTCTGGGCATTTTCGCAGCTTCCCTGATGGGGCGGAGTTTCAGGGTGGAGCCTACAGCCTTGGCTTCCGTCAGCCACGCCCTATGCAGCTCCTGAGTATCAGTATTCCTCAGGGTCCTTCAGTACTTGCTGCAAGCACCTCTGAGAGAAAGGTGCCCTCGAGCTTCGCCTGCTACCAGTTTAGTCTCTTCCCCCAATGAGCCCGGAACTGGGGTTCAGTTCAGTTGGAAGTGGGATTGGAGCTGGCGTTCAGAGCAGTCTGGAGCCCCTGTCTCCTTCCCACCAGGGCAGTCCTGAGGCACAGCCAACCGTCCCTTCTCTGCACGCAATGTGCGCGCCTCTGGGACCTCCTTTCGCTGCTCCCTCGGGGTTCTGCCTTACAGCCTAGTCTCCCTCTGTTTGAGCCTGGTTCCCCGGGGTCTGGCCTAGAACTGGGGTTCAGAGCAGTCGGAACTGGGGCTCAGCACATTCCGGAGCTTTTGTCTCCTTCCCACTAGTGAACGCCAGCCAGGCACTCAGCCACCCCTCCTCTTTGGCTCCGTCCTCTCCGCGCGCCGCGTCTCCTTACCTTAGGCTTTTACAGCTCCTCGCTCTTTCTTCTGGTTTTCTCCTTGCTTCTCGTTGTAGAATTTCCAGTCAGTCGACTTTCCTGTAGTTCTGGGTAATGTCCATTTTATATTTTAGTTGTATCTTATTGAAATTGTTGTGTGCGGCTGCGGCTAGGTGTTTACCTGTGCAGCCATCTTGGATCTAAACTTTCTTTTTTAACAAGAAGTCTCGTAGTTCTAGGGCAGATAGTCTAGGAACCTCCAGTGAAGAAATTCTTTATTAGACTTTTGCTACTTTACTCTAAAATTCATTTAGGAAGACAATTTTTCATATCCTACAGTTCTTGATTAGGCAAGCCAAAAATCTTATTCAATTAAAGATGTAAAATATATACTTTATTTTGCAAAATTGTACACTTCAGTATAGAATTAATACTTGAAAGATTGGTTTGTTTGTTTTAAAGATAGTGTCACTAAAGAACTGTGTTGTTAAAATTACAAGTAGATAACCAAATTACATGAAAAATAAACTATGAAAATTGAGCATGTATAGTTAGGGTTCTTAGTTATAAGCAACAGAAACCAGCTGTGGTTATGAGTGGTCCACAGAAATCTCTGGGAGGGTGGAGAACCAGGCTGGAAGGAAGGTAACTAGGAGCAATTTCCAAAATCATGTGACAGGGCTTGTCCTTGGAAGATACCACTAAAGCTGCCACTTGGGATAGACATCCAAACTCGGACCACCACACCAGTATAATGAATACTGTACGGCCAGCACTGGAACTTTTGCCAGCACTTCTGGAAATTGGGGTGTATTGTTACCCCTCTGCTTTGAGTTTAAGGTTAGTGGAGGATTTTTTGGCTTGGGGAAACGTAGATCATGTGCCTATGCTCTTCACTGCAAGAGAGACTGGGAAAGCAAGTATATTCTGTTGAGGAGAGAACTCAGTTTCATTAACTATTGGATTCTCCAAACATAGGAATAGTGTTTACATCCCGGGCAGCCGTGGAAAATGGCATGTATCTTACAAGTTGTATTTAATACTAAAATCAAGTAACCACGTAGGCGTTTAGTGTGGAGTATATCGTTGTAACACACAGTAAACAAGCATTAAATGATAGGCTTTATTGACTATAATTAGTGTGATTTTTTTACAACCAAACTTTCCATTTCTTGGTTTAGTGAGGAGAAGAGGAAAAAAACTATTAATTAGACTCTTCTAGGATCATCTCAGGATTTTTTTCTTTTTTAATTCTTAGAGTACCCTCAGTTTCTTTTTAATATCTGCAGTCTGCATTAACTTGGAAAGAAGAAAGATGAACAGGGTTGCCCACCTCCTACTCCTTCAAGTGTCTGTAGTATCCCAAATTCCAATTCCAGGGACAGTATTCTATTGTCATTTTAGCCAGTGATTCCTCTAGTAAAAAATGTTGACAACAAATGTATGTTTATTTACATTATATGCATGTACAATATATTAAAATTATATGTATTTTAAATTATACATAAATATAAAATTGGAGAAATTAAACATAAATAGAAATAAAAATTTTAATGTTTATCTTCCATGCTCCAGTGGATCGTTTTGTGTATCCCCTCGATAGCAGGTTCACACTCCTCCTTTGAAGACAATTGATTCAGACAGTGATTAGCCTCTTAGTGATCTTTAAGTAGGAGAAAGGGAATTTAATATTAATTATTTGAAAGCATTACTTTGAAGAAATATGGGAAATGGGAGACAGTCTGAGATGTGGAGTTCAAGGATAGAGAGCCTATAACCTGTACAGAAGGAAAGGATATTGGAAGATGAAGACTGAAGACATTTCTTGAGGCAGTGCTATAAATAAGGAGGGATCCTTGTATAGCATGTGCAAAACAAACCAGTGTGTACGTATGTGGAGGTTAGAATAGTTTGTAAAGGCTGAGCTGCATCCAGGGATTTGATGTGATTGTGTGGGGTAGGAACCATGTTACTTTAGGAGTAAGAAGATTTGGATGTTTTAACCTTGATTCTTTACTATTTAGTTGTTTGACCTAAATCAGCCTTATCTTTTCTCATTGAGATCTTAAGATTTAGAAGGCCTAGAGATTTGGAGGAATCCCCTCAGAGGTTGTGCTTTGCATAGGTAGGAGTTAAATTGTATCCCTCCCCAAAAATGCTTTCAACTAAAATCAACTTTGATTCTGTGGTGTATTCATTTAATAAACAATGTTTAGTCATGACTTTTTTCCTGAGGTCCAGACATATATTTTAGTTGTCTAATTGATATTTTTATTAGATATGTAAATATATATCTTAAAGGTATCTTGAGCAGAAAGGATTCTTTAAAATATATATATCGATAGATTTTCATTGATTTTAGAGAGAAAAGGTGAGGGAGAGATGAAAACATCAATAATGAGAGAGAATCATTGATCTGCTTTCTGCACGCCCCTCCTCCCCCCTGCCAAGCCCATACACATTATAAATTCTTTTATTACATTGAAGTTATTTTTTAAGTTACATAAAATAGTCTGAACTGAGATTTAAATGTTTTTATTTTATGGTATTTCTTTTTCATAGTTATATCTTTTTTCATATTGTTGAGCATTTTTACCATCATTACTTTGAAACTGTTTCAAATAAATTTCTTATCTCTGCTTCATTTATCACTTCTTCAGGAGAATTCCCTAGTTCTTTCAGGGTTGTTTCTTTGTCTCCTCACTTTGTTGTCTGTTTGGGTTTGTGACTATTTTTTAGGTAGATCCTCTACAACTCTCAATCTCTAGTGCCAGGACAGTGTTAAAGGCTATTTCTGGTTAATTAAATCAGGCAAAGACTCAAAGCCTCCAGAGAACACCTCTGAGTACAGACTAATAAGATTCTGACTTGAGTAGCCCCAGACAATCATCCTCAGGTGTGGCAAGAGGTTTTTTTTGTTTTGTTTTGTTTTGTTTTTCAACAGGGTGAGATAGTTGCTTTGCCTGGAGGCTAATTATTATTTTTAATGTCTTAAGTGGCCTCAAGGCCAGATGTTTTCCAATAGGGTGTGTTGACTGTCTTCCCCCCAGGCAAGGCAAATGTCTATGTGGGAAATATGTTCTCCACGTTGTGCAGGAATGACTCAGCCCAGGAAATGGTGTGTCTACCTTCTGAGCTCTATCCTCCGAGTCCCTAGTCCTTGGTTCTGTCCTCACAGCTCCATTTCATTTCATCCTCCTGCCAGATCACAAGGTGGGTAGCTTCACAGGGAATTTTTGTGCATTGAGCCTTTAAGAGAGTGTCCGAACTTTCAGCTGCCACTCACTGGTAGTCAGCACACTGATGCTTTTCACAGCTAGGTATTAATGTGGGTACCCTCCTCAGATTTGGTGCTCTCTGTTGGGGAGCCCAGCTTGGGGATTAGATCCCAGTGTTCTCAATGAGACCTCCCTTCCCTCCCCAGCAAGTGCTGAAATATCTCTCCAAGACAGGACTTCAGTTCCTGTCTATGGGCGCCTGGTCAGCCCTTTCCCGCCTCTGCCCCTCCTACCAGTCTCTATGCCGTCTCCACCTTTGGTCCTTGGGTATCAGGATTCTCTCCTGTGAGTTTTCCGTTGATTATTCAGGAAGCCTTTCCATATTTCAGTTGTAATTCCAGCCTGTTCTTGGGAGCATGTTTCTGCAGCATCCACCTATTTTCACACACATTATCTGTTTTATGGTATTTCTTGACACTATAACATACTCAGTAAGAAGTTTCTGTGAAATTAAGTTAAATTTGAGGCTGGAGGTGGGTTTAAACATTTTTTAGAGATAAACCCAAGCACCTAAAAATATCAGCAATTTATTAGGAATTTTTCCCTTTATCTAGTACAGGAATTCTCCCCTGTACTAACTATAAGTTACTGGAATCAATATTTCAAATGAAAGTGTACTATAATCAGAGCAAAGGATATATAATGTGAAGTTTGGAAATAGTCTGCTTATGTTAAGAAAAAAATAACAGCAACAACAAAAAGCCTTTTCTTAAAGTAGACATGCATCTGTAAACAAATTTCTTAAGTGTCTCTAGATACTTGGTCAGTCTTTATAAACAAAATATATACACTAGTTTTTTAATAAAAAGTTAATTGAATTTTACTTTTTCAGAGATACACATAAAGTCATATTAATATTCACAGGTATTTTAAAATGGGAAAACAAGTTGTTTCTAACAATTTATTTTTCCAATAGTGTATTATTATTATGTTAAGAAAATTTTACAGTGCATTTATATAATCTGGTGATCTTAATTTTAACCTATTAACATCAAATTAAATTTCATTGCAAAAATTTCTTTTCTTTTTTTAAATCTTCACTCGAGGGTATTTTTCTATTGATCATTAGACGGGAAGACAGAGAAAAATATCAATGTGAGAGGAACACGTCGATTGGTTGCCTCCTGCATGAGCACTGACCAGGGCCTGGGTCAGGGAGGAGCCCACAACTGAGGTACGTGCTCTTGACAGGAATTGAACCTGAGACCCTTAGATCCACAGATTGATGCTCTATCCAGTGAGCCAAACCAACAAGGGCAAGAAATCCTGTCTAATAAAAAAAAGAAATATGCTAATTGACCCTCACGCCATGGCAAATATGGCAGCACCCACAGCCAATAAGGAGGGATTATGCTAATTAACCGTCACACCCTCAAAGATGGCAGCGCCCAGTCCCCTCAGCCCCCCAGCTGCTCTGGGCTAGCCTAAGGCACAGGCAAGCATTGGATGGCAGCTGGCCAGCCATCCAGGGCTGGTCCGAGGTGCAGGTAACCAGGGCTGGTCCGAGGTGCAGGTAACCAGGGCTGGCCAAGGCTTGTGCTGTGGCAGTGGCAAGAGAAGAGGTGTGATGGGGTGTCACCTTCCCCTGATTGCCAGTTTGCCTCCCACCCCTGAGGGCTCCTGGATTGTGAGAGGGGGCAGGACAGGCTGAGAGACCCCCCCCCCCCCCCCCCAGTGCATAAATTTTCATGCATTGGGCCTCTGGTTCTTTATAGTATTTTAACCAGATTTTATTTTATTTTTTCTTGGCATTTTATTTTACTATTATTTTTTAAATCTTTATTGTTCATATTATTACAAAAGTTCGTTTTTTCCCCCTCCACCAGGTTCCCACCCCACCCTCTGCCCTTTCCCCACTCCCCATTGTCCTCATCCATAGGTGCACAGTTTATGTTCAGTCTCTTTCCGCGCCCCCCCTCCCCTTTTCCCCAAGAATCGTCAGTTCACTCCCCTTCCATACCTCTGATTCTATTATATTCACCAGTTAATATTGTTCATCAGCTTTTTAAAATACTCTTGGTTTTTAGATTCACTTGTTGATAGTTATATATTTGTTGTTCATAATTTTTATCTTTATTTACTTTTTCTTCCAAAAGAACCCCCTTCAGTAATTCATATAATTCTGGTTTAGTGGTGATGAATTCCTTTAGCTTTTTTTTATTGATGAAGCTCTTTATCTGGCCTTCGATTCTGAATGATAGCTTTGCTGGCTAGATTATTTTTGGCTGTAGGTTCTTACTATTCATCACCTTGACTATTTCTTGCCATTCCCTTCTGGCCTGCATGATTTCTGTTGCAAAATCAGCTGACAATCGTATAGGTGCTCCTTTATAGGTAACTACCTGTTTTTCTCTCGCTGCTTTTAATATTCTCTTTGTCTTTTGCTCTTGGAATTTTAATTATGATGTGTCTTGGTGTGGTCCTCTTTGGGTTCCTTTTGTTTGGGATTCTGTGCACTTCCTGGACTTGTAAGTATTTCTTTCACCAGGTGGGGGAAGTTTTCTGTCACTATTTCTTTCAGTATGTTTTCGGTATCTTACTCTCTCTCATCTTCTAGGACCCCCATAATTGGTTCGCTTGAAGTTGTCCCAGAGGTTTCTTACACTATCTTCAACTTTCTGGATTCTCTTGTATTCTTGTTTTTGTGGAGGAGCGTCCTCTGGTTCTTTATGTTCCAAATCTTTGACTTGATTCTTGCAATCTTCCATTCTGTTTTTAGGACTCTTTATAATATTTTTTATTTCAGACAATGTATTCTTTATTTCTAGTTGATCCCTTTTGATATCCTCATAGGTCTCATTTATTTTATCGGCCTTTTCTAAAAAATTCTTGAAAAACCTTATAAGCGTGGTTTTGAACTCTGTATCCAGTCGCTTTTTTTTTTTTTTTTTTAATATATTTTATTGATTTTTTACAGAGAGGAAGGGAGAGAGCTAGAGAGCTAGAAACGTCGATGAGAGAGAAACATCGACCTGCTGCCTCCTCCACACCCCCTACTGGGGATTTGCCCGCAACCAATGTACATGCCCTTGACTGGAATCAAACCTGGGACCTTTCAATCCGCAGACCGATGCTCTACCACTGAGCCAAACCGACTTTGGCTCCAGTCGCTTTTTGTCCTCCATTTCTTTCGTTTGTGATCTGTTTCCTTGTTTCTGCATTTTCACTGCTTCCCTGAGTTGATAGGATGGCTTTGTGTGTTAAGGTTCAGTGGGTCAGTCTCCCAGTTATCTGGGTTAGACACTCTTGGTGCACCCCTTTATGGACTGTGTGTACAGCCTTTTGTAGTTTAGTTTTAATTGTTGTTGGTATCACTGGGAGGAACTGAGCTCCAGGTCAATTGGCTGTGAGGATCAGCTATGTCTGTACCTGGAGATAGCCTTATTCAAAAGCCTCTGTGCTCAGCTTGGATGGGGCGGAATTTCAGGAGTCTACACCCTTGGCTTCCTGTCAGCCCCGCCCTATGAGGTTCCTGAGTCTGTGTTCCTCAGTGTCCTTTGGTACTCACTGCTTTGGTACTCGCCGCTTTGGTACTCACTGCAAGCATCTCTGAGATAAAGGTGCCCTCGAGTTTAACCCACTGCCAGACAGTCTAGTCTCTCCCCCACTAAGCCTGGAATTGGGGTTCAGTGCAGTTGGAAGTAGGGTTCAGCACAGTTTGGAGCTTTTGTCTCCTTCTCACTAGGGCATTCCAGCAGCACAGTCAACAGTCCGTCCTCTGTGTGCAATGTGCTTGACTCCGGGGCTCTGCCTTTTGCCGCTCCCCTGAGTTTCTGCCTTACAGCTTAAAATCCCTCTTTATGAGCTTGGGTCCCCAGAGTCTCGCCCAGAACTGGGGTTCAGTGCAGTCGGAACTGGGGCTCAGCACAGTCCAGAGATTTTATCTCCTTCCCGCTAGGGAACGCCAACCAGGCAATTGGCTGCCCCTCCTCTCCGGCTCCATCCTCTCCCCACGGGCACTCCGTGTCTACCTTAGGCTTTTACAGCTCCTCTGATTTTCCTTCTGTTTTTCTCTTTCCTTCTAGTTGTAGAATTTCCAGTCAACTTTCCTGTAGTTCTGGATGATGTCCACTTTATATTTTAGTTGTATTTTTTGAAATTGTTGTGTGAGGCTGCAGTTAGGTGTTTACCTATGCTGCCCTCTTGGTTTCTCCTCTTTAACCAGATTTTCTAATCCTAGCAACGGCCACAATGAAATAGCCCAGATATGATGCCATTAAAGTTGTGATGAGATTGTAACACATTTGCCCAAAATGTTCATAAAGTTCTAACTTTCAAGGTGTTGTAGAGAAACATAAGAGGATATCATTGAATCATGTAAAAATATGACTTTTAAGCATAACCTATGCTTTTTATTTTCTAACCGATGAGAACTAATACTTGTCTCGTAATAAGGCATATTTGGTATCTCTGTAATTGCTGCTACATGTAAGTGGAAATAGGAAAAGAGGTTATGATACATTCATAGCTTTCATAGAAAAATGTATTTTCTGAGATATCAAGTGACCATTATTCAGTACAAATTCTAATATTATAAACAAAATAAGACATGGATTTTTTCCTTAGTTGCCTATTTCCAACACTGCTTCAGAATTCATTTGTCAACATCCCCATCATTGAATCCCTAAGTCTTTCTAGTTTACATTGTTTTCCACTTTAGCGGTAGTTCACAAGCGACTAGATCTTGTTAAAGTATTTGCTTTACTCTATAGTCAAAAAAGCTCAATGGCACATTCTCTTGAAATGTGTCTCTAATTTTTTTTTTTCATTTCAGTAATGACACCATATTTATGGTAGTCTGATTTTCCATACTCTAATGCAGAACACTTAAAATTAACATGCAGTTAAATTTTTTCAGTCCATGAAGTATTTGCTATAAACCCATATACCTATTATCTTCTTCCTCTAAGGAATCTAGAAATTTCTTGAAGGCCCTTGCTTTCTGAAAAGGAATAGTAATCTTATGACAGGCCATTTGTCTTTTCTTCCCGTCTCTCCAAAGTACTAGGGAGTGGTCAAAGTCCTAACTGTACTTACTAGTCCTCCTCTGACATCACACTAGCAGGAAGGTGGAGAACACCTCTCCACATAGTGGTGAGGGAGCCACATTACCTTCTGGCAGGCATGAAAGTCCTGGTTCCCTATTTGGCCTTTTTTGATACCACACCAATGGAGTCTGAGGAGGAGCCATCAAAAAGCCAAGTTGCAGCCTTACAAAGGTGGAAGTTTGGCTTTTCATTCAGCCTTTGCTGGCAAAGGTCGGGGGTGAGGTGTTTGGCTGGAGGAGAGCAGTTATTGTCTAAAAGTTTTCTGTCTTAAGTTGCCCCTTTCCTGATGTCGGTATTTCTTTGGCATTTCTGGGTTGCTAACTTGGAAATATCAACTCCAAATCTAGAATGAGTGATAGAGCCCAGGGAACTGATCACTATCCTAAAGTCCCTAGTCATCTTTTTAATCCTTCAGAGTCGTCTTGTGTTTTTAAACTTATATTGGCCATGGTTTTTAGTTGTACTTAGCAGGAGGAATAGGAAAAAGCACACTTGCTCTATCTTCCCAGAAGCAGAAGGCACTGATTGGGATTTAAAATTATATAAATTCATCCAGCTGGTGTGGCTCAGATGGTTGAGTGTCAACCTATGAACTATGAGTTAAAGTTTCTATTCCTGGTCATGGCACATGCCAGGGTTGTGGGCTCAATCTCTAATAAGGGTTGTGTAGGAGGCAGTTGATCTCATCATTGATGTTTTCATCTCTTCCTCTTCTTTCCTCTCTGAAATCAATAGATATATTTTAAAAAATAAAATACTAATAAAATTGCATACATTCGCTAACTTTGATAAAAAACTAAAATTTAAAAAATTTTAAAGAAAACCTACAACTTATATTAAAAACTAAATGACTACAGATTAAAAAACATTATAAAACATTCTCATTTTTTTAATTCCCTGGGTTACATAATTTGGTTAATAGCCAAAGAATGATTTTTATTGCATTCTCTTTTAATAAAATTGTCATGGTAATGATGTAATGGTTGCAACATAAAGGAAGTACCTTAAAGTATAGAGTGTGTTTTTATTTTTTTTTTATTTTTATTTTTTTTTTCTTTTTCTTTTTCTTTTTTATTTTTATTATTTTTTTTTAATTTTTTTATTATTTTTTTTAAATAAGTTTTTATTGTTCATATTATTACAAATGTTCCTTCCCCCCCACCATTGCTCTCCTCCACCAGGTTCCCACCCCACCCTCTGCCCTTTCCCCACTCCCCATTGTCCTCATCCATAGGTGCACAGTTTATGTTCAGTCTCTTCCCACATCCCCCTCTCCCCTTTTCCCCAAGAATCGTCAGTTCACTCCCCTTCCATACCTCTGATTCTATTATATTCAACAGTTACTATTGTTCATCAGTTTTTTTTTAATTCCCTTGGTTTTTAGATTCACTTGTTGATAGTTACATATTTGTTGTTCATAATTTTTATCTTTGTTTACTTTCTCTTCTGAAAGAACTCTCTTCAGCAACTCATATAAGTCTGGTTTGGTGTTGATGAACTCCTTTAGCTTTTTTTTATTAGTGAAGCTCTTTATCTGACCTTCGATTCTGAATGATAGCTTTGCTGGATAGATTATCTTTGGCTGTAGGTTCTTACTATTCATCACCTTGAATATTTCTTGCCATTCCCGTCTGGCCTGCATGGTTTCTGTTGAGAAGTCAGCTGACAATCGTATAGGTGATCCTTTATAGGTAACTACCTTCTTTGCTCTTGCTTCTTTTAATATTCTCTCTTTGTCTTTTGCTCTTAGAATTTTAATTATGATTTGTCTTGGTGTGGTCCTCTTTGGATTCCTTTTGTTTGGAGTTCTGTGCGCTTCCTGGACTTGTAAGTCTAATTCTTTCCCCAGGTGGGGGAAGTTTTCTGTCACTATTTCTTTCAGTATGTTTTCGATATCTTGCTCTCTCTCATCTTCTGGGACCCCCATAATTCTGATGTTGGTTCGCTTGAAGTTGTCCCAGAGGTTTCTTACATTATCTTCAATTTTCTGGATTCTCTTGCCTTCTAGCTTCTGTGGAGGAGTGTCTTCTGGCTCTTTATGTTCCAAATCTTTGACTTGATTCTTGCGATCTTCCCTTCTGTTTTTAGGACTCTGTAAAATATTTTTTATTTCAGACAATGTATTCTTTATTTCTTGTTGTTCCCTTATCATTTCTTGATGACTCCTTATTAATTCTAGTTGATTTCTTTTCATGTCCTCATAGGTCTTATCCATCTTTTCTAGGAAATTCTTGAAAAACCTTATAAGCGTAGATTTGAACTCTATATCCAGTCGCTTTTTGTCCTCCATTTCTTTCGTTTGTGATCTATTTGGTTTAGGCATTTTCGCAGGCAGCTTTCCTGATGGGGCGGGGTTTCAGGGTGGAGCCAACAGCTTTGGCTTCCGTCAGCCCCGCCCTATGCGACTCCTGAGACTCAGGGTCCTTCAGTACTTGTTGTAAGCGCCTCTGAGAGAAAGGCGCCCTCGATCACCTGCTACCAAACAGTCTAGGCTCTCCCCTAATGAGCCCGGTATTGGGGTTCAGTTCAGTTGGAAGTGGAGTCGGAGGTGGCGTTCAGAGCAGACTGGAGCCCCAGTCTCCTTCCCGCCAGGCAATCCCGTGGCACAGCCGGCCGTCCCTTCTCTGCGCGCACTGGACGCCGCCGGGACCTCCTTTCGCCTCTTCCCCGGGGTTCCGCCTTACAGCCCAGCTCCCTCTGGCTGAGCCTGGGTCCCCGGGGTCTGGCCTAGGCCTGGGGTTCAGAGCAGTCGGGGGCCCAGCACAGTCGGAGCGTTTATCTCCTTCCCGCTAGGGAACGCCCGCCAGGCACTCCGCCTCCCTCCTCTCCAGCTCTGTCCTCTCCGCGCGCTGCGTGTCTCCGTACCTTCGGCTTTTCCAGCTCCTCCGCGCTTCCTTCTGGTTTCCTCCTTGCTTCTCGTTGTAGAATTTCCAGTCAGTCAACTTTCCTGTAGTTCTGGGTGATGTCCATTTTATATTTTAGTTGTATTTTATTGAAATTGTTGTGTGAGGCTGCAGCTAGGTATTCACCTGGGCGCAGCCATCTTGGAGCTAGAGTGTGTTTTTAAATGTGGCCAATTTAAAGAAAGTTTCAAAAGTGTAACAAATTTCTGTCAGTCATAAAAGTATCTTCATTTAATGGGCAATTATGTTTTCTCTTATTTGTTAGCTTGTGTCCTTACCATTTCTTTATTTGTTGAAGGATATTTATTCCTATAATACTCTTTTAAAGTTTACATTGCTCAGTGTAAAAATTTCTTACAGCATGTTTATCATAATTTTGAGTCCTTTTATTATTCATAGCAGTGACTGTTCTCATAGAAAGTGATAGTACTGTATCTGTGAGTATTGCATAATGGGTTTTATTTGGTAAGGATGATGTCATTGGGATAGCCTGAAGGAATTATTAGAAGAACATAAGACTTTTGACTGCTAGCATTTATTAAATGCCATTGCGTTGAAAACATTAATTTGTGTTTGCACTGAAGTGAACCTAGGTTTTCCTGACTTAACATTAGAGATTTGAAATAAATTCTGTCAGAGTTGAATTAAGTATTATATATTTTTCTCTCTGGGAAAGAGAAATGGAATTAGGAGGAAGTTAATAACTTAATGACATTCTTTGTTACACAGTTTGAGACTAACTTTTGAGAATTGGCTTACAAGAATACTTTGAATTTTTGTTTCTGTAATTTCTGTATTATTTAATTTATTGCTGATGTGTAAGATATGTTTATTAAGAAAAGTCCATCATTTTAGAAAGATATTTAAGGTGTATATCAATAAAAAGAGGCAGCTTACATTACTTTTTACTTTGCATACTACACAACTGTTTTTTTAAAATTGTGGTAAAATATATATAACATCTTACTGTTTTAACCATTCTTAAGTATAAATTCAGTGGCATTAAGTACACTCATATTTTTGTGCAACCAGTACCCTATACATCTCCCAAACTTACTATCCAGTTAGCTCCTCCAATGAGCTAACCATTTTACTGGTAAATGGTTAGCCCCTGGTAACCATTTTACTTTCTGACTCCTTGAATTGGACTATTCTAGATACATTATACAAAATTTGTCCTTTTGTGTCTGGCCTGTTTCATTTAGCACAATGTTTTCAAGGATCATCCAGATTGCAGCATGTATTATTCCTTTTTTAAGGCTGAATATTATTTTGTTGTATGCATATAACACATTTTGTTTATTCATCTGTTAATGACTATTTGGATTGTTTGCACCTTTTGTCTATTATGAATAATGCTATTATGTGTATTAGAACAAATAACTTTCCAGTCCTGCTTTCAGTTCTTTTGGGTATGTATTCAGAAATGTAATTGGTATAGGCCAGGCTGAGGGGATCACCCCTACCCCTGTGCATGAATTTCGTGCACTGGGCCTCTAATAAAAATCATAAAGTTATTGAACAGGTAATGGGACAGATAGATTTAGGAAAAAAGTACTTCTTACCTGCAAAAAAAAGCAAAGTAATTGAAAACATCTCACCAAAAGTCCTAGGGGAGATTCTCAGATGTTCTAGATATTAAGACAGTATAAATAGTAGAAGTAGCACTAAAGGCTATATCATATGTCCCATTTAAGATAAAAGTTTGCTATAAATTGTATTGTTTCAGGGTATGGTTTTGCAAACCTTATTGGCAGAGTGTGAGATGAGCAGTGTTCCAAGATGAAAGAAACCTAGTTTTGCAACAAAAACCAAACCAAACACAAACTTTTTCAAGCAAAACTTGTTAATTGCACTTCACACATTCTGTAGATACCACGTATTTGAAGGTTATGTCAATACAAGTCAACGCCAAGTAAGATTTTAAACGAATGTTTTAAAACGACATTAATTATTACTAAACCCAGTATATCCCAAGAAACTAGAAATACCAATCAGAAAGGATATATGCACCCCTATGTTCATAGCAGCACAATCTACAATAGCCAGAATTTGGAAACAGCATAGGTGACCATCAGCAGATGATTGGAGCAAAAAACCATGGTACATCTACACAATGGAATACTATGCTGCCATAAAAAAGAAGGAATTCTCATCATTTGCAGCAACCTGGATGGAATTGGAGAACATCATGCTGAGTGAAATAAGCCAATCAATGAAAGACAAACACCACATGATCTCACTCATTTATGGATAATAAAGAACATTATAAACTGATGAACCAAAAGACAGATACAGAGACAGTAAAGCAACAAGCAGACTGTCAAATTACAGTGGGGAGGGGAGGAAGATCTGGGGGAGATAATAGATCAACCGAAGTACTTGTATATATGCATATAAGTACAACCAATGGACATAAAACTTTGGGGAGGGAGGGTATCTATGGGAGGGAGGGGGGGGCAAAAAAAATCTATAAAATATATTAAAAAGATAAATAAATAAAATAAAAAATAAAACAGTGATTGAAAAAAAAAATAAGAGCCACAGTTTACTGACCATGGTCCTAGGCATTAGGGCTTTCGTAAATAAATGTTACCCTACAGTTTGAGTCCCGGCCCTTTGCAAAAGAAGTTGCCTGATCCAAAAGGGCCTTCTGCAACTTAGATCATGTATCTTGTGGCTACTCTTTTGGGGTTCGTAATTAAAACCAGTTTGTTCTCTCTGGCCAAAAATAAAATAAAATAAAAATAAAAATTAAAAAAAATAAAAATAAGAGGGGGGAATTAAATTAGATGGAATATTGCTGGAATGTGTATATGCATACCCTTTTTCATCATTAAGATCTAAGATTAATATTTAGGGATCTTTGTTGTCATATATACTTAACTTCAACTAACATAGTTCACTTCAGATCACCGCATATATTTATGGTGTTTTAAATCCTTTAGGTGCCCTTTCACATTATTGCCCAAGCTGAACTAGGGTGTCCTTTTCTCCAGCCTTTATTTATTTATTTTTATTTATTTTTAAAAAAATATATTTTATTGATTTTACACAGAGAGGAATTGAAAGGGACAGAGAGTTAGAAATGTCGATGAGAGAGAAACATTGACCAGCTGCCTCTTGCACACCCCCTACTGGGGATGTGCCCGCAACCAAGGTACATGCCCTTGACCGGAATCGAACCTGGGACCCTTCAGTCCGCAGGCTGACGCTCTATCCACTGAGCCAAACCGGTCCTGGCTTCTCCAACCTTTAATAGCAATTTTTTCACTGTCTTCTGGCCTCCACTAACAGGTCTGGGAGGTCCCTTAAGGCCATTGTCTGCTGCCTCATTTTAAAAATAGCAGATTTTTTGGGTTTTTATTAAAGCAGAACTTCATTTCCAGGTACCAATTTCTGTTTTGCTTTTCTATTGCATGTAACAGACCACTACAAAGCTTAGTGGTTTACAAAAAAAACCAAGTCATTTATTCTGAGAATTCAGTCAGGATTGGTGGCTTTCCTTTTTGCTCCTAACCACCACTCCCCAAGTTTGACTTGCCACAGAAGTGTATGTTATATGAAGGTGAAAAATAGATTCCAAAACTGGGGCACAGAAGTTGTAAGATAAGACTGGAACATCTTGTGCCAGTTTATAAAGAAATGCTAAAAAATAAAATGAAGATGGCATATCAAAACGGTACAGGAGCCGGTTTGGCTCAGTGAATAGAGCGCCTAGCTGAGGACTGAAAGGTCCCAGGTTTGATTCCGGTCAAGGACATGTACCTTGGTTGTGGACACATCCCCAGTAGGGGATGTGCAGGAGGCAGCGGATTGATGACTCTCTCATTGATGTTTCTAACTCTTTATCCCTCTCTCTTCCTCTCTGTAAAAAATCAATAATTTTTTTTTTTTTTAAAGAACTACATTAAAAAAAAAAAAAAGATACAGGAGCTAACCTAAAGTAGGAAGGGGAATATCATAAAAACATTTTGTACTTCGGAATGGAAAAAAGTTCAATGTCATTGTTTTATATACCTAAAACACTCTTTTTAAAAATATTTTTTAAACTTATTTTAGGAGAGGAAAGGAGAGATGGAGAGACAGAAACATTAATGATGCAGAGAATAATTGATTGAGTGCCTCTTGCATGTCCCCCACTAGCGATCCAGCCACAACCTGCGCATGTACCCTCACCCACAATCGAACTGTGACCTCCTGGTTCATTGACCAGTGCTCAACCACTGAGCCACCATGTGAGGGTAGTTGTAACCTAGCTCATCTTTTTTAAAATTATAAAGTATCTATAGTTTGATACATATACAGTAGCTGTATTTGATTAATTTTATTTAAATATTTGCTTTTTTGGAAGTTGTTTTCAACCCAGATTGTGTATGTAATATTTCTTAAAACAAAAATTCATAAACATAAAATTGTGATTCTTCCCTCCCCCCCATTCCCATTTATTGTTATATTCATGTTATAAATGAAGCTCTATAGGTTGAGGACAAGTTTCTGATTCATTTCAGAAAAAACGTAACCAAGAAAGTGAAATACCTGATATTGAATTTAAGACATTAATTAAAAAACTGAAGAAGACAAATAAATGGGAAGATATTACATGTTCATGGATTTAAAAAATTAATATTTTAAAAATGATTATAATACCCAAAACAATGTTCATTTATCTGGATTTTTAAGTAATTTAGCTTTATAATACAAATGTTAGGCATGCTGACTTTAATTTTCTTAACCATGTTCTTATTTGATCTCAGCGACGAAGGGTGAGGGGGAGAGAGAAACATCAGTGATGAGAATCATTGATCATCTGCCTCCGGCACATCCCCTACGGGGGATCTAGGTCGTAATCGGATCTTGTGCCCTGACCGGAATCAAACCGTGACCTCCTGATTCATAGGTCAGCACTGAACCACTGAGCCACACGGGCTGGGCCAAACTGACTTTAAATAGCCCCTTCTTAAATTTAATTTGTTGCCTGAAGTCACTTTTGGGGGAGGTTAAGTTTAAATACTTAAGAAACAGTTTGCAATTGAAGTTAATTTCTTTTTTTTTTTACTATTAAAATTATACAAATAATATTGAAATAAGGATTGCACTTTGTATTAAATATAAACTTACAGTTATTTTGTAGAACATTTTTAGTTTTAAGTTCTTGATGGCCTCTTACGTGGGCTTTACCCTTTTCCTAATGGCATTTTAACAAGACTATTTCCCAAATTCATTTAGTAACTGTCACTTCAGAGTAAAGTAACTCTGGGTGTCACGGGCTAGTGGGACCTTTTAGTTAGAGGGTATGTGAGTCTGGAATCCAGATGAAAACAAGAGGTAAAATTAATGGGGCAATAATCAAAACTTGAGTCCTTAGAAAGAGTTGTATCTGGGGAAATGGTGGTGGTGGGAGGGGGGCAAGAGGGAGTGTTCTAGACATTGTAGAAATTGCTTCCATTGTTTTGGTGTTAATTCTAGCAGCTTGACCTGAGCTTCAAGTATGAGGCAAGGTATGAGTTGGCGATGGAAAATAATTCACTTAAAGGAACTCCAGTAGCCAGAGAGAGGATTAATAGCAATTGTATCTAGAACAAATGACTTCAATGAAATAGAACTATTGGAAGAGATAGATGACAACTTTAACAAGCAAAAAAAAATTATCCAGAGATTCTCAAGAGAGACAAAGCTATATGTTTCTAGTCATAGCATAAAAGAATTAAAAAGTGAGGGGAAAAACTCTTCTATATATTAATTTGAGGATGATTATTGTTGATACTCAAATTCAATGTCTGGAACATTAATTAGAGTATATCAAAACAGAAAAAATATAAAGGAGAAAGAGCACATTGAGGAGATGCACTAACTAAAGATAAAATTGAGGAGAATTTCCCTGGTTTATTTTTTATTTATTTATTTAATATATTTTATTGATTTTTCACAGAGAGGAAGAGAGAGGGATAGAGAGTTAGAAACATCAATGAGAGAGAATCATCGATAACCTGCCTCTTGCACACCCCCTGGGGATGTGCCCACAACCAAGGTACATGCCCTTGACTGGGATCGAACCTGGGACCTTTCAGTTTGCAAGCCGATGCTCTATCCACTGAGCCAAACCTACTTTGGCGAATTTTGCTGGTTTAAAGAAGGATTGATAAGTACAACCACTGGACACAAAACTCTGAGGAGGGAGGGCATGTATGGGAGGGGGGGACAATGGTATATATACAAAGATAATAATTTAATAAAATTTTTTTTTAAAAAAATAAAAAAAATAAAGAAGGATTGAAAGAACCTACTGAGTTCCAAAATAGAAAGTTGGGAGTGGTTCAGAGATAACAAACAAACAAAAAAACCACAAGTCATTTACACAGGAAAAATGATCAGATATGTGCTGGACTACTCAGTGTGACACTGGAAACTAGAAGGTAGTAAAATAACATCTACACATTGCTAAAAGAAGAACTGTACTTATTCCTAGACAAAATATAACTCAATTGTTAATGATGAAAGCAAGATATTTGCAGATATGCAGGAATTCAGTCCTCTATTAGATAGAAGAAAGTTCTCAGTAAAGGGTTCTTCCCAAATAATTTCCAACAGAGATTTGAAGATGGGACAGAAGAAGAGAAAATAATGGTGAGCAAATTTATCTCACAATCTAATTTATTGAATCTAAATGGGTAGTAGTCGAGCGACTGTATTCAGCACATTCCTTGGTCCTCTGCATTTCCTGAAAATCTGCAGCTGATCCAGAAGCTTGATTAGGTTTTATTCTTGTCTCTGTGTCAAGTGATAATTTTGTTCTTTTAGTGGGAGGCACATGATTTCTGATTGTAAAGGCAACAGCCATCAGTACTCAATTCTAGATCAAATAATTTATTGAACGTTGGAAAATTGGTGATATTCTATCATTTTTCATTTATATCTAAAACACATGTTTTATATGAGACATTTGGTTACTCAGTTCATATAGAAAAGGCAAAGATAAATGTTTGATTTCCCTCTTTGTCAGTGTACAAGATAATGAATTGGTTCTCTATAACCTTTTGGAGGTGGAAGAGAATATCTCATTATCAGCTTGTATAATTCAATATGTAGGATAGCTTTCAATCTGTTACAATTATTATCTTTATTGGAGCTCAAATTGTCTCATTTTTGGCCAATAAGAGCAAAGATGGTCCTTGAGTCCTTAGACATGACCCTGTTTATCTTTGGTAAAGAAAGAAACAGTATTTTTTGTTTTGCTTTGCTTTGCTAAAAAACTTCAAAATGTTGTCTGCAAAGGTGGATTTTAGGGATCCATTCATTTTGCAAAGGTGGATTTTAGGGATCCATTCATTTCTTTGGATATTGGGTAGTTAGTATGATCTTTGATGTAGTTTGTTTGCAGATATGCCTTAGACTTTGTATTACTTGCAAAGAATAATGGTTTTATTTTTTAGTATATGTGGAGATTCAAGAAAAATCAGCATTTCCCAGCAACAGATGTAGAAGCATAAATTAAAATGGTTTGTTCAATTAATAAAAATTTGAATGGCTGAAGCTAGTTGGCTCAGTGGATAGAGCATCGGCCTGTGGTCTGTGAGGGGTCCTGGGTTCAATTGTGGTCGAGGGCATGTGCCTTGGTTGTGGGCATATCCCCACTGAGGAGTGTGCAGAAGGCAGCTGATCGATGTTTCTTTCTCATCGATGTTTCTAACTCTTTATCCCTCTTTCTTCATCTCTGTAGAAAATCAATAAAATATATTTAAAAAAATTTATTTGAATGTTTATTTTGGATCAATCTCCACAGTAAGAAATCTTGGTAATTCAAACAATTCACAAAAATGCCTATTTAAAATTTCAATAAAATGAGTTGCAAGGATTGATTTTAAACTATTTTTTTCTTTCAGATCTGTCACGAAATCGCCTCTCAGAAATTCCCATAGAAACATGTCATTTTGTTTCTCTTGAGAATCTCAACTTATACCAAAATTGTATTCGATATATACCAGAGGCAATTCTAAACCTACAAGCTCTAACATTCTTAAATATTAGGTAAGATGTTGTTGTTGTTTAATATTTGATTTTATGTGACCTTTTCAATTTTTTGCTTCTTACTAAAGTTTACATTATCTTTTAATATCAACAGTTTCTATACATGTTCATTCTTAGGCTAAATTAACAGTATTTCCTGTGTCCTTCTAGTTTCTCCCTCTCTTTGCAATAATTGACAAACTCTAATATTCATTAGCCTAGTAGGCTTGCAGTGTTTCTCCAAATAACTTCGTTTGGTTCTTGTGATTATATATTTTTATGAATTCAGTTCTGAATGTATAATTGCATTTCAACTCATGTACTTACTCCATTTTTTCACATTTTATGGAATTCTTTTGTTATTTTATAAGTTTTATTGGAGAAAATGAGCAAATGAAATATCCTTTGGAAATACGTTTATATGTAATCATTTTATTATACAGTTTACATAATTCTAAAACTCATTTTGCATCTTCATATATACTGTAATGGTTAGGAGGGAAATATACCCTATTTTTAAATAATTTTTTCTTAATATAAAATAACTTCAATAAAATAATATGTTGTATTTATATAGCACTTTATTATCTATAAAGGTGTTTTATGGTATAAGGTAGAGGAGAAGTTAGATTCTCAATTTACAAATAGGTCTATAAAAGATGCATATAGGTTAAATGCTATTCCTAAAAATTACAAAGCTGACAAGTGAGGAAATGTAGGCCACAACTCAAATCTTGAATTCTATTTGTTCCTTGCAAGACTTATATTTGTTATTTTACTGTGTATAGAATGGGAAAGATGGACATTTTTTTCTTGAGTAATGGGCTCTGAATCTTCTTTTTTTTCCCTGCTTACCCATTTTAGTCGGAACCAACTGTCAACACTGCCAGTACATTTGTGTAATTTACCATTGAAAGTCTTAATTGCTAGTAATAATAAATTGGTCTCCCTTCCAGAAGAAATTGGACATCTCAGACATTTAACAGAACTTGTAAGTTAATATTTTATTTTTTTATTGTCCCACATAACCATAGAAATACCCTGTTCTTTTATGTGGTATAGATCCATTATTGCCGTGTATTTTTTAGTTATTTCGAAGTATTAATAATGAAGTTTTATTGATTGTTCAGTACTCAAGGGCTTCAGTACAGAATGAAGAAGAAACTGAACGTACAAGTCTGACAGGCTCACATGGAATGGGGAAAGGTCATTAAATTAGGTTCTAATCAATATTAAGGATTTCTGTTATTAAATTTTTGAGGTATAAGTATTAAATCTTGTTAATATCAATATTCTGATTTTTGGTTAACCCCCATTGGTAAATGGATACTATAGAGGTCAGGCTTACCTTTTTTTCCTTCTATCTTTAGAACCTATCTCCCATTCTAAAGTAAGCTATCCTTTCATATATATGAAAGGATATATATATTGATATTGATTTCAGACAAGAAGGGAGAGGGAGAGAGAGATAGAAACATCAATGATGAGAGAGTATCATTGATCGGTTGCCTTCTGCATGCTCCACTCTAGGGATTGAGTCTGCATCATGGGCATATGCCCTGACCAGGAATCTAACCGTGACCTCCTAGTTCATAGGTCAATGCTCAACCACTGAGCCAGTCGGCTGGGCAAGCTATTCATATATATATATATATATATATATATATATATATATATATATATAATTATTATTATTTATTTATTTTTTTTATTGATTTTGTACAGAGAGGAAGGGAGAGAGATAGAAACATCGATGAGAAAGAGTTATTGATCAGCTGCCTCTTGCACACCCCCCACTGGGGATATGCCCACAACCAAGGTACATGCCCTTGACCAGAATCGAACCCGGGACCCCTCAGTCCCCAAGCCGACGCTCTATCCACTGAGCCAAACCGGTCTTGGCCAGGCAAGCTATTCTTTACTGCCTTCTATTTCTGAGAACTTTAACCCTACCTACCACTCCTTGTTACTCTTGAGTACTTTTGTTATGGGCATGGCAATAAGACTTTTCTCTTTTAATCACCAGGTTACATTATTAATTGAATTCTATAATTATCGTATTGCAATTGAGCGAACTAGCACTCAGATAGGATAAGGCCAAGGTTCCATAATTGAAGTAGAATTTGAAGCCACTCTACCTTAACTCCAAAGCCATGTTTCACATTTCTGAAATGGTCAGATGCAGTTATGCCCATTGAGATTTGGGAGTATAGTTCCATGTACTTTTATTAATAATAAAGATGAACTTCACAAAAAACAAACACTATACACATATACTCTAATTGGACTTCATATTAGCTAACTTTTTCAGGTAGATTATGAATATAAAGGTCATGTAAAATCCACAAATATATTAAATCTAGAATCTTTATATTAGACCACTATTTATTTAGAGCCAGTTAGATCTAGGAAATAGTTTAAAATGTATGTTTGTTGGCATTTCTTCAGAGCTTGGGTTAATAACATGAACTAATAGTAAATTATACTCGTGATTGAAATTCTGATTTTCAAATCTATTTCTACTTATTGAATCCTCAATACTTAAAATATAGATATGTCTTACAAAAGGTACTTTCAGATTTCTACCAGAGTGGTGAGTTGATATCCTAGTTATACAAACAGCTTTTGGCAGAGAAACAATTAGTAAACTTAAACTTACCCATTTATACTTGATGGTCTTTCTGCACCATTCTTATTCGTTTCTGAGTGAGAGTAAATTGTCTTTCAACATATATATTTTCTGAAGGAAATATTATAGATTGCTATTATCTCTGGCTCAGGCTCAATTTTTCGACCCTTTTAATTTCTTTTAGAGTTCTTTTAACTTTTATGCCTAGAGTATTGGATTAAGAAGTCTAGCTTTTGATTCTACTTCTGTCACTAATTGATAGAAAAATAAAAGTAAAATTAATTTTTCTAAAAATGTTTTGGGAAAATTTAAAAATAATATTTGAAGCTTGTTGAATTTTTTGATAAGTGGTCTTTTCTAATAGTAAGTCTTTTAATATACTTTTTACTTCTATATTGGAGGAATTTTAGGTGTTAATGTGGCATCTTGGTAATTAATAACCTAGGCAGCTTCTTGATGCTACACATGGGTGTATAAATTATACTGGTTGGTCTCAGAATTATGTAATCCTGGATATATCAGGATTAGAACCTAAAGTCATCTCATTTTAGAACCAGTGGAATCAGAATCAAGCTATTACCAAGATACCAGAAGGCCTACCATATATATATATATATATATATATATATATATATATATATATATATGTATATGTATATATATGAATGAACCAGGTTCATCAGATGCTAATAAAGCATTATATTTCCATATTTTTTTGAGTTATGTGTACTTTGTCATTTCCTCCTCACTTTGAATTTGATAAGAAATGATATGAGTCATCTTCAGAGTATCTTTATCTTATACTAGGTGCCCAGTGCACAAAATTTGTGCACTCAGGGGCGGGGGCCTCAGCCTGGCCTGCACCCTCTTGTAGTCTAGGAGCCCTCGGGGATGTCCAGCTGCCATTGAGGCAGGAGAGGCTCCAGCCACCGCCGCTGCGCTCACCAATCATGAGCCCAGCTTCTGGATGAGCGGCACTCCCCCTGTGAGAGTGCATTGACCACTAGGGGGCATCTGCATTGAGCGCCTGCCCCTGGAGGTCAGTGCACATCATAGCGATTGGTTGTCCCACTGTTTGGTCAATTTGCATATTAGCCTTTTATTATATAGGATTCTTGACCAGTTGAACTGGTATTTTAAAAATAGGATTTTTTAAAAATGTATGTGGATTTTTTATTTTTTAAATTGATTTAAGAGAGGAAGGGGGAGAGAGAGAGAAAGATTGCTTTGTTGTTCCACTTACACATTCTGTATATGCCTTGACTGGAGATCGATCCTGTAATCTTGGCATATCAATCTGATGCTCTAACCAACTGAACTAGCTGACTAGGACTTGAAAATAGGGGGACTCTTTCCCCTTCCCCATGTGGGAATCTGTACTTATTCTTCAATAAATCTCCACCTTTGCTATACCATCTTCTGTCTGGATTTATCCTTTGACTCCAGATCCAGTCCACAAATTCCATATCATAAATGACAGTAAGCCAGGGCAAGTGGAATAGGGAAACTACGATGGTTAAATAGCAGTTTGGAGCCATCAAGTAAATCCTATCTCCCCTAAAACAAGGACACTTAAAAGTAAATGATTTTCTCTAATCAGTTTGGCTCAGTGACTAGAGCATCGGCCTGTGGCCTGTAGGGTCCCAGGTTTGATTTCAGTCAAGGGCAACAACCAGGGTTGGGGCTCAATCCCCAGTGTGGAGTGTGCAAGAGGCAAAGGCAATCAATCAATGATTCTCTCTTAGGATTGATGTTTTTTAACTCTCCTCCCTTCTCTCTGAAATAAAAAAAAACATTTATTTTTTAAAAAGGATATTCTTTCAAATAATTTTATCATAATTTTTATAATTTTTTCTTCTAGCTTTATTAGAACAATATAAAATAAAATATTGTCCTATATTGATGTATTTGTACTTTTTCTTTTTTTACCTTTTTCACCTGTATTTTTATTGATCTGATATTCTATGCCTATCTGCTTCTTAAAACATTTAATTTTAATTCTCATAAAATTAATTAGGTATATGTAAAATGTGTAGAATCAATCAGAAGACTGCATTTTTATAATTAATAGTAAATGCTTTTACAAACTGCAGAATTATTCTTGGACACTGAGTCATAATTTTTTATAACAAGGAGGAACTGCAACCTTATTTTCCAACCTCATTTTACAGGTTGTTTAAACCAGGCAAGTTTGGAATTTTAGAATAATTCTTTATTTTGTATCTTTTTTAAATAGGATGTGAGCTGCAATGAAATTCAAACAATACCTTCTCAAATTGGTAATTTGGAGGCCTTGAGAGACCTTAACCTCAGAAGAAATCACTTAGTACGTTTGCCAGAAGGTAAAAAACTGTGAAATAATTGTTTTATTATTATTTGTCTTTTTATTTTAAAGATCACTGAGACTGATGGGCATAAGACAAAAATGTATTGAGTTACGGCCAATATTTGAGATGTAATGGTTGACTTAATGTTATCTCTTCCATTGTGAATTTTATTTTATTTTCCCCCCAACATTTTTATTTCTTTATGTTGAAAAATTTAAAGAAATATAGAAAACTATAAACATACTTGTACTCACCAACCAGAAATAAAAGATGTTAGTTTTGTTACATATGCTTCGTAATTTTTTGAAATAAATTTAACTCTTAGTATTTATAGTAAAAGTCGCATTCTATATATATGCATATATACACAAAATATTTAATTTCTTACAACAGTTTTTATCAACTTGCAACCATTTCTCATTTTACAGTAAAGTAATGATCTGATGGATTCACTGGTCCATTGTCACTTCTATCAAGTGACTAAACTAGGAATCTTTGATTATGAGGTTCTATACTCGCACTCTAGCTTGATTTTTTAAAATTAAATCTTTATTGTTCAGATTATTATAGTTGTTCCTCTACCCCCCCTCTTCCCCGTATAGCTTCCTTCTACCCAGTATGATGATATGCCATAGTATGAGTATTTTTACTTGGGGGGGCCTCTTTTCAAACCAGACAGTCACATCATTCGTTCTGGAAAATTGTCTTACATCTTTTTTTCTTAAGTACTTATTTTTAAAATTATCATACAGTAAAATTGACTTCTTAGGGGGGTATAGTACAGTTCTATGAATTTTAACTTATTTTTTAATGCAACCACCACCACAATCAAGATACCTAATCCCATCACTTCAAAAAAAAGCTCCTTTTTTAAAATTAAACTCACTCTTCACCTCCTGTTTTGTTCTCCATCCCTATAGTTTATCTTTTCTAAAATGTCAGATAAATGGAATCATATATACATTTTCATGTTGATTTCTTTCACCCAATTTGAAACCTTTCCATGTTTGTTTTTTTCACTTTTCAGAAAATTTCCTTTCTTCTTTGTGCGTTAATTGAGCAGTAATACATTTTAGCTTATCATGCAGTCACAATTCGATTCCTAGCTTTAAGGAAGTTAATAAAATATCTTGAAGGGTTTTTACCAGGAGTGAAAAGTGAGATACCTTGCAGCTCCTGGTAGTCAGGTCACAGGTTTTTTTGTTTTTTTTGTAATGGATCTTGGTTCTGTTCCTACAGTATGGAAACCTGTGTACCTCTAACTTGTTCTTTATACAGACTATCATCTAATCCCTTTGTTATCCCCATCTTTCAATGATATCAGGCCTTCAATTTTCTGTAGTTCTGTGAGGAGTCATACAGCTTGCTTTTCATTAGTATTCCTGTCTGTATCATCTAGATTTCATTTTATACCACTTTCCTATGTCACTTAATCACTAAGAAAAAATGGAAGTAAATACTTATTTTAAATCCACTATATTTAGCTTGAAGCTCCTGTCAAAATTGTCTTGTTTTGAAGTATCATTAATTGTTCATTTCCATTTTATCTCTTTGCAGAGCTGGCAGAGTTGCCTTTGATACGGTTAGACTTCTCCTGCAATAAAATTACAACAATCCCTGTTTGTTATCGGAACCTCAAGCACCTACAGATGATTGCCCTAGATAACAATCCACTACAGTCGCCTCCTGCACAGGTAAACCATTGCTTATTTGAAGTATGTTATGAACTTTCTTGGCAAAGAATAAAACTTTATACATTTGTTATATGAATTAGTCTTTCTGTTGGAAATTAAGTTCTTTTAAAATAAATGCACACACTTATGTATTCATTAGAAGCCATGACTGAACAGTGTGGAAGGTAGGTACAGTAGGTACAGTGTCCAGAAGTGTTTTTCCTTTCATTAAACTGATCTTCTAAAAAACTTGTAGGCCCTAACCAGTTTTGCCCAGTGGATAGAGCATCAGCTTTTGGATTAAAAGATCCCAGGTTTGATTCCAGTCAAGGGCATGTACCTTGGTTGTGAGCACATTCCCAGTAAGAGGTGTGCAGGAGGCAGCTGATTGATGTTTCTCTCTTATCTATGTTTCTAACTGTCTATCCCTCTCCCTTCCTCTCTGTAAAAAAATCAATAATATATATTTTTAATTAAAAAAATAAAAAATAAAGTTATTTCCAATAAAATTTGAGTTAATTTTTTTAAATAAAATTTGAATGTGTATAATACAATGTACGTAAATGCTAGAGACAAATAAGAATACTTAGCTTTCAGAACTAATGACTATAGGTGCATCTCTTCTTACCGGTGTTATTATACCTTCCTGTTTTCTAAAATCTTCAATTCCTTTATTTAGTTTGGTCATTCGCTAAGCAATTATTTGAATGAGTCTATTTTAAATAAAGTAATTATGGGTAGTGTTACATATATATTCTAAACATCATACAATCTAAAAAATACCAACCAGTAGCTTTTTTTACTCTACAATCAACTGATGGTACAAGCCTCTGCCTAGCAACTATGAAACTTTATGAGTAAACATCAAAACTATAGAAGGGTCTTATAATCCGAAAGAATTTGTGTTTTGACTTCTGGGACAAAAGCCAACAGGTAGCAACAGAAATATTCTGTATATATAGCTTAATATTTAAACATTTCCTGCTTTTCTTCCTGACAGAATGTACAATAGAGAACATAATAGTACATGATTGTTGGATTACTAAAAGCAAATATAATTCATGTGGGAGCAATGCTTTAAATTCCTGACAATGCCTAACTAATAATAAGTTTATTTCATATTGTTTGTAATCATAAATTATTTTATATGTTACTTAGAGTTATTAGTATCTAGAAAATAGAATCTATATTTTTATCATTTAAATGCCTAAAATAACAAATAATGTAATTTGTTAAAATTAGTGTTAGATTTTTAGTATTTGTACTTAATAGAAATGTCTTCTGTTTCCAGTATACATTAAGTAAAAAGCTGATTGTGATTAAAAAAAGGGACACATTTCAGATGAGTAACAATTTGATTGCATGTGTGTGTTACTTTATTTAGATATGCATAAAAGGCAAAATTCACATATTTAAGTACCTGAACATACAAGCTTGTAAGATTGCTCCAGATCTGCCAGATTATGATAGGAGACCCTTGGGTTTTGGCTCCTGGTGAGTATGTTCTTTTATTATTATTATTATCATATTCCATCTCACAAGAAATAAAATATACTAGACCCTTAAATCTTCCTGAATGTTTGACTATAAGGAAATGACCTATTTTGACACTATTTTTCTCAGAATACTTATATTCAGTAAAATGTCAATTAGTTCTGTATGGCAAATTATAGCTCTAATCAGGGTTTCTCAACCTCAACACTGTTTGTTATTTTGGGCCAGATAATTCTTTGTTGCGAGGAGCTGTCCTATACATTGGAAGATATTTAGCAGTATCCCTGGTTCTATTTTACTCTCCCAGTAGGACAAACAAAAATGTCCCCAGACATTGCCAAATATCCCTTGGGGGGCGGGAGAGGGTAGAGGGGTCTGTAATTGAAAACCATTGGTCTGAGTGATTTGAATATTAACCTAGCTCTGCTCTTAACTAGCTCTGTGATTTAGGCAAATCTCTCAAACTTTTTGTGCTTCATTTTTCCTATAGGGAGTGAAGAGATTGGATTTGTTGTCACTTTGGGATCTAAAAAAATCAATTAAAGAAAAGATGTACAAAAAATAAAAATAGCTTTTATTTTATATATACTAATTGATTGTCTCCCTTGGATTTAGTAATTTTTGCTAAGATAAAGTTTTCCCCTTGTGAAATAACAGAATAGGAACATTAAACTGCTACTCTACCTTTGAAATTTGAGTGTAAGACAATTAATAGGGCGTCCTGATAGCTCTAGGTGAGGGTATGCCTAAAGAGCTAAGGAGGAGCATCGGCACCTATATGAATAATGAGCTTTAGCTAAGGGCTGAGTGCTGATTGTACACTCTGTGATTCTGTCTTTTGTCTTAGCCCAATTTTTTTTTTTTTTACTATAGCAATCATCAGATTACTTTAAAAACATACATAAAAAACAACAATAACTACTCAACAAGAGACTTACATCTTTCTAAGAGATAAAAGAAACCTTGGATCAATGGAGAAACCTTTCTTAAATGCAAAGTCTAGATAGCATAAATATGTCTTGTCTCTCCAAAGCAGATATGATACTTTATTTGTAATGGTTTCACAATTTGCTAGAAAATTTAAATATAAATATATGTGTACTAGAGGCTCGGTGCATGAAATTTATGCACAGGTGAGGTCCCTAGGCCTGGCCAGCCATAAGGGTTGGGCTGATCGGGGTTTGCTAGCCAGGGGGAGGGACAGGGAATGGGAGGTTGGCCTCCGGCCCCAAGGAAGGAGCCAGCCCTCGGCCCCTATGGGAAAGGGGCCACATCCACCACCACCCACCCCTGGTTCCCCATCCCAGTCCAGGAGGCTACGGTCACTGGATCAGACACTGATGCCGGAACCCCACCACCACACGATTCCTGGCCTCCTGCTCTCCTCCTTCCCTAGCCACCGTGCTGCCACTAGGGCCTGCCGGCTAGTGGGGAGGAACAGGGCATGGGAGTTTGGCTGCCAGCCCTCCTGAGAAAGGGGCCCGGGGCCCTGTCCACCGCCACCCCCCCACCCCCCCACCCCCAGTTTCCCATCCCAGCCTGAGGCCCAGCCCCAATTGGGTGATCAGGGTGGTGGTGGGAAGGGACCAGAGGAGGTTGACCAGCCGGTGGGAAGGACCATGGGAGGTTGGCTGGTGGGGGGAGGTTGGCTGTGGGAGTGCACTGACCACCAGTGGGCAGCTCTGAATATAAGTATTCTGAGAAAAATAGTGTCATATAATTTGTGACACTATTATATGACCACCCTTGGTGGTCAGTGCGCATCATAGCTACTGGTTGTTCCTGTCATTCTGGTTGTTCCGGTTGCTTAGGCTTTTGTATACTTAGATAATTTATATATTTACATATACATAAAATATTTCCTTGAACTCCTCATGCAACAGTGAATGAGATATTATACCTTCATATCTTTCTCACTGGGGTACAGATTAGTAAAATTGCATTGTAATTTATTCAAAATAAACAAGCAAGGCATCTAATGAACAAAATAAACTGATGAATAAAATAGAACCAACAGCATGGAACAGACTGATGAATCTCAGAGGGGAGAAGGGTGGTGGTGGGTGGCAGGAAGAGATTAACCAAAGAATTTATATACATACTAGAGGCCTGGTGCATGGATTTGTGCACCAGTGAGATCCCTTGGTGTGGCCTGCAGGGATCGAGCTGAAACTGGCAGTCCAACACCGCCTGCTGTTTCCGCCTGCTGCTCCACTCATCCCAGCCCCACTGCACCTGCCTCAGGCTTGCACCCAGTCAATCCTGACCAGGAGAGGCTCACACTGCCACAGGGGTGCTCGCCAGCCATGAGCCCTGCCCCTTGTGCCCGTTGGTCAGCTGAGCTGCAGTCCCACTGTGGTAGTGCACTGACCACCAGGGGGCAGCCCCTGCAATGAGTGTCTGACCCATTGTGGTCAGTGTGCATCATAGCATAGCCCAACTTAGGCTTTTATATATATAGATATCCATTACCTATGGACACAGACAATAGGGTGGTGAAAACCTGGGGCAAGGCAGGAACCAGGTGGTGGGGGCAATGGATAGAAAAAAGGGGGACATCTATAATACTTTCAACAATAAAGATTTTTTTTAAAAGATCATTGACGTTACATTTTAAAATGGGCAAAAGAGCCTGGCTGGTGTTGCTCAGTGGTTGAGCATGGATCCATGAACCAAGAGGTCCCTGGTTCAGTTCCCAGTCAGGGCACTTACTAGGGTTGAGGGCTCGATCCTCAGTGGGGAGCATGAAAGTGGCAGCTGTTATCTCTCTCTCATTGATGTTCCTCTTTATATATCCCTCTCCCTTCCTCTCTAAAATCTTAAAAAAGTGTTTAAAAAAGAATAATAAAAAAGGCAAAAGATTTAAACATTTCACAAAAGAAGATAAATAATGACCAGTAACCACATAAGAAGATACTCAGTATCACTAGTCATGAGAAAAATACAAATTAAAACCATAATGAGATAATACTTTACCTCCATCAGAACATCTGAAATTAGAGTGACAATACAAATGTTTGCAGCTTGAACTCAAATACGTTGTTAGTGAGTCTGCAAAATGATATAGTTCCTTTTGAAAACAGATTAGCAGGGTGTTGTTGTTTTTTAAGTTAAACCTACACTTACATTATCCATTCATTCACTCCAGGATATTAAAAACATCAATATTTTCACTGTCATGATGCTGAATTTTAAAAAAGTATATATAATTTCATTTTTATGAGTGCCACAATAAGAAAAACTAATTGTATTATTTTTCTACTACTGCATAGCAACCAACCAAAATTTCAGAGGTTTAAACAAGACATATTAGTTATCGTACAGTTCTGTAGGTCAGAAGTCTAAATATTGGTCTCCTCAGGATACTGGCAAAGCTTCATTTTCTTCTGTAGGCTCTCAGTAGGGTGCATGTTATTGCCTTTTTGAATGTTTAGGGGCTGTCTGCATTTCTGCTCTTGGCCCCCCTTTCTCCATCTTCAAGTCAGTGTTACACCACTATGACCTCCTCTTCTGCCTCCCTCTTCAACTTTTAAGGACCCTTGTGATTCCAGTGAAAACCCTTTCAGATAATTCAAAATAATCCTCCTATTTTAAGGTCAACCAATTAGCAATCATATTTCTATCTGTAACTGTAATTCCCCTTTGCCATGTAAAGTACAGGTTCTAAGGATAAAATCTTGGGCATCTTTGCAGACCATTAATGTAAGGTGAAAAAAATCAAAATGTTGATTACACACAGTGGTGTGGTGAGAAAAAATGAAAGGGATGGATGTGTGGCAATTTTCTGGCAAAATAGAAATATCCTATAACATGATAGAGGTATATGTTATTTTTTAAATTTCCTTATTGATTAAGATATTACATATTTGTCCTCATCCCCCTATTCCCATATCAAACCCCTCCCCACACATGTCCCCATTCCCTTATTGTCTATGACCACCAGTTAGGCTTATATGCACGCACACAAGTCCTTTGGTTAATCTCTTTCCAAAGTATGTTATTATAAAGATGTATTTATTTGTCAAAAGTACACAGCAAAGGTGAGTGTATTTCAATGTATGTAAGAGTACTATTAAAAGTAAAAGCAAATAACAGGGGCATTGGGAATGGATGGAGGAATAGATGAAACAAGGATGGCAGGATGTTATTTTTGAAGCTGGTAACAAGTACCTGGGAGCTCATTATTCTGTTTACTCTGTTTTAATTTGGGATTTTTCATATTAAAAAATTAAAAGAATATTCATTTAGTTCTAAATAGTTAAGTTTCTAAAAGCCATGAAAATGTTTATTTGTAAAATTGAATATAATTTATTTCAAATGTTAATTTTAAAATATCAAACTTTGCAGTAATAACTAATGTCTCTTTTTTGGCAGTCACGAAGAACTATACTCAGGTCGCCCTTATGGAGCCCTTGATTCAGGTTTCAATAGTGTTGACAGTGGTGATAAGAGATGGTCAGGGAACGAAGTAAGTGTTTATTCTGTTCTGCATGCTATAATTCCTGATTAAGAGAAAATCAAATGATGAAAATGAAAAGTTTCTTAGTTGGGTTCAATTTCTTATTACATAAAGTATACAGAAAAAAAACAAAGGAAGGGTATAAATTCCATATAGTCATACCATCCAAAAATTGTTTCTTCATTATCTTTTTACCATGTGTGTTTTACATGTGTTTTTTTTTTTTTTTTTAATATATATTTTACTGATTTTACACAGAGAGGAATTGAGAGGGATAGAGAGTTAGAAACATCGATGAGAGAGAAACATCAACCAGCTACCTCTGGCACACTCCTCACTGGGGATGTGCTTGCAACCAAGGTACGGGCTCTTGACCGGATTCGAACTCGGGACCTTTCAGTCCGCAAGCTGACACTCTATCCACAGAGCCAAACCGGTTTTGGCATGTTTCACATGTTTGTTACCTGGCCAACTCTCCCGCCTCTGAGGCAGTCGGACATCCCTCAAAGGCTCCCAGACTGAGAGGGTGCAGGCCGGGCTAAGGGACCCCTCTCACTCCACAAGTGCATGAATTTCGTGCACCGGGCCTCCAGTAGATGTAAATACTTTAAGTTCATGTACATATGTGTACAGGATGGAGCAAATGAAGGTTTACAGCTGTGAGACACCAAACACAGACTTTACATTTCTACTATAGGCCCGGGGCATGGGTTTGTGCACCAGTGGCATCCCTTGGTTTGGCCTGCGCCCTCTCACAATCTAGGACCCATTGGGGGATATTGGACTGCTGATTTCGGCCTAATTCCTGCAGGCCAAGGGACCCTACCGGTGCATGAACCTGTGCACCAGGCCTCTAGTATGCATATAATCTCGCGCCCCCCCCCCTTCCCTCTGAGATTCAGCAATCTGTTTCATGTTTCCATGTCTATGCGTTGAGCATCTGCCCCCTGGTGGTCAGTGCGTATCATGGCTACCAGTCAAACAATTGAATGATCTCTTAGACTTTTATATATAGAGAGATTATTTATTAATTATTGAGTTATTTTCTATATGATCAGCTATAAACCTACTCCCCCCCCCACCCTATATTTATAGTCATACATACCCTTCTATATCACCTAAGGATATATTTTTTTATAGATCTGAGAGATAGAGAGAGAAACATTGATCTGAGAGAGAACCCAGGGATGGAACCCTCAACTTCAGTATATGCCCTGACAAGGAATCTAACTGGCAATCTTTTGGTTATATGGGATGATGCTCCAACCAGCTGAGCCACCAGCCAGGGCCATTTTAACCATTCCTAAGGTGCATTTTAGTGGCATCAAGTACATTCACATTGTTGAGAAACTTTCGCCACTATGCATTTCCAGAAATTTTTTCATAAATATAAATTTTCATGAGCTTATATTATGTCCAATACTTTTAAATATTTGGTAATCTAAAATGTGGAATGATATTTTTTAATATTTCTGCTATTTTTTTAAGCCTACAGATGAATTTTCAGATCTACCTCTTCGAGTAGCAGAAATTACTAAAGAACAAAGACTACGGAGAGAAAATCAGTACCAAGAGAATCGAGGCAGTGTAGTAGTAGCAAATGGAGGTAAATATAATTCCTGATGACATTTGAAGTCTTTAGAATTATTCTAAAAAATCTTCTTTTTCACACCTACTCCTTTGGTTTGTGTATCTATAATTTCTTCAGCTCTCCTCTTAAAAGACTCTCTTATATGATTGGGGGGGAAATGTTTTCTGTTGGGATTAAATTTCAATTTCTCTGAATTTCCAGGCTTTCAGTTAGAATACGGAGCTTCCCTCTTTATTTTGGGAGGAAACTTTATCAACGACAGTTTATCTGGATTAGATTTTTGTTAATCTTAATTTAATCAGAATTTTCTTTGAAGTACTACTAGTCTCCTTTCAAAGATTCTTTTTGTGGTTATTACTTTACCTCTTTTAGGAATTCACTGTTATTCTTCATGACCTTTTCCTTCATCTGGAATTGTGCTCTTCAAGGGCATCTGAATCTGAGTCATCTTTATTCTGATATTTTAATATTTGTGATTTTAAATTGTATAATTGTTTTTATAGTTCATCAGCAGACAGAACTCTTTTTGCTTGTATTTCTGTGGCAGACTTGATTTTTGTATTCTACTCAATATTGCTTTAATTTGAATTTTTAAATTTTGATGGTTAGCCATAAGGGAAAAATGACTTTGATTTTCCAGAAACCCATTGTATTCTCTGAGAAGAGGTTTAATCTCTGATTCATTATTTTAATTAAGTGATTTGCTGTCTTTTTTTCCTACCATTTTATATTCTTTTTTTTACTCTTGTTATTTAGCATTTCATTTATATTTTGGTAGTTTTCTTTTTAATCTTGCTTGTATATGTAATAGTCTTTCTCATTGATTCATTTCAGCCTTAATGTCTATATCTTTGCTGTCCAATATAGTAGGCATTAGTCACATGTGGTTATTGAGTATTTGAAATGTGACTTTTCTAAATGGAGATGTACTATAAGTTTATTTATTTATTTATTTATTTATTTTAAAATATATTTTTTCAGAAGATCCTCTTGGTAGACAAAAATACATAATCACTATATCTGGACTGATAGCCAGCCATATGCATTATACTGCCAAACCAGTCATTAAAAAATTGAACCACTTTCTTATACCTTACACCAAACAGCTGTTGCCCTTAAAACTTCTCCTCAGCCCCCACCTTAGGTTCTGCCTTCACAGTTCACCCAGATTTGATCCTGATTGGTCAGTTTCTATGTCAGTCAGCGTCAAAAGCTCCACCTCCTAGGCAGCCATTGGCTCCTCGCAGTTCTCCCAGATTTGGTTCTGATTGGTTGGTTTCTATGCTAGTCAGTGTCTCCAGGCGTAGTCAGAGATGCAGGGCTGATCAGTCTTTGAGGCTGCTGGCAAGGCCCCGAGAGAAAGAGGCGTGGCTGCTAGTAAGACCTGGGAAGAAAGAGAGGCAAGGGCTGATCAAAGCTGCCACAGAGGCCGTAGCTCAGACCCCGCTTCCCTCTCCAGGCCCGGTCCGCAGCCGCCTCGGCAGTCAGTGCTGGGTCGCCACGCAGGCACTGACTGCAGGACTGACTTGCGTTGTTCAGTCATCCGTTTGGTCGTTTTGGACGTTATGGACCCTGGCTCTTTATAAATAGATATAATGATGTGATTTTATACTTTATTTTTATATTTCGCCTCACTCCAAAACATTAATAGAATAAAAAATTCCACAAATGATTTTCTTTTATCCACAAACTGCTGTAAAATATCTACAATGTTGACCTCTAGAAAATCATTTTTAAATCGAAAATCTTTGTTCTGGTTTTGGACAGCAGTTACAGGAAGGGAAAGAGTAGTCAGTATCTATTTCTTTATCTCCAGTTCTTTCTCTTTTCTTTTAAGTTGATTGTGTTAAGTTTTCTGCCTCCCACCTCTTCAAAGAGAGGTATGATTACACCCCAAATCTAAAACTTGGGGAAAGAACCTAAAATAAAATGTACCATCTGATGTTTAAAAATTATTCTTTCTGCCTTATCTGGTTTGGCTCAGTAGATAGAGCATCAGCTTGTGGACTGAAAGGTCCCAGATTCGATTCCAGTCAAGGGCATGGGGTTGCAGGTGCATCCCCAGTAGTGGATGTGCAGGAGGCAGCTGGTCAATGTTTCTCATCGATGTTTCTTTCTTTTTTTTAATATATTTTATTGATTTTTTACAGAGAGGAAGGGAAGAGAGATAGAGAGCTAGAAACATCAATGAGAGAGAAACATCTACCAGCTACCTCTTGCACACCCCCCTACTGGGGATGTGTCCACAACCAACGTACATGCTCCTGACTGGAATCGAACCTGGGACCTTTCAGTCCACAGACCGACGCTCTATCACTGAGCCAAACCGGTTTCGGCTCTCATCGATGTTTCTAACGCTCTATCCCTCTCCCTTCCTCTCTGTAAAAAAAAAAAAAAAAAAAAAAAAAGCAATAAAATATTTTAAAAAATAATAAAAAATAAAAATTAAACCAGTAAAGAGCTATCCAAGGAAAAAATAAATATTAGAGGTCTGTATTCTAATACTTATCAATTACTATATGCTTTAATGAATTAGGACTAAGATTTTTCTGGAGACTATTTTTGTAAGTGCCCATGGACTAATAATAAAGGTTTACATAATTTAAACTTCTCATTTCTTCCACTTTCAGAATAGAAAATGTTAGGGAAAAGGAAAAAATGGAAGGTAATGTCTTTGATTAACTATCTAATTTGAATTTTTTTTTTTTCTGATGTGTGTGTGATGTGGACAGTAGAACATGATCTGGATCAAATTGACTACATTGACAGCTGTACTGCAGAGGAAGAAGAGGATGAGGCGAGACAACGCAAGGGCCTGGACGCAGACAGCCTCAGTTCACAGTTTATGGCATATATTGAACAACGGCGAATCTCTCATGAGGTAGGACACATATTTAAGCCTATCTATGTTGCTACTCTCTAGTAAAAATAACTTATGGTAGTATAAATTTCTGTCTATCAGTGATTTGTTGGTTTGGGCCTTATTATTTGTTTTATTATGTTCAGTTCCAGTTTCATTACTGAAATTTTCAGACTTGTTTTTAAAAATCAGACAATAGTCTCAAATAGGGTTAGGTTTATTTTCTAAATAAAAAGATAGATTTCAGAATTTTTAAAAAAGAATTTAAAAAGTCCTAAGAGTATTCTATGCCTTTGAAATAAAGGCAAAGGAATGTGATGCTTTTAATTGTTGTTCTTACCGCTTTTTTATTGTTACATATTTTGATCAGTAACTAAGAATTGAACCAAACCGATGACTTTCAGAGCAACGTAGAAACTTAACCATAGAATTTGTATAACCGTAGAATTTGAGCTTAATGATATTGGAGCTTTTAATATCAGTCACACAGAATATAAATTGTTTGCCAATAAAATTCTTGGATGTCCCTTATACTGGAGCATTGAGTTGCTTTATAAAACAAACGAGCATTCAGTCCACTGCAAGGACTGTGCCAATTCCCAAAAGGTCTCAAATAGCATTCTTCAATAAATCTTGTCAGCATAATAAAATGGCTCCACTTTAGTTTGTGTGCTGTTAATGTCTGGTGTTCGTCCCAGGTTCTGAGCAGGGGGTATTGAATGTTGTCTCGTACACCAAAACATTGCAGGTTTGGGATCTGGGCACATACCTAGTTTTCAGGTTCGATCCACTTGGGCCTTTTTGGAGGATGATGAAATAGAGAATAATCATTTCAAGTGGGACATGTTAGGGAGTGCTATTATCATTCTTTTAAAAAATCCTTGCCGAAACCGGTTTGGTTCAGTGGATAGAGCGTCGGCCTGCAGACAGAAAGGTCCAGGTTTGATTCTGGTCAAGGGCATACATTGGTTGCGGGCACATCTCCAGTAGGGGGTGTGTAGGAGGCAGCTGGTCGATGTGTCTCTTTCATTGATGTTTCTGGCTTTCTGTCCTCCCTTCCTCTTGGTAAAAAATTAATAATATATATATTTAAAAAAAGAGCATAGGTATTTTTAAAAAATCCTTTGGTTTTCCTATCTGAAGGCTTTTGAACACAGTATTTTTGTTGTTATTCAGAAGGTACTCTTGTATTTAAAGTTGAATAAAGCTATATAAATCAGAGTCCTGCTGCCCAGAGATATCAGTGTGTTCGAGGTGATTAATGGAACTACTTGTGGTTCAGGCTATAAACATCCCTGCTAGAGCAACTACTTTATGATAAAGTTAAAACAACACTATACACTATAATCTTTTTTAAAAAATACGTTATTTATTTATTTTAGAGTGAGAGGAAGGAAGAGGAAGAGAGATAGAAACATTGATTAGAGAGAAACATTGACTGGCTGCCTTCTGCACTCCTCCATCTGGGGATATACCCTGACTGGGAATCAAACCAGCAACCTCCCAGTACATGGTTTGACGCTCAACCACTGAGCCATACCAGCTGGGCAACAATGCACACTACAATCTTAAAGGGAATCCTTTTTGTTTTCTTAAACTCGCTTTGATTATTTGATGGTTAATTGGACTGTATAAATGAGGTATCTCTACTAAAAGTGATAATGCCTATTACTCTGCTGGTGAAAAATTATAGTACCACTTCTTCAATCCATTATATTGGCCAGTTTGTAATAACATATTTTTAATTCTTGCTTCCTATTATGTATGGCAGTCTGTATGTCTGTCATAAGGCTCTTTATGACTTGTGTTTCATAAAGCTTTCTAAAATTTGGCATCTATAAAAATATGATGAAGCAACCCTGGCTTGTGTGGCTCCGTTCATTGAGTGTTGTCTCATACACCAAAACATTGCAGGTTTGGGATCTGGGCACATACCTAGTTTTCAGGTTCGATCCATGGTCAGGGTGCAACCTAATGATATTTCTCTCTCTCTCTCTCTCTCTCTCTCTCTCTCTCTCTCTCTCTCTCTCTCTTTCTCTCTCTCTCTTTCTTTCAAAGCAATTTAAAAGGAAAACATTTTTAATGTGATGAAGCAGTATTATTTTAGATGGCTTAATAACCAGTGAAGCCCTAGCCAATTTGGCTCAGTGGGTAGAGCGCCAGCCTGCGGACTGAAGGGTCCTGGGTTCGATTCTGGACAAGGGCACATACCTGGGTTGCGGGCTCAATCCCCAATATGGGGTGTACAGAAGGCATCCAATCAATGATTCTCTGTCATCATTGATGTTTCTTTCTCTCTCTCCCCCTCTCCCTTACTCTCTGAAATCAATAAAAATATATTTTAAAAAATAACCAGTGAAGCTTTTTTATGTTCTTGAATACTATCTGAAAATGGATTAAGATACTAATCTATTTGATATTTTAAACACTCTGCTATTACTTGATTTCATTATAAATCTATCACATATCTAGAAGTATGATAAAATAGGGTTTGACTTATAGAATATGACTTTTTAAAATTAAACCAATGTCATGTACATTTTGTTGTGAAATTTTCATCTGCCTCTTGGAATAATTTTAAATACTAATTGTAGTATAAAACAGTGATGAGTCACTGATGTTAACATACTGGAAGAGATTTTTGTTTATTTTTAAAGAATCCATATTTAGTAAAATTAGAATAATGATTCTCTCGTCAGGATTCTAAATTTATATTTCATTTTATGATTCTCATGCCCAGACTTTAAGGGAGTCAGCTTTAGTTAGCCATTTGGAATAACTCACCAAAGATATTCTAGTCATCTGTGATGTACCTATTTCCTGGAGCTAGACTAGTTTTACATTTAACTTTTAGCTACACTTTTTAGATAAGTTTTTTTTCCCCCTCAACAATATACATTTTTATGATTATTTTTGGTGTTGAAATAAGATTGTATTGCTTCTATAGATTTTCATTTGACAAAATACGTTGCTGTGATAACCTGCAAGTTTCTCCCTTTGCAATTGTTTTTTTTTAGTATGTGGCCCATATTACTTAAGTCAGTTTAATTTTCCTTAGTAATGTTTTTTGAAATTATCTTTACCCTTTAGTTTATAAATAAATTAAATTGCCAGTATTTCTCTTTTAATTAATATTTTGCCAAAAAAGAAATTACTTTTTTCTTTATCTTGATATCCCACCAACATCCCCAGGACTATATAGATGACAAACCTGAGTTACAATTGGTGATGATGAAAAATTAAAGAAATGTCATCTGCCAAATAGATTTTTTATTACTAGAAATATTCAAAAGAAGCTAAGTAAAAGTTAAGGCAGATTAGGTAGGAATTTCTGTGGATGGAAGTTTGTACTGGATGACCTCTAAGATCTTTTCCAATGCTAACATCTTACCATTAATTTATACTGCATGTCCACTATAATTTATATAATAGAGTGAGAAGGAAATCTACTTTATATATATATATATATATATATATATATATATATATATATATATATATATATTATTGAGTTTTTACAGAGAGGAAGAGAGAGGGATAGAGAGTTAGAAACATCGATGAGAGAGAAACATCTATCAGCTGCCTCTTGCACGCCCCCTACTGGGGATGGCTCGCAACCAAGGTACATGCCCTTGACCGGAATCGAACCTGGGACCTTTCAGCCCGCAGACCGACGCTCTATCCACTGAGCCAAACTGGTTTTGGCGAAATCTACTTTTTTGAAAATAAAATAAAACATTTTTGGATTATGAGTAGTTCTGTGTTTACCAAAGCAGTAAGATAGCCTATAATCCTTTAAACATAAATGTTCACATTTGAAATTTTTGTTATAATATTATAATATTTTTAGTTTCTAAAATAATATATTATTATTATTATTATTTTAATACTGTTCATATTATTACAAATGTTCCTCTTTCCTCCCCCCCTCCATTGCTCCCCTCCACCAGTTTCCCACCCCACCCTCTGCCCTTTCTCCACCCCCCATTGTCCTCATCCATAGGTGCATAGTTTATGTTCAGTCTCTTCCCACATCCTCCTCTCCCCTTTCCCCCAAGAATCATCAATTCACTCCCCTTCCATACCTCTGATTCTATTGTATTCAACAGTTAATATTGTTCATCAGTTGTTTCTTTTTAATTTCTTTGGTTTTTAGATTCACTTGTTGATAGTTACATATTTGTTGTTCATAATTTTTATCTTTATTTACTTTCTCTTCCGAAAGAACCCTCTTCAGCAATTCATATACGGTAATTCTGGCTTGGTGGTGATGAACTCCTTTAGCTTTTTTTTATTAGTGAATCTCTTTATCTGGCCTTCGATTCTGAATGATATCTTTGCTGGATAGATTATCTTTGGCTGTAGGTTCTTACTATTCATCACCTTGAATATTTCTTGCCATTCCCGTCTGGCCTGCATGGTTTCTGTTGAGAAATCAGCTGACAATCATATAGGTGCTCCTTTATAGGTAACTACCTGCTTTGTTCTTGCTCTTTTAATGTTCTCTCTTTGTCTTTTGCTCTTGGAATTTTAATTATGATTTGTCTTGGTGTGGTCTTCTTTGGATTCCTTTTATTTTGAGTTCTGTGCGCTTCCTCGACTTGTAAGTCTAATTCTTTCACCAGGTGGGGGAAGTTTTCTATCACTGTTTCTTTCAGTATGTTTTCGATATCTTGCTCTCTCTCATCTTCTGGGACCCCCATAATTCTGATGTTGTTTCGCTTGAAGTTGTCCCAGAGGTTTCTTACATTATTTTCAACTTTCTGGATTCTCTTGCCTTCTTGCTTCTGCGGAAGAGTGTCTTCTGGCTCTTTATGTTCCAAATCTTTGACTTGATTCTTGCGATCTTCCATTCTGTTTTTAGGACTCTGTATAATATTTTTTATTTCAGACAATGTATTCTTTATTTCTTGTTGATCCCTTATTGTTCTTGTTGATCCCTTATTATTTTTAGTTGATCCCTTTTCAAATCCTTATAGGTCTTATCGGCCTTTTCTAGGAAATTCTTGAAAAACCTTATAAGTGTGGTTTTGAACTCTATATCCAGTCTCTTTTTGTCCTCCATTTCTTTTGTTTGTGATCTGTTTCGTTGTTTTGGCATTTTCGCAGTTTCCCTGATGGGGGCAGTTTCCCTGATGGGGCGCAGTTTCAGGGTGGAGCCTATAGCCTTGGCTTCGGTCAGCCCCACCCTATGCGGCTCCTGAGTCTCAGTAATCCCCAGGGTCCTTCAGTACTCGTTGTAAGCACCTCTGAGAGAAAGGTGCCTTTGATTTTCACCTGCTACCAAACAGTCTAGGCTCTCCCCCAGTGAGCCTGGAATTGGGGTTCAGTTCAGTTGGAAGTGGAGTTGGAGGTGGTGTTCAGAGCAGTCCGGAGCTTTTGTCTCCTTCCCGCCAGGGCAATCCCAACCGTCCCTTCTCTGTGTGCAATGTGCGCGCCTCCGGGACCTCCTTTTGCTGTTCCCCTGGGGTTCTGCCTTACAGCCCAGCTCCCTTTGAATGAGCCTGGATCCCCGGGGTCTGGCCTAGAACTGGGGTTCAGAGCAGTCGGAACTTGGTCCCAGCACAGTCCGGAGCCCTTGTCTCCTTCCTGCTAGGGCAATCTGGCAGCAGAGTCAACAGTCCGTCCTCTGCATGCAATGTGTGCGCCTCCGGGGGCTCTGCCTTTCGACTCTCCCCTGGGATTCCGCCTCACAGCCCTGGCTCCCTCTATTTGAGCCTGGGTCCCCAGTGTCTGGCCTAGAACTGGAGTTCAGTGCAGTCGGGTCTGGGGTTCAGCACAGTCGGGGCTTTTATCTCCTTCCCGCTAGGGAACACCAGCCAGGCACTCAGCCGCCCCTCCTCTCTGGCTCCGTCCTCTCTGCGTACTGCGTGTCTCCGTATCTCAGGCTTTTACAGCTCCTCCGCGCTTCCTTCTGGTTTTCTCCTTGCTTCTCGTTGTAGAATTTCCAGTCAGTCGACTTTCCTATAGTTCTGGGTGATGTCCATTTTATATTTTAGATGTATTTTATTGAAATTGTTGTGTGCGCTGCGGCTAGATGTTTGCCTGTGCAGCCATCTTGGATTCTCCTGTGAGCCCGGTTTCTTCAAAAAAAAAAAAAAAAAAAAAAAAAAAAAAATATATATATATATATATATATATATATATATATATATATATATTCCTAAATGTCAAGTTGAATATGAACTGTGTAATCACGGTGTTCTGGATATATATTTAAATTGATTTATTTCTACTTTTTTGATGTAGAGTTCACCAATAAAGCCAGTACCCACGAGGGAGTTTCAAAAAACAGAAGACATAAGAAGATATTTATATCAAAACAGGTTTGAAAAACCAATTCTATTCATTTTTTTCTGTCCTAACACTCAATAAAAAGCATGAAATGATTTTAGTTTTATATAGATCTGTGTATAAAGAAGACATTTAGATACCGTGTGTTTTAGACACTCAGTATTTAGATCTGCATGATAATGTTCCTTTGTGCTCATGTAATAGCAAAACAAGTAAAATTGATTTATTGTTTCTAAATTCAGATTACCTAAAGCATTACCTAAACAATTATTTGATTTGAAGATACCATGTTTCTCTGAAAATAAGACATCCTCCAAAAATAAGACCTACTTATAGGTTTCCTTCTGAGTGAAATATAAGTCATCCCCCTGAAAATAAGGCCCCCCTAGGCTAAATATGAGAGATTTGGTCCACTGATTCTCAAAGAAATGGAGTCACAAGAAATTCACCAGGAAATTGGATTGTTATGATGATGTTCCAGAAGGTAATGACATGATTGTCATCGAATAAATGAGTAAATTCTTGAGACTGTAGGATTCAGTTTGTCTGGTTTGTGTTGACAATTACCGTACTACCGTACCGTATACAGGTAATAAATTTCCTTTATTTCATTTAACAATAAATGTGTACCGTATTCTACTTCATGAAAAAATAAGCCATCCCCTGAAAATAAGACCTAGCGCATCTTTGGGAGCAAAAATTAATATAAGACACTGTCTTATTTTCGGGGAAACAGGGTAGTTAATAAGGTGAGATTTTTGTGGTGACAATCTGGATTTATCCATAAAGAGAGCTAAATGAAATTCTTTGCCTTTGTTTTTTTTTTTCTTCCTCTTCGTTTTTATGAACTCCTAAAGCAGTAGGCTTGGCATACTTATTCTTTTTTTTTCTTTTTTTATATATATTTTTTATTGATTTTTTTTTTACAGAGAAGAAAGGAGAGGAATAGAGAGTTAGAAATATTGATAAGAGAGAAACATCAATCAGTTGCTTCCTGCACAACCCCTACTGGAGATGTACCCACAACCAAGATACATGCTCTTGACTGGAATCGAACCTGGGACCCTTGAGTCCGCAGGCTAACGCTCTATCTATTGAGCCAAACTGGTTAGGGCGGCATACCTAATCTTAAAACAATAGTATATTTAGTATGTCATACATAGTTCTTTACTTCTGCTTGACAGGATGTTATAGTTTAGGGCACTAAGATAGAGAGGGATAAAGAAAATGGGGAGACTAATTAAAGAAATGTATAACTTGGCCTTTTATAGTTTCATCAGTCAGTTCATAGTGATTTAAATTTTGTATCTTTGAAATTTATCTCAAAATGACTTTTTAGTTGCCATGTCTACTTCTACTGAGATGTAGTGTTCTAAGATTACAATTTAGGGATTTCCTATTACATTTTCCCATTTTGAATGGACCTAGACTCAATCTCCTGGCCATGTTAGTTCCTATATTCATCACAAGTAAAGCTCAATATCTCTAGGATTTAGTATAAACCCTCAAGGTGAAAACCAGCTTTTTAGCCCAGTTGCCTTGTGTAATGGTTTCTAATGCTTATGTAACAAATTACCATAAATTTAGCAACTTAAAACAGACCCATTTATTATATCACGATTCTGCCAGGTAAAAATCTGTATAGGATCTCCTTGGTTCTTTGCTTTGAGTCTCAAAAGGCTGAATCAAGGTATTACCTGGCCTGGATTCTTATCTGGAGACTCTGGAGGAGAATCCCTTTCCGAGATTATACAGGTTTTTGGCAGATTTCATTTCTGTGCGGTTGCAGACTAAGGTCCCATTACCTGGTTGGCTATCAGCTGGGAGTCACTTTCAGCTTCTAGAGTCCACCCACATTTCTTAGTTCATCGCTCCTTCTATATCAAGCCAGCAGCAATGGACCAAGTCCTTCTCACATTTTGAATCTCTGATTTCCCTTTCTGCTACATCTCACAAACTATGTTGCCTTGCTCTTCTTTAAGGGTCCATATGATTATATTAGGCCCACATGGGTAATCTCCCCATTTTAGGTCAGCTGATAAGTAACTTTAATTTCATCTGCAAAGTCCTTTCGATGTGCAATGTGTTCACTAGAGTAACACCAGATGTGGGGATAATAGGGGCCAAAAATCTGTATTAAACCTTAATCTAGAGTTCCTGTTTTTATTGATTTTTATAATCTGTGAATTCTTTTATTTTCATGGTACTTTAGCAGTGTGTTTTAAAATACTATTTTATTCAACATTTTAGTTGTTACCATTGGAAGAATTATTCAGAGTGTGTAATCTGTCACAGCTAGACACTGAAGCCATGATTATAATCCTCCCTCATCCACAGGGGATTGGTCCCAGGACCACTTCGGATTCCAAAATGTGCAAGTCTGAGTTTGCTCTCCGTATCCCCAGGTTCCACACTGGGAGATCCAACCAACCATGGATTTAAAATGTTAGTTGAGCCTGGCCAATGTGGCTCAGTGATTGAACGTTGACCCATGAACCAAGAGGTGACCAGTTTGATTCCTGGTCAGGACATGTGCCCGGGTTGTAGGCTCAATCCCAAATAGGGGGCACGAAAGAGTCTGCCAATCCATATTTCTGTCATCAGTGTTTCTGTCTCTCTTCCTCTCCCTTCCTCTCTATCTTAAAAAAAATTTTTTTTTCAATAAAAACATATATTTTTAAAATGTTGGTTGAATCCTGATGCAGAAACCACAGATAGACAGGGCCAACTATATTTTGAATTGTGTGTTTCCAATCACAAGATCTTAATATAGTCTTTGAATGGGAGCTCAATAACCAGTTAAGCTCTCAGATCAATGCATGCAGTTGACCCTTGAAAACCATGGGTTTGAACTGCACAGGTCCACTTATACATGTTTTTTTTTTTTTTTTTTTTTCCCCCTCAATAAATACCTATACTGTTTTTGATTCACATTTGGGGGTCCACTACACCATTTTATATAGGTGACATTAGTATCTGTGGATATTGGTATCGCTGGGGATGGGGGCTAGAGCCAGTTTGCCAGGGATACAAGGGACAGCTAAGTTTGGTGTGCAAAAGTTATACTCGGGCCGAAACCGGTTTGGCTCAGTGGAGAGAGCGTTGGCCTATGGACTGAAAGGTCCCAGGTTCAATTCTGGTCAAGGGCATGTTCCTTGGTTGCGGGCACATCTCCAGTAGGGGGTGTGCAAGAGGCAGCTGATGGATGACTCTCTCTCATCGAGTTTCTAACTCGCTATCTTTCTCCCTTCCTCTCTGTACAAGATCAATAAAATAAAAAAATAAAAAATAAAAAGTTATACTCGGGCCAAAACTGGTTTGGCTCAGTAGATAGAGTGTAGCCCTGCAGCCTGAAAGGTCCGGTCAAGGGCATGTACCTTGGTTGCGGGCACATCCGCAGTAGGGGGTGTGTAAAAGGCATCTGATCGGTGATTCTCTCTCCTCGATGTTTCTAGCTCTCTATCCCTCTCTCTTCTTCTGTAAAGAATCAATAAAATATATTTATTAAAAAAAAAGTTGTATTATACTCGGGCCCAGCCAGTGTGGGTCAGTCGATTCCCAGTCAGGGCATATGCCTGGATTGCAGGCTCGATCCCCGGTAGGGGTTGTGCAGGAGGCAGCCAATTAATGATCCTCTCTCATAATTAATGTTTCTATCACTCTCTCTCCCCTTCACTCTGAAATAAATAAAAACATACATATTTTTTTTAAGTTACATGCAGATTTTTTTTAATGTATTTTATTGATTTTTTACAGAGAGGAAGGGAGAGAGAGTCAGAACATCGATGAGAGAGAAACATCGATCAGTTGCCTCCTGCATACCCCCCACTGGGCATGCACTCACAACCAAGGCACATGCCCCTGACAGGAATCAAACCCAGGACCCTTGAGTCCGCAGGCCGACACTCTATCCACTGAGCCAAACCGGTTTCTGCTATATGCAGATTTTTGACTTTGCAAGAAGGTGGGGGTTGATATTCCTAACTGCCACGTTGATTAAATGTCAACTGTACTTCATTTTTTCAATTAGATATTTGCTTAGTATTTACGTGCTACTTCTGTGTGCCAAGTACTTTTCCAGGTATTTGGAAACAGCTGTAAACTTTAGTCAAAGTTCCCATCCTCATCACGCTTATATGCAAATGGACTGGATAATTAGAACCTACAAAACAACATCACCTCTAACTACTGGCAATTTCAGGCTACCAAGACCCGTATTATTAACCAAAATATCAGGCCTCAAGTTACAGAGACTCAAAGGAATTGAGTCAAACTACTGCTTGCCCATTAGTCCTTGCTGAAAAGAAAGTTGCTTACTTTCTTCTCCCAATTCTCCTTCCCATCCCTTACTCTCCATGTACATTGCTCCCCACCTGCCCCTTCCACATACACATAGTACCTGGAGAATAATAAAGGTAGGGGATAGAGTATGATAAATTGTTAAGTATTTTATAATTATTTGCCACGGTGGATTAAATAAATGTAAAGTCAAAACTAACAAAAATTATTGTTTTTGAAAGTATTTACTTATTTAAATGTCATTTTAGTTCAGGAGAGGTGATAGTATCACGCTAAGTCTTGTAAAGTTTATTAACTTATATTGGAAGCAATATAGAATGAAAAACCATTTGGCTAATAATCATAGTTTAAAATTTCAGGTCCTAAATGTCAAAAAGTCACTGTTGCAACATTGTTAGTTTTAAAGAGATAGATGAGTAAGACAGATGAGAGACTTGAAGCACCAAGTCCAGTTCAGGAAAAAGATAAATACCAAACTAAAAATTAACACTGATAAATCTGAGAAGCAAGTCTTACTATTTTTTAAGCATTAAATCAGGTTTCATCATTTTCTTGAAAATAAAATCAAAAGTATCTTTACTTTTGCTCTTAAAATTGCTTTGTCAATTGAAAATGGAGTCGGAGTTCTTTGCAAGTACAGTTACCAGGTTCTGTAGTATTCCAGATGTCTGTTGATAAATTACTTTGTATATAAAAAGATCTCCATTTATATGTATCTTGTTTCAATCATGGTAGTAAAGAAGATAACATTTATGCTATAAAAAAATGATACTGTTTGAAAGTGATCTCAAATAATTGTATTATCAGCATTGGCTGATCACAGACAGTTGTTAGCTGTCTATAACATGATCAGTGATATCATCATGAGAAACATGAGTTGAAGACATCAGGTAGTCCTGTAGCTTAATTTAATGACTTGGGCTCAAGTTTACAACATTTATTTAGCCTTTAAGTGCTCACTAGACAGTTTGCCTGCTGGTTAATAGAAAGCTACATTAACAATGAAGTTTCACTTGTCTTTTATGTATCTTTCTCTTATCAAAGAGGATTTTTTTCTTTCTCCTTTTTCTTTTCTGGGTCAGGGTTCCAGTTGGGCCACTTTCTTCACTGTCACCAAGTCAAAATCAGGTAAAAAAAAATGTTCCATTTTAGTTTTTATTATTTTTAAACTAAACTGGTTTTTCCTTTTTTATAATACTTAAGTTACTATTAATTGCCAGATATCTGTGAACTTCACTACCTGTCTCCTCAAACATACAGTTAATATAATATGTACACCTGATACTTGCTAACTGTTTTTAGGTACCAGATAGAAAATAAATCTTTATCCATATGATGGCTTTATTGTATACTAGTGGCGCGGTGCATGGGGACATAGGGGGATCCCTCAACCCAGCCTGCACCCTTCCCAATTGGGGACCCCTTGGGGAATGTCCAACTGCCGGTTTAGGCCCGTTCCCTGTGGGATAGGGCCTAAACCGGTAGTTGGACATCCCTTTTGCAATCTGGGACTGCTGGCTTCTAACCTCTCATCTGCCTGCCTGCCTGCCTGATCATCCCTAACCACCTCTGCCTGCATGCCTGATCACCCTTAACCTCTCTGTCTCTCTACTGATTGCCCCTAACTGCTCTCCCCTGCTGGCCTGATCACCCATTACTGCCTCTGCCTGCCTGATTGCCTCTAATTGCCTTCCCCTGCCTGGCCTGATCTTTCCCCCAATTGCCCTTCCCTGCAGGCCTGATCTCGCCCCCAATTGCCCTCTCCTGCAAACCTAACTGCCTCGGCCCCCACCACCATGGCTTTGTCCAGAAGGAAGTCAGACATCTGGAAGATGGCCGGTTGACCCATTCTAATTAGCATATTACCCTTTTATTAGTATTGATTATATAGGATAGGATTGCTTAAATGGGGGACATGGGGAAGCCTTTTTCAGCAGGAGGTGATGCTCTTGGTAGACAAAAATACATAATCCCTTTATCTAGACTGATAGCCAACAATATGCACTATACTGCCAAACCAGTCATTAAAAAATTGAACCGCTTTCTTATACCTTATACCAAATAGCTATTGCCCTTAAAACTCCTCCTCAGACCCCACCTTAGGTTCTGCCTTTGCAGTTCACCCAGATTTGATTTTGATTGGTCAGTCTATGTCAATCAGTGTCAAAAGCTCCACCTCCTAGGCAGCCATTGGCTCCTTGCAGTTCTCCCAGATTTGGTTCTAATTGGTCAGTTTCTATGCCACTCAGCATATCTGGGCCTGCTCAAAGAGGCAGGGCTGATCAGCAGCTGCCCCAGGCTGCTGGTGAGTGTGCTGAACTGCTGACCTCTTGAAGAGAGAGAGAGAAGCGCAGCTGCTGGCAAGACCCGGGGAGAGAGAGAAAGGGAAGGGCTGATTAGCAACACAGAGGCTGTGGATCAGACCCTGCTTTTCTCTCTCCTGGCCTCTCTAGCAATCGTGGCAGCTGCTGATCAGCCCCGCCTCTCTCTCTCTGAGAGGTCAACAGTTCAGCCCACTCACCAGTCCCCACTCATCCAAGCCCACTGCATGTGCAACCTGGTGTTCGGTCGTCCCTTCAGTCGTTTTGGGCGTTACAAACCCTGGCTCTTTATATATCATATATTATAAAGAGGTAATATGCAAATTAACCCTCATGTCCTAACAGGATGGCTGTATATCACCAGGCATGCAGGGGGTTAGTGAGGAACAACCAAACGATTAAACAGGCAGGCTGTGTGGGGCGACCAGGCTGGCAGGGAGCACAGTGAGGAGTGAGCAGGCAGGCAGGGGGGGGGCAGTTAGGAGTGACCAGGGTGACCAGGCCGCCAAGTGGGGGCAGTAAGCGGTGACCAGGTCAGCGGTGGGGGAGAGTTAGGGGCAACCAGGCAGGCAGGTGAGCAAGTAGGAGCAATTGGTCCAGGATTGGGAGAGGGATGTCCAGATTGGATAGTGTGCAGGCTGGGCTGCATGAATTTCATGCACCAGGCCTCTAGTATACACTAATCCTATCTAATAAAAGAGTAATATGCAAATTGACCATACTTCTGTCACACCCACAAGCCACACCCATGAACCAATCAGGAACAAATATGCAAATAAACCTAATAAGATGGCTGCTGCCACAGAGAACAGAAGGGAGGTTTGGGTTTCCCCAGCAATGGAGGAAGCCAAGCTTTCCACCTGACCTTGCCGGCCTAGACCTCCACTCAGTACTACAAAGTTTGAATTATAGAAGGTAAATAAATCCCAACAGAAATGGTGGCAGCCATGGAGCTGTAAGAGCAGGAGGCTAGGGTTGCCCTTGTCAGTGGAGGAAACCAAGTTTCTGCAGCCCTGGCCAGCCTAGGCCTCCACTCCAGGCTACAAAGTTTCAATTGTAGAAGATAAATAAATTCCAGATATTGGGTGGGGGCTCAGCCTGCAAACCACCACAGGCCCCTCGCCTAGGCTGCCCCATACCCCAAAGGGAACCCCACCCTAATTCAGGACACACTTCAGGGCAAATCAGCTGATCCCCATCCATGCATCAGGCCTCTATCCTATCTAATAAAAGAGTAAAATGTAAATTGACCATCACTCCAACACACAAGATGGCTGCCCCCAAGTGGGCAAAGATCCTGCACCCATGTGGACACATGATGGCCACCACAAGGAGGCCAGCAGGGGAGGGCAGTTGGTAGGTACCAGGCCTACATGGGAGGGCAGTTGTGGGCATTCAGGCCAGCAGGGGACGGCAGTTGGGAGGGACCAAGCCTGCAAGGGAGGACAGTTGGGAGCGATCAAGCCTGTAGGGGAGGGCAGTTAGGGTGATCAGGCCTACAGGGAAGGGCAGTTGGGGGGGGGGGAGGCCTGCAGGGGAGAGCAGTTAGGGGGGACCAGGCCTGCAGGGAAGAGCACTTAGGGGCAAACAGACTGGCAGGGGAGCAATTAGACATCAATCAGCCTGGCAGGGGAGAGGTTAGGGGGTGTTTAGACTGGCAGGCAGAAGCAGTTAGGGGCAATCAGGAAGGCAGACAGGCGAGCAGTTGGGAGCCAACAGTTCTGGATTGTGAGAGGGGCCCCAGATTGGAGAGGTTGCAGGCTAGGCTAAGGGACAGTCCCACCTCCCTCAACCCCCGGGCACAAATTTTATTAAAAGAAATAAAAGGGTAAGATGCAAATTGACCGTACCTTTGTGACCCATCAACCAATCAAGAGTGAGTATGCAAATTAACCCAACAAAGATGGCGCTGAGTGGCCGGGGAGGGGCAGGATGCAGGCATTCTGCACTGCCCCAACCACTCCAGGGCTCTGGGCAGTATGGGAGGCGGAAAGGCAGCTCTGGCCCAAGCGAAGGCGGTACCCGCAGCCAGGGCAATGAAGGCCCATTCTTTTTCTTTTTCTTTTTTCTTTTTATTTTTTTATTTTTTTAGAGGTGCAAGTAACTTTTATTTTTAAAATATTTGGTCGGTATCTAAAATCTACACAATACACAGATACATAAAGTAGGTGACTTGCAGGTGGCCTAATCTGCATGAATTTTCCAGAGGACTATTTATTGTTTGAGTCTCTAGGCTTTATCCCAAACGAAGACACACCAGCTTGATTTATTTTTACTCCCCCCACCCTTCTTTATGAGGATCCTTCCCTAGAAAGAAATTAGGCTGTCAGGCAATCACCGAAGAAACTTCGAAGTCCCACAGCTAAACCAAGCCCGGAGGATTCTTTTCTAGTCCGCTCTCTTTCGGCGGAGGGATACAGGAGAAAAAAATTTCCAGCAAATTTGCATAGGGACACGCTAGGGGGGCAGAACTTAATAGAAAATCTGAAGCAGGCGCGGCTAATCATTCCAGTGCCGCCAGCTTCCGTGTGGGGGCCAGCTTCCGTGCGGGGGCCAGCTTCCGTGCGGGGACGTCTGCCGCTCTGGAAGGCGGCAACTGGGTGAGGCGACGAGCCACGTAACCGCCGGGCGCTCACTGGTTCAGACTGTCAGACTGTCGCCGTGGTGTCTGCATCCGAAGCTGGTTGCCGCTGCGGCCGCCTGGAATTGTGGGGGTTGTGTCTGCCCTTCAGCTGCCCGGCAGGAAGCCGAAGGTAGGGGCGGTGAGGGCCGTCCAGCCCCGCAGATGGGCGGGGGGCTCCGAGCACTGCCCAGCCTCTCCCCCGCCCATGTGAAGGCCCATTCTTGCATGAATCTTCATGCATTTGTCCTCTAGTATAGATAATAAAAGGCTAAAATGCAAATAGACCAAATAGTGGAACAACCGGTCACTATGATGTGCACTGACCATCAGGGGGCAGGCGTTCAATGCAGGAGTTGCCCCCTCGTAGTCAGTGCACCGGGCCTCTAGTAGTACACAGTGCAAAAATGAGAGGAAAAAAAAAGCAAAGTTGAAGTTGGGTCATTAGTAGTTCCCTAAATGGATAAGTCAGTCTTTATTCCCACTTGCATATGCAAACTGGTTTTTGTTTCAGCTATCACATACAGACGTAGACCTTCCCCAGAGAAGAGAGCACTTAGTAGAGCGCGCTAGGAGAGAGGCCCAGCTTGCCGCCCTACAGTGTGAGGAGGAGAAAACAAGGACCAAGCAGATTCAGAGAGATGCTGTCCTGGACTTTGTCAAAGTGAGTCCTTTGAATTCATTGAATGATATTCCTCAAGTTTCTTAGAAGTGTTTGTTTGTTTTTGCTGAAGCTATCAGTTTTTATTATCTTAATTAAATGGTTGACTTTTTTTCCTCATGTAAGGAATATTGAGTAAATACTACTGGTGTAGTTTTTTCCTATTTGTGATTAGATTGATTGTTCTCGTGTAGATAGGCCTGAAGACAATTAGAAGTTATGATCTTGCTCTTCAAACAGCAGTCTCTTCCTCTTAATTACCGATCACTTTATTATCCAGCTGCCATTCTCTCAATCTCTAGTGCATTAGTTATGATAATGAAAGAGCCTTGCAAATATAAACTGTTATCTAACCTATCTCTAATTTTCTCACTTTTCCTAATACCAAAAATTTGAGAGATTCACAGGCCTTTTTAAAAAAGAAAGAAAGAGTTTCTTTAAAAAAAAGACAGACTGGTTCCAAACCCTACTTTATGACCACGATAATAATGGCTAACTCATACTGTGTCCTGAGTGTTGTTCTGTGCATTATTTTTGATATTTTTAAATTAATTTTGAGAGAGAAACATCACTGTGAGAGCAAAACATTCATGGGTAGCCTCCTGCACACTCCCTCCTGGGTATTGAGTCTGTAACCGGGGCATGTGCCCTGCTGGAAATTGAACTTGTGACCTCTTGGTGCATGGGACAGCACTCAACCAACTGAGCCACACTGGCCAGGCTATGCTTGACTTTTGGAAAGTTACTGAACTATTTTGTGCCTTTAGTTTCCTTATACATGTAACATTGAACTGTTAAATATTAACTATTTCAGAATTATGGGTCCATCTAATACTGTACTACTATGGTGAGCATTATACACCCTACCATCACAGTAGATTTAAAATATTATAAGAGAGATTTCAAGAAAAGCATCATTATATCTTATACATAAACTAGAGGCCCGATGCATGAAGATTGATGCAAGAATGGGCCTTCCTTCCCCTGGCTGCTGGCACCGCCTTTGCTCTGCCAGAGCCGCCTTTCCTTCTTCCCTTCTGGGACGGTGCAGAATGCCTGCGCCATTGCCATGGCAACAACACAAGCCTTCCACCCCCCTGTACCCCCCTCGGCCTATATTTGCAAATTAACCTGCCATCTTTGTTGGGTTGATTTGCATACTCAGTCCTGATTGGCTAGTGGGCATTGCAAAGGTACGGTCTGTTTGCATCTTATTCTTTTATTAGTTTAGATGAGTAGGGGAGGGAATCCCAAAGCAAGAATTTGAGGCTAAAAATGATGGTTTTAATACGAGTCTAGCATTGGGAAAAGAATGTAGGATTTGGAGTCAGAAGACATAAATGCAAATCTCAGTTTTGCCACTTAAAACTTTACAGCCTTGCATATGTCACATAACCTCTCTTATTCTCAATTTTCTCATCTCTAAATGATTATGATGTTTGTTTCACAAAGTAAAAAGAAGAATCACTTGAGAGATACTGTACATAAGAACACATTGTAAAGCACTGGCTATACAGATGTTATATGTTTTTATCTGACATAATAACAGAAATTAGCAAATTGGGAAAAAGTCGGTTGGTTTGGAAAATTGTGAGCTTGTTTCTGGATGTGTTGAGCATGAGGTGAAAGTGCAGTTTCCAGGTAGAGTAGTGTCCTCAGGCGGTTGAAATGCAAATGTGAAATTTGCTGATGGTTGAGAGCGCAAGCTGTTAGCATTAGAGTGATATCTAAGCCATTAGAGAAAGAGAATGATTTCAGTATGAAAATGTAGTGAGAGATCACTACTTTGTGAATGTTTGTATGCATGTGTATATAAAAAACATAGTTATAAAATTTTCTATGTATAGATGTTTATAGACATGAAAATACTGTTTGTTATTTTATTGCCTTTCCTCATTTCAATTGTAAGCTATTTCAGGGAAAGAACAATATCTTCTAACCAGTAAATCTAGAAAAATGTTATACATAAGAAATACCAAATATGATTATTTTAGTAAATAGCATTTATCATTTCTAGTGTTTCAGCTTCTAACCAATTTCCCTTTTTTGGGGATGGGCGTCTGTAGCAGAAAACCTCACACAGTCCACAAAAACAGCAACACTCCTTAGATGGTGAGGTAAGTCTTTATAATCACCTTTATTTTGGAATTTTTTATTGCAATGGAAATGAAATGTTTGACATGTGCTTTCAGTGATCAAAATATTGCTATTTTCTCTTTTTCCCCTCACAAATTTCTTTTCATTGGATGGAAGAAGACACAAGCCAGGGAGTTTATCAGAATCTGTAGATCAGAGGGTTTTAAAAGTATACACATCCATCTGGAGATTATTTATTTCCTTCCCTATCCCCACCAGAGGGATCATCTTCCTCATCCACCAAGCATGACACATAGTGAGAGTCCCAGAGGGGGATCCGGCATGGCTGACTGGTGTCAGTATTAAATAAAAAAGACTACATAGTATTTTCAACCTCATTGCTCATTTCCTAAGCATGTATGTTATTTATCATACTTGTATACTTGTACACATAAGTTAACACTTCGTTTTTTCCCCTACATTTCCTTCTTGTTCGTCTTTCTAGAGAATTCATTATCTAGAAATTAAAGCTTTTCAGGAAAATAACAGTTCTAAAATTTTCAATTATACTTTTGTTTTGTCTGAGAAAGGTAATACAGAGATACCTAAACTAGAAATCATGACTCTTGAGTTGATTGGGTTATTTTTGTTACTGGCTCACTGACTGAGAAATTCTTCATGTGACTGCACCATCTGTACTTCAGCTTTCTCTTCTGTGAACAAAGAATAATCCCTGTTCCCTCTTTGCTTTAGAAAGTTTATAGGCAAATAAGATCATATTTGAAGTTATTTAACCTCTTTGGAAGAGAATCATTACTCAAAACCAACTTATTAGCTCTTATGGTATGTGAATCAAAATGATATTGAATGCGGTCCTATATGTTAGCATCTTCACAATTATGTCTTAATATGGCTCTTTGCTTGTGTATTTGTGAAATATGTCATGTGTTTGCAGTTTGTTTTGACATTGTTTGCACAGTTTGTTTTGACATTGTTTGCAGTTTGTTTTGACATTGCTTCATTTTTTCCACCTCTCCAGTGTCCCTTCCCATCCAGAAGGTCTCAACACACTGATGATAGTGCCTTGTTAGTGGTAAGAGCCTTGCACAAAATGGAGTTTTAAATTGCTGTGTCTAGAGATTAGAGAATAGCGATTGTATTTTTCATTCAGAAATAATCTCAATGTCATAAAACATATGGGGCATCATTACTAAATGCTTTACAAAATAGCTTGAACTGTTTCCCTACATTACTATTCATGATTTATCCAGTGGTCCAGTGTTCTGCAGCTATGATTAAAATATCTTGGTTAATGTTGCAGATGTAAACCATTTGCATTGTGGACCATATTGGCTTTGTATGTGTGTTGGGAGTTTTTTAAATGTCATTTCTAATTCCAGGTGCACTTATTTTATTAATAATCAATTTAACTCATGAGTCACCTGTGTGTTAAATGGGTTTTTTATGATGCTAATTATACAGCTGTGTATTTAACATTCTATTTTGTCATTTCTCTTAAGCTACTGAAAATCCCAAACCTGAAAAAATTACTTACATCTCCATGCCCATTTTTCCTTTCAAGGGAAACATTAACTTGGAATGCTATCTACTGATCCTTTTTAACACTGGTTTACTTTTATTGCCTGTTTCATCAGCCAAAATGCAGTATATTATGAGAACTTTATTGAAAGTTTTATTTTTATTAGCCTTGAAAGATAATTCTAACCATTTACATATTGCTTTCCCCATCATGTTTTATGTTCTTTTTTCACAGTAGTATTGAAAACTAGCAGTTTAAAAATCTGCTGTGTATGTCAACTTCTGTCTTATGTGTTAGTAACTGCTGCCATTGTGCCTACTATTGCATGAACTGCATACTTCAGCAGGAGAGTCCTAGTATGTTAACTTCCATTGTCTGTCCAAATTTCTGTGTGTTCTGCAGTCATCATTTCCTTTGAGAGATAAAGCACATTTTAACTGGGCAGTTTTATAGATAAATGTAACCACCAATTTCTGAGTTTTAGTGGAAATTTATTACATGAGAAACAACTAATAATTTAAATCAATGCAGAGATATTGAGAGCCTTTGATGGTTCAGACAGCTTACCAGAATTATCTATTTTCTCCTCACAGCAACCTTAAGGTTAGTTTATCACCATTTTATAAATGATTACTGAAGCACAGACACCAGTGTGTCTTGTCTAGAATGTAACTTGCCAAAGGTCACATAGCTAGAAAGAGCCAGACTGGATTTAAGTCTAGATTTGGCTGATTGGGGAACCTGCATTAAACATCATGCTGTATTGCCTCCCACACTATAATTGAAAACAATTTTGGAAACCAGAGATGAGATTTAAGGACATATTCTATCCAATAAAAGAGTAATATGCAAATTGACCGTCACTCCAAGACACACTATGGCTGCCCCCATGTGGACACAAGATGGCCGCCACAAAATGGTCTGCAGGGGAGGGCAGTTGGGGGTGACCAGGCCAGCAAAGGAGGGCATTTGGGGGAACCAGGCCTGTAGTGGAGGGCAGTTATGGACAATGAGGCAAGCAAAGAGGTTAGTTAGGGGTTACTGAGCCAGCAGAGGAGGGCATTTGGAGGAGATCAGGTCTGCAGGGGAGAGCAGTTGGGGAAGACAAGGCCAGTAGAGGTGGGCAGTTGGAGGGGACCAAACCAGCAGGGGAAGGCAGGTGGGGAGGGGGCAGCCTATAGGGGAGGGCAGTTAGGGCTGACCAGGCTTGCAGGGGGGGGGGGCAGTTTGGAGGGACCAGCCTGCAGGCGAGGGCAGTGGAGGGGACCAGGCTAGCAAAGGAGGGGAATTGGGAGGGAACAGGCCTACAGGGGAGGACAGTTGGGGCAGCCAAGCTGGCAGAGGAACAGTTACGTGTCAATCTGGCTGGCAGGGGAGTGGTTAGGGGTGATTAGGCTGGCAGGCAAGAGTGGTTAGTGGCAATTAATTAGGCAGAAGCAGCCAGCAGTCCTGGATTGTGAGAGGGTGTCTGACTGCTCATTTAGGCCCAATCTCGGTGGGATCTGGCCTAAACAGGTGGTCAGACATCCCTAAAGGGGTCCCAGATTGGAGAGAGTAAAGGCTGGGCTGAGGGACATCCCTCCCCACCCCCATTCCCACCCCCACCCCCGTGCACACATTTTGTGCACTGGGCCTCTAGTAAAGGGATCCCTCAGCCCTCTCTGCCTTCTCTCACAATCCAGGAGTCCTCAGGGGCAGGAGGTGACCCGGTAATCAGGGGAAGGTGACGCCCCATCACACATCTGCTGCTGCCACTGCCGGCAGCACAAGCTTCAGCCTGCCCTGATTACCTGGGTGGCCCTGGGTGACTGGGCAGCCGTCATCCAATGCTTGCCTGTGCCTTGGGCTGGCCCTGGGCAGCTGGGCAGCCTGCATTTGAGGCTTGCCTGCACCTCAGGTGTCGGCTGGGTAGCCACCATCCAAGGCTTGCCTGCACCTTGGGCCAGCCCTGGGTGGCTGGAGGGCTATAAGGACGGGGGGACTCCAGAGGCAGGCGCCCTGGCAGAACTGAGGGGACTGGGCACTGCCATCTTGTAGCTGTGGACGCTGTCATCTTTGAGGGTGTGGCACTCAATTAGCATATTCCCTCCTTATTGCTAGGTGCCGCCATCTTTGTGAGGGTGTGATGATCACTTAGCATATTCCCTCTTTATTAGATAAGATAAATCTGAGTGCCCAGACTTTTTTGTCAAGGAAAAAGTGGGATTTGAAACAATACAAGTCCCCTTAGCATGAAATTTGAAATGGCCTTTAGCCATTTCAAAATACATACACTTGTATTTTAGTTATCAGTATTCATGTCTCCCATAATGAGATGGCCTTTACTCTTTCTCCCATCTTGGAGCCTGAGGAGGCCTGCTTGGAACAGGGATCCCATAGCAACAAACGTGACTGGACACTGTGGTCCAAGGCCATTTCTCTGGCCATCAGTGGGGTCTCCAGAACCAGGGGGCCCGCACAGCTCTTCTTGAAATTGAAGGTGTTTATGCTTGAGGTGAAACTGAATGCTCTCTAGGCAAGAGATGTACTTAATGTGTACAAACTAAAGAATAACACACTGTAACTTCTGGTGGCAAACCGAACCAAACCAAAGTAATCTGGGGAAAGTTGACTTGTGCTCATGGAAACAGTGTCATGGTTGGATCTAAATCCTGAAGTAATCTCCTTGCTAATAAGGCCATTGGACACAGAATCTGTGTAAGGCTGTACCCCTCAAGGATTTAAACTTATTGAAGAGCAAAAAAATAAAATGGATTTGTTCTCTTGTTTAAACAGATGGGGGGGGTGGTGCCAAGAGCCATGTCTCACATATTTTTGTGTGCCAAATAGTGTCCAACACTGCAAAAAAAAAAAAAAAAAAATCACATTTTATTTTTTTAAATTATTTTTAACATACATTAGTTTTAATTGATTTGATAGAGGAAAGAAGAAGGAGAGAGAAAGAAACATCAATGATGAAAGAGAATCATTGATCTGTTGCGTTCTGCATGCCCCCCACTGGGGATAAGTATTAGTAATATTTAATGTCAGTTGTACTCACATTCTCTTGGAGCTGCTCTTCAGGTTTCTGTTGCTTTCATCTGTGTCCCATCTGCATCTATATCCCATCTCTAGATACTTTCTCTCCCTTCCACTCCTTTTTTTCTTCTTTGCCAAAAATAATGGCTTTAGCCCTTTTATATTTGAAATTGACAGTAATTCTAGTACATTTGTGGTAGTGTCACCAAAGGAAGTATGCATGAGGCCAAAAGAGGTAAAGAATTATAAATTTACTAGGGGCCCAGTGCACAAATTTATGCACCTTGAAAGGAATTGTGGGCTGCAGTGGGCACAGGGGCAGATCTCAGCTCATCCTCTGCACTCCCACCTGGCCCCTCCTGCTGCTGCCCCTTGGTCCTCTGTCTGCCAGCAGCCCCACTCCTACTGCAGCCACTCTCACATGCTAATGGCTCTGGGCACTGCTCAAACCCGCACACAGCGTGGAGTAATTGGTGCTGGCACCAGCAGTGGATGCAAGCAGGGCCGGTGCCGTGAGTGGGTGCTAGTGGCAGCTACTGCCCTCGTTGCCCCTCAGGAGCAGGGGGAGGTAGAAAAGTCCTAAGGGAAGATCGGGGCCGGCAGCTGCCGCTCACACCTGCTGACGGCGCTGAGCATTTGGGGCCTGCAGCCGCCAGACACTGACAACGGGTGTGAGTGGCAGCTCCAGCACCTGCCATGTTCCGCACACACCCTCTGGTGGTCAGTGCACGTCATAGTGACTGGTTGTTCAGTTGTTCTGCCATCCAGTCTATTTGCACATTAGTCTTTTATTATATAGAATTAAGTTATCTGGAAACCAGATGGCTGAGCCCCAAAATGGCACCAGAACCTAGGGATGGGGAGACAGAGGTTTTAAGGACTAAGTGGGCTTTTCTGGCTGGGAATTCTCTGGGGAGGTCCAGACCTCGGGCAAGTCAGAGGATAAAGTTACTGGTCTTAGCAAATGGAATGTGGTCTAAGTGAAAGGGAATATCGGTTGGGAAATTATCTAAAGATCAGTTTCCCAGGGGAGGAGGTATGGATTCACTTATCTGACCAGACCTAACAATTTGAGTATAAGGAGTCCCAGGAAATCTCAACAGGTAAAGTATACACATTGTATTACTGTTGTTCTTTAGTACATTTCTTCACTTTTATCTGCCTTAAGATAGATTATGCTGTATTGTATATGCTACATGCTTTGGGGTGGGGTGGGTGGGGTGAGGGAAGACATTGCTATTAACTCTCATTAAAAATAGTTGTATTTTAGCCAAAACCAGTTTGGCTCAGTGGTAGAGCGTCGGCCTGTGGACTGAAAGGTCCCAGGTTCGATTCCCGTCAAAGGCATGTACCTTGGTTGCGGGCACATCCCCAGTAGGGGGTGTGCAAGAGGCAGCTGATTGATGATTCTCATCGATGTTTCTAACTCTCTATCCCTCTCTCTTCCTCTCTGTAAAAAATCAACAAAATATATATTTTTTTAAAAATAGTTGTATTTTATTGACCATCTACACATCTTTATTTTCTAAACACCCGCATGTGTTCTTGTTCATCTGTCCTACGATTCAGATATTTATGTTCCTAATTTAAATTTCTTAAAATTATTCAACTAATAAAGTCTTTAATATCATTAAGCCTTTGGCATTTTGTTGTTTTAATAGGTACTGTCTTATACAACATCCTTTGTGAAAGCTGTCTTTGATTTCCATCCATCACCAAATGAAAAAATTATCATGCTTTGAGCAGCTTTTATCTGTAATCAAAATTATATACAATAAATACTAACACTATCTCTAATTAGTTACATGTAGGGTGGTGAGTGAATAGAGGATTTAAAGAAAAGAACTTGCTCATAGGTAGAAATGAAATGCTGGTTCATCCTTAAGGTGTGATGCAGAATTCTCATGTTCTGTCTTTTCACATCAGAACTATTAAATATATTACATCTAATTTGGATTTATTTTGAAAAAATATTCTTTCATGCTGGTTCTGCTCAATTAAAATGACCTCTTGACTGGACTTTTTTTTCTTCTGTCATGGGAACACTCAGAACTCGTTAGTTTCAAGGCTATTTTGCTAAAATAATCACACATGATGTTCTCAGTTTTATTTCTAAACTAGAGGCCTAGTACATGGATTCATGCACTGGCAGGGTCCCTCAGCCTGGCCTGCAGGGATTGGGTTGAAACCAGCTCTCTGACATCTCCTGAGGGGTCCCGGATTGGGAGAGGGTGCAGGCCAGGCTGAGGGACCCCAATGGTTCATAAATTCGTGCACTGAGCCTATAGTATGCATATAAGATATTTGGTTAATCTCTTCCCGCCCTCCCCCTTACCACCTTCCTTCTGAGATTCATCAGTCTGTTCCATGTTTCCATGCCTGGGGTTTCCGCTCCTGCGGTGAGCGTCTGTCCCCTAGTGGTCAGTGTGTGTCATGGCTACTGGTCAGTCGGCCAGTTGCTTAGGCTTTTTAAAAAATTTTATTTACAGAGAGGAAGGGAGAGGGATAGAGAGTTTGAAACATCGATGAGAGAGAAACATCGATTATCTGCCTCCAGCACAACCCCTACTGTCGATGTGCCCACAACCAAGGTACATGCCCTTGACCTGGGTCCCTTCAGTTCGCAGGCCAATGCTCTATCCACTGAGCATTGGCCTGCGAACTGGCCAAACCAGTTAGGGCAGGCTTTTATATATATGGAGAGGGTTACTCCCCCCCGCCCCCCGCCCTTATTCTTTCTGCACTACTAATATCTTAGTACACCATTTGAAAGTTTGTAAATGATCTTTCTTTTTCTGCTTGTCTGCCTGTCTTTTTTTTTTTTTTAAGATTTTTAAAGATTTTTTGATATTAAGAGAGAAGGGAAGGAAGAGAAAGAAACATTGATGTGAGAGTAAGATATCGATAGATTAGCTGCCTCCTGCATGACACCCCTTACCCCCACTGGGGATCTAGCCCGCAGCTGGGGCCTGTGCCCTGACAGGATTCAGACAAGCAACCTTTTGATTCATCAGATGATGCCCAGCCAAATGAGCTACACTGGCCAGGACCTGCCTAACATTTTGCTAACATAAATCCTGCCTTTTCTTTCTCTTTTGAAATGTAGTTGCTGTCAGGGTTGAAGCAAGCAGGCTGTGCTGGTACCCTGCCTCACTCTTCTGCCTTCACGCCCCTCAAGGTATCTTTTGTTACTGTGATTTTCCGGGAACTTTGTGGGGTGGTATGTGTTGAGATCTTAACTTTTCCAATGGATTAGTCTAACAGTAAGCAGTCTGGCATCTAAGATTACATGAAATGTACTTAAACTATTTGAGTTTAACATTAATTTCTTTTTTTTTTTAAATATATTTTTTATTGATTTTGTACAGAGAGGAAGGGAGAGAGATAGAGAGTTAGAAACATCAATGAGAGAGAGTCGATCAATCAGCTGCCTCCTGCACACCCCCCACTGGGGATATGCCCGCAACCAAGGTACATGCCCTGGACCGGAATCGAACCTGGGACCTTTCAGTCCCCAAGCCGACGCTCTATCCATTGAGCCAAACCGGTCTTGGCTAACATTAATTTCACTTGAAGTTTTATCATACCAGAAACAGTCATAAATTCTTTATAAATATCATTCTCATTTTTAAAAATATATATTATATTGATTTTTAACAGAGAGAAAGGGAGAGAGATAAAGAGCTAGAAACATCGATGAGAGAGAAACATCAACCAGCTACCTCTTGCACAGCCCCTACCGGAGATGTGCCCGCAACCAAGGTACATGCCCTTGACCGGAATCGAACCTGGGACCTTTCAGTCCACAGACTGATGCTCTAACACTGAGCCAAACCGGCTTCGGCTGTTCTCATTTTCTTATCATTAGTTTTTCTTTTGTCGTGAGTTAGTTTATTTTGACTAATATGTAATATCAAATTTACTCTGATACTACTGTACATGCAAAGCAATTTGAGTTCCAGACCTCAAACTATTACTGCCGAAACCCTCTGCAGTGGCTCTGGAGATCCGTGTTGGTAAATAGTTTTGCAGCTACTCGGCCACTGCCATTTGCTTATGTATTATCTGTGGCTGCTTTTGTGCTTAGCAGCACACTTGGAATAGTTGTGAAGGAGATCATCTAATCTGGAAACCTAAATAAAGAACCTGTAGGGTATTATTTTTTAAAGGCCCATAGGGATGGTAATTCTATCTTTGTTATCATATGACACATAAGAGATGATTAATAATCCTTACTGTCAAGATCCTCTCTTTTTCTAACTTCTATCTGTCCTCCTGTGGCTTATGTTTATTTCTTTCTAGAGTGGAGATTTTCTAGTAAATAGCAGTCTTCAAATATTCTTTTTTTTTTTTTTTTTAATAAATCTTTGTTCAGATTATTACTGGTGTTCCTCTTTTTTCTCTCCCCATAGCTCCCCTCCACCTGATTCCCCTCCCCACCCCATCCCCTTACCCCCCACCACTGTCTTCATCCATAGGTGTAAGATTTTTGTCCAATTTCATCCCTAAGACCCCCTTCCCCCTGAGAATTGTCAGTCCCCTCCCTTTCTATGTCCCTGATTCTATTATACTCATCAGTCCATTCTGTTCTTCAGATTTTTTATTCACTTGATTTTTAGATTCACTTGTTGGTAGGTATGTATTTTATGTCTTTTTGTTGTTCATAGTTTTTACCTTTACCTTTTTCTTCTTCTTCCTCTTCTTAGAGAATACCCTTCAGCATTTCATTTCATTAGAAGTTCAGATATTCTTTATATTTGAAAGTTATTATGATGTCATCCTTGTCTTATCCTTAAATAAACTCTGATCCTTTTACATGCTTTTCCCAGCCTTAGGAACTTTCACAAGTTCTCTGCCTTTCATTTTGGCTCCACTGTCTCCAGCTGCAAATATCTCTCTCATTAGAGCTCGCCTGGGGCTGAGCATAAAACAAGGATTTTTCACACCTCTCACAGAGCATTAGGTTGGCCTTTTCCATTTCAATATTAATTTGCTCAGTATCTGTTATAATTCTCAAATGTTTTAGTTAAATGACAATTTAAATGATAATTTTTACATCTTTTAAAAAATATACATATTTTATTGATTTTTTACAGAGAGGAAGGGAGAGAGATGAGAGAGAAACATTGGATCAGCTGCCTCCTGCACACCTCCGACTGGGGATATGTCCGCAACCAAGGTACATGCCCTTGACCGGAATCAAACCTGGGACCTTTCAGTTCGCAGACCGATGCTCTATCCACTGAGCCGAACTGGTTTCAGCTATAATTTCTACATCTTATATCTTTTGTTTTCTAAAATACTTAATTTTGATTTTTTTGAACATTTTTACATATATATATATATATATATATATATGTGTGTGTGTGTGTGTGTGTGTGTGTGTGTGTGTGTAAAAATGTATATGGAATAATCTCTACCTTTTATTTTTCTGTTTGTGCCATTGGTCCTTGAACAAGTCTTTAGCTAATCAACTTTCTAGTTCATATTTTTAAAAAATAAGGATAGTCTTTTGTTTTTTTATAAAGATATCCAGCTTTTGCCTTATTTGTCTATAAATTTCTTTTAGTAGTTCCTCTTGTTATTTTAAGTTAAATTTATTTAAATTCCATTTCTTCTCAACATTCTAAATTTAGTTTATTGCCATCTGTAAACTGAACATGTTCTCTTTTTCACTAATGAGAATGTTGTATATTACTTTACTCAAGAATGCAGCTTGCTTTTTAAATCTTAGTTCTCAGACTAAAAGTGTCAGGTTAAGGAATAGTTACCACAAAATTGTCTTTTAGATCAGTCTAAGAATTTACTCAACAGCATAGCCCCTATTTATGTATTTATTTTAGCAATTAAAATTCCATTTCATTCAACCCAACTCCAATTAGAAATAAAAGATTTCTGGAAGTGCCTTAGCTGGCTTGGCTCAGTGGATAGAGTGTCGGTCTGTGGACTCAAGGGTCCCGGGTTTGATTCCCACCAAGGGCACATGCCCTGGTTGCGGGCTTAATCCTCAGTAGAGGTTGTGTAGGAGGCAGCCAATCAATGATTATATCTCATCATTGATGTTTCTCTCTGCCTCTCCCTTCCTGTCTGAAATCAGTGAAAATTTATTAAAAAAAAAAGATTTCTGGAAATAATGAAACAAAAAAGGGTGGGGGAAGGGATGGGAGCAGATATGTATGTGTATTTTAAAGTTATTCTGTTCAAAATGTGTCATAGTTATTGTAAAGTTATATTTAAATATTTTGGTATAATTAGATATCAAGGTCTAAAAAATTATTATTCTAGTATCCTGTTATTCTTCGACATCTTTAATCCAGCCAGCCAACACTTCTTTTTTTAAATTTTTATTGATTTCAGAGAGAGGAAGAGAAAGGGAAAGAGGGATAGAAATATCAATGTTAAAAGAGAATTATTGATCGGCTCCCTCCTACATGCCCCCTACTAGGGGTCGAGCTCGCTACCCTGAGCATGTGTGCTGACCAGGAATCAAACCATGACCTGATTCATGGGTTGAAGCTCCCATTGTGCCATACTGGTTGGGCCCAACATTTCTTTATATATATATATATATATATATATATATATATATATATATATATATATATATTATATTTTTTTTATTTTTTTTTTTGCTGATTTGAGAGAGAGCAGAAGGGAGAGGGAGAGGAGAGATAGAAACATCCATGACAGAGTAATATCAGTCAGCTGCCACCTACACACCCCCTACTGGGGAGGGAACCCACAACCTGGGCATATGCCCTGATTGGGAATTGAACTAGTGATCTCTTGATTCATGGTTTATGGGTACTCTCAACCACTGAGCCACACTATTCAGACCCAGCACTTCTTCTTAAATTAGTTTAACTACATTTTTCTTTATTTAAGTAAACTTTATACCAGTTCACCTATCTCTTCTTCCTTTTTATAGTTTCTTTGTTCAATGAATTAAAAACAGCTTGGATTCAAATTCTAGTCTAGAAATACAGCTATCTGTAATATTTAAACACCTTGTTTCCTAACTGAAATAAAAAACTTTTATCACTCTGTCTTAACACATTAAATTTTATTCTGCAGAGGAGAGGGAAGAATACTTTAGAAACTATACCAGAAAAATACTATTATAAAATAAAAAGATATTCTTTCCTGTGCATTTCCCAATAAATCATTATCTTTTCTCAGTTATAAGAAAGGCTTATTATATAATAGGACTGTCTTGAGAGAATGCAATACATAAACCTTGTATTCTATAGAAATAAAAAATTTGGCCTTCAAAAAATATATATATATAATCACTTCTTAACCTTTTGGCTAAGATCTTGTATAATACCTATTTTTATAAGTGTAAAAAACATATGAAATTAAATCAATAGTCCAAATTTTCATTTCTAGACTTAATTTTGAAGGAAAGTTGCATTTTTTTTTCTCTTTTATAATCCTAATGTTCCCATAAATATGGAGAGTACCTCTTCTTGAATAATAAGTATTGATATATCTTTTTCTCCACAGAATGGTGACAGATCTAATGCTGTATCAAGTTCACCTACAACAGAAACAGGTAATAGACACACAGGTGCAGTTCACCACATCAAGATTGTAATTCTTTACCAGGATTTTCCTCATAAAGTATTCTTTTTTTCAATTATAGTTTACATTCAGTATTATTTTGTGTTAATTTCAGGGGTACAGCATAGAGGTTAGACAGTTACATACTTTACAAAGTGCCCCGCTCCCCATCCCCAATATTTAAAGTACCCACCTGGCTGATAAATTACCTCTTAGAGATGAGAAATCAGACACAATATTGGGAACTTTCTGTACATTTTAAATTTTTTAATTCAACTGGTTGTTCAACTATTCAGCTATTTGGTATGAACAAATGAGATGAGCTAGCAGTGCTATAGGTTTGCAAGAGACTATATTCAATATATTAACATTCAGTCTACCTTTACTGATAAACCAAAATAACATGACAATTAAAAATACACACAAGCTGCCTTCCTGCTGTCAGGGTTACGTTTCTGTACCAGATTTTGTACTAACCAAATTATTATCCTTTTATATCATTGCCATATTTAATTTTTTTTCATTTATTGAACTTTTGTGACATGTGTCTGTTACATATTTAATGATTTTCCATCTCTTTTTATCCAATTTACTTTCCGTGCTGATTTAGTTCATCATTCTCCTGCATATTCTTTTCCTGCTGCTACCCACAGACACCAGCCCCAGCGCCCTGAAAGCTTCCTTTTCCGAGCAGGTGTCAGGGCAGAAACAAACCAAGGTAGGAGGTTGTGACTAAGGGGGAGGAGGGAATGCTTCATACAGTGACATGTGCTGTCACATGCTCTTAAACTACCCTGAGATGTCACCTTGGCAAGAGCTTTTGATTCTGCATTTATCTGTGATCTTACTGACATGAAAGCAAGCTACTCTTGTTTGAACTTGTTGTTGTTTTTAATTTCTTTTAATTGGTTTTTTAAGAGAGGAAGGGAGAGACAGAGAGAGAGAAACATCGATGTGAGAGAAAACCATCAATTGGTTGCATCCTGCACTTGCATCAACTGGTGATTGAATGTGCAACCCCAGCATATGCCACAACCAGGAATTGAACCCTCTACCTTTTAGGTGTACAGGTTGACACTCCAGGCAACTGAGCCACACTGGCCAGGGACTGAATTTGTTTTAATTAGAAAGTTTCTTGGCCCTGGCCAGGGAACTCAGTTGGTTAGAGCATCATCCCAAAACACCAAGGTTGCAGATTCATTCCCCTGTCAGTCAATATATATCCAAGAATCAACCAGTGAATGCATAAATAAGTGGAACAACAAATTGATATCTCTCTCTCTCTCTCTCTCTCTGCCTCTCTGCCACTCCTCCCCTCTCTCCATTCCTCTCCCATCCCCACCCTTTCCCTCTCTAATAGTTTTGTGTGTGTTTTCTTAAAGAGAATTTCTTTATACCACCTAAAAGCAGGTTATAGTGTTTGAACAAATAAAATACTTTTTTAGGGCTTTAGAGAATGTTTCTCTTCTCTATAATGAGCTCTCTTACAGATTTTTTCTTTCTATGTGCTTAAATAAATGAATCTGTAATTTTTTTCTAATTTTTGTGTGTGTTTTTTTGTTTTTAGTTAATATGAAAAATTTCTGCCTGGTCCCAAAAGAAATTACTACCTGGAATTAAAAACAAACATTTCAAGTCCAAAAATACTTTTAATGTAACTGATAGTTGCACTTGCAGTGAGATTTAAAATTAAACCAGAGACATACTGCTGATGAGATTATAAATTAGTATGGAAAACTTTTTACATTATCTACTAATGTTGAACATTTGTATAGCCTATAACTAGCAAATTTGCCTTCTGAAATGTTTATACATGTATACCAAAAGATATGTACAAAAAGATTCATAGCAACATTTTTCATAATAGCCCCAAACTTAATGTCTATCAATGATAGAATGGATTAAAAATTGTGGCATATCTGTACAGTGGGATACCATATAAGCAATGAAGATTATCAAATTAACATATACAGCATGGATAAATCTCTTAGTGTTTATTAAAACAAGACACAAAAGCATGCACACATAAATATAATTTCATTCATAGAAAGTTCAAATATGGACGAAACTATTCAGGTGTTAGGAAGTCAGGGTGTTCGTTTATGATTTATGTATAATTTTCTGTATGTGTGTTATTTTTCAATAAAAACATGAAGTGGATGTGATTAAACAAAAGTAGTTGGGCCAAATGGGTAATGGACATTTGTTGATTTTTTTATACTATTCTCACTTTGATTTTGTGTATTTGAAAATTAGCATAATAAATTTTTAAAGAGTTGATCCAGAAGTAGAAAATGCTATACTTCAACGAAAACTGTGAACAGGTGGATCAGGTTATTTTTCCAATATTGGCAAATCACCTTTCTGTATGACATATGAATATTTTTTAGGTCATGGTTCAACCCTTCTTTCATCTTCTGAACCTACCACGGATTCTACAGATCCCATAACAAGACAGAATTCAAGGCAGAGAGAAGAAGAACTGGAATCAATAGATCAGCTACGGAAAGTGTGTACAGTACCTTGAAATTACACTTTTTCATTATAATCCTGTAATCAGTTGTTTATGTGACTTACAATTTTTAACAGAGTAAAGAAGTACTCATTGTGTGATGAAAGTAAAAGTAATTTTGCTAGTAAAATTCTTTCAACTGTTTACTAGGGAAATGAGATGGGTTATTCTATAAAGCTCAATTCTTTAAATCCGGCCCTACTCATTAAAAAATATTTTCTGCTTCATGTAAAGAATTCTTATAAGAGTAATAATAATTTATATGTATGTACTCATATACATATCACACATCATTTATAGTATTTATTTTTTATTTTGGAGTTAAGAGACAATCTAGTTTTTTTCAATCCTCACTTGAGGATATTTTTCTATTGATTTTTAAAAATATATATTTTATTGATTTTTCACAGAGAGGAAGGAAGAGGGATAGAAACATTGATGAGAGAGAAACATCGACCAGCTGCCTCCTGCACACTCCCTACCGGGGATGTGCCCACAACCAAGGTACATGCCTTTGACCGGAATCAAACCCGGGACTCTTGAGTCTGCAGACCGACGCTCTATCCACTGAGCCAAACTGGTTTTGGCATTCTATTGATTTTTAAAGAGAGTGAAAGAGAAGGAAAGAAATATAGATGTGAGAGAAACACATCAATTGGTTGCCTCCTGCATGAACCCCAACCAGGGCCCAGGCTGGGAGGAGCCTGTAACTGAGGTATGTTTCTTGATTGGAATAAAACCCGGGACCCTTTGGTCCGCAGGCTGATGCTCTATCCACTGAGCAAAACCAACTAGGGCTAGTTGTTTTTTTAATCAGAAAATTATAAATGAATTTCTATTGTTTTATTTTGCTCCACTATGCCTGACTGCCATATCGAAGTAATTGATATCCTAACTTATTGACTTAGATAGAAGGATAAAATAGGGATTATAATCTTAAGTTATTTGTGTTTTATCCTGATTTCTAATTAAATATATTCATTGTAATTCCATTATGTCCTTTTGTCAGCCACTCTTCAGTTAATACATTGCATGTTTTCTGTTCTTTTAGCACATTGAGTACCGTCTGAAAGTATCTCTGCCTTGTGATCTCGGAGCAGCTCTAACCGATGGTGTTGTTCTTTGCCATTTGGCCAATCACGTGTGGCCTCGATCTGTCCCAAGTATTCACGTTCCCTCACCAGCTGTAGTAAGTTTATTATGTTAAGAAATGTTGGCTGCTCGTCAGACATCTATAAAGTACAATGGCAGGTGTGGTGCAGAATGCTAGAGATACACATATGAATAGTGCAGTCCCTGCGTTCCCTACCCTTCCACCAGAGAAGAAAATGGGTACATAGACAATGACTTACAGCAGAGCGCGTGATGCTAGAGAAGAGGTAAGAGGTGTGCATGGGAATACAAAAAATGGGCCGCTATTTCTGCCTGAAGAATTCAGGAAGAGGTAAAATTGTAGGAATTCTGACATAGTATTTCTAGATTTGAAAGATAAGGAAGATCATGGCACATTCAAGGAATTTAACTTGTTCGGAATTGATCCTGCACAAGGTGTGAGTGCAAAAGGCAGGAGATGTAGTTAGAGAGGTAAGGCAAAGGCCAGCACCTCTCTTTGTAATAAAATTTTTAAAAAAATATATTTTATTGATTTTTAACAGAAAGGAAGGGAGAGAGATAGAGAGCTAGAAACGTCAATGAGAGAGAAACATCAGCCAGCTGCCTCTTGCACACCCCCTACCGGGGATGTGCCCGCAACCAAATGTACATGCCCTTGACCGGAATCGAACCTGGGACCTTTCAGTCCGCAGACCGATGCTCTACCACTGAGCCAAACCGGCTTCGGCTCTTTGTAATAAAATTTTATTGGAACACAGTCCCGCTTGCTTATATATTATATGTTACCTTCAGGCTATTAACAGAATTGAGTAGTTGCAACAGATCTTATGGCTCTCAAGACTAACATTTATTTGACTCTTTAAGAAAAAGTTTGCTGACTTTGATCTAGAGCATTGAGTTTATAAAGCAACTGGCAAGAATATTTTTAATATAAAAATTTTGCTAGTAAATCACATTTTTCTTCCTTTGCAGCCTAAATTGTCAATAGCAAAATGCAGGCGAAATGTGGAGAATTTCCTAGAAGCTTGCAGAAAAATTGGTGTGCCTCAGGTAATGAATTCATCGTTTTTATATCGCTTAAATAGATGATTATTATTTTTCTGAAATCTTTCAGAAGTGCAGGAATCTATTATATAACCTTATAGGGCTAGCTTTGAACTAAACTGATCATTACTAACATGATTTTGTATTCTTAGAGGCAATCGGTATACTTTGAGCAGTTTTCCTTAATTATTTCCAAGGACCAAGCAAAAAATCATACATATATAAATTTTTTTGTTTTAAATCTTTATTATTGGAAGTATTACGTGTCCCCTTTTCCCCTTCATTAACTCTCTCCAGCCCACCCCCACATATAATTTTAAATGTATTGTAATAACATGCAAAGTAATCAAAAATAGTTATCTGATATTTCCTAAACATTCCCACTTGCTGTTTGACTTGTAATACATCTTCATGCATGCACAATAGTCTGTGCTTCAAAATAAGTGCATCTTCGATTGAGCATGCTTCAGTGGGTTTCAGGTATTTTCACACTTGTTTTAATACTTTTCTTGTTTATTTTGAAATAATGTTAGACTTAGAGAAATGTTGCAAAAATATTACAGAGTCATTGTGTACACTTCACCCAGGATCCTCCACTGGTAACATTTATATAAACGTAGAACGCCATCCAGACTAACAAACACTGGGATGTGCTGTTAACAGAATTACAGATTCTATTCAGATTCCCGTTTTCCCACCCAGCTCTAATACTTTGGATTTTAACATTTAGCCCCCAAGAGGCCATTTTTAGGCTCTTGTCCTGCTATTGAAATTTATTGCTTCTGACTTCCGCAGTTACAGCTTTATTGCCTTTAATAGTACAAAAAATTAAACTTTATAGATGTGACTAAGGGATATGAACTTGATACACTTTTTATTCATTTTACCCTTTTAAAAACAATTATGTTAAACCAACTAAGCATGGTACTCTTCAGGAATATAATGTTTAATGAAATTAAATTTAAAGAAATAAGCAACTTGGTAACATTTTTATATATTTTTTCATTAACCACAGTCATTACAGTTCCTGTCATCATTTTCTCCTTCAAGGAGAAAAACATGATTCTTCTGTCTCCTTAATTAGAAATCCAGTATTGGGCCCTGGGCTCAAACTCCACTGTTTTTCTTGAAGTTAAGCCCTTGTCCTAATAGCTTTCACAACATGACTCTTTTTTACCCAGATCACCATTCCTGTCTCTTTGCTGCCAGGACTTGTGAAGGGCTCAGCATCACTGTCCAGTGAGCACTTTTCTCTTTCAGCTCGTTCACATGTTGCAAAATGGAAGAGAAAGAGCTCAGCTCCATAGCGTCTGTATTAATCAGTGTGTTTTCCTCCTTTTATTAAGTAGATCGTGATTCTATTTCTTTTTCACTTTTTTCTTTTGTGTTTTTTTAAGAATTATAAAATGAAAGAATTGAAGTATGTTTGGTGGTAGTTAGCAAGAACCTTTAATTGCTGTATGAACAAATTCAAAAAAATTTTTTTTTCATTTTTACATCATAGTTTCCTAAAGGCTCATCATCTCTTAGAACAAACCTTTAAAAAAAAAAAAAAAAAAATATATATATATATATATATATATATATATGTATTTATAGAGAGAAAGGGAGAGGGATAGAGAGTTAGAAACATCAGTGAGAAAAACATTGATGTTTCTGGGATGTGCCTGCAACCAAGGTACATGCCCTTGACCGGAATTGAACCTGGGACCCTTCAGTCCACAGGCCGATGCTCTATCCACTGAGCCAAACCGGTTTTGGCAGAACAAACCTTTTTTAAACATATTAATACGTTTTCTAAACAAATAGCATGCATTTTCTCCATATTAACAAGCAGGTCTAATACTCAGATGTTCACATTAACATTCAGTGCTTCCTTTGTCTATTGAATATGTTCCTACCTGTCATCACAGTACACAAGCCTGCCCAGCACCTGCCTGCTTCCATACCATCATGTCCTGAACAAAAGCATGTGGCATGGGTTGGATAGGGAATGGCAGCCAGAGAAAAAATATGAGTGATTCAGGAGAGTCACTGCATACATAGAGGAATGCGGAAAACAGCCCCAAACAGCAAGACATGTTAGTAGAATTAGCCTGTCAAGCCTCAGCACTGTGTTTACCAGTGTTTATTGTCATGGGACCTGTATTCTGGGCTTTATGGAACCATCATCTACCTCAGATTTAAAGTGCACACTCTTAAATTCTTTTAGAATGTGCCTGCAGTCAGCGAAATACAAAGACCGAGTGCCTTAGAGCATGCATTTAATTCAGCATTTGCCAAGCAGTGGTGAATAGTGTTTATTGTGGGCCGGGCTGTCTCTATTCCTACCAGAACTGTGCTATTTGAAGTCAGGAGGAGAAAGCAATATAATTTTAAAATACTGGGTGGTTAGAAAGGGTTTCTTGACATAATGACATATCCTTCCTCTTCCCCCTCTTCCCCACCCGAAGGGGGAAACGGACCTTCCACACAGGCCACCTCTTCCTCTCCTCTGCCCCCCCCTTTACCACCGCCGCCCCCGCCGCCACTTTCAGATGGGTTCCTGGTAGGCTGCAACTTCTGCTCTAAAAAAAATCAGTCATTTGCTTAGAACAAAGTGAAGGAAAGTGAATAAATATACAAACTCATAGGTTCAAACTAGCATTCTCAGGTCCTCTGCTAAGGAGGAAAGAGAAAGCCTATGCGCCGCCTCTTCCTGTGACCCTGCTCTGGGCCTCTGAATTACTGCACATCCCACTTCTCTGTGTGACTTGTAAAGAAAACCAGGAATGTAAAAATGATCATCTTTTAAATTGTATAATGTAAAATTTAATATTATAAATGTCAGATTCTATATGTAAAGACAAACAATTTCCCTTCTCAATATAATTTTTAAGTGTTTATAATGTAAGTTATGAATAAAATATTAAAGAATAAGGTGACTATGTCCTAACCGGTTTGGCTCAGTGGATAGAGCATCGGTCTGTGGACTGAAGGGTTTCAGGTTCGATTCCAGTCAAGGGCATGTACCTCGGTTGTGGCACATCCCCAGTAGTGGCAGCTGATCAATGATTTTCTCTCATCGATGTTTCTAATTCTCTATTCCTCTCTCTCTCTCTCTCTCTCTCTGTAAAAAATCAATAAAATATATATTTTAAAAAAAGAATAAGGTGACTATTAAAAACTTCTGATAAGATTGGGCATGTGGGTATTCTTTTTATTACTGTGCTTTTATTAGATATGTTACATTTGAAAAACTAGTGGATGATAAAAATTTCTATGTGAGTTCAATATCTTGTGTATTAAAATTACTATATGTTATGTGTTGAGTATTTTCTATCTATCAAGTCCAGTGATATATATTTACTTATTTAATTTCTTCATCTATGAACTGAAAGGTTTGGGTAATCTCTGAGATCTTTGTGATGTAGCTTCATTTTGCACATATCGGTGAAGACGTGGTTAGATGGGCGTGCCTTGGTTTCAGAGGCGCACCAAGCCATCCAGTACACTGAGCAGCTAGTGAATTCTCTGATTTTAGGCTTTCCTCCTTTTTTGACCTTTTTCAATTTACCTGGCTTTCTCTGAAAACTTCCCTCTCCTCAGCCTGCTCCAAGGTTTTGTCCGTTTTCTGAGAAACCTATTCTTTTTTGTTATTGAGGAAGAATGAGATCCAAGAGAGGTTTCCTCTCGAAGCCCTCACTGCTCTCAGGCCTCCCTCAGCCAGCAGCCAGAGCTGCTCATTGTATCCTGAATGTTCCTGCCAGTCACCATTCCAGCCAATTTTGTTCTGCTGTTTCGTAGTAAAACCAAACTCAGCACACAGAGGTGTCTTTGAAGCTTTGTTGTTCAGCATTTTTTTTTTCATTCATCTTAGTAAAAAATGTTACGAGATGTTTCAGTGAGTATGATTGAGATAATCATGTTGAATTCTGTACTCAAACCTGTATTTCTGATCCACTGACTTTGTTTTTCTGTTTCCTTCCCTGCTCACACTTTGGACAGGACAATCTTTGTTCCCCTTCTGACATCCTTCAGCTAAACCGCAGCGTTAAAAGAACGGTTGAAACACTACTTTCTCTTGGGGCACGTTCAGAAGAATCCAGTTTTGTCTCTCTGTCTATGCAGCTTTTGGGATTTGTGGCATTTTATTGTATTTTAATGTTAACTCTCTGTATGCTTTATCACTGGACCTTCCCGCTCTAGCTGAAAGATTGCCTTCCAGTGGTTTTTCGCCTCATTCCCGGGCTTGGTAAAGGAGGTTTGTTTCTCGTTCACAAATATTTACATATGTGCTTTTATCTCCCTGGCCATCGGAGAGCTAACCCCTAGCGGAGATGAATCCTTTCCTCATATGTCACGTTAGTCAGTAGGCATTTTTGGAGACTAACAAAGAGCAAAAGACCAGCATTTTCCTCCTGGCCATTCACCCGCTCTCCTGGCCTGTGGCCTTGTTTCTGCTAATACAGTCTGAGCCTGTCTTAGCATATGACTAAGAATTTCATTCCAAATGACATAATAAAACTCCCATTGGCTATTTTTCCATGCCTAAACACAACTTTTAAATGTTGTAAGTTGCCAAACTTCTTCAACAGATGCTCATAAGGAAAGTAGTTGTACCCTTTCTGGTTTATAGGGCATCTGCTCACTTAAATCTCTGCATTGAACTGTGCCCTGAAGTCTCCCTTCTGGCTGTCTGGGCATCTGGAAGGCACTAGTTACTTAACCTTAATAACTTTAATTTGATCAGAATGGTCAGTCCAAAATCATGTAGGTTCTCTAGATTGTTATTCTGAGCCCAGTGTATACATTTAAAACAATACGAAGCAAGCAAATGGTCTAGAGCTGACTTGGCAGGGGTAGGCAGCCGTCCAGATTTACTATGTGTTCATCTTTAATTGAGCTTCATGTCTAGAATCCTATTAAGAATTTAAAATCATAATTTATGTAATTCCTAATACCATTTGAACCATCTTACTAGGTGAACTTGTATTTTATAGGCTGTTGAGGAAATTGTATCTGAACTGTAGGTAAAGTATTAGGCAGCAGTCTCTGTTCTGTACACAAGGCAAAGGATATATTTGCTTTTAGAACATCCTGTTGTAGAAGTCAGCCTGGGGGGTTGATTGTTTTCAGTTTCTTTTATATTAAATGAGACAGTTACTTAAAACATTTAAAACTATTTACTGTTGGTGCTGAAACATGGAATACTGTGTTGGAAACTTTAATTTTATGTCGTAGTAGTGCCTTCCAGAGTTTGGGGGAGGGGGAGGGTCAGATGTTTCTGAGTCAGAGATCATTTAGTTCTGTGGAATTTTGTGCTTTTGAAAAAACACCTGATAAAAAACACATGGTCTCATGTGTGTGGTTCGAAGGGCGTAATTGTGCATTCTTTTGGGAGCACGTGGTTGTCTAGGCCGGCGGGAGGTAACTGCATCCGGCAGCACCGCCGCTGAGGACGTGTCTGTCACCTGCACCGGCGCAGGGCACGCCCGAGAGGCGCGCAGGTCTCTCCCAAGAGCAAAGCCCTGGAAGCTCATGTTAAGTGTAGTAACCTATACTTGCAGTTGTACTCAAAGTATTTACACAAAGTTGATCATTTAAAAAAGCAAAAGATTGCAGTTACTGTTTTTTAATCAGATAAGTATTTTTTAAAAGAAAGAAGCATTTAAGGACCAATAACTGCTCAAAATAAATACTTGTTATATTTTTTTATTGCAGCTGATTTTGTAAAACTTCCTACTATAGTAAGTGCTAATGAAAAGCTGAGAAAAGTTCAGTTATCTTCTTTAATAAGTATGTATAATTTCTTTTTAATGAAACCGGAATTCTCCTGTCCATTTCTTCCCGTAATCCCTGCCTGGTATGAAGCCCTGGTTTTCACAATCAGGACATAATGCAGAGAGGAGGCGTCCCTCCCTCGTGCCGCCTGAGCGATGGCACCAAATGACCGTGCCTTCCAGTGGACGGCATTTCCCAGTGCTTTCTCCTGCGGCCCAGCCATCTGATATAACTCGTCCTTTCCTCTCTCTTCGCCTGCCTGGTTTTACTCGTTTGCATTACTCTTTCATTTATCAGAGGTAAAGCTCTTGCTTTCACTCCATAGTATTCTGTTTGTCCTCTGTTGTTTGTGTAAGTGTACGTAACTTGTCCGTTTTCCATTTGGCCAAAACTATCCTATGTACTTTTAGTTGTGTTAATAAAGTGATAGTATCAGATACCATCTCCGTGTGCCTCATGAACAGAGGTCATTTTCCCAACTGACTTTTCACATCTCAGTTGATTATTGTAAGAGATGCTTATTTTTTTTTTCTTTTCAGTTCTGTGATGTTCATCCTATTTTCTTTTGTGTTTATGTCACGTTTTCCCATTTCAGGAGCAATTATGTTTGCCTCTCCACATTTTAGAAGAGAAAGGTCTGAGCCAGGTTGCGGTGACGGTCCAGGCTCTCCTGGCGCTGGCCCCGCCCAAGCAGCAGCAGCACCAGCTTTCTGCTGCGTGAGGACGCCCCGCGCTCCGGGCATCGCTGGCCAACACGCCACAGCACACACCATCACGCCACCTGCTTAACCAGAGCTCTCACATGTTCTCAAAAGGGACTGTTTCCATGATTCCTAACAGGAATATTTCGCTTCATTTCTCCATTTTAGGGGAGGTTATATCCATTTCCATTGAATTGTTTTGGAAGACCTGGTTGATTTTCACAAATGAAACGTAATCCTGTCATTACTGAGAGCCAGCACCGAGGCCTGACCTGGCCGTGCGTCCCTGGAGGAAGGGTTTTCCCGCCTCCCAGAGAGAGCGCCTCAGAGGCTCGTTAGCTCTCTCTGGGAAGGCACAGACGTGCGGTTAGCTTTCCCTGTCCCCAGACCTCTAGAGCTCTGGTTTTAAACGCGGTTGTTCAATGGAGTCTCCGGGAGCATTTGTTAAAATACAGGTCCTAGTCAGAGGGTCTAGGAAGGCCTGGGTATCTGCATTTTCAACGAACATTCCAGCTATTTCATGTAATGGAGTCCACCGTTCCAAGCTAGATATTTGTGTGATTGGGGGAAGTAATGACTTCACTGTGTTTTTCAGCCACATTTAAAACCAAAAGCTATATGATGACTACTTGGACTTTCTGTCCAAGGCAAAACAAAAATATGTAGAAGGCCTACATTTTGCATGGTAAACCAATGGAACAAAGTTGTATTTAAGGCCAGTGTCCTAGGCCCTAGACTGTTCGGAATCCTCAGCATTTGCTTTGACTTCCCTGAGCGCACCCCCCTTCAGGCCATGCTGCTCCCAGGATACCTGGGCCTGCCAGCACCTTCCAGTCACCGCAGTACACGTCCAGCTCCCCCGCTGATGGAAGACCATAAAACAGAGCAGAAGGAATAAGGGGAAAGCCACGAGTCTTCTGTTTCTTCCAGGCAACTGTCAGTTCCAGTGGCTGAATTAAAGCGCTTACAGCATCTTAAAAACGGCTCGCTGCCTTCTCATCCAACTCCACCGCGAGTGCCTGTTCCCCCAGCTGTGTGCAGAGGCAGGGCCCGAGGACTCCCCACACACAGCCAGGCCTGTACCTGAGCCTCGGGGTCTTTCTTCCTCTGTATTTTGAACCCTTTTTAGTTGTCGGTGATAATGTTTTGGTCACTGTCCTTACAAACCAAGTAAATAGCGTAAGTGAAGATACTAATTATCTAGTTTTTTTTCTGTTGTTGACTGTTCTGGATTTCCTTTACCAATGCATGCATAATGTTGAGCATAATGTTCTCACTCTTTTTTATCAATATAAACGCAGCATCTAAACGTAACTTTGGATAAAATAATTGTTCTCATAAGCCTTAAGGAAACGAGTTCATGAGAACATTACCACTTGTCCTCGTTTAAAATTATGTATCACAGAACACCTGCACTCAAAGCCCAGCGTTCCGCACAGAATAAAAGCAAAATGTCTTGAAGTGCTTAGAGCCAGACCCATTATACTAACAGTTCCAAACACCCACCAGTCATGTGACTTGTTTAGAATTTAGTTATGTGCATTTTTAAACTATAGGTATTTTTCCTTTTGGTCAGCGTTAAACCTCAGTACTACTTCCAGATTATAGCGAGCCATTTGAATGAAACTCAGCAAAGGACAGGACTCTTTGTCACATATTTTGCAAGGAATAACCCCAGAAGACATGCATAATGCAACATTCGGAACGTTTGCAACTAATTTTCCCAGAGGAATAAATAGTAATTTCAATGCATTTCAAATTTTACACATAAGCATGAAACCTGTTCATGTATTTTTATCAAATTTCACATTTGAATTGCTAGGGAAAAAATGTGCAGTTTTGGTTGATAATGAAAGGAAGATATCAAATATATTGAATTTCTTCAAGATGAGGGAACCATGATTTTTTTTGTTGTTGAAAATTATTTGTATTCAGTGTTTCAGTATTTGTACCTTTGGGTTTGTTTTTGCTTTTTTTTTTAAGCTTTATTGAGGTATAATTTATATGCCACAAAATTCTGTTGCTTTATAGTAATGTGCAATTTTTAAAGTTGTACCTTTTGTTTTTTTTACTGAAAAATACGGTTTAACACTTAGCCTTGCCAGATACTAACGAAGATGACTTTGTAACAGTTCCACCTGACCGTTTACTTATGAGCTTCCTACTGAAGCAGCAGCCTTCCCAGAGCTGGAGTGTGAAGGAAGGAAAGGCTGGGTGCCCACCCACCAGGCCCCGCCACCTGCAGAGGCTGTAAGTCAGCAGGTCTCTGGCTTTCAGACCATTTTCTCCGCAACAACCCAGAGGAGGAGGAGCCTTTGTGTTTGACTAGAACAGAGGAGGCGGCTTACTAATAAGTCACTTTTCTTTATAAAAACACAGTCTTACAGCCGATCAAGGAATCTGATTTCTCTTACTTGCCATAGCTCAGCAGTGACTAATGTGTGCCTGTGCTGATGAGTGTGATGAATTTTTAAAAACTAAGCACTTAAATGGTTATAGAAATGAAGGAAAACATGGATATTTTGAAGCTTTTTTATATACATATTGCAGTGAGATGGTTTACAGCAGATTTTATCTCTGAAAATGTTGTAAACATGTAATTAGTAAAAGAATTTGTGAAATGTTGTCCTATATTTGTATGTGTGTAAATATGGTGCGTAAGTTCTAACTATAAATATGTCAATATCATGTATGTTATTTTAAATTGCCTGTATGCCACCTTACACTTCCACACTGAAATAAAAACCAACACTTCAATAGCATGAGATAAAGGCTGATTGAAAATGTTCTTATCTAAAGCGTGGTTTCCGTGGCAGAAATGAAAGAGTGTCTAATTTCCCGAAGGAACGTCAGATCAGGAGAAACGGGGTTCTCATCATGGGTCCTTGACATCAAAACGCACTGTTTAAAGGAAGCACGGAAGTCAGCAGCGCCTGTATTTGGACTTAGATGTGAGGCTTATTTACTAGCACATGAAACAGTGACCCTTTGAGACGCATTTTCTCTACCGCTTGTGCCATTGGAAAAGCTTTAGCTCCCAAGGTTCTGCTTTGATTAAGCAAAACACGAATGACCCAGCGGCTCATTCTTTTTTAGGGGAAGAGGGAGGGTGACCAACCATCAGCTTTATGTTGCAGGCACAGGTTAGGTATTTTCACATGCTTTGTCTCTTAGTCTTATTACCCCACTTATCAAAAATATCTCCAAACTGGTCTTCCAGGGAACCTGTGTCCCCCCCTCTTTACCTGGTTGGGTTTGCTAACATCTCATTTCTAACATTTCTGGGAAATGGAATTATCCTTACCTATTTCCCAGAAAAAGGAGCTGAAGCTAAACCACCATCATCCCCTAATAAAAACACTAAAATGATGATAAATCTAAAAGGCAGGAAGGAACCAATCTTTAAATAAAACTTCACTACATAAGAATATTATGCTGGACACATCATAAACATCATCTTGTAATTCCTATTGAACACTTCACTTTTTTTAATGTATATATTTTTTATTGATTTTTTACAGTAAGGAAGGGATGGGGAAAAAGAACCAGAAACATCGGTGAGAGAGAAGCATCAAACAGCTGCCTCCTGCACACCCCCTACTGGGGATGCGCCTGCAACCAATGTACATGCCCCTGACTGGAATCGAACCTGGAACCCTTTAGTCCGCAGACCGACACTCTACCCACTGAGCCAAACCGGTCAGGGCGAACACTTGACTTTTGCTCTTAGAGTGTTTTCACTATCGACCAATTGAATAAAATCAGAATCAGAGACGAATTACAGGAATTACTGAAGTTTTAATGCGTTACTGTAACAGCCTATGAGTTTTTTCCTGGTAAGAGCAAGACGAATCTTCACAAGGCTCCTACAAATAGTTCCCAGCACAAATTTTTCAAAATATGAACAAGCCTTATTTCAAGGTTTGAAACTAATATAATTGGCAAAGTGAAATAAGCAGGCCACATCTGGGAATGTCCAAATCGGAAGCTGCTGGAGATGAGTTATCTGATGGTAATTGAAGTTTCTCACTCCCTTCAAGTCCTCCCATCTCCGGATGCCAGAGGAAAAGCCAGAAGATACCTGGTCATTATCTCTTCATTCTCAGTCTACCTCTGCCTCTGCCTTTACCTTTTGAATCCTTGCCATCAGCTTTCTCCCTCTTAGGCATTCTGAAACCACCGATTTCATTCCGCACTATAATGCCTCGCCACCAGGCCTGGAGCTGGAAGAGAAAGGGGAGTGGGAACAATTTATAGTGCCTGACAAGCTGCATTCTTCCTACATAAGGGGTTGGGTGTTTTGTTTTGTTTTTAATATATTTTATTGATTTTTTTTACAGAGGAAGAGAGAGGGATAAAGAGTTAGAAACATCGATGAGAATCATTGATCAGCTGCCTCTTGCACACGCCCTACTGGGGATGTGCCCGCAACCAAGGAACATGCCCTTGACCGGAATCGAACCTGGGACCTTTCAGTCCGCAGGCTGACTCTCTACTCACTGAGCCAAACCCGTTACGGCGGGGTTGGGTTTTTTAAAAGTATATATTTCATTGATTTTTTTATAGAGAGGAAGGGAGAGGGATAGAGAACTAGAAACATCAATGAGAAACAGATCAGCTGCCTCCGGCACACCCCATACTGGGGATGTGCCCACAACCAAGGTACATGCCCTTGACCGGAATCGAACCTGGGACCCTTCAGTCTGCAGACCGACACTATCCACTGAGCCAAACCGGCTTTGGCAAGGGGTTAGGTTTTAATGAAGTGACTTGTATCTGAAGAATAGACTGAGAAATGGGTGTGCCAAGCATGCCCTCCCTGCAGCAGTGCTCCCCGGTTGTGCAGGACCCAGAGCTTAAGCCATGGACTCAAGTTCTCAAGGAGTAAAAAAAAAAAAAAAAAAAAAAGAACCTTTTTCTTACACTTAGAAAACCAACTCCCTTGTACTTTTGCTCTTCACAAACATACTTTTCCATCTAACAACAATTTGATCCAAGTGTAAAATGTGCAGATAGGCCTAGCCAGTTTGTCTCAGTGGATAGAGTGTCAGCCTGCAGACTGAAGGTCCCGGTTTTATTCTGGTCAAGGGCACATGCCTGGGTTGCAGGCTTAATCCCCAGTGTGGGGCATGCAGGAGGCAGCCGATCAATGATTCTCTCTTATCATTGATGTTTCTGTCTCTCCCTCTCCCTTCCTCTCTAAAATCAAAAAAATATATTTTTAAAATATATTTTATTGATTTTTTACAGAGAGGAAGAGAGAGGGATAGAAAGTTAGAAACATCAATGAGAGAGAATCACCGATCAGCCACCTCCTGCACACCCCCTATTGGGGATGTGCCTGCAACCAAGGTACATGCCTTTGACTGGAATTGAATCCGGGATCTTTCAGTCTACAGGCTGACGCTCTATCCACTGAGCCAAACTGGTTTCGGCAATAAAAATATATTTTTAAAAATAAATAAAATGTGCAGATCTAGATTTCAATAGACTTCTGGTGCACTTCATATCTTTAATGATTGGTTAAAGGATCAATACTTATTTTCAAAAAATAAGCTTTGCATATTTTAGTCATTAGAGACAACTGTTCTGGGCTACTTTAAAATCACACTCAACCGTAAAGACTGAGAGCAAATCCACCAACAAAAATTAAAAAAAGGCCTTCCTCTAGTTCTTATATGTTTGCTCTCAGTCAAGGAATCCTGACTAGTGGGTGACAAATAGAAAACACCATAGGAGCTCGATAAATACTAACTGTACATCTGACTCCTAATGGAAAGCTCAAGTTTGGATTTGGTTACCTGATCCCGAATGCACTTTAAAGCTTACCTTTTAAAGTATGTATTATATAGCCGAGACCGGTTTGGCTCAATGGATAGAGTGTCAGCTTGGGGACTGAAGGGACCCAGGTTCGATTCCAGTCAAGGGCATGTACCTTGGTTGCGGGCACATCCCCAGTAGGGGGTGTGCAAGAGGCAGCTGATCGATGACTCACTCTCATTGATGTTTCTATCTCCTTCCTCACTGTACAAAATCAATACACACACACACACAGTTTTATTGGTTTCAGAGAGGAAGGGAGAGAGAAACATCAATAATGAGAATCATTGTTTGTCTGCCTTCTGCACGCCCCCTACTGGGGATTGAGCCCACAACCTGGGTATGTGCCCTTGACTGGGACCCTTCATTCTGCAGGCCAATGCTCTGTCCACTCAGCCAAACCAGTTAGGGCTAAAGCTTACATTTTTAATCCACTCCTAATACATATCCCAAACTACAGCCTGCATATTATTCTATCTCCACAGGTACTCCTCTTTCAGAAACAAGGATGATCCTCAAAACAAGTTTCAGTTCCATTGATGTTATTTTTGCTTGATATTTCCTAGAATCTGACCTGCCAGTTAAAGCATCATGAATATACAGAAGTTCATATAAAACTAAAACTTTTTTTTCCCCTAAACTTATCCCTTCTACCTTTTTTGAAAACAGCTCTCAGCACAATCTGGCAGATAGCCTGGGCTAACTTAGAAATAGGATTTTCAGAAGCAGCATGATATCAGAACTCTGTCAAGAGCTGTTTTGGTGAGGCCAGCTTGTATGGCCCAACTGAGCTGCATCCCATGCACAAAGAGGGCACCCGTTCAATTCATGATCTGGGTTTTGGGCTTGATCCCCAGTAGGGAGTGTACAGGAGGCAGCCGATCAGTGTTTCTCTCTCTCCCTCTCCCTTTCTCTAAAAATCAATAAAAACATTTTTAAAATATGTTTTGGTTAGAAATAGTATCCTTAAATTTGACCTCTGGGTACAAATTCTAGGTTTTGTTTCCACTGCTAAGTCACCTTCTTTTCCCTGATTAAAGTTGGAGGAATGAACCAAAGGACTTGTGTGCATACATCTGAGCCTAACCAGTGGTCAAGGACAACAGGGGTGGGGGCTTGAATGGGAGGGGTGAAGGATGGGAATGGGATAAGGACAAATATATGATACCTTAATCAATAAAGAAATTAAAAGAAAATAAAGTTGGAGGAATGTCTTTTTCTGTTAACTGTCTCCCTGCACCACCGACTGTAGATGTCCTGTTCTGAGTGTGATAATAAGTGAGAAGTACTTTGCATTCCTCAGTGGTAAGCCAGATACAGAACTGGAAGGAGCCACTACGACAATTACAACTTTCTACCTTTATGATGCTCTTTAATTCCAAGGCAGTCTGCTCTATCTGCTTCTTGTTCTTCTCCTTTTCTATACGATCTTCAATGATGACCTGTTCATACTCCCTGATCTGCAAAAGTAAACATTAATTATGTTACAGGACTCTTGGCTAAGCTGTGGCCCAGCCAGCCCTGCAATTTTAATAAGATTTAAAATAAAGCATGCCAAATCTAAAGATAAACCAAAGGAAAAAATACTTACTGGATTCCTATAATATAAATATTCACATATTAGCTTCATAACTGTTCTGTTCCCAATTGTTTTTTCAGTTTGAATAATTCAAATTTTCCTTATAATATTTCATAAAGATGAAATATTAACGTGATTAATGACCTCAAATTAATGTCATTTTTTAAGAGCTATGATAGAATGCACACATGAAGCCATACTTAGAAGCATTTTGGAAATCATAATTTACTGTCTTCAGAGACCATAAAATAGAAATTTCAAGAGGTTGTTGTGAGGGTCAAATTAAGTTCTACTAGAGTATGTGCAATACCAGTAGGGAACCTGGGACAGAGTAAGCACTAAGTGTTAGCGACTGCTCTTGTTGTTGCATTGTCACCGCTATTATGATCACTGAAAAAGAATCCCAGGGCCCAGCCAGTGTGGCTCAGTGGTTGAGTCTCAACCTATGAACCAGGAGGTCATAGCTGGATTTCCAGTCAGAGCACATGCCCGAGTTTTGGGCTTGATCCCCACAGGGAGGCAGGCAGGAAGCAGCCAATCAATGACTCACTCTCATCAGTGATGTTTCTATTTCTCCCTCTCCCTTCCTCTCTGAAATCAATAAAAATATATTTAAGAACAAGAAAAAGATGGTTTACATCTTCACTTTGTGACCAAAAATAGCATTACCCCAGCTACTGTAACTTAGCTGCATCCACTCCTCAGTGCTCAGCCTTCAGCTATTGAAACTCTGCTTCCTTACCGTCTTTGCAAGCTCTTGAAGGTGTGCTAAGTCACTGGCCTTCGCAGCTTTGAGAGCATTCAGTTCATTCTGTTTCGTTTCTGTGTCCTTATCGTATTTCTCCATCCAGAACTCTAGCTTCTCCTCAAGTTTCTATTGGGAAAGAATATTAAATCATGGCTTCTACCAGACACAAAGCACTTATATAAAGTTCAAGAACAAGCAAAATGTTTCCATAGTGACAGAAGTCAGAATCGTATTCAAATTACAGCTTTATAAAATATTTATTCAGATAAATAACTGTATTTTGTTTTGATGTATGTGAAATACATGTTTAAAATATTTTTAAATATATTTTTTATTGATTTCAGAGAGGGAGGGAAAGGGAAAGAGAGAGAAACATCAATGATAAGAGAGAATCATTGGTCAGCTGTCTCTTACACACCCCCTACTGGCGATCCAGCCCACAACCTGGGCAAATGTCCTGACCGGGAATCAAACCATGACCTTCCGGTTCATAGGTTAATGCTCAACCACTGAGCCACACCAGCCGGGCTCAGATGAATAACTTAAAAAGATTACATGGGCTATAGCTCATTCATTAAGCTGGTAGAATTAAGATTGATTTTTTTTTTTTCCCCTTAAAGAAAAGTGTGTTGGCTGACCTTGGTATTTTGTAAATGAAACACAAACATGTCAGAGGATAAAATAGTTTTGGTGACTCACCTGCTGCTCCCTTCGAAGGAATATTTCAATCTCCATATGAATCTGGTTTTCTTCTTCAGTTTTCAGCCTTAGTTTCTATGAAAACAACAAACCACGTCAGTTCTTCCCAGCAGGGCTCCTGGGTTGGAAATGAGAACTTCTCAAGATTAGAGGCGAGGCTGCGGCAGGAGCACAGGACTCGGCGGTGTTGCTCCGAAGCCACAGTTCTGCTCCTTTCAGCCCGCTCCGTGTGCCCACCGACTGCGGAGCCGTGTGGGGCACTGTGCTGGGTGCGTGTGAGTGACCAGAACAGAGGGGCCGTAATCCTGTTGCCTGGAAAGTGATGTCAACTTAAGGATGTCAACAAAGGCCCAGTTTCTCAGGCCCAGGAAAGGCGGTGCCGGGTGCAAGAAAAACGTTTTCTATCACAGACGTAGCCGCCTGGGGAGTGCGCTTCCAACAAGCAGGGAGCTCAGAAGAAAGGAGCCTCGCACAGACACACTCTACTGCTGGCTCCTTGTCGCCTGTTGTTCTTTCAGCCGTTCAGCTTTCCTTTTTAAGTTTTATGAACTTCACATCTCTAGCTTTTGTATTTCTTAGTGGAGGGATAAAAGGTACTGGTTGCGCTGGCCGGTGTGACTCAGTGGTTGAGCGCTGACCCAGGAACCAAGAGACCGCGGTTTAATTCCCAGTCAGGGCACGTGCCTGGGTTCCAGGCTCTGTCCCTAGAACGGAGTGTGCAGGAGGCAGCCAATCAATGATGCTTCTGTCTCTTTCCCTTTCTCTCTCTAAAGATCAATGAAAACATTTATTTTTAAATACTCAAAGAAAAAAGGCACTGGCTGAGTGAGGAAAGCAGCAGCAAAATCCTGCAGTTACTGCAAACCTGGTTTTATTCTCTGCCTATGATTGCCAGGAGATAGGGCAGGTGGTTTTATGAAAGTGATCAAGGGAAGAAAGTACAACCAGTTTTCAGTCTTTACAAAACAACAGGAGATCCAGGCTCTCCAGCCCATCAGAGTCTCAACAGGCAAACAAGCAAGTCCTCCTTCCCTTCTGATTTTTAACCTCAAACGTTAGGGCTACAGAAGAGATCAGACAAATCATGGGGATGTTCCTCTCGCTCCTCCGCTAGCTGAGACAACGAGGAGGGACAGCAATGCCATCTCCCCGGCTCCTGCCTGGGCAGCAGCGATTACCTCAATCTCTTCCAGCAGGAGCTCCTCTGTTTTGTTACATTTCTTCTGGGTCTGAGAGATCTGCAGCTCAGTGTTTCTCTTCATAAAGCGATTCTCCATGTTCGTTTTTGCCTTCAGCTCTTGCAACTGGTCCTTGAGGTGAGCAATATATTCATTCCGACTCTGCAGAGGTTAGGCCAGGTTTGTAAATGAAAATACATCCTACCTCCATTCAGTTCAGCCAGTGGTTTTAAGCTTACTTTTTGTATGTATATATCAACAAGGATCTGAATCTATTTTTTTCCCCTCTATCATGCTATAGGAAGTTTAGCCAGTAATCGTGGGTAGTATCAGTGAAAAGAAAAGATAGGTAGTTCTAAACATCAGGACTGTGAGATTCCTTCCGAGACACACTATTTGTGTGCATTTCCCGTTGGGCGCGCTCTCTCTCTCTCTCTCTTTCTCTGTCAGCAAAGATGGCAGATTCTGGCCAGAGTGAAGGAGGAGGGTGGCGGCTAGAGCTAAGGCCTGGGTCCCAGGTGCCGGAAGGCTGGTGCCAGAAGCCAGGGAAAGTTTTATATATATATATATAAAACTTTGAAATTTTTATTCAATACCACACTAGTGCTCTTTTTACCAAAAAGAGATAGCAATGAAGCCCTGACTGGTATGGCTCAGTGTGATATTGAATAAATACTATATATATGTGTGTGTATATATATATATATATGTACATATATAAATATATACACACACATATATATTAGTATTGAATAAATATCTTAATATAAATTTTGAGACATTAAAATTGCCTTGAGGATATATATATATATATATATTCTTCTTACTAAAAATAAAAGAGTTTTATTGATTTTTTTTAAGAGAGAGGGGAAGTGAGAGGAGAGAGGGACATAGATCAAGCCCACAACTTAGGCAGGTGCCCTGATCGGGTATCAAACTGGCGACCTCTTGGTGCATAGGATGATGCTCAACAAACTGAGCCACACCAGTCAGGGCTCCATTGCTCTCTCCTTTCGGTAGAAAGAACACTAGTCTAACGATCAAAGACCTGTCACTCTCCTCCCCAAGTTCACAGCTCTGTGAACTTGGCCAATGAATTCAGCTCTCCAAGACTTACCTTCCATAAAATAGAAAATTAACATCTACCCTGCCTGAAATATCTCATGAAGTGAATATAAGGACTGAGAATATGTGTGAAAACTGTTTGCAGGTTACAAAGCAGTTGGCAATTTTAATGTTTCAATATTTATTTTAAAATATTTTATTCAATACCACACTAAGTAAATAGTAGAGATCTTAGACATTGTCCTTGACATCATAAAGCTAATAATCTTGTGGTAGACAAGTGGTTAAGGGAAACAAACAAATATGTGTAAACTGTTTTAAAGGTGCAAAATGCTATGTAAGAATAGGGCAACCAGCTTCCAAAGAAACTAAGACAGGAATGGATTGTCTGAAAAGATCCCCTGAGAAAGGAATGGTAATGCTGACACCTGATGGATAAGAATGTCTGTCGCATGAAAAGTGGTGTCAAGGAGAAGTCTAAGGAAAAGGAAATAAGGGTGCCGAGACCTGAGGCGGCAAACACCTAGATATATTCCAGGGACCGAAAGAACATTCTGGAGGCTCTAGTCCAGTGAGTTGACAGTGGGACAAGATGAGGTTGGAGGGCAAGTAAGAATAAGACCTGCAGGACCTCAGAGGCATATTACAAGGTTTGAATTCTATTTCACTGGAAGCCGTGAAAGTTTTAGTCAGGGTGGTAACGTCGGATTGAAAAAATTCAAATGAAGTGTGAGTAATTTCACAGAGAGATAATAAGAGTTTCCCAACAGCACAACAAGCAAGCATGCAACTAACAACAAAAATGCATGGCGTTAGTCATTGATCTGTGTTTTCCCAATTATCACCCAACTTTAATCTTACCATGTAAACTAGGCAGGATTAGTTCTAAGTAAGTATTAGAAGAAGAAACAAAGCAGATATCTGTCAAGATAATCCATAATGAAAAGCAAGTCCTGTTTAAAGAACCATAAAATTAGCCAGGAAGGAATTCTTCAAGTCATTTTGCCTACCTTCTTGATATAACTCTGTGGAACTGTTCCAATTGTATAGCAATTATTGAAACTGTATCAGAGCGTTCCAAAGAGTATTTCTGGTAGAGAATATGCTACAAACCCAATTGGTAATACTTAGTACTTTATAAGCTTTTACGAATTATAGGACTGTGGGCAAATTACTTAACCTAAGACTATTTCTCATCTGTAAAATCCTGCCAGTGCCTGGCACACTTAGGTGCTCAATAGATGCTTATTAAGTACATTTTAAGATAAGACTTTTGGCTCAACTTTTCCTTCCCTTCTCTACACTCTCCTCACTTTTCTCTATTTTTCTTCTTTCTTCTCTTCTAGTTCCAAATTGTATGGCAGTCAGTGATAAAGTTTGAATCTGTAGGAAGATGAGTTAAAGTAAAATGTGATGTGTTCACTTCTTCATCAACTGGGAACCTTTAACCTATTTAATCCCTTAGACATTCTTCAAGGCTCAGCTTATATATCACTTAAATCCAGAAAACCTTTTCCAGAAAACTTCAGTCCACATAAGTAATTGTAGTTTTTCCACAGAATCAAATAGTATTAAACTGGTATTCTTTAACCAGTTAACTGCCACAATATTTTGAATTTAACTAAAAAAGGTCTGCTGCTTGCGCCTATAGATGCTTGTGGTATATAAATGTTAAATACTGTTTGTACAAAAATATAGTTTCAAAAACTCAAGAGAATGTTATGGTCAGGTTTCTTTATCAAATTGAACATTAAGTCTTTCAGAGCAACAATATCAGGATCAGAAATGCAGAATTAAAACTCTAGGATAGTGGTTCTCAACCTTTCTAATGCCACGACCCTTTAATACAGTTCCTCATGTTGTGGTGACCCCCAACCATAAAATTATTTTCGTTGCTACTTCATAACTGTAATTTTGCTACTGCTTTGAGTCGTAATGTAAATATCTGTGTTTCCGATGGTCTTAGGCGACCCTGCTAAGCGACCCTGTAGAGCCTAAGATTATCGGAAACACAGATATTTACATTACGACTCAAAACAGTAGCAAAATTACAATTATGAAGTAGCAACGAAAATAATTTTATGGTTGGGGAACTGTTTTAAAGGGTTGCGGAATTAAAAAGGTTGAGAACTATTGCTCTAGGAGTTCCTGTCCATGGCAGACAGAAGGCATTACACTAGGTAACTGTGGATAAGGTCATACAACATTGGTCTGCAGTTACACTGTGCCAAGTCAAAGGCATCTGCTTTCCATGTTATTACCATGGGCCTCTGATTACCCTGAATTCCTCTCTGTATTTCTGTTCTATACAAATGGATAGCTTTCCATGGCAAAGTGTGGAAACAGAAGAGGAAAACTGAATGTATAATACTGACGGGCCAGTGATGGTAAAATCATGATCAAGGCATACACTCTAATAATGAACTGAAGCATCATTCCACTTCTTCATCTTCCTAGTGTGCAAAACAGAGAAGCAGTGGATTACAGGTCAAATGCCTTGAATTGTATGATTGCCTTTTAAGAATATCACTAAGAAAAGATCTGCCTTCACCACCACCCGCCATCATAACCCTGGCTGTCCAGTGTCTGGAGCTCCCCTCGTGATCAGGATCTGTGGACTGGACAGCGTATTTGTGGGGCTTTGTAGAAGACCGAATTTTACTTCCAAAACTGCCTTCAGATCTGGACTTCTGGAATTGTTACTTGAATTCAAAGAAATATGAGTAATGGAAAGAAGGAGTCGGCCAGTTAAAGTTAATAAGGCTCTGGTGGCTGCACATTATCATGAGCCAAAGGATTTTAATGGTAGTGTCTGTTTTCATAATTGAACATAAAGTACGACAAGAGTACTGGTTCCTGGAATTTTTAGACGCTACTGTCTGGAAAAGTTGGATTTTGTCTTATAACTCAGGCTGTCCTGTCTGGTTGGAAGGAAAAAGGAAAATGGGAATGTGGCCTTGATAACAGCCACAGAAACAACTATAGTTCTGTGTTAAATTAACATTTGTATTTGTCTGTCTATCACTAAAAATGCTGGCTGATTTTCTTAGAGTCTACGAATAAAGTCTGAGCTAAGTGGAATCTCCAGTTATAAGATATAAATAAAACCTAATCAAGACCAAATTCTAAAATTTCAGGCTCCAGTTCCACCCACTTCCACCTGAACCATTTTCTTTCCAATAGTAGCAATTTCCTCTTCTCTTTCCTTTTGTAATAAAGTTTCCACACACCTCACTGTCTTGGCTGATCTCTTCTGAGTAAACTCCTTAAATATGACGCCTAAAACTGTACGTGTTATTCTGTCTGTCTAACCAAAACAGAAGACAGGGAATGGTTTTTCCCTGTTGTATCAGAGCCCACAGTGCCAAATTTCAGTAACCAAAACAAAGAGCAAGTACTCCAAATGCTTTCAGAATGTATGGTAATACGGTGTCACATTGTGAAGACTGGTCACAGGAAGGAAGGAGGAAGAGGAAATAAGGAAGTAGGAAGAAGGTAGAAGGACCACTATGAAAGGAAGACTGAGTAGTTTAAGGAAGACAGGGGTAGGCAGGCCAGGCTGTTGCTACAACTAGTGGTGGAGCTAGGCCTAAATTCAGATTCTCATGTGACGACCTGGCTGAACCTCCAAAGAAATTGCTGAAGACAAGTTAGGTCTTCCCAATGCTCAACTTAGAAGAGTCTTCTAGGGACATTAGTTTCATTCACAGTTGCTTCTTTTTGGAATCAGTTCGAAATTTTAATAATTAACAGGGTCTTTATTTCTAATGTCTATTATTTATCACATACCAGCTTTGAGTTGCTAGTAAATTTAATAAGCGTGCTTTCTGTTTTTCATTTAATTCCTGAATCCATTTTGGACCACAGAGAACATCAGAGTCATCTCAACTTATTCTCTCGGTATTCTCTTAACCTGGCCCCCAGAAAGGAATTAGTCATCAAAGTGTACAAAAAGCTGAGGGGACTGCCCTGGCTGAGTGACTCAGTTGGTTGGGTGTCGTTCTGTACACCAAAAAGGTTGCGGGTTCGGTTCCCAGTCAAGGCACATACCCAGGTTGTGGTGAGTGGCCAATCAATGTTTCTTTCTCACATAGATGTGTGTGTGTTTTTCTTTCTCTCTCTCTCTCTCTTTTCCTCTCTGTCTAAAATCAATTTTTAAAAAATATTCTCGGGTGAGGATTTTTTTTTTTTAAAAAGGTGAGGGGCTGGAGTAAAGAAAAGAACCAGGTAACATGCAAAGTAGTAATAGGATGGCCAGAGGAAAAACAAGTATGGCTTGAAGGCTGGAGTAATTCAGGCCAGTTTTAGGATATCGTGCAAAGTTTTCAGGATAGCACTGGGCGTCCCAAAGTCCAATGACCATGGATGACAATGGGGTTGCTGAATAGAGAACAAAAGGGTGAGGGATTCGGAATGCTGCAGTTGTCTTAAGTCCACCCATAGTCTAGACATTCATGTGAACTCAATTCTAAGGGAAAATAATCGTGATTAGCCCCTGCGAAGGAGGAGGCACAGAATGCCTTCCAGCCAGCACTAGAATACAAGTAGGCACTAGCAGAGTCAAAGGGCAAGAGTTTGTACTCAGAATCACTGAGCACCACTGGGAAGGTCCTCTTACTATTGTAATAAGGTTACAGGGTTCCAAGACATCCAGCTTCATGCACTTTGACTCCTTGGGAAGCAATTTGTTCAGAAAACCTAAGGATACTATGAACCTAGGAACAAAGGCTAGTGGCCTTTTTTAGACAATTCTTCCAAATAAATTTTTAAATATTCTTCTAACTTCCATTCAGGAATTAGATAATTCCCTGATCTGAAGCATAAACTTCTCCAAATAGCTAGGTAATGATAAACTGAAATTAGGCCATCATTTTTAACTCCCTAAACTACTAATAGTGTTTGTCATTCTAGTAGAACTAATTTCTAACTGACTAAGTGGTAGCCCAAACATTACTTTGTAAGTCAATTGCTTAAAAGTTGGATGTATTTTCTAATAGAGGTAAATTAGATATAAGGTTAGGGTCTAATAACCATAAAAACTCAGTAAGTCCACTCCGTATCTATATATATAAAGGCCTATGTGACCTTTATGACTGAGTGATCAGAATGATCAGAATGACTGATTGGCCAGTTGCTATGATGTGCACTGACCACCAGGGGACATATGCTTAACGCAGGAGCTGCCCCCTGGTAGTCAGTGTGCTCCCACAGCCAACCTCCCGTGGCTGGCCAACTTCCCACGATCCCTCTCCCTGGCCAGCCAGCCCCAATAGGCCCCAATCGGCCCGATCACCAACCAGGCCAAGGGACCCCATCCATGCACGAATTTGTGCTCCAAGCCTCTAGTTTAAAATATAATATAAATGGCCCTCCCTGGCCCATAGCTCAGTTGGTTGGAGTGTCATCCTGCTATTCCAAGGTTAAGGGTTCAATCTCTGGTCAGGACACATATAAAAATCAACCAATGAATACATGAATAAGTGGGACAACAAGTTGATGTTTCTCTCTCTCTCTTTCGATTCAATAAATAAATAAGTAAATAAATAAATAAATAAATGTTAAAAAAAAAAACCAACATACTACATATGCCATTATTAACCCTAACCATCATGTATAGGAAGGTTCATAATGTGCTTGATGTCCTTCCAAGGACTATAGTTCCCATTTGGTTCCTGGAGTGAGGCTGCCTGGGATAGGTCTCTGGTAGGGAAGGAGTGGTGGGATGGTGGGGGGGATGGGAGGGTAAGGCTGGCTGAGAGCTCCAGAGGGTTGGGGTCTCACAGAGTTCTATCCTGGACATACCTGCACATCCCAGACCCACTCTTTAGTTACTCTCTTCAGATTTCCAATAGTAAAGGCACCCCAGGAGAAACAGCAGCTTTTCATACAAAACCTGCCTTAAGAAAAACGGCTTCTATGCTGCAGTTTTAGCTCAGTAACTTTTGGTGTTGCCCAGGAAATTCTTACCTGTACTTCAACTTCTCGCTCTTTTTTGACATTGTGAAGCTCCTTTTGAAGAGATTTTATTCGTTTTCTTCCTTTTTCCTCCCTAGAAGAAATGAGAATGATTTGTGTTCAGAGCAGTGCTTCCCCTACTCCAGTGTGCACAAGGACCGCCCGGATGCTATAAGACAGATTCCCGGGCTCTCCCCGAGGTTTTTATTTCAGTGGGTCTGGGGCAAGGCCCTGGAATCAGCATTTCTAACAAGTTCCCAGGGGATGTTCATCATGCTGGTTCATGGAGCACACTTTCAGTGACACGTTTTTAAAAAACATTTTTTAAAAATTTATTGATTTTAGGGACAGAGAGGAAGGAAGGAAGGAAGGAAGGAAGGAAGGAAGGAAGGAAGGAAGGAAGGAAGGAAGAAAGGAAGAGCAGGAGCAGGGAAGAAAACATCAATTCCACCCACCTGTGCTTTCATTGGTTGACTCTTGTATGTGCCCTCGCTGGAGATCAAACCCCCAACCGTGGCAAATCAGGACTCCAATGAACTGAGCTACCCAGTCAGGGCTCGGTGATATTTTTGAAAAGACTGATTTGTTTTAGTAACTTGGAGGAGGATTTTTTTTTGGCTTATCAGTGTTGTATCTAAAATTGCTGCTGCTGAATTACTTACGCTAAGTTCAAGGTCTTGGTTAAGGTGATAACCATCACATATCTCTCTCACACAGGCACACTCACACCACGCGAATATCTTGTTCTCCAAGCACCTTTTACCTAATGTGTTCAGTTCCATTGCTAACATTTGACTGAATCATTTATTCACTATAAAAAGTTGCAAAAGTGGTGAATTTGTAATTTTATCATTCCTTCTCCATTTATGAACTGGCATTCTTCTGTTTAAAAATAAAAGCTTCTCTTTTTCTCACCACTCCCACCCCCCCCCCAATAAAATAAAATAAAATAAAATAAAATAAAATAGCTACTGCTGAGAAAAACTAAGACGAGAAGGTACAGGAAGAGGATAAAAAGAATCTTTTCTATTTTGAGTACTTCACATATTCTTACCTTGCAGTAACCTTCTGAGTGGTCTCTATCATTATCCTATTTGACAAATGAGGTAATGGAGAGCTGAGGTAACGTGTGATGGACATGAGAATGTGCTCGCAGACCTCCCACTACAGGGAGTGTAAGCAAACATAGCTCAAGGCTCTGAAACCCTTCACTGTGTGTGTTCAGAGGCCTCACATCCACCGACTGCTCCCAGGCCTTTTCTATGGTTGGCTTTGAATATATATTTATTGACTTTTTTTACAGAGAGGAAAGGAGAGGGATAGAAAGTTAGAAACGTCGATGAGAAAGAAACATCAATCAGTTGCCTCCTGCACACCACTCACTGGGTACATGCCCTTGACCGGAATTGTACTTGGGACCCTTCAGTCCAAAGGCCGACGCTCTATCCACTGAGCTACACCAGTTAGGGCTATGGTTGACTTTGGCTCAGGGGTTCCCTGATGACCTTGCCCAGAATCCTTACACTGCAGGCGGTCTCTTCCAGCCAACCTTCCCTCTCCTTCACTTGGGATCCGTCCAGCATTGGGTCTGAAGGCTCCCTTCCATTTTCTTCACCTCAGGTGACTGATCTCATCTTGGCATCTACCTCTCAGAAGACACAGCCCCAACACACTTGCCACAGCCATACAAACAGTAAATGGCACAGCAGGATTCAAACTCAGTACTGTTTGAGAACTTACTTTTTGTTATGGTTCCTGTTTACTCTCTGTTTATCTCCAGCAATCCCGTTACTTAAGTTTAAAACAAGCAAACAAAATAACAAAACAACATGGAGATAAACAAAACTAAACAACTGTCTTAGCTTGCTCAGGCTGCTATAACAAAAATACCAGAGGAGCCTGATTAGTTAGTTCAAGGAAAGAGACTTTGGTAATACCATACAATTCATCCTTTTAAACAGTACAATTTAGTGGTTTGGGGTTTATTCACCGTTGTGCAACCGTCACCACTATCCAATTCCAGGACATTGTCATCATTCACCAAAGAAACCCTGTACTCATTTGCACTCACTCTCCATCCCTCTCCCCTCAGCCCTCTACTTATGAAACTTCTTTTGGGGGAGTGAGGAATAGGGGTTGGGGAGGGGAAGGTCATACAATTAGTGCACATTGTAATATTTTAAAACAGAATAGGAATATATGAGAAAAAAGTACACAATCTGTCGAAACCGGTTTGGCTCAGTGGATAGAGTGTCGGCCTGTGGACTCAAGGGTCCCAGGTTCGATTCTGGTCAAGGGCATGTACCTTGGTTGCGGGCATATCCCCAGTAGGAGGTGTGCAAGAGGCAGCTGATCGATGATTCTCTCTCATTGATGTTTCTAACTCTCTTTCCCTTCCTCTCTGTAAAAAAATCAATAAAATATATTAAAAAAAGAAAAGAAAAGTACACAATCTGCCATCTCCCTTCTCCCCTCCAATTCTACTCCTATGAGGTAACCAATGTCAAACTTTTTGATTGTATATATACTTTCACATCTTTCTCTATGCTCTCAAATATGTGAATGAGCATGTATTCTTAATAGAATGATGCTATATATATAATACTGTAACTTTTTGGCACTTATCTATGTATGAAAAACATTTCTTCGACCAATCACAACTATTTCATCCTTTTTAATAGCTGTATGTTTTTATTTTATAAAATTAACCATCATTCAAGTACTCCCCTGTTGAAGGACATTTATGCTATTTGTAGGTATTTGCATTGTGCTGCAATAAATGTTTTGCATATGTATCTATTTTTCCCCCCTATAGGCTAGATTTCCAAAAGTAGGAATGCTGGGTCAAAAGGGTATATGTATTTTGTTTAGCTTTTCTGTTAACACATTTATTTTCTCCCTTAATAAAGTGAAAATTGAGAAAATACTCAAAAATTAAAAGGTTTCTGGGCCCTGGCCGGTAGCTCAGTTGTTTAGAGAGTCATCCTGATTTGCCAAAGTGTGGCTTCCATTCCCGGTCAGGGCATATACAAGAGTCAATCAGTGAACACATTAATAAATGGAACAATGAATCAATCTTTCAATCTCTCTTTCTCCCCTTCCTCTCTCTCTAAAAAAAAATCAATAAAAATAAATATTTTTTGGGAAAAAAGATGGTTTGTAAAAACACCCCAGTAACACATTGGCATATATTTCCTTCCAGTTCCCATTTTCTATACATGTTCTTGTTAATTTTATTATACAGATGTGATAATACTATATTATGTCTAGCCTTTCTTTTTCTATGTATAATTGTAATAAACATTTTCTCCATGTTATTATGACTTTGTAAGCAGTATTTTTTAACAGCTTCATAATATCATCCATCAAACTATAGACACTCTTTGATTCTGTAATTCCACATATAGTGAGTCAACCAAATGGAATAATAAAAGATTCAGACATTTGATGATGCATATTTACGCACAAAAATGTACATTGACACATTTTTTGCTACAGCAAACATTTGGAAACAAGCTCAATATTCAAACTCAAGGAATGGTTAAATAAATTATGTAATAGTACATATGTAATAGTGAATGGTATAAAATTAAAATGAGGTGTATATCTTTTCATTTTCGTGAATAAATCACTTTTTTAAAAGTTTTACCAATTTATTCTCCCACCAGCAATGTACACAACTGCTCATTTTCGTGCTTCCTTGCCAACTACAATTGTTAAATTTATAATAGTAGCTATTATAAGCTTATAGTGAGCATTTACTGACTATGTGCCAGGAACTATCCAAAGTGTTTTACATATATAAATTAATCTAATCTTCACAATAACTCCAGTACTGAATTTATCACCAATACCAAGGCACAAAGGAAGAGTAACAAATTCAAAGAAAAACAATTCTAGCTGAAACTGGTTTGACTCAGTGGATAGAGCGTCGGTCTGCGGACTCAAGGGTCCCAGGTTCGATTCCGGTCAAGGGCATGTACTTTGGTTGCGGGCACATCCCCAGTAGTGGGTGTGCAGGAGGCGGCTGATCGATGTTTCTCTCTCATCAATGTTTCTAACTCTCTATCCCTCTCCTTTCCTCTCTGTAAAAAAATCAATAAAATATATATTTAAAAAAAGAAAAGAAAAGAAAAGAAAAACAATTCCACCTATGCAGACAATGTCAACACTTTCTCATTCTGAGTATTCAGGGTTCATATAAAGAGACTTTTTAAAAAATATATATATTTTATTGATTTTGTACAGAGAGGGAGGGAGAGAGATAGAGTTAGAAACATCGATGAGAGAGTCATCTATCAGCTGCCTCTTGCACACCCCCTACTGGGGATATCCCCTACTGGGGATATGCCCGCAACCAAGGTACATGCCCTTGACTGGAATCGAACCTGGGACCCTTCAGTCCCCAAGCCGACGCTCTATCCATTGAGCCAAACCGGTCTCGGCATAAAGAGACTTTTATCTTAGTCCCAAAGCATTTGATTGCGTTGAATGTCTTAAAGCAATGAAAATCTTTGAAATTAGTTGAAAGACTCTGGAAAAGTAAGCTTCCCTCAACATGCTTTTTATTGTTACCGTTCAGGAATTTTCAGTGAACTCAGTCTTAAGAAACATTACTCTATGATAGGAAGAATATTCTTGATATATTGTACATACAGATAACAGGAGCCCAGAAACTTGAATTACTGTTGGAGCAAAACTAGGAATACAACCCAAATGTCTGACTTCTAGTTATCCTCCCTGGGAAGCACAAATTTTACTTGTTTTAGAAATCAAGGACTTGTGGTAAATTTTATAGCACTTTAAAATGCAACAAAGAAAACAAAATTAGTATTACTCTGACCTGTCAATGATATCATAGAAATGCATTTTGTTTGCCCTCTCTTCACTCAGAGATGTCAGGAGATTGTTGAAAGTGCCTGAATTTTGTAACTCCTGCATGGTTTCTAAAATCACATCACTGAGAAATTGCCTGTAAGGAGAAAAAATATAAGTTAATAAGATTCATATTTCACTACAGTCACAAAGGGCTATAGAAGTCACACAAGACCCAGAAGGAACATCATATCTAAGTTGGAATTATTTCTGAAATGCCAATGTAGTTTAATATTAAAAAATCTACTAAAGAATTCATCACATTAATAAAGGCAAAAGGAGAAAAACCATATAATCATTGAAATAAGTGCAGAAAAGGCATTTGATATTTTATTGTTTTATTTATAAACAATAAACTCTCTTAGAATGCTAGAAATAAAACAGAACGTTCTTAATCTGAAAAAGTTTATATACCAAGGGCTGAGAAACATTGAATATACAGTATGATAAGATATATAAACATTTAAAAACATGTAAAAGAATATATGTATTGGTTTTTTGTTTATTGATTGATTGACTTGAGAAAGAGAGAAACCTCCATCTGCTGCCCCATTCATCCATGCATTCATTGATTGCCCCTTTTAATTTTTTTAATATATATTTTTATTGATTTCAGAGATAAGGGGGAGGAAAAGAGAGATAGAAACATCAGTGATGAGAGAGAATCATTGATAAGCTGCCTCCTGCACACCCCACACTGGGGATTGAACCTGCAACCCGGATATGTGCCCTGACCGGGAATTGAATCTTGACCTACTGGTTCATAGGTTGATGTTCAGCTCCTGAGCCATGCTGGCTCTGCCACTTGTTACCTCTTGCATGTGCCTGGCCAACCAGGATCAAACCTACATATTGGGATGATACTCTAAGTGAGCTACCCAGCCAGGACTATATGTATGCTTAATAATATACATACATACATACCTAATAAAAGAGTCACACCCAGTCGGATTGGCTTAGTGGGTGAGCATCAACCTATGAACCAGGAGGTCACGGTTCAATTCCCGACTCTGGGCTCAATTCCCAGTTGGGGGTGTACAGGGGGCAGCTGATCAATGATTCTTTTATCATTAATGTTTCTATCTCTTTCTCCCTCTCCCTTCCTTTCTGAAATTAATAAAAATATCTTTTAAAGTATCACAATTTGCCGAAATTGGTTTGGCTCAATGGATAGAGCGTTGGCTTGGGGACTGAAGGGACCTGGGTTCGATTCCGGTCAAGGGCATGTACCTTGGTTGTGGGCACATCCCCAGTAGGGGGTGTGCAAGAGGCAGCTGATCGATGTTTCTAGCTCTCTATCTCTCTCCCTTCCTCTCTGTACAAAATCAATAAAATATATTTTAAAAATAAATAAAGTATCACAATTTACAAAAGAATAATTCAGAAGACAGTTTATCTTTGGAACAAGCACTACAGGGCTGGGATCAGAGGCTTTAATTGTATCTGAAGTTATTTTATTAAATATAGAAAGCTTTAAAGCAATCATGGTAAAATGTCGATTTGATGGTTATATAGATAATATCCATTATTTTATTCTTTGCAGTTTTCTTTATTTTTGAAATAGTTTATATTTGAAAAAGTTAAATCATTTTAAATTTACAAAAGAGAAAGACCCTAATAAAACCCTCACATTTTAGAGATGAGTAAACATAGGCTCAGAAAGGTTAAATGACTTGCCCAAATCACACAGCTAATTTGAGATAAAGCTAGAACCATGGAATCCAGGTTCCTGACTCCTAGTCCATTACTCTTTATATTCTCTTAAGTAGAAAAATTTTAAACTCCCATTTAATGTTCTGATATAGAGTTAGCAAGAATCACACTTACACTTACATAGTAATATACTAATAATAATTCACATAAAAAGCTTCAATAACGTTTTTTCATAATAATTAAGTATACTGAAGTCAAGATACTGAAAAGCCATGAGCCTCATCCTGAGAATGTAAAGGGCGTTAATAGTAAACAGGACATCTTCCTATCATGTCTGCAAATCTGAGCCAGATTGATTTTATTTTTTTTTATTTTTTAATATTCTTTAAAAAAAATATTTTATTGACTTTTTACAGAGAGGGAGAGGGATAGAGTTATAAACATTGATGAGAAAGAAACATCGATCAGCTGCCTCTTGCACAACTCCTGCTGGGGATGTGCCCACAACCAAGGTACATGCCGTTGCCCGGAATTGAACCTGGCACCTTTCAGTCCATAGGCCAACGCTCTCTCCACTGAGCCAAACCGGTTTTGGCCAGACTGATTTTAACAAGAGCATTACTCCTCTAGTGAGGGTGTAATGCAGAGGTCCACAGACTTTTCCAGTAAAGAGACAAGCCATAAATTTTCTGTTATAACTACTCAGCTCCGCTGTTGAAGCATGAAAATAGCCATAGACAACATGTCAACAAATGAGCAATGCTGTACTCCAATAAAATTTATTTTCAAAAACAGACTACAGGCTGGATTTGGCTAGTGACCCTAGGCAATTATTACAAGCTCTCGCTTACCAAAAATCCTTACCATAATGTCATTCCTTATTTTTTTTAATGTTATACCCTCTTTTAAACATAACAGGCTATTTTTTTAAAAAATATATATTTTATTGATTTTGTACAGAGATGAAGGGAGAGAGAGAGTTAGAAACATCGATGAGAGAGTCATCGATCAGCTGCCTCTTGCACACCCCCAACTGGGGATATGCCCGCAACTAAGGTACATGCCCTTGACTGGAATCGAACCCGGGACCTTTCAGTCCCCAAGCCAACGCTCTATCCATTGAGCCAAACCGGTTTCGGCACATAACAGGCTATTTTGTCAACAAGTCAGTTAACAAAAACTGCCTAATGAGACAATGGAAATTGAGACTGACTTTAAAAAACCATCAGGATTAAAACATTAGCTTGAAATCTGGCTACTTTGATGATGTCTGTCTCTTATTAATGGATAAAGCATCACAATAGCTATCAATTTATGCTGGACACTTGACTGAAGCCTCATTTCTAATCCTCACACTAATGTTGAAGTTATTCTCATTTTTAAAAATTGCAAATAAATACTCAATACTTGCTTCATGTCCTAAAGCTCCTATACTTTCCATTGTATCACACTTCCTCTGGGCCAGTGGTCGGCAAACTCATTAGTCAGCAGAGCCAAATATCAACAGTACAACGATTGACATTTCTTTGGAGAGCCAAATTTTTAAATTTAAACTTCTTCTAACACCACTTCTTCAAAATAGACTCGCCAGGCCGTGGTAGTTTGTGAAAGAGCCACACTCAAGGGGCCAAAGAGCCGCATGTGGCTCAGGAGCCATAATTTGCTGACCACGGCTCTAGGCAATCTTTAGCTAACTCCATTATCAGCACTCACTTTGGATACAAGGACCATCCAGAAGTGAAGAGGGCAGCCAGCCACCCTGGCACTCATTTTTTTTCCTTATATATATTTTTTTTATTAAATTATTATCTGTGTACATATCTTACCACTGTCCCCCCCCATAGATGCCCTCACTCCCCATTGGCACTCATCCTTTATCCACCCAGAAATACACGTACACTTCCAAACATGCTCTCCTTTCTTACCTATCATTCTGAATTTTTTTCAGTGTCCCTGTAGAAAGTATAGACTGCCTTGCGTGTGAATGGAGGACGAGGTCTTGAACTTTGTTAAATTCGCTGGCTAATTGGCCTCCTGGTTTGATTTCTGGCAACCTGGGTTCTTCTTTAATCACCTTCCGGACCGGTGGGAGGTTTTCTGTTTTTTTTTCTTCTAAATTCATTTCATTGTATTTCTTCTAAAAAACAATAAACGATGTTTTACGTAACAGCTTTTCAAAGAGTGAAGAAACAAAGCTATCCAAGGGCCTTCGCCTCCATTTTTAACCTCATTTTGTCTAGGAGATGTAAGGCCTAGGGAGCTGGTTTTCTGATTGTCCTGTTTTGCCTCTTCCTTTATGCATAGGCATTTGTAAAAGGAAGCAAATGTGTCAAACTGATTGAAAGGAACTAGATAAGTGTTCTATTTAGTCCAGTCACTAGTAAAGATGTTTATATAGCATACATTGTGTTCAAGATAGGGCATTAGACTATAAGGAAAAAGAAAAAGTTATTTCTTTCCAAACTTCGGTCCATTACTTCGCTTCTGAGAGAGCCTGGTATATTAGTATAGTTTCATCATGCCCATTCCATGTTTCAAACAAATGGGGGGAGAAATCTACTTGGAGATGTCGTTATCTATAAAAATGGCTGTAAAAATGGGATAATGCTAACTAACAGTTCAACTCCAGGTTGTTATAAGGCTAAACAATGTGAAGTCTTCGGAAGAAAAAAATCCACATACATACTAAGATTTAAAAGTGTATATCCAATGACATATAGGGTAATGGCATAGTTACATTTATGAAATTGAACAACTATAGTGCTTTGAAGTAAAAACAAAACATTATTTTAAGAGATCCATCATTTAAAAAAAAATATATTTTATTGATTTTTTACAGAGAGGAAGGGAGAGAGAAAGTCAGAAACATCGATGAGAGAGAAACATCGATCAGCTGCCTCCTGCACACTCCCCACTGGGGATGTGCCTGCAACCAAGGTACATGCCTTTGTCCAAAATCGAACCTGGGATCCTTGAGTCCGCAGGCCAATGCTCTATCCACTGAGCCAAACCGGTTTCGGCAGATCCATCATTTTGTAAAATATATTTTTACTGATTTTAGAGTGACATGGAAAGGGAGAGAGAGAAATATCAATGATGAGAATCATTGATAAGCTGCCTCCTGCTTGCCCCACAGTGGGCACAACCCAGGCATGTGCCCGGATCAGGAATCGAACTGTGACCTCTTGGTTCATAGGTCTATGCTCAATCGCTAGCCACACCAGCCGAGCAAACCTTTATTACTTATACTTCTATAAAATCAAAATCAGAACCTCTGTTAAGTCAGAAAATTTTGTGGATGAAGATCATTAGCCAGAATAAAACAGCTCAAAAGTTGTGTTCTTTTATTTACTGAAGTGGTGACTACTGCTGAAGGCTGTTTATAAATTTGGGTATTTCATTCTTGAATTTCTATGATGGTAAATTACTTCTTTTTTTTTTAATATATATTTATGATTTTTTACAGAGAGGGAGATAGAAAGCTAGAAACATCGATGAGAGAGAAACATCGACCAGCTGCCTCTTGCACACCCACTACCGAAGATGTGCCCGCAACCAAGGTACATGCCCTTGACCGGAATCGAACCTGGGACCTTTTAGTCTGCAGACCAACGGTCTATCACTGAGCCAAACCGGTTTCGGCTTCTTTTTTTTTTTTTTTAATGCCTGATAGTATCATTTATGAACAATAATACTTCATCTTGTTAACTGATTATCTTTTTTATTTTTTGGTTTTTGTTAATCCTCACCTGAGGACGTTTTTTTCCATTTATTTTTTTATTTTTTAAATATATTTTATTGATTTTTTACAGAGAGGAAGGGAGAGAGATAGAGTTAGAAACATCTATGAGGGAGTCATTGATCAGCTGCCTCTTGCACACCCCCTACTGGGGATATGCCCGCAACCAAGGTACATGCCCTTGACCAGAATCGAATCCGGGACCCTTCAGTCCCCAAGCCAACGCTCTATCGAGCCAAACCGGTTTCGGCTCCATTTATTTTTTAAGAGTGGAAAGAAGGGATGGTTTATGGATAGGAGGCTGGTAGGGAGGGAGGGAAGAAGGCAGGGAGGGAGGGAGGGAGGGAGTTAGGGAGGGAAGGAGGGAGGGAGACAGAGAGAGAGAGAGAGAGAGAGAGAGAGAGAGAGAGAGATAGAGAGAGGGAGAGAGAGAGACATCAATTGGTTCTCTCCCACATTCACGCTGACCAGGGCTGGAAATTGAACCTGATACCCAGGTATGTGCCCTTGATCGGGAGTCGAACTCAAGACCCTTCGGTGCATGGGCTGAGGCTCTAACCACTGAGAACACGGGCCAGGGCTATTCTTACTGAAGGAGACCGTAAGTAGGAAGGAAACACTAGTCTCCTCTGTACTATTTGTAACTATCTTAATTCATGAATCAGTGCTTTTACAGGCATTGAAAGGCTTAATTCTTGGGTTTCTAATCTTTGTCATTCATAAATTGATAAGGAAATTAATTTGTTATAAAATACCTATTAATATCTATTAAGGTCATTTAAAAATTACCCCAGAACTCATAGAATTTTAGCATTGGAAGGGACCATATAGATCATTTTCTTAAAACTCCATCACAATTTACAAATGAGAAAACTAAGACCCAAGAAAGTGAAATGAATTGTTCATAGCACACAACTGAACTGCAAAAGTTCCTTGACTCCAAATCCAGTGTTCTATTAAAATCCTGTGTAAATTTTTTTTTTTTTTTTTTTTTAAATCTTTTTTTTTTAATATATTTTTATTAATTTTTCACAGAGAGGTAGGGAGAGAGATATAGAGCTAGAAACGTCAATGAGAGAGAAACATCGACCAGCTGCCTCTTGCACACCCCCTACTGGGGATGTGCCCGCAACCAATGTACATGCCCTTGACCGGAATCGAACCTGGGACCTTCCAGTCCGCAGACTGGCGCTCTACCACTGAGCCAAACCGGTTTCGGCCTGTGTAAATTTTTTTAAAAAATATGTTTTTATTAACTTGAGAGAGGGAGAGACAGAAACATCAATGATGAGAATCATTGGTTGGCTGCCTGCTGCAAGCCCCACACTGAGATGGGACCTGCAACTCAGGCATGTGCCCTTGTCCTGAATCGAACCCAGGACCCGTCAGTCCACAGGCCAACACTCTATTTACTGAGCCAAATCAGTTAGGGCTAAACTTTTAAACTTTATTTCATTTTATCTTTTAAGTCTTTATTGTTGAAAGTATTACATAGTCCCCCTCTCCTTGCCCCGATTAACCTCATCTAGTCGCCCTCCCCACCCCCACTCCAGGCCTTCACCACTCTCTTGTCTATGTCCATGACTTATGCTTATATGAAAAGTTTTAAACTTAAAAAAAAAAAAAAAAAGCTTTACAAACCCAAACCCAGATTATACATATAATAATAATTTTTAAATTATAAGGAGCAATTAAAGGGAACTTTGTCTAGTTACAATATGGACTTCTTTTTCAGTTAGACATAGAAAGCAATTTGTTTTCTCATTTATGTAGTAACTTTATTCTTTTTGTATTTATTTATTTGAGAGAGAGAAACATTGACTTGTTGTTCCACTTATTGATGCATTCATTGGTTGCTCCTTGTATGTGCCCTGACCCAGGATCAAACCCACAATTGTGGTGTGTTGATACCATGCTCTAACCACTGAGGTACCTGGCCAAGGCTTAAAGCAATTTTCATTTGTCAGAAATAAGAATATATTGTGTACCAAAAAAAGCACCAAGAATATATTCTGTACTAATTATATAATGTTAATTTTTCTAAACTTAATAAAGATGTGGGTTATTTTTTATTTGGAATCATTATTAATCACTTTATTTGTTGCTCTTTCTAGACACTGGCCCACTTCCACATGGAAAGTAAGGAGTATCTATTTATAGTTAATATTCTGTAGTGATACAAACCACAGTCACTGAAAAAAAATTTTTTAACATTTGTTTTCTTTTTAATACTCAACGAGGATATCCTTATTGATTTTAGAAAGAGAGGAAGGAAGCAGGAGACAGAGAGGAACATCAATTCAAGAAAGAAACACTGACTGGCTGCCCCTTGCACACAGCCCAGCAGGGGTTTGAACCTGCGACCCGGGTATGTGCTCTGACTAGAAACTGAGTCTGAAATCTTTCGGTGTACCGAACGATGCTCCAACCGAGCCACACTGGCCAGCAAACTAAAAGACTATAGATTCGTGGCCCAATATGTTTTTGTGTGTATAATTATAAGCATTTATAACTCCACAAAGCTAGTTTCTTCTTAGATCACTGTAGTATTTTTAATATCCACATTAGACCAAATGTGCATCACCAAACTTTCAGAATAAGTTAAAAAATAGCTATCCTCTGTCAATCAGATACAGTTCCAAATCGCAGTGACTGTACACGCACTTTCATAGTTTAGGGCTGCTCTAAAGTTTAAAACCTTTTCTCTTGCTTCAAAATAACCCATTGCTCATAGTATATAACAACCCAAATATAATGTTCACCTATCCTGTGTAAGGAAGTAGAGCACTTAAAAGTTTCTCTAATAAATCCAGTGCTTTTTCTCAACATAAATTACACAAACTATTCTAAATGTTTTAATTTATTTCAGTGCATTATATTCAAATACTAAAAGGGACGCAATTATAATTAATATTTGAGCATATTATGAAATCTAGCACACAAATCAATTCATGTCAATATACTATACTCTAAAACAACTTCACAAGTACACAAAAAATAGACAACAAAATTTGCTTTTAAAAAAAATTTAAAGTGTACTACTTTAAATTACATTTATTTATTTTCACAAAACAGCCCATTTCCAACCATTTGTAATTTTGGCATAAAGCAAGTTCAATCCACTCGAATCTTCTGGTTTGTCATCCTATAAATGATGCTATCATATCCAGGATCCATGTTCCAAATATTGTAAGAAGTGATAATCACAGCCAAGGCCAAGAAGATCGTTACCCAAAGTATCATGTTGAAAACCACTGCATACTCAAAATGATACTTATATGCAAGGTTATAGGGACTTGCTGGGTTCTTTTCTTGTTTTGTCTCAAGGATAGTCCTCGTCTTCCTCACAAGTGATGTGTCATATGATCTGACAGTCACTAGCTCTACCACTGCGTTCCCATCATAAAGACTATACATGCCATCTGCAAACTTCTGCAGAGCATCAACAAGGACCTTAGAAGCATCTCTGAATTGTTCAGATTCTTCTCCGTAATGTTTCCCAATTTCATCCAGACCTGCCAGTTCCAGTGAATATAGATCAGGAGAATGATCCTTGGCTAGATGCTTATGTCGAGACAGCAAACTTGAAATATCACACAGAACTTGCAGTTCAGAAAGAAAGAGCAGGTCAACTTCATTGTTACTACTCAGGGAATTAAGGGGAAATGAATGAAGAACAGAGTTTTCTTGAAGCAGGCGATGGCGGAGCTGTCCTAAGGTTACTGAAAGATCTTCAAAAACTGAGTTGGCCTTCCCTACCATATACACTCTTTCCTCACTGGGAGCCAACTGCAAAACTACGGGAGTTTCTTGAGAAAATAAGGAATGAATGGAATTGGCAACACTGTCAAGACTGAAAGGAGCTGCATTCTCCAAAGGGTAGGAAGTGACGCTGCCTGGGGGTAGAGCGAGCCTGTCCACTCCCTTCACTGTCACCATCACAGTAGCCTGAGGACGATGGAACAGGTTACCCACGGCAAGTCCAGGCCAAGCAAGTTCTTCTTCCACAGAGAAGCCCATGGCCAACGCGGCCACGTCTGGGATTCGCTCTCCTGGTAGAGACCAATTGCCATTGCGGAAAACAACATACTCTGGTGATCGTAATACACTAAACTCATTCCCCCAAACACCCGCCACCAAGGACAGAAGCATGACGAGCAGGGCCATGGTTCCCCGCTGGCCACCGCAGTGCAGGGCAGCAGGCAGGGAAGGTGAGTGGTCACCGCAGCGCCAGGGGGTGGCGCGTTCCAGCTGGTCCCGATTCCCTGAGGCCGCCCCATCGTTGCCTCCACTGGGACAGCCGCCGCTTTCTTCACCAATCGCCAGCTACCAATAAATATGTATTTGTATTTAAAATTTTTATTGTGTATGTACGACCTAAGTTATTAAAATTAACAAGAGCTTAATCACTTATAAATCTTTTGTACACTACCACGGTGGATTTTTTGATAACTAAATACGTGCTGTGAGTAGTCCATGGCATTGTTGAAAATGTAACGACTGACACAATAATGTGGCGGATATTCAGAAGGGCAGGTTAGAATATATTCTGAAATGACAACAAAGTCATTTTAAATGGTTAAAGCAATGTTTAGAGGTGCCAGCATTGAATTTCCTCCACCTAGTGTTGTTAGCTTTTAGCAGCTGAGAAATATAAATGGGACAACTCAGTCATGAATCTGTATATACTGTACTTATATCTATTTAACCACAGGCCTTTTGAATAATTCCAGCATACTGGAAGAAAAGGATATTCTGGCTGGTAACGAACCTTGAGATATGGCTATTTCACTCCATCGGAGAGTCCATATTTCAGGTAATAATTATAGGTCTTATCTGAGATAAAGATGCTATTGCCCATGTTACGTTTAATGACATAGATACTGTAAATGGAGAAATAAGAAAAAATAGACTCAATGAAATATACCATGGTGTTACTTTGTCTTCTTTCATACTGAATAGGCATGATATAGTTGAGAATAGAGAGCTGGTCTGTGGTATCTTCCAGAACAGCACAGATCCTCAGTACATCTAGAATGGAGAGTGCCTCTATGATTTCTGGGATGACTTCTTCGTCTGCTTCTGGAGCTGTTTCTTCTTCTACCACTATCCTGGGTGGATAGCCTGTCACTGATACCATCACCTCAGGTTGCCAAGGATTTAAAGAAAGATTTGAGGCTTTCAGTTGGCTTCTACAGAAAAAATAAAGAAAAAAACAAGTCAGCCACCAAATGCTTTAAAGTTAAACTCAAAAGCACAGATAGCATGTAAATTGGCTCCTATGAAGTCTGTATTGTCATATAACCAAGATGAACAAAAGAGTTTTGCACATGATTCTGCTAAATACCTCAGTGACATTTTAACCAACATAAGCAAGCAACTTACTGTTTAACAAAGTTATGTGATCCATGTAATTTGGCTATGCTTAACCAATTTGAATTAACTTTTTTTCTAGCAACATCTTTAGATGCTACTAACCAAAAGTGCCTCATGATTAATGAAAAACAGAATGTGGTAGCCAGTTTCCAAGGTGGCCCATATGATTCTCACCTTCATGCCCTTTTGTAATCTCTCCCACATTGAATAGGACTAACCAACCTATGTAACTAAAAGAATATTGTGGGGTCCAAGGCTCGGTTATAAAAAGCTAGGTTCAGGCCGTGGCCCGGTAGCTCAGTTGGTTAGAGCATCCTCCCGATACACCAAGGTTGCAGGTTTGATCCCTGGTTAGGGTACTTACAAAATCAACCAATGAATGCGTAAATACGTGGGAAAACAAATCGATGTTTTTCTCTCCCTAAAATCAATGAAAGAAAAGACATTGCAGCTTCTCCCATATGCTCTTGTCTCTCTCACACTGTGGGAAACCAGCTGCCTTGTCATGGAGACACTTAAGCAGCTCTGTGGATAGGTTCATCAACATGCCAGCTCTATGAGACATCTGGAAGAGGATCCTCCAGCCTCTGTCAAGTCTTCAGATGCCTGCAGGATTGGCTAACGTCAACCTTTTGAGGGAACCCATCCAGCTCCAAAATTCCTGACCCACAAAAACTGTGTGAAATAATGTTTATATTGTAAGTAGATAAGTTTTGGAGTAATTTGTTACATAAAAATAGATAAATAATTCATAGAAATTTAATGTAAGGGACAATTTAAATAAATACACACAAAATACTAAATCTCTATCCCTCTCCTTGCCTCTCTGTAAAAAATAAATAAATAAATAAATAATTAAATAAATAAATAAACACACACAAAATAGAAATTTTGAACATACACTTCCATTCTTCTTAAGTTAGCTTTGTTAACTTCCAAGGTACAAGTATAATCTCACAAAAATGAAGTCAGCTAAAATGGGAAGAAAACATTGAGATTAGTTTGAGTACTGAATGACATTTAAGTTTTTTCTATGCTCTTCCATTTTGAGAAAATTAAAGAATTACAAGAGCTGTAGTTTATCCCATCTTTTTGCTATTAGAAGTTTTAGTGGAAGAACCATCATGTGGTGCAGGTCTGCTAGGCCACCAGCTTAATTACCAGCAGGTAAAGGCATTCTTGGAGTCTCTTCTTAAGGTAAATTGATATCCAACATGGTGTTCATACTTTTTATTATATTTTGATTTTTTAATTGGTAACCTCTTTAAAATACTTACTTTTCTGTTACCCTGATTACTAAAATATTTCATTAATCTTTCCTCTGATCTGTCAAGACAGCAGAGTTGATTCCATCTGGACTTAAAGAACACTGGAGACTACACTTAAAAAATTTTTATTTATCCTGCCAAAACCGGTTTGGCTCAGTGGAGAGAGCATCAGCCTGCAGACTGGAAGGTCCCAGGTTCGATTCCGGACAAGGGCATGTACCTAGGTTTGCGGGCACATCCTCAGTGGGAGGTGTGCAGGAGGCAGCTGGTCGTTGATTCTCTCTCATTAATATTTCTAAATCTCTATCCCTCTCCTTTCCTCTCTGTAAAAAAAAATAAAAACTTTTTTATTTATCCTAAAAAATCACAGCTACCAAGATGTTAACCCTCCTCCGTAAACCAGAGTCCTTTCTGCTTAAAAGAGCTTTAAATTTTCTATGGAGAATTTTGCTCTATACTGAATGAATAGTGAATGGTTAAGTGTCCAGTGTGGTTTTGTTCACACAAAAGGTGGGGTGGTACAAATGCCCCACACAACAAAAACCTCATATGCAAAAATTCTAACATATGAATCAGAATGTTTATGTAAATTTTGAAACAACCATACTCCAAACTAGCCAAACTTTCTGTTGCAAGGGCAGTCTTAGGAGGAAGTAGCATGGTTTAATAAGGTCCTGTTCTTTTGTGTTCTTTTTCCATTTTTTTCAACTTGGGGCCTAGGTCCATGTACTTCACATAGGTAAGATAGAACTAAGCTTATACAGTATTCAGTTCTTCTGTTCTTTTCTAGCTTCTCATTCCTCAGTGATAGAAACCCAGGAATCATTCCTGCTTTCTCCTTCATATTGACATCAGCATCCTCCAATCTAACCCACACCAAGTCCTGTGGATTGTACCTAATATTTCCATATTCTCTAACACCATGCTAGACCATGTTGTTTCTTGCTTGAACTACCCTAATTGCCTCTAAATTGGAAGTGACCTTTTTTATTTAATATATTTTTAATTGATTACTAGAGTGAGAGAGAAGTAACATCGATGAGAGAGAATCATCATCTACTGGCGGCTTCCTGCATGCCCCCTACTACAGATGGGGCGCACAACCTGGGCATGAGCCCTGACCAGGGATCAAACCAGTGACCTCTTGGCTCCTCAGTCCCTCTTGATTTCTGGGTCAATGCTTAACCACTGAGCCACACCAGCCAAGCTGAAAATGATCTTTTTATATATATTCAAATTATATTTTATTGATTTCGGAGAGGGAGGATGAGGGAGAAAAAGAAACACCAATAATGAGAATCATTGATTGGCTGCCAGTTGAGCTGAAAATGATCTTTTTAAAATGAAAGAGAGATATTTTAAAATTGAAAATCTGATCATAAAGGAAGATGGGGGTGGGTGAGTGGGTGGGAAGAGATGAACCAAAGAACTTATATGCATAACCCATGGACACAGACAATAAATAGTGTGGTGAAGGCCTGGGGCAAGGGAGGGAGGTGCGGGCTAGAAGAGGTCAAAAGAGAAAAAAAGGTGACATAGGTAATATTTTTAATAGCAAAGATAATAATAATTTTAAAAATCCTGATCATGTTCCATCTATGGTTTCCCTTTGCCTTAGGAAAAAAAAAATCTTAACTTTGCCTATAAGGCCTTCATGATCTGTCCTTTTCCATATCTATCTGGCACTGTTTGTTTGTTTTGTTTTGTTTTTTCCCCTCTTCTCTCTCATGGCTCTCATCTTATAAAGTCCTGTTAGGTAGCAGTTTAAATTAGTGCCATTTTGCTAGGTATATGCCTTTTGCCCTGGAGAATGCATTATCCTTTACAGTTTCACTCTTGCCGACACCTTTGTAAGCAGACTCCTTATTAAATTCTCTTCAACTCTGCTAATCCTTTCCTTCCAGCACAATACTGACACAATGACTTACAATGACACATATACGTTTCATACACAAGCATCTATATAAATACACATACATGCAAGTAACCGAAAAAGTTTTATAAAACAATTTACCTGCAACATTTGTGATACATTCTGATATTTTTTTTATTCTATTGCATGTGCCTTAGATCAGGATTATAATCATGATCTAATGGGTGATGGATCACCTGCAGTTTGAAAAATGCCTTGACTGACACTTTTGCAAGTGACACCTTCCCTCACTCATCCATCAGGCTGGATCTCGATTCCTCTGTGCAAGCACAGACTGACTGCAGGGCTCTCTTCACACTTTATAATGTTTATGTCCGTTTCCCCCACTAGACTGTTAAGTTCCATGAGATCAGGAACCTTGACATGGATGCTCACGATTGTATCCTAAGTTTCAGGCATTATGTTCAATAAGTATTTTTAGAATGAATGAACAAAGGAATCAAACTCACAATGTGTTAATTCCTCCGAGGAATTTAATGCTAAAATTGTTAGCACATTCTATAATAGTGGGCTTTCTAGTATATTTCTAGGATACAGGAAATTAGATGGGGGAGAGGGGATAGGCTAAAAAGACACATAAACTCTATCCTGATGCATGTATAAGGATCTGACTTGAAATATGATTGATATACATCTATTCCATAAAACTCTGGAGTCACCTTTTACTCTTTCTCGCTCATTCCTTATCCATTAGTAAATCAGGTCAGCGTTACATTTAAAATGTACTCAGACTATAGTTTGCTCCCCCTACCAGAAAGTAAACCCTTATGAGGGCAGATTTCTGTTGTTTGGTTTATTGCAATGTCCTCTGAGCCAAAAAAACAAGCTTGGTACACGGGAGTCATTCAATAAACGGTTCGATCCATGAATGGGCCCAAGGGAAACCCAAACAAATGTGCGGTAACCAGGAAACGTAAATCTCCGACGTCCATTCATCTATATCATGTGATTCCTGACGACCTATCACAGGGCAGCTGAGTGAGCTCTCCCTAAAAAAAGGAATAAGGCCTTTTTAAACGACGGTCCTCCTTACCCTCGGGGACAAAAACAAAGGATCGAGGTAAGAGCTTAAGCCATTTCTGGAAAGAGAGGAAGGAGTACAGAGGAAGGAGGAAGGGGGGGGACGGGGAAGGTAAAGAGAAGAGTCCCCCCTTGGTGCGACCGGCCTCTCTCTTCTAAGCTGGGGTCGGAGGCTCCGCTCGCCCCCCTCCTGTGCGGTAAGAGCGAAAGACACCCCCGCGTAGGGGAATCAAACCTGAGGTCCCCGAAGCCGGGGTGATGTCCTCCGGCGGGCCTCGCTCTTCCCACCGACCGCACCCGACGACGCATGCGCCAAACCCAGCTGTTTCTATGGCAACGCCGCGCTTTATGGGACCGTTGGTTCTCCTCCTTTAGCTGGCTACCGCCCTGCCTCCCTCTGTTCCAATATATTGTAATACACGCGGCAGCTTACAAAGATGACATTACTCAGGGACAGAATTTGTAAGAGTGCTTCTGAACGTGGCTTGTTTTTAGTCAGAAAACCATTTCCCCGATGTGTATTTTCTTTAGGCGGTTGCGGGAGATGCCTAAACTCGGGGCGGGGCGGAGAGGTGTTTCTCCCACAAGGCCACGCGGCGGGGCCTTGCTTTCCCTTTTCCGCCATCTTGGACCCTGCGGAGGTGAGCGGGAGCGCCGCTGCTGCTGGATTTTAGGGGTAAATAACTGGAGTGGGTCCCACCACATCTTTCGGAGAGGCACTGCTGGGGCACGGAGGCTCTGCCAGGCATTGGTTTGGATGGGTCCCAGCAGCAGGGAGGACAGGATGGAGGAGATGTGGGACGGATGGCGCTGGTCCCCTGACGCCCGGGAAACGGGTGCTCCCCTAGTCTGAGAGTTGCTTCCTGGTCCCGTCCCAAAGGAATTAGAGGCACTTTTATCGTCTGATTTACCTTTTTGAGAGCGGCAGCTTTTGGCGGGGTTCTTGGCATTTGCTTCCCCTGCAAACCAGGCTTTGTCTATAATCTCTCATCCTTAGGTTTTCTTTCCCATTCATTGCTTAAGAGTCTTGTTTGCTCCGTGCTTCTCTGACTTTCTTGATCTTTATTTTTGTAGTGATCATGACATGAGTTTTTTTTAGGACTTCCTTTAGGAGTTTTCTAGGGGTTATAAGTCTTGCAACTTTGGTTTTTGGAGTTTACTTAGTTATCGGGCATTGCCTGACGTTGGTGTGTCTTGCCAGACTGCGCTTCATTTCAGCGTCATGACGTCTCCCCATGCTCTGAACGGGAAATGCCGACAGGTTTAAGAAACAAGCAGGGACTAGGTGGGGAACGTGCGTTGCAAGACTTTTTAAACTGATTTTCTTTTTGTTTAAGGCCTGCTGGGAACAGGACTTCTATAAGGACAAATATGTCTGGAAGGTATGCATTTTTAATATAATTGCTTTGTTCTTGTAGTTTTTTGTTTATTAGGTCTGTAGCTAACTAAAGACGAACTCGAAACTAATGTGTGTGTGGGGGGGAATTAGATGTTTGCTATAGGTAACTGGTGGATGGGGTCATTACAGGTCAAATCATACTGGTTGTTTGTTGAATTTAAACGGGATCTGACAGCAGTTTGTGGTTGATACCTATTTTGTGTGTCCTAGGCTGTGGTCCAAGGCCATTTTCGCTGGCTATAAGCGGGGTCTCCGGAACCAGAGGGAGCACACAGCTCTTCTTAAAATCGAAGGTGTTTATGCTCGAGATGAAACAGAATTCTATCTGGGCAAGAGATGTGCTTATGTGTACAAAGCAAAGAAGTAAGTTTATAGTATTGTTATGCATATTGAGTTGTTATTTGAGATTTGTCTTATTTCCCTATTCAAACGAATGAATTGGTACCGGTGTGGCTTCTACTTTGGGACTTAAAGGACCTTTATGGGAGGTTATGGGTTATAGAGGGTTGTAACTTTTGAGGGTCGTTTTGTATTTAAATATCTTCTGCAGTTAATAACAGCTGTTCATTATTTCAAGGCAAGAGCCAGCTCTTTATATTATGATATTATGATTTTATAGAGTGCCTTTCATGTATCTTAATTCATTTGGTTCTCTATCCTGGGTTCTTAAGCCCATTACAGACCAATTAAAATCTCTTGATACATGCTTTCATTTTTGTTCTCCTTTTCTCCTACAATCAGTGATCCTTTGAATTATGTCAGATCATCTGTACATTGTTCAAGCTCCCATGTCATTAGTAAAAGCCAAAGTCATCAAAGACTATGCTTTCAAAACTGTTTCTACTCCTAATCTATAGTTGGGATTCACCTCTTGGTGTCTCTTATGCCTTTTCACAAGCAAAGCACACACTTCCTCAGTCTTTGATACCTTTTTAGACCTTCCCGATTTTAAAATTTGATACACACAAATATCTCAAACTACTTGGCCCCCTTTCCTTTATTCTTTCTCAGTTATTTCAAAAGCTCTTACCTTCTATACTTTACTTACATAAAAATGAAGGCTATATATACTTGGTTATCCTCTAAAAGGAATTTATGTTTTATAAACTGTATTTTTACAAAATTCCAAACAATTACATTGTGTCTGGCATATAGTATGCAGAAGGCTTTTAGGTCAGATGTCACTTTGAATTTGTACCACATTAGAGTACTAATTGCCTGGGTTCTCATGGTTTTTGTATTCCCTTTTAAAATCAGCAACACAGTGACTCCTGGGGGCAAACCAAACAAAACTAGAGTGATCTGGGGGAAGGTAACTCGTGCTCATGGAAACAGTGGAATGGTTCGTGCCAAATTCCGAAGCAACCTTCCTGCTAAGGCTATTGGACACAGAATCCGAGTAGTAAGTACAATTATAAGCAAAATACTTGTTGAGTCAAACTAAGCTCAAGGTATTGGGAACTTACATGATTATAAAATGTGACTAGAAAGATTATGCTACAAAATTAGTGGCTCCTGTGTAACTGTATTATGGAACATAAGGTTCTTGACATTAGAAGGAAAGTGAAGGCAAATTTTTCAAGTGAATTATGCCTAGATTTTAGATTTTGCTGAAGCTTTGTGGAGGGAATGATATTTAAATGAATAATTTTCTGCCCTGGCTGGTGTGGCTCATTTGATTGGAGCATCATTCAGGGCACCAAAGGTAGTGGGTTCAATTCCCAGGTTTGGGGTTCTATTCCTGGTTGGGGCATGTGCAGGAGGCAGTAGATAAATGTTTTTTTGTGTCCCCTCCCTTTCCTCTCTCTACGAAAAAATCAGCAAAATAAAATAAATGAACAAATTCCTGGCAAAGACATGTATTGGACAATAAAATAGTTGCTAAAAAATTGAAAACATGCCATTTTCTGGCATAATTACTAATATTTTCCGGTCTTTTGACAGTTTTATTAGATTAGGTGTTTAGTCTTATTTTGTAGAAGAAAACATGTTTTTGTTAATCCTACCAGATTTTTAAAAATATTTTTATTGATTTCAGAGAGGGGGAGAGAGATAGAAACATCAATGATGAGAATCATTGATTGGCTGCCTCCTGCAGGCCCACACTGGGGATCAAATAGGAAACCTGGGCATGTGCCCCAACTGGTTCATAGATCAGTGCTCAACCCCTGAGCCATGCCAGCTGGGCCCATAGAATATTTATTTTTAGACAGAGTGAATGGGTGGCAGGGAGGGAGGGAGAAACATTGGCCCTGGCTGGTTTGGCTCCGGGGATAGAGCAGTGGCCTACAGAAGGGTCCCAGATTTGATTCCTGGTCAAGGGCAGAGAAACATTGGTTGCCTCCCTCATGCACCCTGACAGCACCCCGACCAGGAACAGGGAATGAACCTACAGCCCAGGTCTGTGTCCTTAACCAGGAATTGAACCTAAAGCCTTGCAGTGCACCGGTCAGGGCAATTAGTATCTATTTTTAATAGTCTTGGGCCACTTGGGGTACTTTTGAACCCTAGTGCAAAGTAACATGTTCACCTAAAAATTGAAGGCCATAAAAACTTGGTTCCTCCCCCTACCTACATATAACTCATTGGATGCCTTTTAGAGATGAGTAATGGGACGATGGGAGATTTATCCATATTGTGTTACTAATGGCATTTGTAAATTTGTATATATAATGTGCACCTAATGACATTTTCTTTTTCCCCCTCCAGATGCTGTACCCCTCAAGGATTTAAACTTACTGAAAATAAATAAAATGGATTTGTTTTCATGTGTTTTGGTCAAATGGCTTAAAAATCACATACCCTAAATTCACTTGCTATGTGCTTAAATGGTGGCAGTTGTCAGGCATTTTCAGAGTATACTAGGAAGCCAGAGGGCTGTATGTAGTGATGATTACAGAGATTTAAACAACTAGATAGGAATAATGTATCAGGCCTTACAAGTTAATGGAGAGAGGGAACAAGTTAACTTTGGGGACAGTGAAAAAGAAGTATATTGGAAAGTGATGGAGTACTTAAACCTAACCTCTGATAAACTTTTGGACAATTGGAGACATAGCATATTCCAGGAAGTACAGAAGCCAAATTTAGCCAGTTTAGGTAAGCACCATGTAACAGTTTATTTCTTTGGTACTGCATTTTACTAAATATTCTGGGAACCGCCTCCCAGATTAGATTGAGAGTCGGTGAAGAAACATTGATCTTTTCAAATACCTTGTAATAGTATGCACTGTTCAATAGATTGGGTGGAAAACTTGTGACTTAAAAAAGGTAGTTGGAAGAAATTTGAATGGAGACTATAGTGATGGTTTTGGCAGCCTGCTGGCTAGGCAGGGATGAGATATCCTTGGCACTGTGATGACAAAGCATTCAAGTACATCACAAATGGGAATAATTGGTTGGAAATGTCAAAATAATGCTACATGCCTCCATTATCTGTGTGTGTGGGGCGGGATGTCAGGGTTGGTGTTGCCTCATGAGTAGCTTTATTTGGCTCTATGTTTTAATATAAAAGGGCAGGATTGGGATTTTAGCATAATGAGATTAAGCAGGGCTGCAGAGTATTTTGAATCTTAAAATGTTGAAATAAAAGTTTGAACTGACAGAAACCGGTTTGGCTCAGCGGCAGAGCGTAGGTCTGCAGACCGAAGGGTCCCAGGTTCTATTCAGGTCAAGGGCATGTACATCAGTTGCGGGCACATCCCCGGTAGTGGGTGTGCAAGAGGCAGCTGGTCGATGTCTCATTGATGTTCCCAGCTCTCTAGCTCTTCCCCTTCCTCTCTGTAAAAAATCAATAAAATATATATTTTTAAAAAGTTTGAACCGAGTTCATCAGTTTGTAATATGGTGGTTGTAAATTGGTGCAGTAACAGTCCTTTATTAACAAATCTTGACATCCCATGGGAATAAATGGAGTTTGCAAAACAGCCCCTCTTACTAAAATTTTCATTAGTATTTGGGCTCCCTAAATTGATGCTGGGAGACAGCATGCTAAAAGTGCATTGTGGTGTGAAAGACCTTTGAAAGAGAGGCTCTAGGAAAGGATTAGGATTGGGTACTACAGGCACCCAATCTGGGGAAGGTTAATCCAGTGATAAGTCTTCAAGCCAAGTTTGCTTTTGGAAGAGGCCATGATTCACAGAAACGGGCTTGTATTTGTAATCAGTCTTAGTGATTGACCTCAATGTAATGGACTACTCTGGGCAGGGGGATCCCTTTATAGCTGAGTCCCTTTGTTATATAGTAAATGGTTTTCCAGAGGCTTATGTTAGAAAATGGACTAGTGAACCTGTGTTTACCTTCCAGACAAATTTGTGTGACTGAAATTATGTATGAAAAGTACACTTTCACAGGAGACTTTCCTATATATTACAGTAATTTTAAATTTATACTGGGTAGGTCTCGTAATTTCACAAGTCGGTGCAAGTAAACGAATACACCCGGCTGGGATGTGGCTTAGTGCATGTTGGGGGACCAGATGGGGTTTTTTTGTTTGTTTTGCAGAGGTCGGGGAGTTGAGTTTTGAGGAGACAGGTTACTTAGCTGTGAATATGTCCAGGAAGATGGATATTTCAGGTCTGGCTTATTCATGGAAAGGAAAGGAAATAGTGTGGCCCTGGTAGCTCAGTTAGTGCTTTGTCTCAATATGCCAAGGTTGTGGGTTCAATCGCTAGTTGGGGCACATATAAGAATGAACCAGTGGATGCATAAATAAAAGGAACAACAAATTGGATGTTTCTGTCACCATTGTAGGAGTCAGGTGAATGTGGTATTCTGAGTGGGATAGATAGTAAAGCAATGGAGTGAACACACAAGAACTGATACGCATTTGAGCAAAGCAGGGAAGAGAAAACTGGCAATCCTTGGCATTGCCTGCTTTGAAAAGTAGCCTTGCATGGACATTCCTCTTTTTGAGTGATGTAATGCATCGTTTCAAAATGAGGGTGTCTGCGCTTTTCTGTTCCCACATGAGGTTCGGTCTGTGCAAAAGTAGTCCTCAAGCCAAAGTTACTATTGCGTGACTCCAACGTTTCACAGAAATGAGCTTGAATGACTAGCAGCTTTTCCACCAGACCACTGAAACAGCCTCCCACCCTGACACTACTGTTACGCCAGGAACTCGAAGATGATAGGTGTTCTTTGTTGATAATCTATTGTTTCTTTGTGGTCTTGTAGTGGAAAGAGCACAGGTGAAAGTGGTAAATTTGGTTTAGAATCCCAACTTATACTTGTGGAATGATATTTATTGGTTGATAATTATGTGTCTTGACCTGCAACCATGACATACTCAGATGATGCTCTAACCAATTGAATTACCTACCCCACCAAAGTTGACACATTATCTGATGACTTTATTTGTAAAATGTCTTACCCCTTATTATTTGAGTACATGATCTTCACCAATGAAATATAAATTCTTAGGGATTTTGTATCCCCTACCCTTCCAACTAGAATAATTTACAATATCCACTTCTCATTGAATGTTCTAGCTAAGTGCTTCCAAAACCTAATTACTTTGTTTTCATGTGCTATAGGTTTTCAGATTTTTTTTGTAGTTCCTCATTGTTCAGTTTTGAAGGTAGTTTACTCAATGGCAAGGATCCACCCAATCTCTTACTGAGTTAATTATAGTTGCAATTCCTGTGTTTTATTTTTTAAAATATATTTTTATTCATTTCAGAGAGAAACATGAGAATCATTGGCCTGCTGCCTTCCACATGCCCGCTACTGTGATGGAGCCCCTCAACCAGAGCATGTGCTCTGACCCAGAGTCAAACGGTGACCTTCTGGTGACCTGGTTCCTTCATATAGGTCGTTCCTCAACCACTGAGCCAGGCAGGCTGGGCCAATTTTTGGGTTTTAAATAAGATAGGGTTGAATAGTAAAGGACAGACACATGGTTGACTTTATAGAAAATGACTTTAAGAAGAAATGGGCCTAGCCGGTCAGTGTGGCTCAAGTGGTTGATTACCGTCAGGGCACTTGCCCAGGGTCTGGGCTTCATCCCTGGTGGGGCGGAGGGGTAATGTGTGCAGAAGGCAGCTGATCAATGATTCTCATAGATGTTTCTGTCTCCCTATCTGAAATCAATAAAAATACATTAAACCCTAACCAGTTTGGCTCAGTGGATGGAGCATAGGCCTGCAGACTGAAGGGTCCCAGGTTCAATTCTGGTTTTGGGCACATCCCCAGAAGGAGGTGTGCAGGAGGTAGCTGATTAATGTTTCATGATGTTTCTAACTTCCTCTCAAAAAACAAAATATTAAAAAAATCCATTAAAAATTATATTCCATTCACCTTTTGTGAGGGCTATACCATAAAGAATTCTGCAGCTCCAAGCCACTTGGCATCTAGTATGTGTGTATATGTTCCGTGAAAGACAAACTGCCTCACTAGAGACCCAGACACCACCATCCTTGCCATCGACGTCACTACTATCGGTTCTCACGTGAGCCGCTCAGCGGCGTTTCCTGGTCGGCTGGTGCTCCAATCGCCAAGCAGCTCCGCCGGCTGGGCCTCCACCTAGCGGCGAGGGGCGGGGCGGCGCCGGCGTGAGCGCGTCCAGCGCTCCATGGAAACGACGCGCAGCCCGAAGATGGCGCCCGACTGGGGCCGAGGCTCGGGGTCCTCTGGTCCAAGCCCGGGCCCCAGTCGGTGGCTCTGGAGCGGTTCTTCATGGGTCCGAGGCATTTTGCTCCTGTTGGGCGGGCTCCGGGCAAGTGCTGCTTCCGTTCCCGTCTCCTTGAGCAGCTCCTCCCCCTGCCGGCACCACGTCCCCTCGCACGCGGAGGTAGGGCGGCGGGGAGGGAGCGGGCCTGCGGCGAGGTCCTGCGGGAGGCAGCGGCCCAGAGCAGAGCCTGGAACCGGGTGCACGGGGGGAGGAAGCCAGCTCCTTGGCGTCCTCTCCTTCCCGTCCCCGGCTAAGCGGTTGACCTAGGCACTGCAGCAGCATCGCGTTCTTGTGCGGGGAGTTGTGCGTATGAGGCGGCCCTAGAGGGGAGGTTTTCAAACCTGAACATCATCACATAGCCTGGAGGGCTGTTAGAACAGGTCGCTGCAACCCCCCTCCCCTTCCCCCTTTCTGACTCATTAAGTCCGGAATGGGCCCCCAGAGTATGTGCAGCCCACGTTCCCAGGTAGTTGATAATACTGCTTATCCATGGGCCACACTTCGGGAAACACTGAACTAAAAGTTCGGGAAGGAATTAATTGGGGGAATCGGAGGGGGACTGGGGGTTCCGTGGAGACAAAATCCAGGTTTATTTTCAAGTTACCTCATCGCATTGCTTACTTTACCCGGTTCTCCTGCCCTGGAAGTGCCTACCTCCATGTTTCTTCCTCTCTCAGTTCTTTCCGTCTGGGTTACGTTCTCTTATCTCAAGGCAGCCTGCTGAAACCAACCCCAGCAGGATGCTCTTTCCATTTCTCTGGGCGTCTTATCTGTAGTCTCATCGGTGGTAACTTGATCAAGTATTGCTATGTGATGCTGGCTTATTTTCCAGGCACGGCTTGCCTTTGTATTAAATTGTAAAGTTCCTTAGGATAGAGGTCGTGTCTTACGCTTTTGGGAAATGGGTTGGCTAGCTAGCTTACTTAGGCAGGCAGGAAGGGGCGGGGGCTTCAGGGAGGATGGAGGCATTTCTGGCCTGAGCAGTGAAAGCAGCCATAAACCAAGGACAGGTATCTACGGCCTGAGCAATTAAAGCAACCCTAAGTTAATCAAAAGCAGCCCTGATCTGAGCAGCTGGGTATGCCTTAAGGGAGATCAAAAGCAATTCCAGCCTGAACAGATAAGATGACCAGATAGGAGAAGTGATTTAGGGGCCCTGGGAACTGATTACAAGGCTGAAGTCCCACGGTGGGAAAGGCTCGATAAGGGAAAGAATGGTCTCTAGAATATTTACTATCTCAAGACAAAGAGAGACAGAGTCTTAGAATTAGAAATTTAAGAGGTAGTATCTACTTGCAGTACAGTTTCTGTACTTCTCATCTATCACCTTTTGTCCAAGGCTTCGTTCTTCGAATCTGTCTGGACAAGAACCTGGTAATCATCCTTGCACCCTGCTCACCAAAAAACCTCAAATCACTTTGATTCTTCACAGTACTTAGCTCCGAGGGAGGGCCCACAACCCTTACTCTTCTGTGAAGAAAAGAGACACAGTACCGGGACAGGGCTGCATGTTGTGGTTGGTTTTACAGTTTGTCTTCCTGCTTTGTCAATATTAACCTAGAAATGTTCAGTTCAGCCTAGTAATCTAAGACCACTAATTTATGTGGTAACTTCCAAAGATTCCTATGCATAATGTTCAACCATATGTGTCAAAATATTAAGTGTGTGGTTTGTGGCGGTATAGTTTTTATCATGACACTGCATTTTGGCTGAATTGTCTTATTTTTTTAGTCTCTTAGAAACTTTTAAGTTTATAATACACTAGAGACCTGGTGCACCACTAGGTCCCTAGGCCTGGCTGGAGATCAGGGTCGATTGGGGCCTTCCCTCAGGCTGACGGCTGGGGCCTTCATTCTGCACCGCCTCCTAGTGGGTCAGCACATGTCATAGTGAGCCATCGGTCTCCCTGTTGAACTCCCAAGGGGACAATTTGCATATTAGGCTTTTATAATCCAGGATTAATGTTGTCCATAATCACTATGCTGTGCATTAGGTCTATAGGACTTATTTATCTACTGGTGTAAGTTTGTACCCTTAACATATCCCTCTGTTCTCCCATCCCTCTTTTTAAAAAATTCCCACAAAGCCCTGTGCTTCTCCCTTTTAATCTAGCTTAAAATAAGAGGAAATAATAATCATCATAATAGGAAGTAGTTCAAAGATCTAGAAAACCTCTGCTAGAAGGAAACTTAATATCTGTTTTCTTCTAGTGATTGTGCCAATGTATCAATCTCCACCTTCTATTTGAACATCTCCATGAATAGAGACTTTATCTCCAGAGGCAGCCCTTATGTTTTTTGGAGATCAACATTGTTAAAGTTTTTCTTTATCATAAGAGCTGAAAACTCTTTTTGAAATTTCCACCATCCTCACCCCATTCCTGTGTATGCCTCTCAGCTGAAAAAACTTGGTAGTGATAGTGCTTCAGGTATTAAAAGCAAGCTATTAAGTTCTTGAGAGTTCTCATCCCTAGTAAATTTTCCTAGTTCTTGATAGGGTATGTAATAGCAAGCCCTTAGTGGCAGGTTTGAGGTGGTTAGGGACGATTAGGGAGGCAGGCAGGCAGGCAGGCAGGCAGAGTGGTTAGGGGTGATTAGGCCGGCAGGGGAGAGCAATTAGGAACATCAGGCAGGCAGGCAGGCAGGTGGGTTAGGAGCCAGTGGTCCCAGATTGCAAGAGGGATGTCCAACTGCAAGGATCAGGCCTAAACCTGCAGTTGGACATCCCTCAAGGGGTCCCAGATTGGAGAGGGTGCAGGCTGGGCTGAGGAACCACCCCCCACTGGGCATGAATTTCATGTACTGGGACTCTAGTATTATAACTGTGTATGGGGCAAAGTGGATATTAGAATTATCAGGGGAATCACTTCACAAATTATATAATTATCTAACTACTATACTGAACATCTGAAACAAATATTTTTAAAAATTATCTTTTGGCCCTAGCTGGTTTGGCTCAGTAGATAAAGTATCTGCCTGGGACTGAAGAGTCTCGCGTTCAATTCCAGTCAAGGGCACATGACTGGATTGTGGGCTCCTTCCCTAGTAGGGGGCGTGCAAGAGATAGCCGATCAGTGATTCTCTCTCATCATTGATGTTTCTATCTCTTTCCCTCTCCCTCTCTGAAATCAATAAAAATACATTTTTTAAAAATTGCCGAAACCGGTTTGGCTCAATGGATAGAGCGTCGGCTTGCGGACTGAAAGGTCCCAGGTTCGATTCTGGTCAAGGGCATGTACCTTGGTTGCAGGCACATCCCTAGTAGGGGGTGTGCAAGAGGCAGCTGGTCGATGTTTCTCTCTCATCTACGCTTCTAGCTCTCTCTCTCCCTTCTAGCTCTCTCTCTCCCTTCTAGCTCTCTCTCTCCCTTCTTCTCTGTAAAAAATCAATAAAAAATATTAAAAAAAATTATCTCTCAGTGTCTATAGAATCTGGAGTAATATCTACTCTTTTATTTCTAATGCTGCAGTTGGTGTTTATTCTGTTTTATCATAGTCCAGTTTGGGTAGGGGATTTATTAATTTTATTAATCATTATAATAACCAACTGTTGGTTTTTGTAGTTATCTTTAAAGATGGTTATCTATTTTATTGTTTTTTGTTCTTTATTATTTCCTCTTCCTACTTATTATAGTTACTTTGTTCATATTGTTAAGTGGAAACGTAGCTTTTTATTCTTTCTAATATAAACATTCAAAGATACAAATTTTGCTCTAAGTACCTACAACTCTAGCTGCACCTCACAGATTTTGACACATTGTATTTTAATTATTGTTTAGTTCAAAAAGTGTTTTTATTTTTCCGGATAATTTCTTCTTTGATCCATGGGTTATTAAAAATATGTTTAAAATATAATTTCTAAATATTTGGTCCTTTCGGTTTGGCTCAATGGATAGAGCGTCGGCTTGGGGACTGAGGGGTCCCGGGTTCGATTCCGGTCAAGGGCATGTACCTTGGTTGCGGGCACATCCCCAGTAGGGGGTGTGCAAGAGGCAGCTGATCGATGACTCTCTCTCATCGATGTTTCTCACTCTCTATCCCTCTCTTCCTCTCTGTATAAAATAAAAAAAAATAAAAATAAAAATAAAAAAAAAAAAAAATAAATAAATATTTGGTCCTTTTCTAGCTACCTTATGTTAGTAATTTCTAATTTAGAGAGTATCTTTTGTAAGATTTCAGCACTTTAAAGTTTGAGATTGTTTTATATATACTTCAGCATATTCTTTAACCAGTTTAACTTTTTATCTGTACTTGTAAAGGATATATATTCTATAGTTATTGTGTGCAGGTTTCTATACATCTCATAAGATGTGATGATTGACAGTGTACTTCAGATTAATATATTCTTACAAATTATGCCTAATTGTCAGGGTCTTAAAAACCTCTAAGATTATAAATTATTCTTCCTTTGGTTCTTTCAGCTTTTGCTCCATGGATTTTGAATCCATTCTTAGATGGATTCAAATGTATAATTGTCTTTCTATTGTATTTAACCTGTCTACTTGTATAAGTTTTCATTATAAAATTTTACTCTATTCCTGGCCCTTTCTTGAAGTCTATTTTGTCTGATATTAATGTAGCCATTTCAGCTTGCTTATAATTAGAGCTTACATTCTCTCACATTTAACCTTTTGTGCTGTGTGTATGTGTGTGTGTGCTTGCTTTAGGGATTATAATATACATCTTAAATAATAAAAGCATAATATGCTAATTAGACCAGACAGCCAAATAGCCTTCCAGACGAAGCCAGGGCTATGAGGGGGCATGCTGGAGTCATCTAATTGATGTTTCACTCTCTCACACTATATATGTATATGTGTGGATATATATATATATATATATATATATATGTGTGTGTGTGTGTGTGTGTGTGTGTGTGTGTGTGTGTATGTGGGGGGGGAGAGGGGTGTTTATTGATTTCAGAGAGGAAGAGAGAGTGAGAGCTAGAAACATCAATAATGAGAGAGAATCATTCATTGCTGCCTTCTGTATGGTCCCTATTAAGGATCGAGCCCAAAACTCAGGCATGAGCCTTGACCGGGAGTTGAATGGTGACTACCTGATTCATGGGTGAACATTCAACCACTGACCCACACCAGCCAGGCTTCATCTTTTGCTTATCCTATCTAATAAAAGAGTAATATGCAGATTAACCATCACTCTGCTACACCCATAAGCCATGTCCTCTGGCCAATCAGGAGTGAGTATGCAAATTATATAAACAAATATGGTGGTGGCCACAGAGCTGGAGGGAGCAGGAGATTTGGGTTGTCCCCGGCGGTGGAGGAAGCCAAGCTCTCCACCTGCCACGGCTGCCCTGACCTCCACTTAAGGCTACAAAGTTTCAATTATAGAAGATAAATAAATCCCAACAAAAATGGTGGCAGCCACAGAATTGGAGCCAGCTGGAGGCTTGGGTTTCCCCTGGCAATGGAGGAAGCCAAGCTTTCTGCCAGCCCTGGCCAGCCCTGTCCTTTGCTCAAGGCTACAAAGTTTCAATTATAAAAAATAAATAAATCCCAGATGCCAGGGCCTCCACTTGAGTCACTGGGGGGCATGGCTGGCCTGCAAAACATCACAGGCCCCTTGCCTAGGCTGCTCCATCCCCCAAGGTAACCCCTACCCTGATCCGGGACATCCATCAATTAGATGACTCCAGCATGCCCCCTCATAGCCCCCTCAAACCAGCTAGCCCTCACCCATGCACCAGGCTTTATACTATCCAATAAAAGAATAATATGCAGATTGACCATCACTCCAACACACAATATGACTGCCCCCATGTAGACACAAGATGGCCAGCAGGGAAGGGCATTTAGGAGGGACCAGGCCTGCAAGGGAGGGCAGTTGTGGGCGATCAGGCCAGCAGGGGAGGGGCAGTTAGGGGTCACGAGGCGGCAGAGGAGGGAAGTTGGGAGGGACAGGGCCTGCAGGAAAGAGCAGTTGGGGGTGACTAGGCCTACAGGAGAGAGCAGTTGGGGGTGACCAGGCCTACAGAGGAGGGAAGTTGGGGGCAAACAGGCAGGCAGGAGAGCAGTTAGACATCAATCTGGCTGGCAGGGGAGTGGTTAGGGGGTGATCAGGCTGGCAGGCAGAACAGTTAGGGACAATCAGGAAGACAGGCAGGCAAACAGTTGGGAGCTTGGATTGTGAGAGGGATCTCTGACTGCCCATTTAGGCCCAATCCTGGTAGGATATGGTCTAAATGGGCAGTCAGACATCCCTCAAGGGTTCCCAGATTGGAGAGGGTGCAGGCTGGGCTGAGGGACACACACCCCCGTGCACAAATTTCATGCACCGGGCCTCTAGTTTTAAATATTTAATGTTGATTTTGTCTTATAATGACTATTATGTATAATTAGAGGCTTGATGCACAAAATTTGTGTAAAGGGCTCAGCCCTTATAGCCTCAACAGCTTGCCTCAGCCCTCGCAGCCCTGGCTTCGTCCGGAAGGCTGTTTGGCTGTTTGGTCTAATTAGCATATGCTTTTATTATTCTGGATAGTATAATACATCCAATATGATGTTGAATAAGAATAGTGAGAATAGATATACTTGATCTTACTGGGAAAGTATTTAGTTTTCCACTATTAAGAATATTAGGCTGAAACCGGTTTGGCTCAATGGATAGAGCATTGGCCTGCCGACTGAAAGGTCCCGGGTTCGATTCCGGTCAAGGGCATGTACCTTGGTCGCGGGCACATCCCCATTAGGGGGTGTGCAAGAAGCAGCTGGTCGATGATTCTCTCTCATTGATGTTTCTAACTCTATCCCTCTCTCTTCCTCTCTGTAAAAAAAATCAATAAAATATATATTTTTTAAAAAAAAGAATATTAGTCTGGGCTAGAGAGAGAGAGAGAGAGAGAAATATAGATTTTTGTTTTTCTATTTATGCATTTATTGGTTGACTCTTATATGTGCCCTGACCAGGAGTCAAATGTACAATCTTTGAGCATCAGTAAAATGCTCCAACTGACTGAGCTACTCAGCCAGGGCACCATCTGTATATTTTTTTCAGTGAAATGACTATTAAACTTTTTGGCCTTTTTTTTTTTTCTTTTTAGAGTTTAAAATTAATTTTTAGAGAGAGAAAAATATCAGTGTGAGTGAAATATCAATTAGATGACTCCAGCACGCCCCCGATAGGGGATGAAGCCTGTAACCTGGACCCAGGCATGTGCCCTGATTAGGAATCCAACTGGCAACCAACTGAGCCATACCAGCCAGGACAGTTTTTAGCCATTTAAAACACTGGGTTGTTTGTTTTCTTTTTCTTTTTTAACATTTTTGTTGAATTTATCAGGGTGACATTGGTTAATAAAATTATATAGCTTTCAGCCCAGACAGCTTGGCTCAGTAGTTAAACATTGACTTATGAACCAGGGAAGTTGCAGTTTGATTCCCAGTCAAGGCACATGCCTGGGTTGTGTGCTAGGTCCCCAGTTGGGGATGTGCAGGAGGCAGCTCATCAATTATTTTCTCTTATTGGTTTTTCTCTCTCTCTTCCTCTATGGAATCAATAAGAATGTATTTTTTAAAAATCATGTAGGTTTTAGATGTACAATTCTATAATAATCTGTGTATTGTGTTATGTGTTTGCCACCCCAAGTCAAGTCTCCTTCCATCAGCATTTATCCTCCTTATACCCTCTTCTACCCTCCTTCCCCCTCTTTAGATTGTTTGTTTTCATAATCGTTTCATTTTAAGAGTTCTTTCTATATTTTGGATAATAGTCCCTTTTCAGATATTTTTGCAAATATTTTCTTCTATCATGACTTAACTTTTTATTCTCTTGACATTATCTTTCACTAAGCAGAGCTTTTAATTTTAATAAAGTTGAATTTATCAATTATTTCATTCATGGACCATGCCGTTAGTGCTATATCTACAAAGTCATTGCCATACCCAAGGTCATCTAGGTTCACTCCTATTGCATCTTTTAAGAGTCTTATTGTTTTGCATTTTATATTTAGATCTACAGTCCATTTTGAGTTCATTTTATGAAGAATGTTAGGTGTGTGTCTAGATTCATTTTTCCCCATATGGATATCCAGTTGTTCTAACACCATTTGTTGAAAAGATTTTCTGCTTCATTGTGTTACCTTTTTTCTCTTTGTCAAAGCTCAGTTGACTGTATTTATGGGGTTCTGTTTCTAGTCTATCTATTCTGTTCTATTGGTCTGCCTCTGCTTTTGCCAGTACCACACTGTCTTGATTACTGTAGCTTTATAGTAAGTCTTGAAGTTAGGTAGTGTCAGTCCTCTAACTTTGTTCTTCTTCAATATTGTGTTGGCTATTCTGGGTCGTTTACCTATTTATATAAATTTTTAGAATCAGTTGATCTATATCCACAATATAACCTGTTAGATTTTGATTGAGATTACTTTGAATCTATACATCAAGTTGAGTTTATCCATAAATAGGAAATATCTCTCTATTCATTCTTTATTTTTATTCTGGGTATTACAGTTGAAATTTAGTTTATTAATTTTACATTATGACCTCAATCGATTAATCTGTACAATATCTTTTTAAAAAAACTTTAAATCTATTCCTTTTTTTCAGGTCATAAATAAGGTCCATCTTAAAGCAAATCATGTTGTAAAGAGAGATGTTGATGAACATTTGCGAATCAAGACTGTCTATGATAAAAGTATTGAAGAGTAAGTACATCATTATTTTGTGATCTTTTTTATTAAGAATTAAACTTTAAAGAAAAAAATTTTAATTGACTTCAGAGAGGGAGAGAGAGATAGAAACTTCAATGACGAGAATCATTGATGCTTCCTGCACACCCCCTACTGGGGATCAAGCCTGCAACCCAGGCATATGCCCTTGATAGAATCAAACCAGGGACCCTTCAGTCCACAGGCCAGTACTATCCACTAAGTCAAACCAATTAGGGTAAGAATCAAACTTTTAAAGGTATTTTTTATCTGTTATCTGAAGTTCCATAGATTCAACTCAGAGCCAGTGCATCTTAAAGATAGAATTAATCTAAAAATGCTTTTTAATTTGGAAAGATGATAGCCATGGGATATGATCAAAATCTGTACATCATGTCCAGCTGGTGTGGTTCAGTGGTTGAGCATCAACCAATGCACCAAGAGGTTATGGGTTCTATTCCCAGTCAGGACACATGCCCGGGTTGAGGGCTTGATCCTTACTAGGGGTGTACAGGAAGCAGCCAGTCAATGATGTTTCTCTCTCATCTGTGTTTCTTTCTTTCTTTCTTTCTTTTTTTTTTTTTAAATATATTTTATTGATTTTTACAGAGAGAAAGGGAGAGAAACAGAGAGCTAGAAACATCGACGAGAGAGAAACATCGACCAGCTGCCTCTTGCACACCCCCTACTGGGGATGTGCTCGCAACCAACGCACATGCCCCTGACCGGAATCGAACCCTTTCAGTCCGCAGGCCGACGCTCTATCCACTGAGCCAAACCAGTTTCGGCTCATCTGTGTTTCTATCTCTCTCTCTAAGAATCAATAAAAACCTATTTTAAAAAAATCTATATGTTATGCATAATTTGAACAGAACAAATGTGAATCTCTTTGGATGTGGTCAATAACAGACCCAGAAGGCACCTCCTCAATAAGTACTTGGAAGAAAAATAAGAGGAAGTGCATATATATATATATATATATATATATATATATATATATATATGTATGTATTAATAAGAACATTTACAAAATTATTCACCAGAGAGGTGGTATAGTCTAAATTTTTTATTTAGTGTAAGAGTAGTCCAGAAAACATGTAAATTATGAATCTATAGTAGGTTTTTAAAAAATATTTTTTATTGATTTTTAGAGAGAAAGGAAAGGAGAATGGGATGAGAGAGAAACATTAATGGGCTGCCTCCTGTACGCCCCCCACCAGGGATTGAGTCTACAACTCGTGTATGTGCCCTGACGGGGAATTGAATCAGCAACCTTTTAGTACAGGAGATGATGCCCAACCAACAGCCACACTGTCCAGGACAATCTATAGTCCTATATCATAAAAGGCTAATATGCAAGTCCACTGAGCAGCAGAATGACAGATCTCTGTGACACACACTGACCACCCGGGGGCAGGTGCTCAGTGCAGGAGCTGCCCCCTGGTGGCCGGTACACTTGTGCCTCTCTGCCAGAAGCCCTGAGCTGGGCTCACAACTGACAGCGGGGTGTGGCGGGAGCCTCTCCTGCTTCCTCGGCAGCGCTAAGGCTGTCCGACTGCCAGGTCAGGCCCACTTCCCGTGGCCAGCAGGCCTGAGCCATCAGTTGGACATCCCCGATGGGCTCCCAGACTGCGAGAGGATACAGGCCAGGCTGAGGCTGCCCTCCCCGCTCCCGCCCCAGGGCATGAATTTTGTAAAATTTATAAAAATCTATTAAGAGTAGTTGATATCCTTCACTATCTTTAACTTTCCAAATGAATGAAATAGCGTATGATCATGCCTAGCACTGTGCTTTGTCACAGAATGAACTCTCAAAGACTCATTGTAATTAATTTAAATTTTGAGGGCTTAATACTGCATTCTTCTTCCACAAAGCATTCCTTGGGGCTCCTACCAGATGTATTCTGAATAAGTGAGACAGTGCTCTGCCCAGGATGGCAATTCTTATCTTTCATATTGTCACTTCTTTCAGGTTGCTCCCTGAAAAAAGATACCTTGTTAAGGTAGGTAATAAATACTCATGGTTTGAATTGGGTACTTAAAACGAGTATATTTTATTGTATGTAAATTCTACTGCGGTAAAGAAAGCTATATATTATACATGACTTTTGTGAATGACTGAATACAAGATGTTGGTAGTGAATTGATAAATGTATTTGTCATTTTCACCAAAGGTGTTTTTGTTATGCACTCACCAAGACTTCATTTGTGTTTGATATTAAATTCTCATTTTCTTAAGTTTTGGGGGAGCAGAACATATGGAGGATAGTGTACAAAAAGCTGAGTTTTTGGAAATGCATTGAAAATACCATTGTGGAAATGCTTTTTCTCCTGAAGATTAATTAACCTGAAAGTATGATATGCCAACGTTGTTTATATAAGTGCTAACCTCATTAGTTTTTTAAACTGTTACAGAGAGTCGCACACACATGTTAAGCCAGTTCATTCACAGAAATAATCAATATTAAAGTAAATTTTCTAAACATAAGATTTTCTTAAGATAAACTACCATGATGTTGGAACCAACTAACTCAGTCCCAAACTTTAAGTACTTTAGATTAATAGTTCAGATTTATGTTTTCTAATATTCTATTTACATAGAAGTAGGGAAGAAAGTTTCCAGCTAGTGTTCTTTCCCCAAACTCATCTAGAAAATGAGGAAATTCCTTTGTTCCTAGATGTATTTACTCTTCCCTCTACTCCTTGTCATGTAACCTTTACATAATTAATACCTGTATTCCAGAATTATAAGGGTTTTTCCTTTTTTTTCCCCCCTCAGGGGAAAATAATAATGATAAATCTTATGTGTACTTGTTTTAAATGTAATTTATACTTTGATTATAATTCTGCTTGTTTTCTTTGTTTAACTTTTATTTAGAACAAACTTTTTCCACAAGCTATTTCTTACTTAGAGAAGACTTTTCAGGTTCGTAGACCTGCGGGCACTATCTTACTTAGCAGGTATGTCACTTTAAACACAGATTATTTAGTACTCTGCCCTCCCCATTTTAACAGTATGGAAAATTATGAAATTTATACTAGAATATTTTATTATGATTTTTTTAAAGACCAAAATACAAGCTATTTTAAAAATAATATCATACAAAAGCATCTGTTGGATAATTATTCTTTTCCTGATTTTCTAATATATAGTGATCTACTAGGTTTTTTCCTAGGGTGTAGTTGTCCCCTGCTTGGTACATCCCCTTTCTCCCTCCTTCTTTGCCTGCAGTATTGGTTTTGTGAAATATTTGGGTATTTGAAAACTCAGATCAGGAGGATTTCCCATGAAACCAATTTTTTTTTTTAGTCCACTTTTCTAACTAATATAGTAACTTTTAGTGAGCTAATATAGCTGTTACTAGTTTTTTATGATGTCTTTGACTGCTGTGAACTCTTCCCCCCTCTTTCCCCCTTTTCTTTTTCTTTTTGGCAATTAAACTTCGATGTTCAAATGAACTGAAGACAATGTGCAACAAACCAATACCTACGGAAGGAAAATGATCCCCACAGATACTGTACAGGAGAATGTGCAGAGCACACAAAGTGTGGCCCCGTTATAGTGCCTGAAGAGCACCTCCAGGTAGTTCAGCCTGCTATTAGCAGTGCTTTTTGTTTTTCTGCCCTATAGTTTTTCTTTCTTTTTTTCTCTTTTTCAAGCAATGTTTTTATTCTTTAGAATAACTTTAGGGGAAATTTTGAATCTGTGTTACCAAAAAGTGTGTTTTTTTAAAAATATATATTTTTATTGATTTCAGAGAGGAAAGAAGAGGGAGAGAGAGATAGAAACATCAATGATGAGAATCATTGATCAGCTGCCTCCTGCACATCCCCCACTGGGGATCAAGCCAGCAACCCCAGCAAGTGCCCTGATTAGGAATCCAACTGTGATCTCCTGGTTCATAGGTCGATGCCTAACCACCAAGCCATAAAGCCAGGCTACCTTATATACTTCTGTAGTTGAATTTTTAAGAAGATACATGAATTACTTATTGTAGGAAATATATTTACATTTTAAATGCTTAAAATTATTTTGAAATAAAATAACTATAGATTTATAGGAAGCTGCAAAAAAAATGTATAAGGGGCTCCCTTTTATATTTCTGTTTTGCATCCTGGTTGGCTGCTGCTTAGAAGTAGCAATTATTTGTTTGAGGTAAAATTATAGATTTATGATTATTTTACATAAAGTAGAAATTTTAGTAAAATGAATTCAGAGTTACTAGTAGAGACAAGAAGTGAGTAGAAGGAGGTATGGATTTTGATAAATTTGAAGGATAAATAAAAATTAAATTATATATGTTCAGAGTCTAGATTCACTGTAAGTTATTATAAAAGTCTCCACAGCTAATCTTGTCTTTGGTCTGATTTTCTGTTGCCTCCTCCCTGCCCCCCTGGGTGCAGCAATGCAGGGTCTGCCGTGGGGGTAAGTGGCCCTGTGGAGCAGTGGGTGTGCCAGACCAAGAGGGGGTCCGAGATGCTGACTTTGTTCTTTATGTTGGTGCTCTGGCCACCGAGAGGTGCAGCCATGAAAACATCATTTCTTATGCAGCCTATTGTCAGCAGGAAGCAAAAATGGACAGGTAAGCTTTTCCCTGAGACTTATTTCTCAACATCTGGTATGGGAACATTTAAAACAAACTATATTATGTGTTTAGAGTACAGGTAGTTTGCACTTGCCAGATTGCCTTCAGAAGTAAGAAATGGCACACTGCCTGAATGGGGGCCAGGGAGTGGAGGAATTAGATTGTAGGACCGTTACACATATGGCAATGTCAGTACCAAGTCCAAAGAAAACGTCTACTGTCAAGGGAATTTTCTTTGGAAGTAAATACCTCTCTAAGGAAACAATTTTAACTTAAATTTGAGCAATTCTGTGGCTACACTGTAAGTAAGATGTTCAAAATAGTACATATACTCAATATTTGACTAAAAGCTTTTTGAACATTCAGAAGCTAAAGATTTTTGAGTCATTTTCATAGATCGACAATTACATAGTATCATAGTAACAGACTGCTTTTCATAATCCATTATGCTGATTTTGAACTCCTTACCACCTTCAGTGCCAACTGACAGAAAAATTCTGAAGCATATAGCAGTGATTCAGAAAATTTCATTTTCCTTAAATGTATGACATATCAACAGAAGTGAAACAACTCTTAAAGCCAGCAAGTCTTTTGACAATAAATGAATGTTCAGGACCTCAGAAATTATCCTTATGTACACACGAATTGGCCAATTCGTATATGTACTAATGAAGTGCTGTATGTTTTGCAGAATCATATGTAAAATAAGCTTATTTGTAGGTATCCTATATAATAAATAATAATAATATAATAACATAATTATGTTCCTATATAATAATCTTGTTTAGTAAAAAGAATATACACTTAATAGAGTGTTTCTTTTTTCCTAAGATATTAGTTAAATACGAGGGGCCCAGTGCACGAAATCCATTCACGGGTAGGGTCCCTAGGTCTGGCTGCGCATTCAGGGCCAATCAGGCCTGCCTTCCTCTAGTTGCCAGCTGCCAGCCAGGGCCTTCCTTTGTTCCATGCCGCCCCCTGGTGGGCAACACATGTCATAGTGAGCAGTTGAACTCCCAGTCGTTTACACTCCTAAGGGGATAATCTGCATATTAGCCTTTTATTATATAGATACTTATAAATAAGATTAGGCTAGGAAGAAGCCATGTATACCTATTGCTGTTAGAAGCCACTTCAGTGCACACTGTGTGGGAGGATGAGAGCTTCATGAAATGGATTGAAGAGAAAGACAGGGCTATTTTAATCGAATGTTATAGAAGTCCCTGATGGGTTTTAAGCCTGACAATGACATGCATTTCGTATTTTAGAAGTCGATAGCAATGTTTTATATATATATATATATAATTCACTTACCAAAACATTACTATTGACCTCTAAAATAATAATAATAACATAATAATAAATATATATATAAATAATAAATAACATAATAAATAAATAAATAAATATATATAAATATATATATACTTTTCTAAGAATAAGTCTATTGTTTGCAAGTATGAAGAATCTATACTATGTTTTTAAAATAAGACAAATGCTACTTTTTAAATAGGCAATCAAAATTTAGTGAGGTTTGTGGTATTTCTGTGGTAAAGTGTTACATAGTGATGAGAGAAATGACCTGAGGGTTCCTTACCATAGTTTGCTGTTGCTTTTGAAAGATCGGTAAGTGAAGTTGGTCCGAAGGTTGTGGGTTATTGTTAAGCTGAAAGATCGGTAAGTGTATGACACAACTGACTGAATTACTCTGGGCCTAGTCAGCTCTCAGAATCAGGTTCTGGGTGCAGAGGAGATGTAGAATTCTATAGATTCTAGAAGGGATAGAATATGAAAGAAGATAATGGGAAGATAGAGATCTTTATATGAATGAAGGGCAGTGTTGGGGCATGAGAGAGAATAGTGAGATGGAAATAAGAAGGTTTAGCAACTGTCAGCGACCTGAATGATTTGCTAATTGTCCTGTAGTGTATCACGTTTCCCTCTCTACTTACTTGCCTGTAAATATAGAGAAATGCTGAAGTCATATATGGATTTTGCAAGTAAAATAGTGTTAGAATTTGAATTATCCAGTACATTTCTTTGATATATATTGAAATTTTAAAAATTCATAGTAAAATAAAATTAGTTGTTGATTATCATGCCATAGAAACAGGCAAATTTCTTCAAAGTAAAAGATAGTGAAAGTTAGATGTTATTATACAAAATGACATTTGATATTTAGCAAAGATTTTTTTTTTTTACCTTGGGCAGGTTTTTGTTTTTAATTGATCTTAGAGAAACATCAGCCAGTTGCCTCCTGTAGGTGCTCCAACCAGGGATCAAACCCACAACATGGGAATGTGCCCTGATGGGGAATTGAACTTACCACCTTTTGATGTATGAGATAACCCTAAACCAACTGAGCCTCACCAGCCAGGGCAATTGGGCATTTTTTTTATAGCAAAGTATAGGTTAATAAATATCATAATGCATATTATTCTGGAATATAATAAAATTCAATGTCTATTTTAACAGGCCAATAGCAGGATATGCTAACCTGTGTCCAAATATGATCTCTACCCAGCCTCAGGAGTTTATTGGGATGCTGTCTACAGTGAAACATGAGATTATTCATGCCCTGGTAAATTTTCCTGTTAACTGTTCTCTCTCTCTCTCTCTCTCTCTCTCTCTCTGTGTGTGTGTGTGTGTGATTTTCTGTTTATTGTGCTTTCATTTTGATGTATATATTAACATTTAAGATTATGTAGATTCTTAGATTCATGTTCCATAAAACAGTTGATTAGGCCTTTGCCACTAGAAAATTTCTGATGATTAGCATTTGAGCTAGGTTGAATTATACTATTTAAAATAATTAAACAATGCTCGCTTTGGCGGTACATATACTAAAATTGGAACGATACAGAGAAGATTAGCATGGCCCCTGTGCAAGGACGATGCACAAATTTGTGAAACGTTCCATATTTTTACAGGGGTGTGGGAGGTGTGGGAAGAGACTGAACAAAATTTGTACACCTATGGAAGAGTACAGTGTGGGGGGGGCAGTAAGGGCAGAGGCTGGATTGGGAACCAGGTGGAGGGGAGCTATTGGGGAGGGAGGGAGAGGAACAACTGTAATAATCTGAACAATAAATATTTATTTAAAAAAAAAAAAAGAAAGAAAAGGTTCAATTGGCCAAGAAATGTATCAGAAGGTATTTATACTTGCTTTAGTAGTCAGGTAATTTCAAATAAAAGTGAGATACCATTGAATGTAAAAATATCTTTGAGAGTTATACAAATTGATTTCAAGGTAGTGGTTGCTTCTGGGAAGAGAGGGAGGAAAAAGCGTTAAGTAGTGAGGCTTCAGCAGTATTTACTCTGGAGTGTTTTATTTCTTAAAAAAAAAAAAAAAAACTGAAGAAAATATGGAAAAACCAACATCTTAATCCTTTTAAAGAGGATGCATAAGTTTCTTTTAGGCTTTTGAAATTTGTCTGTGTTTTTTAATTATTTTAGAAATTGTAAATCCCTACAAAATTTAAAGATTAGTTTAAATCTCAAAAACCATCCTGGAGAATGGAAAAAATTAAATGTTTAACAGTTACAGGTACTCCCTGTAAAGTTAAATATGTTCATAGCTCTCAACTAAAGTCATCCATGGTGCTTTAAATACTAGATAATACTTCTGAAATATGAGTGCTTAAGAAAACTTTCTAGCCAAAACCAGTTTGGCTCAGTGGATAGAACGTCGGTCTGTGGACTGAAAGGTCCCAGGTTCTATTCCAGTCAAGGGCATGTACATTGGTTGCGGGCACATCCTCAGTGGGGGGAGGGGGTGCAGGAGGCAGCTGGTCAATGATTCTCTCTCATTGAAGTTTCTAACTCTATCCCTCTCCCTTCCTCTCTGTAAAAAATCAATAAAATATATTTTAAAAAAAATTTCTAGTTGAAAGGGTGGGGAAAGTGTTTATTTAGAATATCATAAAGGATGAGACAAATCATACTACTTTAAACTTTATGTAACTTCAGTGAATTGTATATTTAAAACTATTTAGATGTTCTTAGCTGATTCCATTAAGTATCCTTTGCATCTTTAGAAGTTAAATAAGAAGAAATATAGAAATAAAAGACTAATATGGATTCCATTAATCATTTTGGCAAGACTTGAATGATAGAGGCCACAGTTATGTAAGCAAAGAAATGATCATTTATGGCTGAAACTGCTTTGGCTCAGTGGTAGAGCGTCGGTCTGCAGAATGAAAGGTCCCAGGTTTGATTCCGGTCAAAGGCATGTACATTGATTGCGGCCACATCCTCAGTGGGGGGTGTGCAAGAGGCAGCTGGTCAATGTTTCTCTCTCGAAAATGTTTCTAGCTCTCTAACTCTCTCCCTTTTTCTCTATAAAAAATCAATAAAATATATTTAAAAAAAAAGAAATGATCATTTATGATCGTTAGTTATCTATAATAATAAAAGCACAATATGCTAATTAGACCAGACATCCTTTCAGATGTCCTTTGGGTCCACCTTCCGGAAGGAGCCAGGGCTGTGAGGAAAGCCCAGGTCCTGGGTGCCAGAGGGAAGCCAGTGCCAGCAGCCAGGGGAAGGAAGGCCTACTCTTGCATGAATTTTGCAAGAGTATAAGATATACATAAAGAAGTAGTTAATGTGTAAGATATACATAAAGAAGTAGTTAATGTGTAAGATATACATAAAGAAGTAGTTAATGTATAAGATATACATAAAGAAGTAGTTAATGTGTAAGATATACATAAAGAAGTAGTTAATGTGTAAGATATACATAAAGAAGTAGTTAATGTGTAAGACATACATAAAGAAGTAGTTAATGTGTAAGATATTCATAAAGAAGTAGTTAATGTGTAAGATATACATAAAGAAGTAGTTAATGTGTAAGATATACATAAAGAAGTAGTTAATGTGTAAGATATACATAAAGAAGTAGTTAATGTGTAAGATATACATAAAGAAGTAGTTAATGTGTAAGACATACATAAAGAAGTAGTTAATGTGTAAGACATACATAAAGAAGTAGTTAATGTATAAGACATACATAAAGAAGTAGTTAATGTGTAAGACATACATAAAGAAGTAGTTAATGTGTAAGACATACATAAAGAAGTAGTTAATGTGTAAGATATACATAAAGAAGTAGTTAATGTGTAAGACATACATAAAGAAGTAGTTAATGTGTAAGATATACATAAAGAAGTAGTTAATGTGTAAGATATACATAAAGAAGTAGTTAATGTGTAAGACATACATAAAGAAGTAGTTAATGTGTAAGATATACATAAAGAAGTAGTTAATGTGTAAGATATACATAAAGAAGTAGTTAATGTGTAAGACATACATAAAGAAGTAGTTAATGTGTAAGACATACATAAAGAAGTAGTTAATGTGTAAGATATACATAAAGAAGTAGTTAATGTGTAAGACATACATAAAGAAGTAGTTAATGTATAAGACATACATAAAGAAGTAGTTAATGTGTAAGACATACATAAAGAAGTAGTTAATGTGTAAGACATACATAAAGAAGTAGTTAATGTGTAAGACATACATAAAGAAGTAGTTAATGTGTAAGACATACATAAAGAAGTAGTTAATGTGTAAGACATACATAAAGAAGTAGTTAATGTGTAAGACATACATAAAGAAGTAGTTAATGTGTAAGACATACATAAAGAAGTAGTTAATGTGTAAGACATACATAAAGAAGTAGTTAATGTGTAAGACATACATAAAGAAGTAGTTAATGTGTAAGACATACATAAAGAAGTAGTTAATGTGTAAGACATACATAAAGAAGTAGTTAATGTGTAAGACATACATAAAGAAGTAGTTAATGTGTAAGACATACATAAAGAAGTAGTTAATGTGTAAGATATACATAAAGAAGTAGTTAATGTGTAAGACATACATAAAGAAGCAGTTACAGCCCGCCGGCGTGGCTCAGTGGTTGAGCATCTATAACACCTATGAACCAGGAGGCCACAGTTTGATTCCCAGTTAGGGCACATGTGTCCAGGTGGCAGCCTCAATCCCCTGTGTGTGCAGGTGTGCAGGAGGCAGCTGATCCTTGATTCTCTCTCATTATGGATGCTTCTCCCCCTCTTCCTTCCTCTCTGAAGTCAATAAAAATATATATTTTTTAAAAAAACGACTAGTTCCAAAAGTGCTTTGTTTTAGCTATTAGATTAGGAAGGAAAGCAAGAAAAGAAATGAGATATCATGTCAACAATTTTTTGCCCACTTTCTCGTTAATTGGAAGGGGAGGGATAGAGAATAGGAATTTAAATGTTTTTATGTGAAATATGCATTATCATTAAAATTAAACACTTCTTTTAAAACTATTTAAAATTTGATTAGAAACATAAAAATTTACATTATAAAACAATTTTGGGAATGTGGGTGATTTTACACATTATCATATTAGCAAAAGAACCACAGCTAACATTTTGATATATGTTCCAGTCTTTTTTTTTTTAATTTTTTTATTTTATTGATTTTGTACAGAGAGGAAGGGAGAGAGATAGAGAGTTAGAAACATCGATGAGAGAGAGTCATCGATCAGCTGCCTCTTGCACACCCCCTACTGGGGATATGCCCACAACCAAGGTACATGCCCTTGACCGGAATCGAACCCAGGACCCTTCAGTCCCCAAGCCGACGCACTATCCATTGAGCCAAACCAGTTTTGGCTGTTCCAGTCTTTCTTAAATATATAAACACACACACATATACCATACATACACACACACTCATTTCCACTTTTTTTAAGTGTAGATATATATATTAAATGTGGATTTGGGGATCAAAAATACTGAATTTTTTATGAATGTTCTTAGGAACGTATTTAATTACTCCCCCCCTACTCTATATTGTTAATTTTTCTTGATAGTAGTATTTCCTGGATACAGTTATAGAGTTTAGTAAGTTTATGTGAAGGTTAACTGTGATTAATATGTTCTTAAATAGCCCTGACTGGTTTGGCTCAGTGGATAGAGCGTTGATCTGCAGACTGAAAGATCCCAGGTTCGATTCCAGTCAAGGGCATGTACCTGGGTTGCGGGCACATCCTCTAAAGGAGGTGTGCAGGAGGCAGCTAATCAATGTTTCTCTCTCATCGATGTTTCTAACTCTCTCTCCCTCTACCTTCCTCTCTGAAAAAAATCAATAAAATGTATTTTTTAAAAAGTACATTCTTAAACAAATAAATGCATTGTCTATACCCTAAAGAATATTTTTGTTATTGTTACCTATGGTTTCCTCACTTAATAACCTCAAGTAATTGGAATTTAGAATTCAAAAATATGGACCACTTAATTGTCCAATTTCAATATAAGAAGTTCCTGTAGAAGTACTGATGCTTTTTTGTGGTTGTATCAGTGTTCTTTTTTGATAGCAGCATGTTATGACGTCTTAAATCAGAATTGATATTTTTTTTAAATTAAGACATTTCCAACTTTTTCTTACAGGGTTTCTCTGCTGGGCTATTTGCATTCTACCATGATAAAGATGGAAATCCTCTAACTTCAAGATTTGCAGATGGTCTTCCACTTTTTAATTATAGGTATTTGTTATTTTTATTCTTGTTCTATTTTAGGAGAGATGCTAAGAATTGAATCTGAGAATCGTAGCATGTTAAGTGCCATAAATAACAGTGGTTTTATGGCTAGCCTAAGAAAATTTATGGTTTTATGGCTAGCCATAAAACAGTAGTTTTATGGCTAGCCTATTAAAACAAGATAGGGTATAAAAGATCATTTAGCTTCATATACAAAGAATTTTTTTAAATTTTATATCATTAAATTCATCTACTTTTTTCTTTATTGCATAAGAAAGTTCCTGCCCTCCAAAGATTATAAAAATATTATTCTAGCCCTGGCTGTTGTGGCTCAGTGGTTGGAGCATCATCCAGTACACTGAGCAAAAGTTGCAGGTTCAAGCCCAGTCTGGGTTCCTGTGTGAGGCTACCGATTGATATTTCTCTCTTACATCAGTGTTTCTATCTCTCTCTCCCTCTCCCTGTCTCTCTCTAAAATAAAAATGTTATCCTAAATTTCTTACAGTAAATTATTATGTAAATTTTTTACATTCATAACTTTATTTGAAATTTATTTTTGCTTTATATATTTTGGTTCTTTGTAATAGGGGTGGTGAATGTCTGGCCTAAGGGCTGTATAAGACCCACAGAATCATTTGGTGTGGCCCTGCCCAGGCAACCCCTGGCAGTACTCGAAATTCAATAAATCTAGGAGCTTTTTTCAAACAACATAAACTTATATTTAGTGAATTATATTAAGTGAATAATGTTATAAATACCAAATGGCTCTTGGCAGAAAAAAGATTCCCCACCCTTATTTTATAAGGTACACAAGTCTTTAGTTTTTTACACTTGTCATGCCATGAATTCATAGGGAAGGGGTTCCACAGCTCAGGCTCCTTCCCATGGCCCTCCCACAGTGAGCTTCTGTGAGTGGGGCAAGCTGATGCTTCAGCTGAACCCAGTGCCTTTCTCTTTGGCTTCCCTCTTTTTCTGATCATTTTCCTTCACACGTTTCAGGAAGCTATCGAGGCTCTTAGAGTGCTTAATATGTTCAATACGTACATTAATTCTCTTGGCAAGAATCTTGCACTTGTCTGTTCACAGCAGTGCCCACTGCATACGGATGACACTGTAGACTTTTCCAGATTTGCCATGGTAACATTCGTGGGCCATTCCTTTTTAACAGCGCCCATTCCTTTCTTGTAGATTCACCTGTATGTGGCTAGAGGAACAACTCCATGTTTTCTAAAAATCCTAAAGAAGATATAGTGGGTGGCTCTCTTTTTGTATTAGTCATTTTGGCAAATTATTGGAAGATAGCAGTCTGGCAGAAAAGAGTATCTATCTATTTATTTATCCATCTATCTATATCTATATCTATATCTATATCTATATCTATACCTATATCTATATCTATATCATCTATATCTATATATGTATCTACCATCCATCCATCTATATATAGATATAGATAGATAAATAGATAGGTAGATAGATAGATATAGATAGATAGACACACACACACACACACACACACACATACACACACACAAACACACACTAGAGGTCCGGTGCACGAAATTTGAGCACTACTGAGGGGTCCCTCAGCCAAGCCTGCGCCCTCTCACAATCTGGAACCCCTTGGGGGATGTCTGGAACTCCTCGCTCCTTACCACCCACCTGCTCACTGCTGCTTGCCACTTGGCCCACTGCTGCTGTGGAGGCAGGAGAGACTCCTGCCACAACTGCTGTACTTGCCAGCTCTGGCTGAGCGACACTCCCTCTGTGGGAGTGCAGTGACCACCAGAGGGCAGTTCCTGCATGGAGCATCTGCCCCCTGTGGTCAGTGTTCATCATAGCGGCTGGTCATTCTGGTCGTTCCACCTTAACATCACTTAGGCTTTTATTATGTAGATGTGTATAGATATATTTTTAAATTTATTTTTGTTTTTAGAGAGGAAGGGAGAGGAATAGAGAGGGAAAAACATCAATGAGAAAGAACATTGATTGGTTACCTTCTGCATACCCCTCACCAGGGGACTAAGGCTGCAACCCAAACATGTTCCCTGAGCAGGAATCGAATCAGCGACCTCTTGGTGCATGGGTTGACACACTCAGCACTGAGCCACACCAGCTGGGCTATACATATATTTTTATAATTGTTATGTCTTGGTGGATTGATTCTTTCATCATTAGAAAATTTCCCTCTTGTGTCTAGAAATAATTTTTGTCTTAAAGTCTATTTTGTGTAATATTAATAAAACTGTTCCAGCTCTCTTTTGAGTACTCTTTGAATGTCATGTCTTTTTAATCCTTTTATGTTCAACTATTTCTGTCCTTGAGTCTGAACTGTCTCTTGTAGAATATAATTGGATCATAGCTGTTGTTTTTTGTGAATTCTTCTCGTGGCTGCTCAGTTGCTGGTTTTTGCCATGTCTGGGTTTTTGGTTTTCAAGCCTGCCGTAAGACAGGAGAGAGGGCATGGGAAAACACCAAAAGGCTTGCTGTTCTTACAATTCATTTTTCTTAATTCATCAGATTCATCCATTTTAAAGTATTTCTTGGATTCCTACAAGCCTTTGCTTAATTTCTAGAGTTCTTAAAAAGTTGATTTGGTCAATTTTGCTACTTTTCTCATGGCTTTCACAAGGCAGAAAATTTTCAGGGGTCCTTATTTACTATTTTTGCTGCCATCTGTCTGGAATTAATTTTTTATATGGGACAAAATTGGGATTTAACTTTTTTTCCTAGACGAATAATCGGATTTACATAGTTATTATGTAAATTATACTTTCCCACTAAATTAAAGTGCCATATTTTTTTTGGTTTAAGTTTCTTTATATACTTGACTATGTCTCTGGACCTGCTCCCCCCACCCAATAAATGTCTTAAAAGGAAAGAATTCATTGTCATTGTAGCCAAGAATTGGCTATGTGGATTGAGCAAGTTACTTCATCTCTCTAAGCATCTGTGTCTTTATCTGCGGCATGGTCATGACAATCTCATGATGTTGTTGAAAAGATTAAATGAGAAAATATTATCAAGTACTTTTAGTAAGCTTGAAAATTTTAATTTTACTGATATTCATAAGCACATTTAATGTGGTCAGTTTGCAAAAGTGACTGTCTTCTTATCCTTTAACTACAGTCTTGGATTATATCAATGGAGTGATAAAGTAGTTCAAAAGGTGGAGAGATTATGGGATGTTCGAGATAACAAGATAGTTCCTCACACTGTGCATCTCCTAGTAACACCTCGTGTTGTTGTAAGTATTACTAAATTATTAATGTCTCATGAGCCATCAGCTCTTTTCCTTCATAATGGTCCTCTACTAATCATTATTATTTAAGAACTGTGATTAAATTTTAGAGCTTACAGTAGGAAAAAGAATAGAAAGGCAATACAATAACGCTACACGCCCAGAGAAATCCGAGGAAATGGAAATTTGACAATGACTCCTGGTTCCCTTCTACCCACTGCTTTAAGTCAGTGCTCCTCTATTTTCATACCTCTTTGTATTACTGGCACTATTGCATAATTGCGGATCATTTAATTTGGAGTCTGTACTAGTCAGAGTTCTCCAGAGAAACAGAACCCCAGGATGTGTTGTCATGGGGGGAGGGAGAAGAAAGAGATTCATTTTCAGGAATTGAGTCATGTAATTGCGGAAGTTTAGAGAATCTACAATCTGAGAGGGTTGGCTGGCAGTGGCAGGCAGGAGACTCAGGGAAGAGTTGTAATTTGAATCCAAAGGCAGTCTGCTGACTGAATTCCTTCTTGGTCAGGTCAGGTCAGTCTTTGTTCTGTTAAGGCTTTTAACTGATTGGATGAGGCCCAACTATAAATTTGCTTTACTCAGAATCCACTAAGTTCAATGCTAATCTCATCCAAAAGCATCCACATAGAAATATCCAGACTAATGTTTGACCAAATATTTAAGCACTACGGCCCAGCCAAGATCACATAAAATTAACCATCACACATGTATGTAATGACAGAAACTTATTTTCCCTCCTTGACTGAACACAGCTCTCTCTAAGAGTCTTTTGAACTTGTACACTGCTCTTGGTATATTTTCCATCCCTGGAAGTCTCCAACTGAAGGACAGGCAGAACCAAACTATATTCTTAAAAACAATTTTTAAAATATATTTTTATTGATTTATACTCCAGAGAGGAAGGGAGAGGGAAAGAGAAACATCAATGATGAGAGAGAGTTGTTGATTGGCTGCCTCCTGCATGCCCCCTGCTGGGGATGTAGCCTGCAACCTGGGCATGTGCCCTTGACCAGAATTGAACCCATGATCCTTCAGTCCACAGGCTGACATTCTATCCAATGAGCTAAACCAGCTAGGGAACCAAAGTAATTCTTTAACTCTTTATTACATCTAGTGTGGTCATTTGCCATTATCCTACTGTACTTTTGTAGGGCTTATGTTTTTTTCTGGTTTTAAGGATGAAGCAAGAAAACATTTTAACTGTCCAATTCTGGAAGGAATGGAACTTGAAAATCAAGGTGGTATGGGCACTGAACTCAACCACTGGGAAAAGCGGTTATTAGAGGTAAGTTTACATTAACATTGTACTAAATCTGTTTTTTCTTTAAATTTTACTAGACATATTTTTCCTTATGGTAAAAAGTCATTCAGTGTAATAGCGTATACTAGTAAAGTAAAAAAATTTTAAGTCTCTTTTGCCCTTTAGTTTTTAAGATCTACTTTCCTAAAGTAATCACTTTTTAAGTTTTTTGTATATTCTTTCAGAAGTATGAACTAACATATATACTTTTAAAAAAGTGGTTCGTACATTTCTATAACTTTCTTCACTTAATGATACTTATCTTAAACATTTCTCCAAGGTAGTAAAGTGCTTCTATTGTAATGCAATGTATGCTTTGCTAGAAAAGCCTCTTCCTCCAAAATTGAACACTAAAAATAACAAGGCTTTTGGGAAAACAAATATCAAAGCATTAATAAAAGCAGAAGTCATAAAAAAGTGCTAGCTTGGTTTAAAAAGACATATATTTCCAATAAATAAACTATATTTACTCTGGTGTTTTTTTAAAATACATTTTATTGATTTTTTACAGAGAGGGATAGAGAGTTAGAAACATCGATGGCAGAGAAACATCTATCAGCTGCCTCCTGCACACCCCCTACTGGGGATGTGCCCGCAACCAAGGTACGTGCCCTTGACCAGAATCGAACCCAGGACCTTTCAGTCCACAGGCCGACACTCTATCCATTGAGCCAAACCAGTTTTGGCTTTGGTATTTCTTTATATTAAACAACAATAACAAAAAAGCAGTGATAGTTGGATGGGAGACTATAAATCTGAGCAATGGAAGAAAATAGTAAAATTGTACAAAGATTAGAGAGAACCATGCAATAAGCACTTCCAAATCAGAGCCCCTAGCTGTAGCAAGCCATGTAGAAGTGCATGGAGTGAACAGACACCCTGCACAGTATAGCATTTCTCTGTTACTGTGTTTAGCTGCCTTAGTGTACTTTGTGTTTAGCTGCTATTGCTCCGTTACACAAGCCATTAAAATCCAGAGAAAGATCATTAGGAAGCAACACGATTCCTTATTATGGTGATGATGTTTTCTTATTTACCAGGCTTACGTGAGCTCATTCACATACAGAAAACCATGCTTTAGTAGAATAATCTGTATATTGAATCTATTCATTTTTTAATAGCTACATATTATATGAACAACATTCCTATGCTAATGAATAACTTAATTTTTTTTTATTTTAAAAATACTGTAATGAGCAACTTATTTAAATGTATACTGTCTTCTAGGAGTGTTGTTCTAGTGGTGGTAATTAGGTTCAATTAAATAATCAAACTAACAAGACCTAAATGGTCCATTGAAAAAACATTCATGTAGAATGGTAGAGGAAAGAAAGCACAGCATGCCACCATGGCCATGAGGCATTTCTCTTATACTCCATACAGCAGTCTAAGAGTTATCCATAGGTATAACTTGTAGAACCCTGTAAGGGTCATAGCCATAAAAGTCACTGCACACTGAGAAGTCCAAAATTGTGGCTTACCAACAGGTGTTCGTGTTCACTTACAGTAATCCCAAGTCCAGATGCATATCAGTTGGTCTTTTTCCCTGTGTACACAGTTCACATTCCACCTTTATTAGGTTCCTAGAAACCAGAATTAGGAAGTTAACTGAAGGTCAAATTTCTTTATATAGAAAAAGAAAAGATAAATCCCTACAAGTGGAATATCTTGCTCAAAGGAGGGATATTTATATTTATATTTATATCATTTATATTTATATTAGAAGTGACACCAAAAGCATAAGTAACCAAAGAATATAGATAACATGAATTTCATCAAAAATTAAAAACTTTAGTGCTTCAAAAGGCACTCTCAGAAAGTGAAAAGACAACTCACAGAACGGGAGAAAATATTTACAAATCATTTGTCTGATAAGGGTCTATAATTCAGACTATATGAAGAACTCTTTTTAAAAAATATATATTTTATTGATTTTTTTTACAGAGAGGAAGGGAGAGAGATAGAGAGCTAGAAACGTTAATGAGAGAGAAACATAGACCAGCTGCCTCTTGCACACCTCCCACCGGGGATGTGCCCACAACCAACATATATGCCCCGACCGGAATTGAACCTGGGACCTTTCAGTCCGCAGACTGATGCTCTACCACTGAGCCAAACTGGTTTCAGCTATATGAAGAACTCTTATAACTCAACAATAAAGCAGTGATTGAGCCTTGACCTATGAACCAGGAGGTCATGGTTCAATTCCCAATCAGGTCACATGCCCAGTGGGGTGCGTGCAAGAGGCAGCCAATCAATGTTTCTATCTCTCCCTTTCCCTCTCCCTCTCTGAAATCAGTAAGAATATTTAAATGCTAGTGGCCCAGTGCATGAAATTTGTGCACATTAAAAGGGGATTAATTAGAGGAAATAATTTAATATTGCTATTTGCTCTCTATAATAGAAGTGTCAGAGATGAAAGAAAATTGGTAAAGTGTATATGAAAACTTTCCTCCTGTCAGTCAGTGGTGCACTTCAGGACCCAGAGTCAAGTCCCTGCCCACCCACATGCACCTCAAAATCATGTGAGACCCAGACCCTGCCGACCCCCACCCCCATTGGGCTAGATCAAGACCTGGCCAGTCCCACCCTTGTCAAGCCCTGCTGGGCAGGGGATGTAACCTCAGGTCCGGTTTGGCTCAGTGGATAGAGTGTCGGCCTGTGGACTCAAGGGTCCCAGGTTCGATTCCAGTCAAGGGCATGTATCTTGGTTGCTGGCACATACCCAGTAGGGAGTGTGCAGGAGGCAGATAATCAATGTTTCTCTCTATCCCTCTTCCTTCCTCTCTAAAAAAATCAATAAAAATTTAAAAAAAAGAAAAGACAACCTAATTTAAAAATGGGTGTAGGATTTGAAAATTATGCTTACATGTATCAGGACCTGAGTTGGGGAAACTGTGAAAAGAGTAAAATTAATGCTTGTACTGACTGTTCTCATCTAGATGACCACAAAGTAAGTAATGGAAACTTACTGGAAGTGACATATATTTCTCCTGTGGGAATTTCAGTTTATTTTCTTTAAGCAATTTTATAGATTGGCCAGAAATGAAAGCTTACTTACTTTTCAATAGATAGTAATAGTTTTATTAATTTCATCAAATTACACCTTTCTCTGAAATCAACTTTGTGTCCTTGAACTAAGATGATATGAAAGTACTTGAGAAGACTGAAGTGTTCAAATTAAAGATTGGAAGAATAGTCAGAGCTGCCCAAAGATAGAATATGTCTTCTTAAGAGGCAGTGAAGTCCTTATTGTTAGGTAACCTACTGGTATATATTTTATTATATGAATTAAAACATTGGGTAGATGGTAGACATTGATGGTATTTTAGGTCCCTCATGCAAATCCTTTGATCCTGTGATATGTGTTTTGCATATTAATTTGTATTTCTGTGAGCACAAAGTTGAGGGTTATGAAAGCATTTTTGTGTAATTCAGGTATTATCTGGGCACCTGTCTCAACTATCCATTTTGCCTAGGTAGTTAATATTTTTACACTATTCCTGTTTCAATGTATTTATCCTAATTTTCATCACAGAGTTTTAAATGTTGGCTGTCTACCATCCTAACAAAATTGGACACAATGTAGACATTTGAGGCAGAAAGTAGATTTTAAGCTCCTGTCTTGTCATTTTAAACAAGACTTACGTATTTCACTATTTTAAGTGAATATTTCATAAGCCTCTCATACTTAAGGCACTTAAATATACATCAATGTATATTTAAACATACATAATCATGGAAATTATTGCTATTGCAAGGGGTCCAGTCCTCTAATGAAAATTTGTTGGCGATTTTCAGAATGAAGCAATGACTGGTTCTCACACCCAGAACCGAGTCCTCTCTCGAATCACTCTGGCATTAATGGAGGACACTGGGTAAGACAACTTTGAGATTATTATATGAGTTGTTTGTTAAAATGAAATGAATATTAAAATTAATGCAATTAAGCTGAATAAATGAATCAGTTAAAATAGTGACATTTTGCATTGGAGTAAAATATTCTTAGAATTTTGTGCAGTTAGCTATCCATTACCTCTTCAACTCCCCTTATTCATTCAATAAATATTTGAAGCCCTGAGATATAGTAAGGAATAGAACAAAATTCCAAGTATTATGGAATTTATCTTTCAATACATAGAGGCCATGCTAACATGAAGGAAAGACTAATTTAAAAAAATTTTAATTATAAGTGAAATTGGTGATGTATAGATTCCAGTTTTTAAAGCAGTGGAACTTTCTGTTTTTAAATGACTCCAGTGGGGTCTTTTTCTTTATTGGCTCCTGGGTCCTTTAGAAAAGACATGTTGGGTTTTTTTTTTTTTTTGTTTGTTTTTTAAATATATATTTTATTGATTTTGTACAGAGAGAAAGAGAGAGAGACAGAGAGTCAGAAACATCGATGAGAGAGAATCATCGATCAGCTGCCTCTTGCACACCCCCTACTGGGGATGTGCCCACAACCAAGGTACATGCCTTTGACCGGAATCGAACCCGGGACCCCTCAGTCCCCAAGCCGATGCTCTATCCATTGAGCCAAACCAGCTTCGGCGACATGTTGGTTTTTGATAGCTCCCTTGGTTTCTGGAATGGTAGAATGTGCCAGGCTGATCAGCCAATCTTACAAAGAGCGCTGGTTCCTTTAATAGAGACAGCTTTAAGGAACCACAGCCTAGACCCTGTTCATTGCTACTAGGTTATCATTGTTTCTAATACTTTACAGTGGACCAAGTTAGGCATTCATATACTGTATTTGAAAAGGGGAAAAAACCCACAATGACAGATGTTTTTTAGTGCTAGTATAGCTCTTTCTCACTTATCTCCGAATAAGCAATAGCTAGCTGAAGTGGTCCTGCTGCTCTGCTTAACAGCCTGTTTATAGCCCTTTTATAAACAATGCTAGTTTCTTTAAGATACCAGTTGGATACAGAAGCACTGTGGAGTGTGTGAGTCCCTAATGAAAAATCATGGCAGTGGTGAATTTTAAAGCATTTTTCTTTTTTTCTGAGGCAACACAACAGTAGCATGGGCTTTAGGTTTCTAAATTTCTGGCAATATTTTAAAACTAGACATGGAACCCAGCCAGTATGGCTCAGTTAGTTGAGCATTGTCTTATGCACCAAGAGATTGCTGGTTCCAGCTGGCATGGAAGTCATGGTTCAATTCCCAGTTAGGGTACATGCCCAGACTTTGGGCTTGATCCCCAGTACAGGGCATGCAGGAGGCAGCCAACCCATGTTTCTCTCTCATCTATGTTTCTATCTCTCTCCATCTCCCTTTCTTTCTCTGAAATCAATTAACCAACAAAAGAAGTATAAATTGGTTGTTACAGAATAGTCATGAGGATGTAAATTAGAGCATTATAATCAACTAGAGTCCCAGTGCACGAAATTCGTGCATGGGGAGGGTCTCTAGGCCTAGCCAGTGATCAGGGCTGATCACAGGTTCCCCACCTCTCGGTCTCCTCCTTCCCTTGCTACCTGTGCACTGCCACTATGTGGTTTCCCCCGCCACCTCCTTCCCTTGCTCCCTCAGCCCCGCTGCCACCACTGGTCACCCACCATGTTCTGCACTGCACATCATAGCAAGCGATGGAACGTCTGTTCTCTTGGCAGTCTGGCATCCCTTGAGGGGTCACAGATTGGAGAGGGTGCAGGCTGGGCTGAGGGACAACCCCCAACCCCGTGCATGAATTTTGTGCACTGGGCCTCTAGTATATAGATAATATTCTAATAAATATGTATGGCCCTAACCAATTTGGCTCAATGGACAGAGTGTCAGCCTTTGGACTGAAAGGTCCCTATTTGATTCCGGTCAAGGGCATGTACCTTGGTTGTAGGCACATCTGCAGTAGGAGGTGTACAGGAGGCAGCTGATCAATGTTTCTCTCTCGTCAGTGTTTCTAACTCTCTATATCCCTCTCCCTTCCTCTCTAAAAAAAATAAGATATATATCTTTTTTTTAAAAATATGAATGGTGTTAGATGGGTATGAGATTTATTGTGAGGATCAGTAAGTTATATAATGTTTAATCAGTATGGAGTGCACCTGAAACTAATATAATATTGTATGTCAACTCCAATCTATATATATAAAAGACTAAGCGACCTGCTGACTGGCTGACCAGCTGGTAGGTATGATGTGCACTGACCATCAGGGACAAATGCTCAATGCAGGAGCAGCTGAATGACAACAATTTTGCAGAATGTCCTTTCGCATTCTGGGACCCTTTGGGGAATATCAGAGGTTTTGGCTGATCCCCACAAGCCAGGCTGAGGAACCCAACCTGCCAGAGGGACCCCACTCACTCCACAGTCGCCCTTTGAGCCCCAGTGCTGCCCCCTGTGTGGCCAGCCGGGGAGGGACTGCAGGAGGTCAGATCCATGGCGTGTCTGGCCCATCTCGCCCAGTCCTGCCCCGCCAGCCACCTTCTATAATAATTAATTTCCTTTCAATGTGCACTAATCTGTGTACTGGGCCTCTAGTTGAAAAATAAAAAAAGATTTTATTTTATTTTTTTATTAATCCTCACTCGAGGACATTTTTCCCATTGATTTTTACGGAAGATGGAAGTAAGGGAAAGACAGAGAGAAACACTGTTGTGAGAGAAACACATAGATTGGTGGGCTCCTGCCCCAACTCTGACCTGGGCCTGGGCTGGGGAGGAGCCTACAACTTAGGTACGTGCCCTTGACCAGAATCAAACCCAGGACCTTCAGTCCACAGGCTGATGCTGTATCCACTGAGCCAAACTGGCTAGGACCAAAAGAAAAAGATTTTTTTTTTTTTTTTTAAAAAGAGAAATGCTGATAAAACTAAGCTTGTTGATTAAATTTGCCAGGAAACTAAATCAATGTGCTATGTGTTTTTTTTTCTGAAATGATAACATTTTTAAAAGTATTAGACATTGTATTCATTTGTCTTTTAAAATATATATATATTTTATTGATTTTGAACAGAGAGGAAGGGAGAAGGATAGAGTGTTAGAAACATTGATGAGAGAGAAACATCTATCAGCTGCCTCCTGCACACCTCCCACTGGGGATGTGCCCGCAACCAAGATACATGCCTTTGACCGGAATCGAACCTGGGACCCTTCAGTTGGCAGAGTCGATGCTCTATCCACTGAGCCAAACTGGTTTCTGCCATTTGTCTTATTTTAATAGTGTAATATTTAGTCACAAGCAGGGCCTATGTGATAAAATAGCACAGTTTCAAGGCCAGAGAAGCAAGAAACTCCAACTGAATCAGATTAGGTAAAAACTAGCTACCTAACAATTCCACTGTTTTTTCCTCAATTTACTTCTTGTTTTCTCTCATTCTCTTTCTGTTTTTTTGGCCCTCCTTCCTCTGGTCTCACATCTGAACCAGTTTCTACTCTGTGACTTCTGTCATCTTTGGAAATTACAATGGAAACATGGTCTGTTAGTGTTTTTTCCCAACTCTGACCAGCCTCACCATAAAACTGAAGTCCCCACTCCTGCTCCGGAGACCCCTGCAGCAAGGGATTCCTTAGTGATGCCTGCCCGGGGAGGGCCACCAAAGTCCCTTTTGAGTCCTACTTTTCTCATTGTTGAGATTTGTCATGGGTATGTTGGAATTGTTTTTTAAATGACAGCAATATAAAGTGCTTTGTTTGAATTATTTCCACAGCTGGTATAAAGCTAATTATAGCATGGCTGAGAAGTTAGACTGGGGTCGAGGAATGGGCTGTGACTTTGTCAGGAAGAGCTGTAAGTTCTGGATTGATCAGCAGAAAAGAAAGTAAGAATACATTTCCTCATAATGTTTGATAACAGTTTATTTCTGATTTTGTTCTTTATCTGGAGCCTAAAGTGTTACTTTCAAAATATGGCCTGAATAGTTCATATTCAAAATGTGTAGGAAACTATTTATGGTGCTTGGTGATATAATAAATAGCTGCATATTGTTTTAAATCATAGACTTAAAGACTCTACAATGTGGGAGCCAGACCATAAAATATTTCTGTTTAGTTTATAATTCATAAATATACATTGCAAAAATTTTACATACTCTATATTTCTTACTGTTTTCTTCAGAAAATGCACTCATAAACATAAATATAGCTATTGATTCAATATTAAAAAAAACATAAAGGTATTTTTCTATAGAGTCCTCAAGTCTGAATGCATATTATAATCACCTAGCAAGCTTTTTTTAAAATATAGGAGGGATACACACAAACACACACACACACACACACACACACACACACACACGCTTGTTTGTATTTTATGTGTGTGTGTGTGTGTGTGTGTGTGTGTGTGTATATATATATATATATATATATATATATATAATTTTTTGAAGATAATTACAGGTTCATATGCAAAGATTTCATGTACATTTCATCCAGTTTCCTTGATTGGTAACATTTTACAAAGCTATAGTACAGCGTCACAGCCAGGATATTGTCACTGATACAGTCAGATAAAGAACATTTGGATCACCACAAGGCTGCTTCTTTTTTTTTTTTTTAATATATTTTATTGTTTTTTGTTGTTGTTGTTGTTGTTGTTTTTTAAATATATTTTATTGATTTTTTACAGAGAGGAAGAGAGAGGGATAGAGAGCTAGAAACGTCGATGAGAGAGAAACTTCGACCAGCTGCCTCTTGCACACCCCCTACTGGAGATGTGCCCGCAACCAAGGTACATGCCCTTGACTGGAATTGAATCCGGGACCCTTCATCCACACACCGACGCTCTACCACTGAGCCAAACCCATTTCGGTACAAGGCTGCTTTTATAGTCATACTCAGTTCCCTGTCATGTCAGCTCCTCCTTGACTCCTGGAATCACTAATCTGTTCTCCATTTCTCTAATTTTGTCCTTTCAAGAATATTATATAAGTGAAATTATGTTGTATATAATGAATACATTATTCACTATATACTGTATTCATATCAATAAATGAAAAGAACATTTTAATTAATGAAAAAAATCCTTTGACTCTTCTCTATGTTTCTTTTACAGTTTTACTAGATGTTTGTCAGTTTTTCCAATTTTAAAATATATATATTTTTTATTAATTTTAGAGAGGAATGGAGAAGGAAAGAGAGCTAAAAACATCAATGAAGAGAGAGAATTATTGTTTGGTTGCCTCCTGCACTGCAGGCCCCCTACTGGGGATCAAGCAGAGAGTTCTCTTTCTTTTTGCAGACAGCTGCCTTCTCACTTTGTCCTCGCACGGCAGAGAGAGTGCACTATCGTCTCTCTTCTTCTTCTTGTAAAGTCACCAGTCCTATCACATTAGGGCTCTACCCTTATGGCCTCATTTAACCATAGTGCTTCCTAAAAGACGCTTTCTCCAGTTATAGTCAGATTGGAGGTAAGGGCCTCTACACACGAATTCTGGAGGACTCAGTTTAATCTGTAGCAATTAGTGCAATTTAAAAAAAGTTTCCATTCAGCCCTGGCTGGTGTTGTTCAGTGGGTAGAGCATTAGCCTGCACACAAAAGGGTCTTGGGTTCAATTCCCAGTCAAGGGCATGTACCTGGGATGCTGGTTCGATCCCTAGCCCCAGTAAGGGCATGTGTGGGAGGCAACCAATCAATGTGTCTCCCTTGCATCCATGTTTCTCTCTCTTTCTTTTTCTCTCTCTCTCACTATCTCCCTCTCCCTCCACCTATCCTTCCTGCCCCCTAATCTCCACCCTACTTCCCCCTTCTCTCCCTCCTTTCCACTCTCAATGGAAAAAAGTATCCTTGGAAGAAGAGAGGATTATCAAATTAAATAATTAAACATTAAATAAATTACTTTTATCTCCAAGATTAAATTTAACAGACAACAGAGTAAGTTGTAACAATTAGGAATATTAACACAATTTTCATTTTAGTCAGAAAAACAAGATTGGATTGTGAATATTGTTTTTGTTTTTGTGTATATGTGTGTTCTATTTTAAACCTCACTCAAGGAATGAGTAGTTTTTTCCTTTGAGTTTTTAGAGAGAGTAGAAGGGATGGGGGAGGGAGAAAGGGAGAGAGAGAGAAAGAGAAACAGCCATGCGTTAGAGGCACATTGATTAGTTGACTCCCAACAAGAGCCAGAATTGAACCTGCAACTGAGGTATATGCCCTTGACCAGGAATTGAACCTGTGACCCTCCAATCTGAGAGCAGGCCAGGGCGTGAATGTTTTTAATTTAACAAATTGTCAAATAGGATTTTTTGACCTAGATTGTAGCATAGAAAATATCTAATCAGCTCTTTGTAGCTGCAAGACGTCATCTCCATTTGTTTCGGAGACTCCATTTGTTATTAATTATGAAGATGTATGTTTTTGACAAGCTCTGGAATTTCATTATTTGTCATATTAAATGCAAATCGGGTCTTTAAAACTCCATTTTACTGACAAAAATGGAGAGAGATAAATAGGATTTTATTTAATAACAGTGAAATAATGTTAGAACGCATCTAGCTTTAATCTTTCACATTTACATTACGCGTTCCTTTTACTCTTTGAAAAATAAGTTTATAACTCGATTTTGCAATTAATTTTAAGCTATGAAAACATATTGAAATTATAGTGGAAAAGATAAGCTTATAATGGAAAAGAATAGGTGTGTACTATTTTCTTTACAGTTGTATACTGTGGTGTTTATCTTTATGTGCAGGAGGCAGATGCTGAGCCCTTACTGTGACACCCTCAGGAGTAATCCCTTGCAGTTAACCTGCAGACAGGACCAGAGAGCAGTTGCAGTGTGTAATTTGCAGAAGTTTCTAAAACCTTTGCCTCAAGAATACCAGGTAACACTCGTTTGGGACACAATTTTAAGAATCACCTTTTTAAAAATAAGTTTCTATTTTGAGTTAGAAGAGTAAAGCCTCTTAGCTGTTTCAATTTATAAGGCCTCATTTGTTTTCTGTAAGTCAGATAAAACTGAGGAATTCCTCCATTTATTTATAACTGATGTGATAATAGATAGTAATTAATATCTAGCAATTCCTTGTAGAAATAGTAAGAGGCATTTAGAATATTTATTTTGCTCTAAATATTTCTAAACTGCATGTTCTTTTTTTCTTTATAGTTGTTTCCAAAGTCTTCATCTTTAATTTCCGCTAATTTACACACCACAAAACCCCACAAGCTTCTTTAAGGAAAATAACCCAGGTACTCTAAGCCGATTAATTAGAAGGCTTGGGAGTTCTGATTTAGAGAAGGTTTGACTCAAGGGATGTAAAGGTGAAGAAAAGGGCCCCACATGATGTTCAGCCTGAATCTCTGATTTGACCTTTTAAGTGGTATGTTGCCATGGCTATTTTAAAAACCCTCATCTCTGCCTGTCATTTTCAAAGGGCATGTTAGTCAGAAATTATATTACAAAAGCTAATTTTAAATTATTGCTGCTAAAGTTTGAGCTTTCTACATATGTTTATGACCTTTCTGATTGTTTCAGACATCGTATGATGGTAACTATATTTCTAGACGTCTTATATAATTAAAGGCTAATATGCAAGTTGTTCCCTGAACCAGGAGTTCTACCAGGAGTTCAGCCAGGAGGCAGGATCAGCCCATCAACCACCCGAGGCCCTTCCCCCAAGCTGGCCCCACCCCAAATGCCTCCCTTCTTCCCCTAATCAGGACAGGCCAGATGAACCCTACATGCGCACGAATTCGTGCACTGGGCTTTTAGTAGTAGTATAATTCAACTAGAGGCCCAGTGCACAAAATTTGTGCACTTGGGGGGGGGGCACCCTCAGCCCGGCCTGCACCCTCTCAGAGTCCAGGAGCCTTCAGGGCATGTCTGACTGCCAACTGTGAGGCCGGCTTCTGGCTGAGCGGCGCTCCTCCTGTGGGAACACACTGACCATCAGGGGGCAGCTCCTGCATTGTGTGTCTGTCCTCTGGTGGTCAGTGTGCATCATAGAGACTGGTCACTCCACCATTCAGTCCATTTGAATATTAGCCTTTTATTATATAGGATGAGTTGGTGTAAAATGTGAAATCTTTTAAGATTTATCAGGTACCTTGTTCCTTTGGTGTTCAAAGTATTATCCTATCTAATATAGAGGGAATATGCTCATGGACCCTCAAGCCATCGCAAAGATGGTGGCACCCACAGCCAATAAGGAGGGAATATGCTAATTGATTGCCCCACCCTCAAAGATGGCGGTGCTCACAGCCACAAGATGGCGGCACCCAGTCCCCTTAACCCTGCAGAGGCGGCAGGCATACAGCAGACTGGGCCCTCCTGCCTCTGGAGTCCCCCAGTTCTCTCAGCCCCCCATCTGCCCAGGGCCGGCCTGAGGTGCAAGCAAGCCTCAGATGTTGGCTGCCCAGCTTTTCAGGGCTGACCTGATGCGAAGGCAAGCCTTGGATGGTTGCTGCCCAGCTGCCCAGGGCCAGCTGAGGCTTGCACTGCCGGCAGTGGCAGCAGCAGAGGTGTGATGGGGCATCTCCTTCCCCTGATCATGGGTCACCTCCCACCCCTGAGGGCTCCCAGACTCTGAGAGAGGGCAGGCCAGGCTGAGGGACCCACCCCTCCAGTATGTATATATGTGATCTCTTTCATTTTCTCACAATTTTATTTTTTCAAGAATGTCAAAACACCATATAAATTAAGTATTCTAAAGACATTTGATGTACAGTATATTTAAAATATTAATTCTGTGCAGTTTTTTTTGTTTTGCCAGCTCTTAAAAGTCTTCCAATTCATTCTTTAAAAACACATCAAATTTGTTATCTAATAAGAAACTTAACCAGTTTGCTTACCTTACTTATTTCTAAAACTACAATAGCTTTGACTACCCCTGAGTAGTATATTAATATCTTTGTGTTACACTGTACATCAAGCATGTCAAATTTGCGGCCCATTGGCCACATACCTCATTTATTTGGCCTATGTTAGCCTTTGAGTTTGACATGCTTGCTCTACATGAGGAAAACTACATTAATATCTTCTTTGTGTTGTACAGCATTAGAGGGTTGCTATAAATTGACTGTGGACTTTGGTTATACAGAATATTTCTTTTTCTCCTGTCTTCCTAATACTTTCTTTGTAGTACTTTGATGAACTCAGTGGAATACCTGCAGAAGATTTGCCCCATTATGGCGGTTCGGTAGAAATTGCTGACTACTGCCCTTTCAGTCAGGAATTCAGTTGGCATGTAAGTGGTGAATATCAGCGCAGCTCAGATTGTAGAATATTGGAAAATCAACCAGGTTAGTAGTCTAGTGAAATGAAATGTTATATATATATTGCAATTATATATCAGCAATGTAAAATAGTGGTTAAGAGCACAGACCCTAGAATTTGTATAGTGGAACCACAAAACCTGACGAGAGACATAGAGAAGGTATTATTGAATTTCACAGATGAATAAAAAGACACTAACTTAGTGTCCAGTGATCCAGTTACTTAGTGCAGGTTTCTCCAGTGGAGAGCTCTTTTTAGCTAATCACATTAAGTAACCTATTTTTTCAACTCCTGAGGAGTGTGCATTTTATGTAATTTAGAAGTAACATGCCATTCTTCAGCTCTCAGAATGACATTATTATCCCATAGCTAGTAAGATGTTGTCATACTGTTTATTGTTTCTTAATATACATATAAATGAACAGGTCTTCAAAGGGATAAACAGTATGGCAACTGGATATTTAACAATAATAGTTACAGCTCATACTATTCACCTCTATAAATAAAGTGTTCTCACATCTATTGTGTTAATAAATAGCAATAAATAGTTTTTGTTTCTATGGTCATCAAAATTATTTTTTAAATTGACTTCAGAGAGGAAAGGAGAGGAAGAGGGAGGTAGAAACATCAGTGATGAGAGGGAATCATTGACTGTCTGCCTTCTGCACATTGGACTGAGCCGCAACTGAGGCATGTGCCCTTGACCAGAATTGAATCTGAGACCCTTAAGTCCACAGGCCAACACTCTGTTCAGTGAGCCAAACTGGCTAGGGCATCATCACTTTATTTCATACTTTATTACAAACTAAGTCATTTAAATTTTAAGTTTCCATAATGTTTTATTTTTAAACCTAGCAGATTTAATTGGGTTTTTAGTTTTGTGGGGTTTTTTATCACTCACGTACTTAATAAATATCTAAAGATTTATGATACAACTACTCAGCAGTTCCGTATAAAGCAAAAGAAATGCACAGATCTGTCAGTCATGGGTTTGCTAAAAGTATCTTATCACATTTTATTGTTTTATAGGTGGAATTGGCAAACATTTATTGTAAAGAACAAGATAGTAAATATTTTAGGTGTTGTGGGATATAGTATCTGTTGCAGCTGCTCAACACTGCTGTTGTAGTGTGAAAGCAGTCATAATCTATAAATGAATGAGTGTGGATGTGTTGGCTAAAACTTTATTCATATAAACAGGTAACCTTCAGGATTTGGCCTGAGAATTATAGCTTGTTGATGCTCCTTTTATTTTATTTTAATAATTAATTAATTAATTTATTTATTTTTATCATTGGTCCTGTGTTTTTTGAGGACTTTGAAATACTCTGAAAATAAAAGAAATACAGAGTTCTATTTTACATTTTCTTTCTTCATTTATATAATTAAGATTTTTCAAAATAGACATAAAATAAAATACTTTTAAAAAATTTTTATTGATTGATTTTAGAGAGAAAAAGAGAAACATCGATTTATTACTTCACTTATGCATTCACTGGTTGATTCTTATATGTCCTTGATGGGGAATCAAACTTGCAACATTAACATATCAGGACAACACTCTAACTAACTGAGCTACCCCCGAGCCAGGGCGATACTTATCTTTTTATTGGAGATATAGATATAGAGATAGAGATAGAGAGATATAGATATATTAGAGGCTCTGCACGAAATTCATGCACTAGAGTGGGGGGAGTCCCTCAGTTCAGCCTGCTCCCGGTTCCTCATTCCCCATCAGGCGCTTGTGGAGGGACCAGGAGTTTGGCTAGCAGGCAAGGATCAGGTGATCAGGAGGGACTGGGAGGTTGGCTAGCTGGGGCCTTCCTTTCCCCAGCTCCTGGCTGCCATCAGCCGTTCCTGTCCCCGACCTGTACCCGCCTTGGCCTGGTGCCACCCAAGTCCACCACCAGCCACCCCCAGTTCCCTGTTCCCATCAGGCAGTCAGTGCCTGCTGGCCAGGGGAAGGGTCCAGGAGGTTGGCCTGCAAGCCCTGACCAGGCGATCAGGGTGGTCAGTGTGCATCATAGCAACAGGTTATTCTGGTCATTTGGTCATTCTGCAGTTAACAGTCGCTTAGCTATATATATATATATATATATATATATATATATATATATATATAGAGAGAGAGAGAGAGAGAGAGAGAGAGAGAGAGAGAGAGAGAGATACACACAACTATACTAATAAAAGGGTAATATGCTAATTATATTGGATAGAGTGGATGTCTTCCAGACATTCTTCTTGACAAAGCTGGGTTGTGGTGAGCCTGCAAATCGCCTGCAGCCCCTCAACCCCCTAGTGGACCCCCACCCCAATCTAGGACCCCCTTCAGAGTAGTCCAGCCAGCTCCCTTCCATGCACCAGGCCTCTGTCCTATATAATAAAAGGGTAATATGCAAGTTGACCCTAACAGCAGAATAACTGCTGGACTGGTCACTATGAGGTGCACTGACCACCTCTTGGTCCCTCTCCCCGACCAGCAGGCTCCAATCGCCTGATGGCCACCTGTGATGGGGTGGGGCTGGTGAGCAGGTGGGAAAAGCGACCTTTTGTTCCCTTCCCCCAGATGTCAGGCACTGATCACCTGATGGCGAATGGGGAACTGGGGGTGGGTGTAGGTGGGGGGTGGGGCTGGCTGAGGCAGCTGGGGAAGATGGCCCTGATCACAGGCCAAGCCTAGGGACCATACCCACACATGAATTTTGTGCACCAGGCCTCTAGTGTCTCTCTCTCTCTCTCTCTCTCTCTCTCTCTCTCTCTCTCTCTCTCTATATATATATATATATATATATATATATATATATATATATATATATAAATAAAATTTCAGAGAGGGAGAGAGAGAAACAGCAATGATGAGAGAGAATCATTGATCAGCTGCCTCTTGCATGCCCCCTCCTTGAGATTGAGCTTGTAACCTGGGCATGTGCCCTGACTGGGAATTGAACCATTATCTCTGGGTTCACAGGTCAACACTTAACCACTGAGCCACAATGGCCGGGCAATGCTTACCTGTACAATATTTTTCAATGGGCTAATTGAACTCTCTGCTTTCAAAAGATGGAACTTACTTGTATTAAGTATAAAGAGAGCAAAATATTGCTTGTGTTTAAGGGCTTCATCCTTTGCCCATTAATTATTTAGGGGTTATTGAGTCTACTCTGCAAGTTTGTGTTTAGTCTGAGACTAGATCAGCATGGTATTTATGAACTTCCAGGGGATGACAATGCAAGTTGAAAATACAAAAAGAGTTTTGCAAAAGTTGCAAGACTTCCAAAAAGCTTTCATTATATAAATAGTTGCCTTCATCCTATTTTGGGCCATTTGGGAAAAGACTGCTATTTAAGCCACTAATGAAGGTGATTCTCAGTGCCATTTCCTCTGTATATTTAACTTAAATACTTTAGGTCCAGTTTTATCTCTTATTTATGCTATAATTATTTTCTCCCAATAATTTCTGTATTGAGAATCTAGTTTGAGTTTGAAGCCCTCTTTCTCTTGATATTTTAAATTGAAATTTTCCATTAAACCTGTTTGTTTTAAAAATAACCATTAGTCATAGGATGGAATATTTCAATTTTTTGTTCTTTGAGCCTAAGATAAGTTTTTAAGAAAATTTTCCTGTTTTTTTTTCAGACCTTTTTAAAAACTATGGTGCTGAAAAGTATGGACCTCATTCAGTTTGTCTAATTCAGAAATCAGCATTTGTCATGGAAAAGTGTGAAAGGAAGCTGAGTTACCCAGACTGGGGGAGTGGGTGTTATCAGGTAAACTAAATGATTGTTAATAATCATACCAAATATTACAGAAAACTTCATCTCCCTGTAGAGTAAAAATTTGCTACCAACAAACATTTTCAGAAACATGTTTTTACTTTGAAAATAATTCTAGGAGAGAAGTTTTGAAATATTTAAAGTGAAGTAGCATAATTGAAATTAACATGAAGTCTTTTTAGAAAACAACTTTGAAGAAGAAATAATTTGAAATTTTTATATCCCAAATTATATTTTATAACTAGTATTTTTAGCAAATTCTAACCTTTTCCTGCAGACGAAGGAAGCCAGTATACTTAACGGATCTGATTTTTTCTCCTTTCTGTTTGGAGGTTTCTTGTTCTCCACAAGGTCTAAAGGTTTGGGTCCAGAACACTTCATATCTGTGTAGTCGAGCCGGGCAGGTCCTCTTCGTTAGTATTCATATGAACGGCTGGATTCACGATGGAAACCTGCTCTGCCCCTCATGTTGGGACTTCTGTGAACTCTGTCCTCCGGAAACAGACCCTCCAGCTGCTAACCTGACCAGAGCTGTACCCCTGGGTGAGTATCTCTATGGTTGGAGTGAAGACGGAGACTTTTCTTATCAGATGTTGAAAATTCCCTTCAAGGAACCTCTAAACAGGTTAAGCATCTTCTCTTCTGATCTCAGTTTTACTGGAAAATCTCCTTCCCACCACTGAATTTTTTTTTTTCCTGGCAGGAGCAATATCTATCAATAGAGTTATTTCAAAAGTGACTCCGTTATGTTTTGTTTTGTTTTAATATGTTTAATTGATTTTAGGGAGAGAGGAAAGAAGAGGGAGAGAGAGAGACAGAAACATTCTGAGAGAGAAATATTGATAGGCTGCCTCTTGCATGTCACCTACTGGGGATTGAGTCTGCAACCCAGGCATGTGCCCTGACTGGGAATTGAGCTGGTGACCTCTTGGTCCATGGGACAGCGCTCCACACACAGAGCTACATCAGCCGGGCAATTCCATTGTTGAAATACATTTTTGGAACTCCTCTTTTTAAATGGCCTTTAAAAGTAGCTTAAGGACCATCTAAGAAAACCAAATTTAGTAATTTGCCTCACACCATTGAGTCACACTGGCCTGGCTAACATTCAGTATTTTTGAAAGACAACAAATGTTCCAGAGCTGCCATTAATGTTTTAATAGTTTGTTAAATTTTAGTGTCAATAGTAGAAAAAGAAACAGGTAGTCCTTCTCCATTTCCTTGGGCCAAATTGAGAATCATGAGATAAAGGGATATACCTGCGTTATTAGACTCCAGGTTCCATTCCTTATTCCAGCTAAGACCTTTCTACCTCATGCTCTGGGCCAGAACTTATCCAGTAGAACTTTCTGGGATGACAGAAGTGTTCTGTTATATGCATTGCCCAACAGAGTAATAGCCACATATGACCGTTGAATGTGTGAAATGTGACTAGTGTGATTAAGGAACTAAATACTTTATTTCATTTGAGTTAATTTAAATTTAAGTAGCACATATTGCTGGTGGCTATCATATTAGACAGTGCAATGCTAGATCACTTTCTCAAACTTTTGCATGCATCAGAATCATGTTAAAACACAGGTTGCCAGGCCTCAACCCCAGAGTTTCTGATTCAGAAGATCTGGGTCAGAGCCTGAGAATTTGCATTTTTAACAAGTTTACAGATGATGCTGATGAGAAGGACTGTTCTTGGCAAAGTAGGATCTTTGTAAGATTTAACAATTACCAACTGATTCCATTGGGAAAAATAGGAGTTTCCTCCTGTTTTACCTGCATTATATGGTGCTCAGAAGAATAGGCTGCAGTGCTGTGACGTTATCATTCTATTCATTTTAGAGCTGAAGACTAGCCCTATTTTCCACTTGTAAGCAGTCAGACTTGAAGCTTAGTTGGCTCTTTATTGGTCAAAATACAGGGTGTCTGTCCCAAAAGAAGCATACATAATTTAATCGCTGAAAACTCAATTTTGAAAAAAGTGTATTTTAATAAACACTTGACTTTATAATTATTCAAAGTGTGTGTATACATTTTTGGGGGACACGGTATATTAGAAAGGACAATTTATCTCAAGATAAATTCAAGTTGGCCTGGTCTCTTTGCTGCTGAAAAATATTTACCAACCCTGGCCAGGTAGCTCAGTTGGTTAAGAGTAGTGTCCTGTTACACTAAGGTTGCAGGTTCAGTCTCTGGTCAGGGCACATGTAAGAAATAACCATTAATAAGGCATAAATAAGTGGAATAACAAATCTCTCTCTCTCCTCTCTCTCTCTCTCTCTCTCTCTCTCTCTCTCTCTCTCTCTCTCTCTCTCTCACACACACACACACACACACACACACACACACACACTCTAAAAACAACAAAATTAAAAAGTTTTCCTTTGTGAGAATTATTTTGGGAAATATAGTTTTAGCCGTGAGAACAGCTCATGCCTAAATTAAAATGGACTTCTAGTGCCCAAAGCCCATTGACTCTATTTTAAAATTTTTTCTTTATTAAGTTATTATAAACGTGTCTTCTGTTTCCAGATGAAGGCTGGATGTGATAGATAAATAGTTGTTTAGAGATTGGGGACCATATACCCTGGCTTGCCTGGGACAGTCCATATGCCTCTTGTCCTGGTATAATTGTTAATAGCTTCCCCTGTGTTTAAAAAAAAGTCAAAGAGAACATTTATTTGATCTAAACAAATTTTATTTCATACTTCATGAAGCAGGCAGTCTCCACTCTCAAGAGTCCAGAGAACTGCAAAATAAGGAAAAAGGATACAAGCAGGAAACAAGGAAGAAACGCTCGCCTTAAGTTGATTGGCCAGAGTTGCGTATCTGACCTTACTGACCTTACTGACCTTACGTGGAAAGATTGAGGAACAAGGAAATAAGTATAGCCCAGAGTTGGCTTATTGGTTGACACTTGGCTGACTGGATATACTATCTTTCTGGTCAAGCACACAGTGATCTAAGTTTCAGTTTGCTGACATGGCACCATCTTGAAATTAGCCATTTATTTCAAACCTTGTCTCAAAATGTCCTTATTTGGGATGATAAATTATATCAAATTACCATAAAAAAGGAACAAGAAAGAAAAGAGAGTTCTTCTTCCCATGTCAGAATAGACAAGATAATTATCTACTTTCCTGTGTAACATCTTTAACTGCTGGGATACTAGCCAAAGACCGTCTTTCTCTTCTTGGCTGTTTTTTAACCATGATATGGTAGGTACATCTTCTTTTCTTCCTGAATAAACATTTTGTTCTTTTTCAAAAACTGCAAAAAAAAATTGACTTTACATATCTAGGTTTTAGGGAGTCATATCGATTGATTGATTGATTGGTTTCAGAGAGAAAGAGAGTGGGAAAGAGAGATAGAAACATCAATGATGCGAAAGAATCATTGGTCAGCTGCCTCCTGCACAACCCCTACTGGGAACCGAGCCCACAAACCAGGCATGTGCCCTGACCCGATGCTGAACTGTGACTTCCTAGTTCATAGGTCAACGCTCAACCACTCTGCCACGCCAGGAGGGCAGGAAGTCATTTTTGATTCTCCTCTCCAAGGTTGTCGTTGTTCACCTTTAATAATCACCTATATTCATCTGTCAGTATTTAGTTGACATAATATATTCCAAAAATGTCTATAGAAAGTCAATTTTTGTTTTCAACCCTAGATATCTGTTCCCGTTCCTCTAGCCTTGTGGTCACCCTCTGGCTTCTGCTAGGCAATCTGTTTCCTCTGCTGGCTGGATTTCTTCTGTGTATATGGCAGTAGGAATGGAAAAGTGAATTCTCAAGGCATTCTTTTGTGTCACGTTCCTCTGAACAAAGCCCAAAATCTGAGCGAGTATGAGCCTGTGCAGATGGCAGAAGTGGCATTCCTGGCTTTGGCTTGAAAGCGTTGACCACAGTCAGACCTTGAAGCAGAGCTTCACAGCAACCCAACAGCCCCGGCTTGGCGAAGGAGAAGGAATTCCAAGTCATCAAGACTCTTTATTGTTCAGGATGCATAACCTTCCTCACGTTTTCCTTTGAAAATGGGATATTGGTGAAATTTTCAGATTACATACCTCAGCATTCTCATTAACCTAGAATGATGGGAAAGTTCATCAGTACTGCAGTAATAAAGAACTGCTAATGACTTCAAGATTATAAATTGTGGATCCTGAGCCCACAGGTATAAGTTATTCTTTGACTTACAGAAAATGATTGAGTTGAGGTTTCTACTTCATTGTTATACTTATTTTGAATTTAATGAGTGTCCATCGCATAATTAAGTCATTGTTCTTGTTATAAAATGTCTTTTTTAAATTATGTTTTGCTAAATGTTACGATTTAACCATGCTCGCCTTTTCAAACTAGCTGTGTGGTGGTTTACTGTGGAACCATGGTGTGTTGGTAGCCCTCTTCCAGCTGCGCCTGTTACTCCCACATCTCCGTACTCAGTTTCCTGTTGTATCCTCCATTCGTTTAGAAGCAGAGAGAAAAGTAATGTGCTCTGTAAAAACATTTAAGATGTGCATTCAGAAGAGAATATAAAAATGTTTTTCAGATAATAGATATGACAGTTATAATCCAACAACAAATAGAACTAATCCTTTTTTTTTACAATGAAGATAAAAAGAAATCCTGGGATAGACAGGTATGCAAATTGTCTTCACATGGGCTTATGAATTGTTTCAGAAGAACTTCTGAAAATTATTTTATATACAAGAAGAAAAATATAAGTCAAAACAAGATAATCTGAATCGCTTACTAATAGCAAAGTGTAGGTTTGGTGTATGGCCCACCCAATAGGGCTCTCTCTTTTTTTTTTTTTAAGATATTTTATTGATTTTGTACAGAGAGGAAGGGAGAGAGATAGAGAGTCAGAAACATCGATGAGAGAGAGTCATCGATCAGCTGCCTCTTGCACACCCCCTACTGGGGATATTCCCGCAACCAGGGTACATGCCCTTGACCGGAATCGAACCCGGGACCTTTCAGTCCCCAAGCTGACGCTCTATCCATTGAGCCAAACCGGTCCCGGCAATAGGGCTCTCTTGACTGCACCACATACGGCTCAGTCCTCAGAGGCTAGGATAGCCTTTACTTTAAAAGGAGGTGGTGCCCTTAAAAAGAGCTTTTGGCCCTTCTGTTACCACGTAGATTCTGGTCCACAGAAGCAAGTCTACTCTGAGCTTATCACCTCGCTTTACTGATTACATTCTTTAATGATGAATGATCCCAGTTTTTATCTCAAAAGCTAACAAAGTCCTGTGGCATTATAAACACAGACTTGGGAAAACATGCATGCATGCATTCACTCATTCATTCATTCATTCATTCATTGGTTAGCCCTTTAATTCAGTATATAATTATCCAGCTCTCTGTGTAAGAAACTGTGCAAAGTGAGCAAGCAACATAATTACTGAGGAGTAATTCCAGCAGATTATTTGGACCTGGGGCCAAACAGCAACCCCAGCAAAGGAAAATTGCCTTTTTCAATGCATAAATTTTAAATATGTATTCATATGTGCAGTTTTGAATTTCAAGGTGTTTCATTGTGAAAGCTGGGGTCTCTAGCATATCCACCTTCAGCTAAAGAGAAGCCGATAGTGAAGGTGTCAGGTCAGTGCTCTGTTTGCTGCCTGTGTCATGTATCTCTTCAATTGTGCAACATCCGAGAAAAGTATAGAGTATATTTTTAAGAAAACCATGAAAATCTAAACTTACATTCTGATTGTGATTATGGATCATCCTGCAAAGTTGTATAAAGAATTTCACCAAAAAATTATGGACTAAGACTATATGTGAGATTTGCAATGATACGTTTGATTATATTTTGACTGTTGTGCAGTGATGCCATTTAAGTAGTATTGTTTCTGAGCATGGTGCTTTTTATACTTGAAATATATTTTTGCTTTATTGATATAATTATATTTGCACTAATGACTTTCTGGAGAAAATATTATAGATGACATTTTTTCTACATATATTTATTAAGCTTGAAATCTGGTATCCCAGTGTTTTTTCTGCACAAATGTGAAACTTGATAAAGTATAATGTTAACAAATCTTGAGTTTCCGAGGATAACTAAATGTGCTGTTTGTTGTCTTCCTCTTCAAATCTTGAAAGTGGTTCCCTATCACTGATTCTGCATAGTTTAATCAATGAAGACTTAGAAGGCCATTGAGCCTGTAAAAAAAAATTTAAGAGGCACATTTTATTCACTCAGATTATGACAATATTCTAAAAAACGAAGAATTTTAAAATCTGAGGTTTCAATACAGAATTACTTGGGCTAGAATGCAGCTTTGAACTGAAGAATTTGAAATGGCTGAACTGGCAATATTCTGCAGCAGGTTATACCTTTCATATTAGCAAACCCAGTTTCCTGAGGAAGATGGAGCAGACTGCAGCCGTGGGGGGAGGGGAGGGAAGGAGAGTAGGGAGGAGCCGATTTGGGGGTAGTAGACTGGAGTCCTTTCTGACTCAAAGTGTCAAGTGCTTACAACTCTGACTACCTCAGTTTCCGTTCAGACTTAGGTTCATTTTGATAGGATTAAGGTCCCAATTGTATCAAATGAATTTGTCTCTCAGGTTTTCAAGAAAGAATTTGCAGGAAGGAAGCAAAAGCCATGTCAGTAGATTTGAGCTGACAGCGTTAAAGAAACTGGCAAGCAGTTAGGAAGTCTTCATGTCAACCCCTCTGATATTCTCCTAAAAAACATCCTTTTCCCTTACTGATTTCTTAAGGATACCTATTTTTGTTAAGATCAAATAGACATTCTAAAAAGGTTATAAACTGTGCTAAAATTAGTTTCAGCATAATATGTTGGCTTAGAGTCTATGATTATGTGAAGATGAAACATGAATTAATGAAGTTTAAATAGGTGTAAATAAGCATATCAGTATTCTTTAAAATGTAATATCAATATCCTCTTCAGTGTTAGAAGACTCCCTGGTTGAAATCCACTGCAAAATGACTAGGTGCTTTCTCAGGATCTCGCCAGCTCTGCTGTCCCGTGGCTAATGCCGACCCAGAATGGCTAGGTAACTGCGGGCCTGAGCCGCCTCGGAGAGTATGCCTGCTGGCACGCCATGTTCGTCGCAGCGTCTTGCGCTGGAAGCCATCGCACAGCCCATGGCCTTGGACGCCGAGGGAAGGGGAAGAGCCTGTCCCTGCGGGCGTTTGCGCATCCTGGCAGGAGGGGACACTCCGTCTCAGCCCCTCGGACCCAGGCATCGCGGGCTCCAGGCATCGTGCCGCGTGCTCGCAGCCCGGAGGACTCACGTTAATAAAGACTGGGCTACTCATTCTGAAGAAAGAACTTACGTAGGGGGTGGCTTTTTTTTTTTAATGCATTTAGGCAGAGTTGGGGAAGGAGTGGTGAATTTTTTTCTTTTATGTTTACATTTTAAATAAGTAAAAATAGAATATTTAAAAACTAATCTTTATTTATGGTATTGAACTTTAAGTGTAATGTATTCCTTAAAAAACATATTTAATAAAAATGAGAACTAAGCTATGTCTTATCTTGAACACTTCCGGGTGGTGGTTTTGCTTTGTTTTTAAATCCTCACCTGAGGAGTGAAGATATATTTTCCATTGATTTTTAGAGAGAGTGGAAAGGAGGGAGAAGAGGGAGGGAGGAACATCAATGTGAGAGAGACACATTGACCGGTTGCCTCCCACACACGCCCTGAGTCGGGGAGGGGTTCAAACCTGTTACCCAGGTATGTGCCCTTGACCAGAAATCAAACCTGCCACCCTCTGTTCCAGGGCTGACACTCTAACCATTGGGCACACCAGCCAGGCCAACACTCAGTTTTTAAAAACCTGGATGGGAAACAAACACAGCCAGCACTCTGTATGGAGAAGATGAGGTGTTTATTATGAAGTATAGTTCAGTTTTTATTTTTATTATTATTTTTAATTTTATTTTTTTTAATATATTTGTATTGATTTCAGAGAGGAAGGAAGAGGGAGAGAGAGAAAGATAGAAACATCCGTGATGAGAATCATTGATCGGCTGCCTTATACACAAACTCATACACACACACACACACCCCCACACCACCCCCTTGGGGATCAAGCCCACAACTCAGGCATGTGCCTTTGACCAGAACTGAACCTGGGACCCTTCAGTCCACAGGCCAACCCTCTATCCACCGAGCCAAACCGGCTAGGGCGGTTTTTATTTTAACTGGAGTAAAATTGTCCTACTTACAGAACGAGGACAGAATGTTATGAAAAGCTACAGGGAATAGCCCTCCTCAAATAGTTAAACAGGAAAGAGAGCAGACAATTCAACCGCCGGCTGAACATGCCTGTCCCTTTTGCCGGCGCTGTGGGCCAGGAGCTGCACTGCCACCCTGGCGCACTCAAGTGCCGCCCTGTGGTGGCCGCAAGTACCTGTGTCTAGTCTCCGCGTGGGGCTCTTCCTCGTGACCTGAAAGCAGTTTGAGAGCATGTCCCGGGGGCATGCCTTCACCGTGTGCACTCAGCCATTCCGCCCAGTGCCCCGGAGCCAAGCCCTTCGTGAAGACTGTGTGACCGGATTGCTGAGCTGAAATCGTTGTGGGGAATGTTAATATTTGCCCGTGTACTGAAGGTAAATCTCATATATTACTACCTGTTTACACTACCTCTTGATATGTCCACAAAGTACAGCTTATCTAGTAGACGTCATTACTGGTACATAGTCTTTTGTCCACAACTTCAGATTTGCTGAAATGGAGGGGTTTATTTAAATCAATTTTGTTAGTGTTCAACCAGATTTCATTATTTATTGTTTTAAAATAAATTGGGCATATTTGGAAATAGTTGTCCAACTATCAACTAGATGCGATCTGATGTTCTAGTGCAGGGGTGGGGAACTTTTCTTCTGCCTAGAGCCATTTGGGTAGTGACAGCATAATTCTTGGCCATACAAAATGATCAACTTAAAAATTAGCCTGCTGTAATTCACTCACCCCTTATGCCTCGCTGGGCCAGACCAAATGATTCCGCAGGCCTTCCATACAGCCTGCAGACTGCATGTTCCCCACCCCTGTTCCAGTGGATGGCCAATGCCATTCCCATTGTATATGTACAAAATTAGTATGTCTTAGAGTCAATGCCACTCTTAACTCTCAATACCATTAACACTCCTTTTTAATTTTAGTCTCAACAGAAACTCAACAACTTTCCATGATCTCATTTTAAAATATTCAGATCACCAAAGTAGGTTTACAGTTCTGCATATGGAAAAAGACATACAGGTTAGGATTATTACAAAAGCTGTATTAACTCAAGAGAATGCCATGTTGCAACTGTAAACCTGTGTTTGTCCACCCCTGTATCAATGCTTGGTTTCCTCCCCACAGCAGTAGGTCTCCTAATGACAGGTCAAGAGGGCTGCAATCCCCATTCCTACCCCCACCTTTGCCCACCTCCACCCACCCCATGGCCTCCCCCCCCCCCCCCACCGCACCTTCCTCTGGCCATTACTACACTGCTGTCTGTTTCTATTGGTTATGCATATATGTTCTTTGGCAAATCCCTTCATCTTCTTTCACTTAGTCCCTCCCTCCCCACACCCCTCTGATTGCTGTTGGTCTGTTCCATGTATCCAAGCCTCTGTTTCTATTTTGTTCATCAGTTTATTTTGTTCATTAGATTCCACATATGAGTGAGACCACATGGTATTTGTCTTCCTCTGACTGACCTATTTCACTTAGCATAATAATCTCTAGCTCCATCAAATATGTCACAAAAGTAAGAGTTCCTTTTTCATGGCTGCATAGTATTCCGTTGTGTAAATGTACCACAGCTTTGTTATCCACTCATCTACTGATAAGACATTTGGCCTGCTTCCAAATCTTGACTATTATAGATAATACTGCAATAATGACAGGGGTGCATATATTCTTTTGAATTAGTGTTTTGGATTTCTTAAGATAAATACCCAGAAATGGGATTGCTGGGTCATATGGTAGTTCTATTTTTAATTTTTGAGGAATCTGCATACTCTCTTCCACATTGGCCGCACCAATCTGCATCCCACCAACAGTGAATGAGGGTTCCCTTTTCTCCACATCCTCACCAACACTTCTTATTTGTTGATTTATTGATGCTAGCCAATCTGACAGGTGTAAAGTGATAGCTCACTATAGTATTAATTTGCATTTCTCTGATGATTATAGTAAGCATCATTTTGTATAACTACTATAGTAAGCATCATTTTGTATAACTACTGGCCATCTGTATGACCTCTTTGAAGAAGCGTCTATTCAGGTCCTCTGCCTATTATTTTATTTTATTTATTTATTTACTTATTTATTTTTGGTGTTAAGTTGCATGAGTTCTTTATTAATTTTGGATATTATCTCCTTATCAGATGTATCACTGGTGAATATCTTCTTCCATTCAATAAGTTGTCTTTTAATTTTGTTGGTGGTTTTCTTTGCTATGCAAAACTTTTTTAGTTTGATGTTAGTCCCATTTGTTTGGTTTTTCTTTTGTTATCCTTGCCCAAGGAAACATATTCAAAAATAATACTAAGAGCAGTGTCATAGAGTTTACTACCTGTTTTTTTCTTTTAGGAGTTTTATGATTTAGGGAGTTATATTTAAGTCTTGAATCCATTTCCACCAGGAAAACATAGCTAAGTTTAAATCATCTTACATCTCTACTGTTATCCATGCCATCTTCAATACCATCTTCTTGATCCTCGAGCTCACTTCCTCACAATCACTTCTGCCCTAGTCAATTTGGCTCAGTGAATAGAGTGTCAGCTCATGGACTGAAGGGTTCTGGGTTTGGTTCTGGACAAGATCATGTACCTCTGTTGATTGTGTTTCTTTCCCCTCCCACTTTCTCTAAAAATCAATGGAAACATATCCTTGGGTGAGGATTAACAACAACAACAACAAATCACTTATAATATTTCTCCCTCTGCCTTACGCAGGCATAATGTGTACTGAGAGAAAGCTTATAACTGAACTGAGAGAAAGCTTTTAACTCTTTTTAAAAAATATATTTGATTTCAGAGAGGAAGGAGAGATTGAGAGAGATGGAAACATCAATGATGAGAGAGAATTATTGATCCACTGCCTCCTAACACCGCCTATTGGGGATCAAGTCCACAACATGGACATGTGCCCTAACCAGGAATCGGATCATGACCTCCTGGTTCATGGGTCGATACAACCACTGAGCCATACCTGCCGGGCAAGCTTTCAACCATAAGTGCCAAATTTTAAAAAGTCTAATGGCAAACTATGTTTGAAAGTTGCCAAAAAAATAGATCTTAGAAGTTCTAATCACAAAAAAAGAATTTTTTTGTAACTACCCTGTTTCCCCGAAAATAAGACAGTGTCTTATATTAATTTTTTCTCCCAAATTTGCGCTAGGTCTTATTTTCAGGGGATGTCTTATCTTTCCATGCGCTAGGTCTTATTTTTGGAGGATGTCTTATTTTCGGGGAACACGGTATATGTAGCGTCAGATGTTAACTTTTGTGGTGATCAATTTGCAATATATGCAGATATCGAATCATTGTTACACATCTGAAACTAATATAATGGTATATATCAATTATACCTCAATAAAAAATCATACAGAACAAAAGTATACTGGCAGACTTGAGTAAATCAGAACAGAATGGTCAGGATGATGGGGACCTGGAAACTTACATACTAGAATGAATATATCAAGGCGATCGGGATTTTCCTCCTATAGAATAGCAGCCTGAGGGTTGTCATTGCGAAGAGAAAGTTCTTTCTCTGGGTCCTTCCGAGGGCAGACCTCATCCATATGAAGTGGATTGCTGCACAGCATAATATATATTTTTATATGATATTATATATATTTCATATATATATATACACACATATATTTCATTGAGTCCCTATCAATGAGATGGGAGGTAGCCACTGAGGCCCTCTATTTCACCTACTTGCTCATTTCTGTATGGAGGAAGAGTTTAGCCAAAGGAAATGATTACCTTCTGATGTAAAAATCATAAGGAAACAACTTGCTAAGCGTCAAGCACATGCATACAACACCTCTGCTGAATGACCCTAGGCCTGCTGGAATCATAAGCTACTGTGGACCTTATACAAATAAATAGCCAGATATTTCTCCAGCAAAATGGATTTATTCAGAACAATAAAGAATTGCAAGGACATGAGGCCTAATAACAAACCATGTGCAAGTCCCAAGAAACAAAGGAGAAGAGACTCTTTTATAGAAAAGAATAGCCCTAACCAGTTGGGTTCAGTGGCTAGAGCACTGGTCAGCCTGCAGACCAAAGAGTCCCAGGTTTGATTCCGGTCAAGGGCACATGCCTGGGTTATGGCTCTATCCCAGTAGGAGGCTTACAGGAGGCAGCCAATCAATGATTCCCTCCCATCATTGATGTTTCTATCTCTCTCTTCCTCTCCATTCCTCTTTGAAATATATATATATATATATATATATATGTATGAAATATATGTATATATATATATGAAATATGTATGATATCATATAGAAATATATATGATAAAAAATAATAGGTTGGTAATGCTATTCTAAACAGAGTTCTTCCTGCTGGGCTTTGTGCTTGGCTTAGGGGATAAGGGCTCCCCCTTCTGGCCTTGCAATTTCATTTTTTATTTTTATTTATTTATTTAATTATTTTTTAAAATCTTTATTGTTCATATTATTACAGATGTTCCTCTTCCCCCCCCCCTCCGTTGCTCCCCTCCACCAGGTTCCCACCCCACCCTCTGCCCTTTCCTCACCCATCATTGTCCTCATCCATAAGTGCACAGTTTATGTTCAATCTCTTCCCACATCCCCATCTCCCCTTTTCCCTGAGAATCATCAGTTCACTCCCCTTCCATACCTCTGATTCTATTATATTCAACAGTTAATATTGTTCATCAAATTTTTAAAAATTTTTTTGGTTTTTAGATTCACTTGTTGATAGTTACATATTTGTTGTTCATAGTTTTTATCTTTATTTACTTTCTCTTCCAAATGAACCCCTTCAGCAATTCATATAATTCTGGTTTGGTGGTGATGAACTCCTTTAGCTTTTTTTTTTATTGGTGAAGCTCTTTATCTAGCCTTTGATTCTGAGTGATAGCTTTGCTGGGTAGATTATTTTTGGCTGTAGGGTCTTATTATTCATCACCTTGAATATTTCTTGCCATTCCCGACTGGCCTGCATGGTTTCTGTTGAGAAATCAGCTGACAATCATATAGGTGCTCCTTTATAGCTAACTACCTGCTTTGCTCTTGCTCCTTTTAATATTCTCTCTTTGTCTTTTGCTCTTGGCATTTTAATTATGATTTGTCTTGGTGTGGTCCTCTTTGGATTCCTTTTGTTTGGGATTCTGTGTGCTTCTTGGACTTGTAAGTCTAATTCTTTCACCAGGTGGGGGAAGTTTTCTGTTACTATTTCTTTCAGTATGTTTTCGATATCTTGCTCTCTCTCATCTTCTGGGACCCCCATAATTCTGATGTTGGTTCGTTTGAAGTTGTCCCAGAGGTTTCTTACATTATCTTCAACTTTCTGGATTCTCTTGCCTTCTTGCTTCTGCGGAGGAGTGTCCTCTGGCTCTTTATGTTCCAACTCTTTGACTTGATTCTTGTGATCTTCCATTCTGTTTTTAGGACTCTGTATAATATTTTTTATTTCAGACAATGTATTCTTTATTTCTTGTCGATCCCTTTTCATATCCTCATAGGTCTCGTTTATTTTATCAGCCTTTTCTAGGAGATTCTTGAACAACCTTATAAGAGTGGTTTTGAACTCTATATCAAGTCGCTTTTTGTCCTCCATTTCTTTCATTTTTGATCTATTTCATTGTCTCAGCATTTTCGCAGCTTCCCTGATGGAGCAGAGTTTCACGGTGGAGCCTACAGCCTTGGCTTCCGTCACCCACGCCCTATGTGGCTCCTGAGTCTCGGTGTTTCTCAGGGTCCTTCAGTACTCGCTGAAAGCACCTCTGAGAGTGAGGTGCCCTCAAGTTTCGCCTGCTACCAAACAGTCTAGTCTCTCCCCCAATGGACCTGGAACTGGGGTTCAGTTCAGTTGGAAATGGGATTGTAGGTGGCGTTCAGAGCAGTCTGGAGCCCCTGTCTCCTTCCCGCCAGGGCAATCCCACGGCACAGCCAACCATCCCTTCTCTGCACGCAATGTGCGCACCCCTGGGGGCTCTGCCTTTCGCTGCTTCCCCGGAGTTCCACCTCACAGCCCAGCTCCCTCTGTTTGAGCCTGGGTCCCCAGGTTATGACCTAGAACTGGGATTCAGAGCAGTCAGAACTGGGGCTCAGCACATTCCAGAGCTTTTATCTCCTTCCCGCTAGGGAACGCCAGCCAGGCACTCAGCTGCCCCTCCTCTCTGGCTCCGTCTTCCCGGCGCGCACTGTGTGTCTCCATACCTTAGGCTTTTACAGATCTTCCACGCTTCCTTCTGGTTTTCTCCTTGCTTCTCATTGTAGAATTTGCAGTCAGTCGACTTTCCTGTAGTTCTGGGTAATGTCCATTTTATATTTTAGTTGTATTTTATTGAAATTGTTGTGTGCGGCTGTGGCTAGGTGTTTACCTGTGCAGCCATCTTGGATCCTCCTCGCAACTTCATTTTTTAAAATTAGGTTTCTGTTCATTTTTACACTACCCATTTTGGATCTGTTTGAAACCTGGCTTTCTAGCACCCGTGACATGAAACCTGAAGGCTGTTGATGGCAAAGAAGACTTTATATTTCTTCTCTGAGCCAACGAGCAACCTGAACTTATAATATTGCCTTTTTTAAATGTATTTTTAAAAACATTTTTAAAATTGATTTCAGAGAGAGAGAGAGAGGGAGAGAGGAAAAAATCAATGATGAGAGAGAATCATGGATCAGCTGTCTCCTACATGCCCCCTACTAGGACTTTTTCACTTAACAATGTAAAATATATTTTTGCAAATTAATAGCTAATTAAAATATTTAATTTACCTGGTTAATGGGATTTTTGCTCCTGAACCTCAGTGCACAGTGTCAGCACATCAGGGCTGTAAAACGTTACCTTCATTTTCACACAGGCTTGCAAGTTGTCGAAGCCGCTGTAAAACTTCAAAAGAGCCACATGCGGCTCTGGAGCCGTAGGTTGCCGACACCTGCTTTAGAGGGTAAGCATCCCAGATCCTCACGGGCTCGCAGTGGCCATGCACATCCGGCCAATGGCCGTGTTCCCAAGTGTGACTGACAGACAGCTCCTTCCCTAGGTCACCCCGACTTCACTGGGCATGTGTCTTTCTCCCCCTTGTCCAGTCCCTTCCCCACAGTGTTTTGCAGGGAACATGCCTATAATATCTGGCCTCTCCTTTGCTCCTTTCCTGCTGTTAATAACTAGCTAATTTACAGGGATATCAGAAGTACTACATTTTATTACTTGCCATAGTTCCTTAGAAACTGGTCAGAGCTCCAGTGTTCCTTTTTCTTTTAACCCGCTTCTCCGAGAACTTCATCTCTGGGTCAATGTCTGTCTTAATCTTTGTTTCATTAAACCCTAAAATCAGCATATTGTGAGATAATTTCATATGCATCCATCCCAGGTCTTCCCCTAAGGCTGATAAGATTTGATAAAGCTAATTTAGCTGCTCCCTGTGTTACACTACAAAGGCCAGAACATTTGTTTCCATCAAAGCCCTATAATTAAATACTTTGTCCTTTATGAACATTGGGATTCATAGGATCTATGATTTTTACCATGTGGCAGGGTGGATTCACTGAAAGCTAGTGTTCCCTGGCAAAAAAGATCATAGTTTATTCATTTACTTATTTTTTTTTTTTACAATTGTGGTAATCCTATATAATAAAAGGGTAATATGCAAAGAGACTGAATGGCAGAACAATGGAACAACCAATCAAAGCGTAGTATTCTAATGATATGCTAAGGCTGCTCAACTGCTCACTATGACATGCACTGACCACCAGGGGGCAGATGCTCTGACCAGTAGGTTAGATTGCTGCTGGGGTCTGGCCTATCTGGACTGAGTGAGATGGGCCAGACATGCCCTGGAGCCCTTCTACTGTCCCTCTGGTGTCCAATTGTGCACCAGCAGGGTCCCTCAGCGTGGCCTGTGCCCTCTTGCAATCCAGGACCCTTCAGGGGATGTCGGAGAGCCAGTTTCAGCCCAATCCCGCAGGCCACTCCCCTTGGGAGGGCGCCAGATGCAGGGCTCATGGTTGGCAAGCGCTGCTGTGGTAGCACAAGCCTCTCCCGATGGATGGATCGGGAATGATAGGGTGCAAGCCAGCAGCAGGCACAGTGGGGCCAGGATGAGCGGAGCAGCAGGTAAGAGCTGCAGGTGGCATTGAACTGCCGGTTTCAGTCCAATCCCTGCAGGCCACCCAGAGGGACCCCACCCATGCACGAATTCATGCACTGGGCCTCTGGTTATTTTACCATTTTTATATGTGCAATTCAGTGGCATTAAGTATGTTTGTTCACAGTATTGTGCAACCATCAGCACTATCCATTAACAAAAGTTTTTAGCGCCCCCAAAAGAAATTCCATACCGATTAAGCAATAAATCCCCATTCCCACTTCCCCATCTCCATAACCTCTAATCTGCTTCCTGTCTCTATGAATTTGTCTATTCTAGATATTTCATATAAGTGGAATCAGACAATATTTGTCCTTTCGCACCTGGCTTATTTCACTTAGCATAGTGATTTCAAGGTTTACCTATGTTGTAGCATGTATCAGAACTTCATTCCTTTTTATGTCTATATAATATCCAATTGTATTTAGAGATCACATTTTGTTTGTTCATTAATTTTCCTGGTCCTGTTTTGTGTTGTTTCCATCTTTTGGCAAATGTGAATAATGTTGCTATGAACAGTGGTATACAAAAACCTAGTTTCAATTCTTTTATATTCTTAGGAGTGGGATTGCTAGTTCATGATAAATTTATTTTTAACTTTTTGAGGAACCACCAAACTGTTTTCCACAGCAGTTGTGCCATTTCACATTAGCCACCTGCAATGTATGTAGGTTTCAGTTTCTCCACATTCTCACCAACATTTATTTTCCTTTTTGAAAAGAATTTATTGTTGCCGAAACCGGTTTGGCTCAGTGGATAGAGCGTTGGCCTGCAGACTGAAAGGTCCCGGGTTTGATTCCGGTCAAGGACATGTACCTTGGTTGTGGGCACATCCCCAGTAGGGGGTGTGCAAGAGACAGCTGATCGGTGATTCTCTCTCATGGATGTTTTTAACTCTCTATCCCTCTCTCTTTCTCTCTGTAAAAAATCAATAAAAATATATATTTAAAAAAAATTTTTATTAGAATCATCCTAGTAAGTGTGAAAAAAAAATCACTGTGGTTCTGATTTGTATTTCTCTGATGACTAATGATGTTGAGCATCTTTTCATATGTTTATTGGCCCTTCATCTATTTTCCTTGGAGAAAAGTCATTTTCCCTTTTTTAAGTTGTTTGAGGTTTATTTCTATCTCAGAGTTTTGAAGGCCTTACTCCTGTAGGTTTGCAGGCATTCCATCTGCACTTGCAGAGTTTGTTAACAATCTATAGCGCCACTCAGCCTTAGCTAACAGACTCTGTGTTCTGGGCTGTCCATTATTAAGTTCAAGACCAATTGGAAGAACAGATAACTCAGCATAGAATTGGTCTTTCTGGTCCTATCATATCTCTATATGAACCAAAAACTGAAATCAAAATGAAACAAAAAGAGAGGACAAGATTTGAAGTTAATCTAGGTTACTATTCCTCACTCATCAACTTAACAAACATTTCTTGAGCATTTCATATGCAACAAGCACTGTACTAGGCGGTCAACGAGATGGATGTGGTTCATGTAGGAGACAGAATGATAGTCCCCAAAGATGGCCATTTCCTAATCCCAGAAACTGTGACTATGTTACCTTACAGGCCCAGAGGGACTTTGCATATAAGGTTAAGGATTTTGAGATGGAGAGGTTATTCTGTGTTATCTGGTCGGTCCAAGGCACTTACAAGAGCCCTTATAAGAGAGGAAGTCCAGCCGAAACCGGTTTGGCTCAGTGGATAGAGCGTCGGTCTGCAGACTGAAAGGTCCCAGGTTTGATTCTGGTCAGGGGCATGTACCTTGGTTGCGGGCACATCCCCAGTAGGGGGTGTGCAAGAGGCAGCTGTTCGATGTTTCTCTCTCATCGATGTTTCTAGCTCTCTATACCTCTTGCTTCCTCTCTGTAAAAAAAGAGAGAGAGAGAGAGAGAGAGAGAGAGAGAGAGAGAGAGAGAGAGAGAGAGAGAGAGAGAGGAAGTCCAGAGGACCAGACAGAGAAGATATAAGATGGAAACGGAGTCAGATAGAGAATCGAAGATGCTGTGTTTTTGGCTCTGAAGATAGAGAAAGAGGCCATGAGCCAAGGAATGCATGCAGCCTTTAGGCTGCAAAAGACAAGGAAACAGGTTCTCCCCTAGAACCTCTGGAAGGAACACCGTCCTGCCCACCCCTTGCTTTTAAGACCTCTGACTTCCAGAACTTTGAGATAATAGGTTTACATTGTTCTAGGCACTCCATTTGTGGTGATTTGTTATAGCAGCAATAGGAAACGAACACAGTTCTTACTCCCCCATAAAGACATTGTGGCCTGGTGGGTAGCAGTCAGCAGGCCTGGGTCTGACTCAGCACCCTGTAGCTGAGTGACTTGGGGACAGGTTACTTTATCACTCTGAGACTCATTTCCCATGTCTATAAAACGGGGATATCACCCTAGCTGGTTTGGCTCAGTGGATAGAGCATCAGCTTGTGGACTGAAGGGTCTTACTTTCAATTCTGGTCAAGAGCACATGCCTACATTGTGGACTCTATTCCCAGTGGGAGGTGTGCAGGAGGTAGTTGATCAACGATTTCTCATCATTGATATTTCTATCTTTTCCTCTCCCGTCCTCTCTGAAATCAATAAAAATTATAGTTAAAAACAGTAATAAGTAAAAGGCAAGCTATACAAAACTATTTTTTAATGGGAATATCAATGTTTGCCTCACAGAGTTGTTGTGAGAATTAGAGATAAATTATGTAAAACAGCTGGGATGTAGTAGGCTCTTAGTAAGTGGAAGCTGTTATTTTTGCTACCACTATTTATTTTTTTCCGTGCTTTCCTTTAATTAGGGAAGAAGATGAGAGCCCAGGGACACAGGTCCCATTTAGAGTCAGGATATTGGAGGGGAATAAATTATAAAATGTTTAGGTGGAGGTTCAATTGTCATTGGGGGAGGATCTATTCCAGGGAGCAAAGCACGATGCTTTGCTCCTTCTCCTCTCCTAGAGGCACACTGTCCTGCTCCTTCCCCTCCAGGCATCACACTCCAGTGTTCCCTTCACCCATCTTCTTTAGTCATTTTCCACAGTCAACCAATGAGGCAAGTGGTCTTTTCCCCGTTTGACAGATAAAGTGCTGATGTTCACAGTCCAATATCTCACAGGTGAAAAGGGTTGATTCCATCTCAGTCTAGAGCCTGCAACTTTTACTATACAAAGCACAGCCTTCCATTGAGCGGGACCTTATTTCTAGGAAAAGAAAAAAAAAGGTATAATTTTTCTATTAGGCCGTGAACAGCTCACATTCTAGCCTATGTGTGAAATGATCCAGTCACCCAGAGGCCTTCCTGCGGTTCTGTTGCTATGGATGCAGAATTCTGAGCTCAGAGTTGATCCATAAGCTCGGTCCCAGGGCACTCTCCCTCCAAGGAGCACACCCATGCCATTTCCTTCCTCCTCTCCTCCCCCCAAAGGCACGTGTGCCCTAACCTCTATGAGACCCCGTGAGACTTACAACCAGGGAAGCAACGGGCAGTGGCAGCTCATCCTGGGCTAACCCCCTGAACTTGTCTCCAAGGCCCTTTTCCTCTGGCTTCCCAGTGAGCCAAAGCAGCCTGGCCGGGGCTGTCCTGTTGCTTCTTCTATGCCCTTCCTTGTTCCACTGTCCTAAGTCTATTTTTGCTGAGGTCAATAAATTCTTGTTTTGTTTTCTATATTCTATCTCTTGATTGAAATCTTTCCCTTAAGAAAATAAGAACTGAGTCTCCTCATCTCACCAGTAACAAGGACAATGCTCTAACCCAGTGGCTGGCAAACTCATTAGTCAACAGAGTTAAATATCAACAATACAACAATTGAAATTTCTTTCGAGAGCCAAAAACTGACTTCTGCGCATGGGCCACGAAGTTTCAATCACACGGTAGGTGTGCGCCCGCTCGTGGTATTTTGTGGAAGACCACACTCAAGGGGCCGAAGAGCCGCATGTGGCTCGCAAGCCACAGTTTGCTGACCACTGCTCTAACCAGTTAAGCTACTCCACCAGGGCCATGTGCCTTGGTTTTCAAACCTATAATAAGAATAGTAATTCTTGTCTATTTCACCTAACAAAGGACAACGTGGAGGAGAAGGCACTTCCGAGGGTGAAACTATCCTTGAGTGAGGATTAACAACAACCAGCGAGCCAGCGCAATACAGGGATGCAAGGTCCCCTCTCACCCTTAGCAACATCCCTGTCATGGCAAAAAATTGTGACAGATCGGAACTCCTGCACATGCGCCTCCTGATATCAATGCACCTCACTTAGCCTTACACACCTGAGAGCTTCCCTCCCCTGGGGCCGGGGAGGAACCTGGCAAGACCAGCCAAACGGCCCAAGCCTCACCTAGGTAACTGGAAGCCAGATAAGCAGGGCCTCTTCCAGCCCCGTTCCCCTGAGCACAGAGCGAAGGGAGGAGGCTAAGGAGCCAGGCAAACAAGACAAAATTAATTGCTCTGCCACCCAGTGGCCTCCCATCGCACGCTGCACAGCACTTACGACGCTATCTTGTCTTTATTTTCATACCTGCCTCCCTGAGATTGTGAGCAACTTGTAGTTAGGACCTTTTTATATTTTTCAAGAAAAACATGAATACATTTTCTCTGTTAAGTAAGAATAAAGCTATGGCCAGGTAGCTCAGTTGGTTAGAGTGTTGTGGTAAACCCAGGTTGTGGGTTCAATCCCTAGTCAGGGCACATAGAAGAATCAACCAATGAATGCATAAATAAGTGAGACAACAAATCAATGCCTCTCTTCTTCTTCTTCTTCTTCTTCTTCTTCTTCTTCTTCTTCTTCTTCTTCTTCTTCTTCTCTTTCTCTCTCTCTCTCAAATTAATAAATTAAAAATAAATGTTTTAAAGAAGAAAAAAATCGCCCTAGCCATTTTGGCTCAGTGGATAGAGCTCCAGGCTGCAAACTGAAAGGATGTGGGTTCAATTCCAGTCAAGAGCACATAACTTGCTTGGTTGCAGTTTCCATCTTCAGCCATCGGCAGGCAGCCAATTGATGTGTCTCTCTTACATCAATGTTTCTTTCTGTCTCCCCCTCACCCCTTCTTTCCACTCTCTCTAAAAATCAATGGGAAAATATCCTCGAGTGAGGATTAACACCACCAACAATAAAGACTTGGAAAACAAACAGACAAAAATACCCCAGGTTTCTCAGTTGTCCTGTGCGTTTCAGAATATAACCATTTTACCATCCATGGAGATGATTTTATTGTCAAGGGTAACACTGACAATACTTGATTTTTCACATTAACATTAACTTTTTAACCCAACTCCTATAAAAGGTGCAGTGTATATACCTACTTGAGATCCATGAAGCAACATGATACCCAGGGCAAGACCTGAAATACAGGGATAAAGTTAATTCATACATCGGGATCCACAAAACAGAGGCTGCCCCAGGGCCCAGCTCATAAATCAAAACCTTGGTCAGCCTGCATTTACTTCCGGAGACGCCTCACTGTCCAGGAAACCTAACACCAATCGCAATCCTCCAAGTCACCCTTAGCCAGCTTACCTGACCCTGGAAAATAGGGCTCAAGCCTCCTCCGGAAACCCCTGCCCCCCTAGCCCAGCACGCCCTGTGTCTGCATCGCCACGTCCAATATTCTCGCTCTTGCGCACAATATGTTGAGAAGAGTGCTCCACCCCCTGTGAGGCCCTGTACTCCCCAGTGCATGGGTTGTTTCCCCTTGAGTACAGGACGTCAAACTCCTTTTTAAAAAATATATTTTATTGATTTTTTACAGAGAGGAAGAGATAGGGAAAGAGAGTTAGAAACATCGATGAGAGAGAAACATCGATTAGCTGCCTCTTGCACAATCCCTAGTGGGGATGTGCCCGCAACCAAGGCACATGCCCTTGACCGGAATCGAACCTGGGACCTTTCAGTCCGCAGGATGAAGCTCTATCCATTGAGCCAAACCAGTTTCGGCTCAAGCTTCTTCTTAAATTGTTTTCAGTTTGTCCTTTGACAATAGGAAGGCTCTGTAATGTTTCAGGACAGAGGAAAGGAGAGAAGGAAGGACCATGGAGTGTGTGTAGCTTACAAAAGAAGGAAGTCCTGGCCACAGAGTATTTGGAGTGATGGTATTTCTGTCTTTGCTGAGAAGATATTCAGAGGGAACCACCACTCTGCTTAGGTATAAGTAGAGGCCCAGTGCACAAATTTGTGCACGGATGGGGTCCGGCCGGCCTGCCCCAGAATGCAGCTGATCAGGCCGGGCAGGCTGGGGGGAGGGGCTGCAGGCTGCTGGCTGGCCAGCCCCGCCCCCTGGTTGAATTGCTGGTAGAACTCCTAGTCAAGGAGACAATTTGCATATTAGCATTTTATTATATAGGATGTGGGCCTTAAACGGTGGTCATTTGGGGGCCACCCTTCAGGGCAGAAATTGTGGGCTTTCTGTTCTGAACATGGGGCCATGCTAATAGGGCCTCCATCCGCAGAGAGTACCAGTGGGCTGACCACTGTCCACACAAACACTGTGATTCCAAAAGCTGACTGGAGCTCCTTCCCACAGATGCACTTTATTTATTTATTTATTATTTTTTTATTTTCCCCACAGCTGCACTTTAAAGGGAACAGGTCTGGCTGTATTGTCTCCCAAGACCAGGGGAGCTTTCAGCCTAACTCCCCTCACTTCAGTTTTGGGGATCTGGTCTCCTGGCAGGTACATGAGGTTTTCAGGGTCCTAGTTGATGATCACTATCAAGTTTCTCCTCCTCACCAGCTCTTCCATCACCTGAAGTGTTACTTCACTGTCAAACTTATTGGTTTTGGGACATTCTGAGCAATGATTCTTGCCATGGTGAACCCCTGGCAAAGGAGGGAAGGAAGAGTGAGCAGCTGACTTGTACAGTGTTGGAGGTTTGGTTCCCGGAGTTGCACAATCAGCTCAGAGTCACCAGACAATTCCCATTCCGATCCGGCCAGTGGAAGGAAACAGCTGTGTTAGGAGAACAACCAAGCTCCTGCCCAGCTGTCCCAGGCGGGGCAGGCAGAGCTGAGACCGCGCTGCTGAGCACCGGGTGGGAGCCGTTAGCCCAGCAAAGGCCGGAGCCGGTCATCTCTCCCCGCAGGATGGAAAGTGGGGCTGAGAAGGGCCATTGGAATACAGCCAGGCCACTTTAGAGTTTCCCATTCTTCCCATTTACAAAGGAGGGACCTGAGGCTCCCAAAGGGGAAATATCTGGTTCGAGATCACACATTTGCGTTGTTGGGAGGGGAGAAGTGGAACTCCAGTCTCCTGACTTGTAACTGCAGTGCTTGCTCCTTGACAGGACGCTTTGGAAATGTTGGGAGAAGCAAGATGAAGCCATCTTCTTTATCACCAGATTTCTGGGCCTTTAATATGCTAATTTGCACTGTCTTTCCTCTTAGAATATGGTTTTCAGGCTTTCCCAAGCTTTCTTGACCAGGCTACTTTTTATTATTATTATTTATTATTATTATTATTATTATTATTGTTATTATTTAAACCATTACAAATAGTAGTACATATATCTCCCTTTTTTCCCCCCATTCACCTTCCCCAGGCCTCCCCTACCCCCCGGCACATGCTCTCAACCCCACTCCCCCAGTGTCTTGTGTCAATAGGTTATGCTTATATGCATGCTTACAAGTCCCTCGGTTGATCTCTTACCTCCCACAACCCTCCCCAGCCTTCCCGCTGTAATTTGACAGTCTGTTCGATGCTTCTCTGCCTCTGTACCTATTTTTGTTCATCAGTTTATAATGTTTTTTATTGTCCATAAATGAGTGAGATCATGTGGCATTTTCCTTTCACTGACTGGCTTATTTCATTTGCATAATGCTCTCCAGTTCCATCTATGCTATTGTAAATGGTAATAATTACCTCTTTTTTTTTTCTATAATATATTTTGTGGATTTTTTTTACAGAGAGGAAGTGAGAGGGATAGAGTGTTAGAAACATTGATCAGCCGCCTCCTGCACCCCCCCCCACTGGGGATGTATCCGCAACCAAGGTACATGCCCCTGACTGGAATCGAACCTGGGACCCTTTAGTCCACAGGCCGATGCTCTATCCACTGAGCCAAACCGGCCAGGGCAGGAATTGCTTCTTTTTATGGCGGTGTAGTATTCCATCGTGTAGACGTACCCCCGTTTTCTAATCCACTCATCTGCTGAAAGGCATTTAGTCTGTTTCCAAATCTTAGCTACGGTGAATTGTGGGATGTGAGGGCGATCTGGCTGTGACATCTATCACCCCATTGATCGATCACCAGGGATGATTTGGCCGACCTGGCTGGCTAGGCGGGTGTCCCCCTCCTCCCTCACCTTCCCATGTGTGTCCCTCCCCAAGCTGTGTGCTCGGTCAAAGAGGACAACCTTTCCTCCACAGGAGAGGACCGGTCTTTGGTTGAGGGTATACGAGTAGCTGCTAAACCTCCAAACAAGCTCTCAGGCTGCTTGTTAATACAGCGTCTGTATGCATTCTACAGAAAAGGATTGGAGGGGGTCTCATAACAGTTTAGGAAACACTGCCCTGCACCATGGTGCTACTACTAAGTGCTACACACCTAAATTACCTAACCCAACCCGTACAGTCCACACTATACAACGGCGATGCTGAGACGCAGGATGGTCACCAATGGTACACATCCTCGGTCATCCCGCAGATCAGCAGTAAACGCTGCATCTCAGAAAGCAGAAGTGTGTGCGGTGGGGCAGGGGTGTGGGGAGGACAAGGACTAGTGGTCAGCTCCTCTCTGACATCAGGGTCTGTCTCAGCATATCTGGGGTTCAGGGCTGGTCAGTCTGTAGGAATGTGCATTGGTCCTTGCCCTGAAGGAATCAGTCTCGTAGGGGAACAAGTGTTTAAAAGCGTGAGAACTGTGATAGATGAGATGACCTAATATGTACCACAAGGCAAAGTTAAAGGTACTAAGGAGGGAGAGAGTGAAAAGCTAGGTCCGGAAAAGGGGAGCAGAGGCGAGGGCTAGAACACCTTCCCAGAGGGGCCCCTTGTATTGGCTAAAGGTCCAGATGGCTGAATGGGGTGAGGAAGAGAGAACCGCATGTACAAACACATGGTGTTTGGGGACAGCATTGGTGGTTCAGTGTTGTGAGGGGAAAGGGGGCGAGTCATGAGGTTAAGCTGCTTTCTGCACCGGGCTGAGGTGTTCAGATTTCGTTTGTGAGGTCTAACAACAGGAGTCAGCCCGGTCTCTCTCCACATACCTACCTGTGTGACTGTGCCAAAGCCAGTTACTTCTCAGGTCAGACTCAGAACCCAAATTGCCAAGTCAAGAGATGACAGTTTGAGAGTGGGAGGGGACTGAGTTTCACAACAACCTCTTCTACCAAATGAAAAATGGAACCCAGCCCAGCTGGTATGGCTCAGTGGTGAGTATCGACCTATGAACTAGGTCAGGGTTGGATGCCCAGTCAGGGCACATGCCCAGGTTGTGGGTTGCAGGCTTGGTTCCCAGTGGAGGGCGTGCAGGAGGCAGCCAATTGAGGATTATCTGTCATCATTGATATCTCTATCTCTCCCTCTCCCTTTCTTTCTTTCAAAGAAGAGGAAGAATAAGAATGAGGAGGAAAATGAGGAGGAGGATGAGAATGAGGAGGTAGAGGAGGAGGTGAAGGAGGAGGAGGTGAAGAAGGAAGAGTAAAGGTAGGAGGAGGAGAAGAAGGAGAAGGAGGAAGAGGAGGAGGAGGAGGAGGGGAGAAGAAGAGGAGGAGGAGGAGAAGGAGGAGAAAGATGAGGAGAAGGAGAAGAAGGAGGAGGAGGAAGAGGAGGAGGAGGAGAAGGAGAAGGAGGAGAAGGATGTGGAGGAGGTGGAGGAGGAGTAGGGGTAGGAGGAGGAGGATAAGGAGGAGGAGGAGGAGGAGGAGGAGTGGGAATGTGAGCAGTGACTTTAAATTGAAGCATCTATTCATCTACCATTCTGAAAACCTCTGAGTTAAAAAAAAAAAGAAAAAAAGAATGCCATGAAAAACAAATGGAATGTGATAATATGGAGGGCTAAGAGCAAAACTTGGGTAAACAGGCAATTTTTTATTGAGTGGATTCATGAAGTGTTTGTCCCAAATGTGAAGAAATAGCTCCAGGAAACACAATTGCCACTCAGGGAACTTCCTGTAAGGCACAGGGCCGCTGCCCACCCCTCAGGCCTGGAGGCACTTGGTGCAGGAGCACAGCTTCATCACTGCGAGGCTCTTGTCACTACAGCTCCTGTCACCCAGCCCATGGACCAGCAGGTCATTCCTTCTTCTTTTTAAAAAAAAAATCTATTTTATTGATTTTTTTTTTCAGAGAGGAAGGGAAAGGGAGAGGGAGAGAGAGTTAGAAACATCAATGAGAGAGGAACATGAATCAGCTGCCTCCTGCACAGCCCCTACTGGGGATGTGCCTACAACCAAGGTACATGCCCTTCACAGGAATCGAACCTGAGACCCTTGAGTTCCCAGGCTGATGCTCTACCCACTGAGCCAAACCAACTAGGGCCATTTCTTCTTTGTTTAAAAAAATATTTTTATTGATTTCAGAGAGAGGAAGGGAGAAGATATAGATAGAAAAATCAATGATGAGAGAGAATCATTGATCAGCTTCCCCCTGCATGCCCCCTACTGGGGATCGAGCCTGCAACCTGGGCATGTGCCCTTGACTGGAATTGAACCTGGGAACCTTCAGGCCACAGGCCGACACTCTATCCATTGAGCCAAACCAGCAAGGGAAGGTCATTTCTAATTTTAAGAAACTCTACCCAAAGGCACTGTTTCAGAAGTGGTTTGAGGTCATCTCTGAAATGAATTGGACATGCACTGTATACAGAAAGGTTAAAACGAATCATTTGGGGGTCTGGAATGGACTAAATTCAATTTACATTATTTCTAAGGGGGAAAAATGGTTCCGTTTTCAAACAAATCGCTTCTCAAATAGCCTTCCAGAACAAATTGAGTTTGAGAACCAAGATTCTATTGTATTTGGCAAAGAGTCTGCCTCTTGAAAACAACTCATCTGATAACTGAAATATGAGAGTCAGAGATCACTTGACTACACAGCCCAAGACTCTCTGACTTAAAAAATCTACCACAGGGGAACATTGTTAAAGTTATTATTCATGTCCAAGATGACTTCACAGTGATGAAGGCCTGGGCTTAAAAACTACAAGCAGAGCCCTGGCTGGTGTGGCTCAGTTGGTTGGGTATCGTCCTGTGCACTAAAAGGTTGCTGGTTTGATTCCCAGGCAGAGCATATTCCTGGGTTATGGGCTCAATCCCCAGTAGGTGGCGTGCAGGAGGCAGCCAATGGATGTTTTGTTTTCACATTGCTGTTCTCTCCCTCTCCCTTTCTTTCTCTAAAAAACAATAAAAATATTTAAAAATAGCCCTAATAGGCTCACTGAATACAGCGTTGGCCTGTAGACTGAAATGTCCCAGGTTCGATTCTGGTCAAGGGCATGTACCTTGGTTGTAGGCACATCCCCAGTAGAAGTTGTGCAAGAGGTAGCTGATCGATGTTCTTAACTATCCCTCTCCCTTGCTCTCTGTAAAAAATCAATAAAATATATATATTTAAAAATATTTAAAACTAAAAGTAAAAGCAGAAAAGAAGGCAAACCTTAATTTAGGACTGAGCCACAATAAGTGGGCTAATATTTGTAGAACCCTTAGTACAGTCCCAGGCACTCAGTGAACACTAGTTGGGTAAGTGTTTCACAATCAAAGTACTGACACGTGGGTGTGGGAGGAGACCTCGTCAGAAACACCCGCACTTGGGTGGCAATTGAGCTTTCTTTCACACTCTCCTTCCTCCCTGACCTTAGAAAAATCATTTCCTTTTTAAACCTCAGTTTTCTTGCCCATGAGACAAAAATCATGCAATAACTAACTCAAGAGGGTTCTTATAAATACCAAATGAGACCCGTGAGGTATTAAGGACGAAAATCTATTGTTTGGAAACTATAAAGCACTTTACAAATGCCATGACTGTTATTATCACTTCCTATTCAGAGCATTCCTATGAGGGAAAGGACTAGAAAGATGTCCTGATGTCTGTCTAGAGGCAGAGAATCAAATTCCTGGCGCCGGTGGGATTATCCGTCCACCAGGATTATCTGCCTTCTCTCCGGCCCCCTCCTTCCCGCCCCTCGCTGCAGCCCAGCCACGCAGGGAGGAGGGAGAGCAGCGGCCAGGGCACCCGAATGGGAACACAGCGTGCCCGCTCGCCCTCCCTCACAAAGTCAAGGCTGCTCAGAGTCACGGGGAGGACACGGACAGTGCCTCCAGTGTGCCCGGTTGGCAACATTCAGGATTAGATAGTGTGGGCTGCCCTCAGCACCTGACGACCCAAGGTAACCTCATGCCCGCGGGCTGTGGCATTGCAAGTTTTAAACAACAGGCTTTGGTGCTGGCTTTGGCAGCATGCAGATCACAACTGGAACAATACAGAGAAGATTAGCCTGGTCCCCGGGCAAGAATGACTTGCAAATTTGTAAAGCGTTCCATTTAATTGATTGATTGGTTGATTGATTGATTAACGGCTTTGTAAAAAATACACCTTGGAATCCATAGCCTACTTCAGAAGTGAGGACTGCTTATACAGAACGAAATCAAACTGCTCGAAATTACGGTAGGTAGTTCAGAAAAGAATACAAAAGCCTTAACCTTACTATAAGCTATTGGATATTACCCCATGGGGAAGTTCCCTATTCTTTTCCTTTTTAAATTTTTTTCTTTACTGTTTGGGAGAGAGCCACATTTACCTAGTGACTTGTCTCTAGAATTAAATCGGGGGGGGGGGGGGAAACAAAGGCCCATACACCCAACAAATGGTTACAGGTTCGATTCCCGGTTAGGGCACATAGCTAGATTGCAGGTGCAATCCCAGTTTGGGGCACAACCTGCAGATGTTTCTCTCTCACATTGATGTATCTCTTTCTCTCTCTAAAAATCAAGAAGAATATATCATTAAGTAGGATTTTTTTAAATATACTTTCATTGATTTTTTTACAGAGAGGAAGGGAGAGAGATAGAGAGCTAGAAACATCAATGAGGGAGAATCATCGACCAGCTGCCTCCTGCACACCCCCCACTGGGGATGTGCCCACAACCAATGTATATGCCCTTGACCAGAATCGAACCCAGGACCTTTCAGTCCGCAGGCCAATGCTCTATCCACTGAGTCAAACTGTTCTTGGCTTTAAGTAGGATTTTTTTTAAGTGTGTGTCAAAGACAGGACTCCATGGATGCCATGTGTAGGAATGAGCTGCCACAGAGGGTAAAAAGAAATATAAAGCTACCAACGAAAGATTCAACTGAAAGGTAATAAGGAGGAAGTTTTTATCTGGCACATGACTTCAAGAGGGAAGCAGAAACCTGCAAGCCAATGAAAATCCTTTGCAAATACAGTTGTAATCAGCTTTCTAGTCTGCCATCAATGGCAGAGATTGGGTAAATTCTGTCTAGAAATATTTAGGTCAAGTTTTTTTTACCTGAAATAATGTGAGAAGGTAACTAACATTAGATGTCATTTCATTTTTGTTCCCATTAACTTCAGCGTGTAAGTATTAATAAGATTAGAGAACTGATTCTTAGGAATGATTTGTAGTTTGTCCAAGGTCACACGATTATCAAATGATGGAGCCAGGATGGTCTGACTTTAGTCCAGGGTCATTCAACCACACCATGTGGCCTCATATACTTTACATTGTGTTTCCCCTGATAATTGTATTACCCACATGACAGTATAAATAGTTGTTATGATATTATTGGCGCCAGTACAGTCCCTAGGCATGGCCTGTGATCAGAGCCATTTTCTCCAGCTGCCTGCAGCCCGCCCCGTCCCCTGCCGCCATCCACCACCACCCCCCCCCACCACACACACATACACACACACACACACACACACACACACACACACACACACACACCCGGTTCCCAGTTGGGTTGGCCAGCCATGGGATGATTGGTGCCTGACAGCTAGGGGAAAGGACCAAGAGGTCGGCTATTCCCGCCCTCTCGCCAGCCCCACCCCTGACATAGATGCCTTCAGGCAATGGGGCCTGCTCGCTGGGGAAAGGGACCAAGAGGTGGTCAGTGTGCCTCACAGTGACTGGTCCAGTGATTGTTCTACTCGTTCTGCCGTTGGGGTCAATTTGCATATTACCCTTTTATTATATAGGGTAGAGGTCTGATGTATGGGTGGGGCCCGCTGGCCTGCCTGAAGGGGGCCCGGAACAGGGTGGAGGGATCCCCGCTGGGAGGTGGGGCCAGCCCAGGGGAGGGGCTGCAGGCAGTTTGCAGGCTGGCCACGCCACGGATTTGTTAGGAAGGACAACCGGAAGACATCCGGTCTATCTGGTCTAATTAGCATATTTTCCTTTTTATTTTTTATTGATTATGGTATCACATAATTGTCCTCATTCCCCAGACCCACTCCAAACCCCTCCCCACATATGCCCTCACTCCCCTGTTGTCCGTGGCCACTGGTTAGGCTTATATGCATGCACACAAGTACTTTGGTTGATCTCTCCCCCTTTCTCCCCACCCTCTCCTACCATCTCTCTGAGTCTGACAGTCTGATTGATGCTTCCCTGTCTCCGGGTCTGTTTTTGTTCATCAGTTTATGTTGCTCATTATTTCCCCTAGTTGTGTGAGATCATGTGCTACAAGAAATACACTTGTAAGAACCGAGAATGAGACCAGCCGTAATGGTTATGCTGAGAGGCCAATGAATCAGTCTGTACTGAGTTTCTTTCTGGGGCAAAAGTTTTTTTTGTTTTGTTTTGTTTTTAATACATAAGTTGTCTGCTCTTTTTTTTTTTTTAATATATTTTATTGATTTTGTACAGAGAGGAAGTGAGAGAGATAGAGAGTTAGAAACATCGATGAGAGAGAGTCATTGATCAGCTGCCTCTTGCACACCCCCCACTGGGGATGTGCCTGCAACCAAGGTACATGCCCTTGACCGGAATCGAACCCGGGACCCTTCAGTCCCAAAGCCGATGCTCTATCCATTGACCCAAACTGGTTTCGGCCAAAAGTTTTTTTGAGTCCCAATTCCAATGTCAAACAGTTCCTTATGTGTAGATTCCAGAAATGATATTTCAGTTCTAGTACATAGATTCCCTGTACTGAACTTTAAAAAAACTAGATGTTCGCTGGGACCGGTTTGGCTCAGTGGATAGAGCGTCGGCCTGCGGACTGAAAGGTCTCGGGTTCGATTCCGGTCAAGGGCATATACCTTGGTTGCAGGTACATCCCCGGTAGGGGGTGTACAAGAGGCAGCTGATCAATGATTCTCTCGCATCGATGTTTCTAACTCTCTATCCCTCTCTCTTCCTCTCTGTGAAAAATCAATAAAAATATATTAAAAAAAAAAAAAAAAAAAAAACCTAGATGTTCAACCTCCTTGCATGGCTAAATAGATTTTTCTGGAAGTTAAAGAGTATATGCAATGGTATGCTAACTCTTTTATAAAAATATCTTTTTATTGATTTCAGAAAGGAAGGGAGATGAAGAGATAGAAACATCAATGATGAGAGAATCCTTGATTGGCTGCCTCCTGCACATCCTCTTCTCTGGATTGAGCCCACAACCCATATATGTGCCCAGACCTCCTGGTTCATAGGTCCACTGAGCCATGTCGACTGGGCAATACGATAACTCTTTAAGATTACCTTAGACCCAATTAATATCAGCCAAAATGTGACTGAGACAAGGACCACAGGGAATATTCTCAGAGTCCAGTCTGAGGTGAGGAAGAACTCTCAGAGGTCTTAGTCTGGACTGAATGTTTTATTTCCCAACAAAATTCAAATGCTGAAACCCTAACCCTCAGAATGATGGTATTTGAAGCTCGGGTCTTTGGGAGGTGCTTCGGTCATGAGGATGGAACCCTCACGAATGGGATTAGTGCCCTTATACAAGGGACCTCAGAGGGTTTCTTGAGCCTTCCACCAGGTTAGAACACTGCAAGAAGAAGTCCATCTATAAACCAGGAAGTGAGCCCTCATCAGACAATCTGTCAGAGTCTTGATCTAGAATTTCCAGCCCCCAGAACTATGAGAAATAAAAGATTGTTGTTTAAGCCACCAGCCTACGGTATTTTTGTTACAGCAGCCCGAAAGGACTCAGACAGCGCTCATGCATCTAGGCTTGGAAAGGAAAGGTGGACCTGATGGAATTGTGAAGTATTTTCCTCTGAAGGCCTGGACGTAAAGAGGAAACCAGGGGCAAAGAGGAAAGGTCAGGCTGAGTGGAAGAGGCTTTCTGAGCAGTGCGGCGCCTGACGCTGAAGGTCCAGGGGGCATCCAGGAGGAAGGTCACCTGGATACCTGAGGCTTAAAACTCATGAGGCTTAAGACACGGTGCCTTCCACTTTCCCCTCTCTGTGGCAATTCTCTTATAAGTGGCCTGCTAATCCTTGAAACTGAAAACCTTGCACAGTCTGGGGTCACGTTTGCTTGGAGTGATGCCCTAGGTCAAGTGTCTGCAACCTATGGCTCCAGAGCCGAATGCGGCTCTTTTGAAGCTTTACCGCGGCTCCGACAACTTGCAAGCCTGTGTGAAAATGAAGGTAACGTCTTACAGCTCTGATGTGCTGACACTGCACTGAGGTTCAGGAGCAAAAATCCCATTAACCAGGTAAATTAAATATTTTAATTAGCTAATAATTTGCAAAAATATATTTTACATTGTTAAGTGAAAAAGTCCTTTTTGTCTTCAGATTGACAGCTAACTGTACAATCCGATATATAGCATTAAGGTAAGAAACAATATATGCAGTGTTATATTTGTTTTAAATGTCGCAATGGTTTTGCGGCTCCCAGGTTTGTTTTTTTTCCTTCGGAAATGGGTCCAAGTGGCTCTTTATGTCTTAAAGGTTGCAGACCCCTGCCCTAGGTTTGGTACCAACCCCATCTCTGACAGACCGGTGTTAATCCTCTGCCTCAAGCCCTGCGGGGACCAGCACCTCCCTGTATCCTCCTTGCAGACTGGTCTCAGGCCTCCCACACTGTCATCGTCGGCAGATAACCTGTGCCTCCCACCTGAGCTGCCCTTAACTTCCTGTGTTCGCATTTTAGAAACAAAGATGAGGACAGGAGGTAGGTTGTGACATTAGAGTTGTGTTATCATAGGACCACGGTCGGCAAACTGCGGCTCTCGAGCCACATGCCGCTCTTTGGCCCCTTGAGTGTGGCTCTTCCACAAAATGCCACGGCCTGGGGGAGTCTGTTTGAAGACGTGGCATTAAAAGAAGTTTAAGTTTAAAAAATTTGGCTCTCAAAAGAAATTTCAGTCGTTGTACTGTTGATGCTGTGTTTCCCCGAAAATAAGACATCCTCTGAAAATAAGACCTACTTACAGGTTCCCTTCTGAGTGAAATAGAAGGCATCCCCCCGAAAATAAGGCCCCCACGCATGAGAGATTTGGTCCACTGATTCTGAAAGAAATGGAGTCACAAGAAATTCACCAGGAAATTCAGGAATTGGATTGTTATGATGATGTTCCAGAAGATGATGACATGCTTGTCATTGAATAAATGAGTAAATTCTTGATACTGTAGGATTCACAGTTTGTCTGGTTTGTGTTGACAACTACCGTACTATAGGTTAAAAAATTTCCTTTATTTTCATTTAACAATAAATGTGTACCGTATTCTTCTTCATGGAAAAATAAGACATCCCCTGAAAATAAGACCTAGCGCATCTTTGGGAGCAAAAAATAATATAAGACACTGTCTTATTTTCGGGGAAACAGGGTATTTGGCTCTGTTGACTAATGAGTTTGCCGACCACTGTCGTGGGAGAATGGGACTCAAGACAAGCCTAGGCGTTTTTCAGCACTGGGCTAGACCAGAACTAGTCACATAACTAAAACATTCTTTTACCTGAGAGGACGGAATATTCCTAAGAAGTGTCTTTAGACTATAGTGCAGGGTCCGCTTTGGACATCAGCACAGTGGGGGAAAGACAGCCTGAACCTCCTGGACCTGCCACCGAGCAGCAGCACTTCGGTGTGGAAAAACCTCCCCTGCCATGAATGCTCCAAACAAACGCCTCTTTCTTGGCCCTCGTCGCCAAAGGAACACGGCTGTAGCGACTGAGTGGTTATCTGGCCCAGATCTCCTGCCAGACCCGCCAGCTCTCACAGCATTTCTAGGAAGGAGGTTCCTCAGGGACTGTTTCCACAGGAGCGCTGTTTCCAATGGTGCACAGCCCACGCTGAAAGAAAATACCATTTTTTCCCCAAGTCGTAGGAAAGGGGAATGGGAAAGGACGGGGCATGGTCAGATTCAGCCAGAGGTTTGAACCTGCCTGCAGCTCTGTTCTTAGGTTTGGCTCAGGGACAGCCCTCCTTTCTCATATCCCTTCCTCTCTGCTGACGGAGGAGAGCAGAGCCCATCCTCTGGATGTTTCAGTTGTATGCTTCTCATGTCTCCACGTAGATTGGGAGATTTAGGACAGCAACTAACCACACTGTTTTAGCTCAGTCACTCACCTGTAGGGTGATTATTAAAAATTAAGGCTTCTAGCCAAAACTGGTGTGGCTCAGTGAATGGAGCATCAGCCTGCAGACTGAAGGGTCCCAGGTTCGATTCCAGTCAAGGGCATGTACCTTGTTTGCAGGCACATCCCCAGTTGGGGGTGTGGGAAGCAGCTGATCGATGTTTCTCTCTCATCGATGTTTCTAACTCTCTGTCCATCTTCCTTCCTCTCTGTAAAAAAATCAATAAAAAAGAAAATATATATATAATTAAGGCTTCTAGACCATAGGGCAGGGAAATGCTGTAACCACAGAATTTCAGCCAAATCTCTTGCTACATTCTTTCGAATTAGGTAGAGAAATCCAAGCCAGGTGAGAATGGAGACAACGCACCTCACCAGAATCCTGATTGATGAGATCACGTGAATCTGGGGGAAAGGCTCTAGTTAGGCTCTGTCCTGGTGAAAATGTTGTCCATGACGTGGATGAGCACAGGTGACCATCAGATGAGTGTGCAGCCGACATGGAGCCAGAGGAGGCCGGGAATGGAGAGGATGTCAGAGTCAGAATCCAGAGAGAGCCCGTCAGGCTGGAGCGATGAGGAGGATTTGGCAAGATGTAAGTTAACAGGAGAAAAACCACGTACCGGGCACTAGGTGGAGAGATGGGCTTTTCATAGCAAGCACATAAAGGATTTAAGATGAGGTGAATGCACACAGGCAGAGGCGTGCTCTGATGACTAAAAGCTGTATTAATAGAAGCACAATGTCAAGAGTAAGGGAGGTAATTGACCTGATCCACTTTATACAAGTCTGGACACTTCTGCAAGTTTGCTTCTTTCTATTCTGGGCATACCTGGGGGCACGCAGGACAATAACAGCACTTGAAATCATGTCTTAAAAGGAATTGAGCATTTTACTTAGAATTGAAGATTTTTAAAAAATATATATTTTATTGACTTTTTACCGAGAGGAAGGGAGAGAGATAGAGAGCTAGAAATGTCAATGAGAGAGAAACATCAACCAGCTGCCTCTTGCACACCCCCTACCGGGGATGTGCCCGCAACCAAGGTACATGCCCTTGACTGGAATCGAACCTGGGACCTTTCAGTCCGCAGACCGATGCTCTACCGCTGAGCCAAACCGGTCTTGGCTAGAATTGAAGATTTTTACCCCCCCCCCACAAAAAAATTTATGGTAACATGATCTCTATCTTGAAATAGCTGGAGCTCTGCTGTGCAGATGTGGAATGAACTTGGGTTGAATCTGGTCATGAAACATGCTTTGTCTTGATTCCTACATATTAAACTTTTTTTGGGAAAACGTTTAAAACTTGAGGGTCTATCACATGAAAGCCCGCATTGCTGGCTTCCCCTAGCACATTAGAAGATGTGGCTTCACCGGGCCTTCCTGGCAGCAGTCTTGGCGCGGAGTGCTGGCTCTCTCTTTAGGTGGGACAGACACCCTCCACTTCCCACCGGCCTGCGTGCATTCGCCTGACTCTTCAGCATTTGCATCTGTGACTCCTGTCAACTAAAAAGGCCACAAGTGCCAAAACCGGTTTGGCTCAGTGGATAGAGCGCTGGTCTGCGGACTGAAAGGTCCCAGGTTAGATTCCGGTCAAGGGCATGTACCTTGGTTGCGGGCACATCCCCAGTAGGGGGTGTGCAAGAGGCAGCTGGTTGATGTTTTTCTCTCATCGATGTTTCTAGCTCTCTATCCCTCTCCCTCTCTGTAAAAAAATCAATAAAGTATACTTTAAAAAATAAAAATAAAAAGGCCACCAGTCTGTTGCACTCTGCCCTGCCAGGGTCATCACAGACTTCCTCCTCAATAGCAAGGTATATAGAATAGAAGCCTGATATTTTCTTTGCCTTTTGTTCAACTAGCAAAGTCTATACCAAGGACTTGATTAAAAGTTGAACAGGGCCGAAGCCGGTTTGGCTCAGTGGATAGAGCGTCGGTCTGCGGACTGAAAGGTCCCAGGTTCGATTCCGGTCAAGGGCATGTACGTTGGTTGCGGGCACATCCCTGGTAGGGGGTGTGCAAGAGGCAGCTGGTTAATGTTTCTCTCTCATTGACGTTTCTAGCTCTCTATCTCTCTCCCTTCCTCTCTGTAAAAAGTCAATAAAATATATATATATATTTTAAAAAGTTGAACAAGAAACTAGGAGCATGCTGCCATGAGACAGGATCCCAGGAAAATGGAAAGCTTGACCTTAGCAAAGACTGGAGACAGGTGATCAGGCGACTAGCTGACCGTGGCCTCCGGCAGCCTGACCCAATGCTTCAAATTAGTAGCTTGGTTTCCCAACAGCACTGCATTTTGCAAAGAATAACTTAAATTGCCAAGAACAATGAGGAAATTGTTGCCTCAGACTCTCCAGCATTGAAAGAAGGTAGAGTGACACCTTGTGTGGCTGGAGGAGGAACACTGACTCTGTTACACTTTTCTTGAGCTGAATTGCTACCATTGGCTGTGGTCTGCGCCTACTGTCTTCATCCATCCTCTTCCTAGACCCCATGAGAAACTGCTTTAAAGACCTGACCAGTTACACTCTAAAACATTTGGAATGGTTCAGAAGAGTAAAACAGGTTTCGCCGCAGGCAGAAGAACCAGGAACAACTGTAATTCCCATAAAAAGAAGAGCTTATGATGAAAGCAAATGGCCTCAGAAGTCAGAAGAATGTCCCTTTATGCCATGTCCATTGTTTTAAGCAACTTTTCACAAGGCTGTTTGATGCCCAATACCGCATTAGAAACTATAGAGATGGTAGGAGGAGAAGAAAAGAACAATTAGGAGGGAATTGACATGTCTTATGGTCAAAGGAGTCAGGAAATTGGGAAATGTAAACAGGTAGGATGAAGATCCATTACTACACACTCTTACAGAATCTTGCACAGTTTCTGTGCCCATCTGATGATTTTCAAGACCTGGCAGGCGAGGTCTTTCTACTTGAAATCCAGCAATGTGCGTGGGAAATATTTTCTTAACAACCTAATTTGGGGCAAGGCTGTACTTAGATCCAGAAAGAAGCTAGGGCTAGAAGTAATGTCATTCTATATTAAACAACCTTACATTTGTGAGTTTTGAAAATCTGAGACCACTTTATCTCTTTTCCTTTAGCCAGACCTCATTTCAGTTCAAGAAGATGGGGATCTTTCTTCATCCTAAACTCCCATAGAAAGAGAAACCATACCACTCTTTTAAAAAATATATGTATATTTTTTTTATTGATTTCAGAGAGAAAGGAAGCAGGAGAGAGATAGAAACATCAACGATGAGAGAGAATTATCAATTGGCTGCCTCCTGCAGGCCCCCTACTGGGGATTGAGCCTACAACCTGGGCATGTGCCCTGACCAGGAATAGAACCATGACCTCCTGGTTGCTGGGTTGACACTCAACCACTGAGCAACACTGGCCGAGCATAACACTCTAGATAGTTCATCTTTGGGCCCCATATGGGGATCCTTTGGGTAAATCTGACATAAGTCCATTTGACTGCATGATCTTACTGTTCTCTTTCTGTCTACGTTCCCAAACCTCTAGTTCTTTGTCAATAAACTTGCAATAGAAAGTTACTTCCCACATCATTAATCTCTTGACCTTGCCTCTTTGTTCCCTGCTCTAACAGACTCAGGCATCTTCCAGCTTCCACAAGGACGAAAGAGGCTTGTTTTCATTTAGACATTGTTCTCTGTGAGTTCAGTATTTTAGAAAATTAGTAACAAATCCCCTGGAGGAGACCTGGTGGCTCATGTATGGAAGGTGAAACGTCCTCTGGGTAGTGTGAGTAACATCACAAATGCCGTCATCACAACTGACACTGAGGCTGCTGGCACTGAGGACAAAAGGCTGGCAAGAGCAAGCCCAGCCCTGACCAGTTTGGTTCAGTGGAATGAGCATCGGTCTGCAGACTGAAGGGTCCCGGGTTCGATTCCAGTCAAGGACACGTACTTTGGTTGTAGACACATCCCCAGTAGGAGGTGTGCAGGAGGCAGCTGATTAATGTTTCTCTCTCATCGATGTTTCTTCACTCTCTATCCTCTCCCTTCCTCTCTGTAAAAAAAAAAATCAATAAAATATATATATTTTTTTAAAAGAGCAAGCCTAGAACATACCATGTAGCTGAGGCCCACTGATGCAGAGTCTTGGCCTGAATGTCGTGAAGAGCTGCCAGAGCAGGAAGGGATAAGGCATTGTGTCTTCTGAAAGGTTCCCACCATTCCTTCATTCCACAAGCACTTACAGGCCTGCTCTGCACCAGGCTGTGCTAGTTGCTCAGGACCTAGGAATCTGCCTTCTAAGTCCCCCACAGCCTAGAATGAGGGTGAGGAGGGAGGAGTTCCTACATGAGAGAGCATTTCTGTTCTTATGTTATCAAAGATTAACGATAAAGAATTCATGTTAATGCAAATATAGTCCCACGGAGATCTTTTTTTAGTTGTGTGTGTGTGTGTGTGTGTGTGTGTGTTTTGTTTGTTGTTGACACAGACATCTTAAACATAGAACACAAAGTAGTTATCCAGTATCCTAGGGAAATGAAAATGATGGTCCAAGGCAAGGCCTTAAAATAGGCAACTCACCATCGAGGTAGCCAAACCACCCCAAATTCCCTGTTGCCATGAGCCTGTCCTCAATGGCTGGTACCCCTGGGCCCTTTCCTGTGGTACAGTACTACTTCACCATCCCAAGTGTGCTCTCACCGATGGAGAAGAGACTGAACTAAATCCATTCATTCCAGGGTAGAGCAGCAAGGGTTAGGAACTCCACCCTCACCCCATACCACCACCACCAGGCAGAAGGCATTTCTCCCGATTCAGTGCTGTTACCCAATAAGCACACCTGCCTCTCCCGAGTGTCTCAGGTTTGAAACATGATGTTTCAAAACAGTTTTTTATGGGGGAAATCCAAACTTTGTTGGGCATCTTTCATTTGTTTCACAGGTTAATATTATTATTACTAGAGGCCCAGGGCACAAAATTTGTGCATGGCTAGCGTCCCTAGCGGCTGCAGGCTGCTGGCCGGGGCCTCCCTTTCCCGCTGCCAGATGCCTGCCAGGGCCTTCCTTCGTTCCACACCACCACTCCCAGGTGGTCAGTGTACATCATAGCAAGTGATGGAACACCCAGTCATCCATCAAACTCCTGTGGGGACACTTTGCATATTAGGCTTTTATATATGTAGATTATTATTATTATTACTAGAGGCCTATTGCACAGTATTCGTGCAAGAATAGGCCTTCCTTCTTCCCCTGCCTTCACTCCCAGCTCCCCCGGAACTGGCAAGTCCCTGCTCCCTAGCCACCCAGAGCCAGCAAGCCCTCGCCTCTATCTAGAGCACCTCTCCAATAGCTCCCTCCACTGCCCACCTTTCCCTTATAGCTGGCTCTGAGCCTGTATATGCAAACTAACCTCCATCTTTATTGGGTTAATTTGCATAGTCACTCTGATTGGCTGTGAGCATAGTGGATGGATGGTTAATTTGCATGTTTCTCTTTTATTAGGTAAGATTTTGAACCTATATGAGAAACAGCATCTTTCAATGCTTAAGGCCCCAAAAGGTGCAACTCCTTCCCTGCCAGGGGCTTTCTGGGCACATCTGAGGCCTCTGCCCAAACACTGCCCAGGGGAGTGATTCTCAGGAGAGGGATTCCAAGCCACACAAAAGCAGGGGGATGTTAGGGAGGGAAATGGTGCTAAAACTTGAAAAATAAGGTGAATTTAATCTGGATGGTTTCTTCATAAGAATTCACTTTCTTTTTTTTAAAATATATTTTATTGATTTTGTATAGAGAGGAAGGGAGAGAGATAGAAAGTTAGAAACATCGATGAGAGAGCGTCATCGATCAGCTGCCTCCTGTACACCCCCCACCGGGGATGTGCCTGCAACCAAGGTACATGCCCTTGACCGGAATCAAACCCGGGACCTTTCAGTCCCCAGGCCGACGCTCTATGCATTGAGCCAAACCGGTTTCGGCTCACTTACTTTCTAATGGTATCCCAACCTATAAACTTCATGGACACTGTTAACACTATAAACTTTATGGACACTTCAAACCTGTAAAGGATTTTTGTGAGTTTATTTGAGCCAAACTGTTGGCAAATGCCAGCAAGCAGAATCTCAACATCTTGGGATAATGCTCTGGAGGATGGCGGTTTTTCATCTGTTTTTATACATGGGAGGAGATATAGGTGGGTTACATGAAATCCACTGGTGATAGATTAGAGAGGCGGGAGAAAGCAAAGATGGGGGACCTCTGGGACTGGATGAAAAGTAAAATGATAGACACATACTTAGGTGGGTTCAGGATAGTTCACTGTCAACAATTAACCTGAAACAATAACAATGAAGGAATTTATGGCTCCAATTGTGGTGCCCAGGGCATTTGGTTGTGGCCTGAGGAGTCTGAAAAAAGGGAAGTTACACGTTACCCTGACATTTCAAGGGTATGTTATCATAGATGCAAAATGACTAGTCTCAGGTAAGGTAAAGGTTGACCTTGTCAGGGAAGATACCAGCCTAGAAGGTGACTTCCCAACCTAACTGCTTTTAGTAAAATTTCAGACCATCCTTTATGGTTACTTTAGGTCTTTGAGTTTGCAAGACCACCACACAGGCCTTTCCTGAGCCTGTCCGGTCAGCATATGGCCCCTTGTGTCCACAGGGGGTTCAATAGGGATTCAGAAGAGAGTTACTGGGAGAAGCAAGGAATGGGAGAAAAACATTATTTTATCCAAATCTGAGCACTGCAGCTACTCCATTCTCTCCTCCCCAGCAAACGCTCTGAGTGTGTCTATTTATTTCACTCCCACAACTAGCTTTGCGCTTGGCAGGGGAGTGTTTCCGTGAAATGCTTGCTCCCTGCCTGAGGGCCTCTGCCCAAGCTGGCGAGGGAAGGCTCCTGGCTAACCGGGACTCTGTGTCACCGCAGGAGTAACGTCTATTGTGCATGTGAACGTATTTCCTTCTGGAAATTCCTTTCTTTTCCCTTCTTTCATTTTTTAAAAATATATAAATTGTGGGCCCACAGCTTTATTCTCACAGTGTGTCTGTACGGCTCCCCGCTAGCCTGCCCCAGCTTCTCTGTGGCCTGTCCTCTTCATTCCAGCTGCCATAGCTGCGGGCTCACAGAGAAAGCAGGAAAATAAATCACCCTCCCGCCCTCGGTAGATTAGGCTTAGAAAGTGAAAGGGAGCCCTGGCCCCTGTGGCTCAGTGGGTTGGGTGTCTTCTGTGGCACCCGAAGGTTCCCAGTTTAATTTCCTGCAGCCTCAGCCTATTGATGTTTCTCCCTTTCCATTCCTCTCTCTGTAAAAAATAAAATAAAATAATATTTTTTTAAACACAAGGGTTTCTTTTTATTAATATATTTTATTGCTTTTTTACAGAGAGGAAGAGAGAGTGATAAAGAATTAGAAACATCGATCAGCTGCCTCTTGCACACCCCCCACTGGGGATGTGTCCGCAACCAAGGTACATGCCCTCGACCGGAATCGAACCTGGGACCTTTCAGTCCACAGGCCAATGCTCTATCCACTGAGCCAAACCGGTTTCGGCAAAATAAAATAATTTTTAAAAATCTTTAAAAAAAGTGGAAATGAAAAATAGCATTTGTACCCTAACCGGTTTGGCTCAGTGGATAGAGCGTCAGCCTGTGGACTGAAGGGTCCCAGGTTTGATTCCAGTCAAGGGCAAGTACCTTGTTTGCAGGCATATCCCCAGTGTGTATGTATGTATGTGTGTGGGGGGTGGGGGGGTGGGGAGGGGTGTAGGAGGCAGCTGATGATCTTTCTAACTATCTATCCCTTTCCCTTCCTCTTTGTATAAAATTGATAAAACGTATTTTTTTTTAAAAAGAAAAGAAAAAATAGCATTTGTTTACTACTGACTAGATGCTAGGTACTACACTATGCACTTTCTATATAGTTCCTTTTTATTATTTTAAAGATGAAAGCTACTTTATTGAATGGTTTATCCATGTAATTGCCAAGGCCACTGTGTCCAGGAAAGAGAGGGGGAGCTTTATCCCTTGGTCTCTTCCTCCGTGGACAGAGTCCTGATGATCTATCTTCTCCTTGGCCTGGAGCTGCTCTTCACAGCGCCTGCGGGCCTCCTTGGTCTCAGGCCTGTAGGCCTCGGCCTGGTCAGCCGGAAGCTTCTAGCGAGCCTGTCTGCCTTCAGCCTGTGGCAGTGTTCCAGGAGAATCAGCTTGTTTTTTCTTATCACGTTACCTTTCACTTTCAGGTACAGGCTGTGGTACATGTAGAGGTCAATCTTCTGAGCAGCCAGCAAAGAGTTCTCATCCTCTCCACCCAGGTTCCTTCTCAGGCATTTGAGCATGGGCAGTACCCTCCTGCTTACCTGTGCCCATATGCCTGTCCTTCCTGTGGGCCAAGGTGGTTTTTGGGCATCGAGCCCAGGCATGGACAGTCACAGGCTTCTCGACAATCAGCCCATCTTGGATCAGCTTCCGAATCTGCTGCCGGGAGTTGGCATTGGTGCATTCACTGGTCTCATTGGGGTCCAACTGGACCTTCCTTTCACCACAGCATATGCATGAAAGGGAAGAACTCACATATATTTTCTCATTTCACTCTCTCCATTTTACAGGTGAGAAAACTGAGTCTCACCAAGGTAAGTAAGTAATTTGGCCAAGATCACATACAGGAAGTAACCGGGATTTGAAAGCTGATGCCAAAGTTCAAGTACTTTCCCACTGGAGTGCATTCATTCACTCATTCAACAATGTATTCACGAGCCGGGGAACGCAGGAGTGGGAAAAGGGAGGAGACATAAAATCCACAGCAAAGCATATACTGGCAGGTGCTATGTGAAAAACGAAAAAGGAAAGGGGTGGAGACTAATGGGGAGGGGCAGTGGTCAGCGAAGGCCTCTGCGAGGGTGTCACCCTGAGGGACTGGCCCACAGCGGGTCTGCCGGGGACCAGCTTGTGGTGTGTGGGTTCTTGACTTTGAGCAGGAAAGATTTCACAGCATGCAGGAAGATTTTGAGAATACATTTATTAAAGTTGGGATAGTGTGGATGGAGCATTTGAGATCTTGCTCCCTGGCATATGTCCTTAGTTTGGCTCAAATAAACGCTTTTCAATTTTTATTATTTATTTATTTATTTATTTTTAAGGAAAAAGCTGGGGATGGTGAAACAAGGGATGGCTCAGGACAGAAGAAACAACAGGAGAGAGCCTAGCCGGGGCTGCTTTGCTCTCTAGAGGGGTTATAAGAAAGAGGCCAGGGGAGGGGACAGGAGTGAGGGGGAGAAGGTTAATGAGGGGAGAATAGCCGCCCTGGCCAGTTTGGCTCAGTGGATAGAGCGTCAGCCTGCAGACTGAAGGGTCCCAGGTTTGATTCTGGCCAAGGGCATGTGCCCAGGCTAAGGGCTCCATCCCCAGTAGAGGGTGTGCAGGAGGCAACCAATCAATGATTCTCCCTCTCATTGATTATTCTCTCTCTCTCTCCCTCTTCCTTCCTCTCTGAAATCAATAAAAATATTAAGAAAAAAAGAAAGAAAGAAAGAAAGAAAGAAAGAAAGAAAGAAAGAAAGAAAGAAGGAAAGAAGGAAAGAAAGAAAGAAAGATGGAAAGAAAGAAAACAAGCAAGCAAGCAAGCATCGAGGCGTTAGCTCACTGAGAAGTAAAAGCCACAGTGATAGGAGTGAGCCTATCACCCGGCCAGCATGACTCAGTGGTTGAGCATCGACCTATGAGCCAGGAGGTCACAGTTCGATTCCCAGTTAGGGCACATGTCTGGGCTGTGAACTTGATCTCCAGTGGAGGGGCATGCAGGAGGCAGCTGACAAATGATTCTCTCTCATCACTGAATATATATCTCCCTATATATATATATATCTATATATCTCCCTCTCTCCTTACCTCACTGAAGTCAATACAATGTTTTAAGAATACATTCTCTAAGGAGATTGCACTTTAATACTACAATACACACCCACTGGGCAAAGGAAGGCCATAGAACTGCAGAGACTTTCTCGGGTCCCAGAGAGAATGACACCAAGTGCCAACCGAGGCAAACTGAGGACAAGCTACACAGCCCCCAGGCAGTACCGCCAACAGGAGACCTCTCCCTCACCTGCAGACACTGGAGCTGAGAGAAGTACAGGTGGAACAGGCATGGACCACAACCCTTCATCACGTAATCTTGCCTTTAACTTGTTCATCATACCAGAGCCTTCCCCAGGCACTCTTTGGTATAGAGTTGCAGCGTTGGACCTTGATCAATATATTTAAAAACTTCTAAAGGTTCAGTAGTGTCATGAAGTTACTGTCTGCACTATCAACATCCTGTAAGCCAGTCACAGTAAATTCAGGTTTTGGTTGAGCTCAGCCTGGTCGCTGGGCTGCTGCTGGGGCTGAGCTGCCAGATGTTCTCCACAAACTTCTTCAGGTGCCCCTCCAGGAGGTCACCAGGGCTCCGCAGTCAGCACTGTCATGGGCGTGGGGCTCTCTGTTTCCTGCTCTCTGCTTCCTCTGGCCCACCACTACAGCTGTTTCCCTTGTATATCTTCTTTGGAGAAATGTCGGTGTAGCTCCTTTCCCCATGTTTAAATTGGCTTACTTGTCTTTTTTTAAAAATTGAATTTAGCCAAAACCGGTTTGGCTCAATGGATAGAGCGTTGGCCTGCGGACTGAAAGGTCCCGGGTTCGATTCCGGTCAAGGGCATGTACCTTGGTTGCGGGCACATCCCCAGTAGGGGGTGTGCAAGAGGCAGCTGATCGATGATTCTCTCTCATCGATGTTTCTAACTCTCTAACCCTCTCTCTTCCTCTCTGTAAAAAATCAATAAAATATATTTTTTAAAAATTGAATTGATATTGGTTGATAAGCTTACTTATCTTTTTATTGATGAGCCATAGAGCTCTTTACATATTCTGGCTATAAGTCCCTTGTCAGATACATGTTTGCAAATATTTTGCTCCCTTTCTGTTGGGTTGTTTCTTCACTTTCTTGATGGTATTGTTTGGAGCACAATTTAAAATATATGTATATTTTATTGATTTTTTTTACAGTGAGAGTGCTAGAGAGTTAGAAACATCGATGAGGAGGAGAATCCAAGATGGCTGCACAGGTAAACACCTAGCTGCAGCCGCACACAACAATTTCAATAAAATACAACTAAAATATAAAATGGACATTACCCAGAACTACAGGAAATTCGACTGACTGGAAATTCTACAGCGAGAAGCAAGGAGAAAACCAGAAGGAAGAGTGGAGGAGCTGTAAAAGCCTAAGGTACGGAGACGCGCAGCACACGAGGAGAGGACGGAGCCGGAGAGGAGGGGAGGCTGAGTGCCTGGCTGGCGTTCCCTAGCAGGAAGGAGATAAAAGCTCTGACTGTGCTGGGCCCCAGTTCCGACTGCTCTGAACCCCAATTCTAGGCCATTCCCTGGGGACCAAGGTTCATCCAGAGGGAGCTGGGCTGTAAAGCGGAACCCCAGGGGAGCAGCGAAAGGAGGTCCTAGAGGCACGCACATTGCGCGCATAGAAGGGACAGTTGGCTGTGCTGCGGGATTGCCCTGGTGGGAAGGAGACAGGGGCTCCAGACTGCTCTGAACACCACTTCCAACTCCACTTCCAACTGAACTGAACCCCAATACCAGGCTCATTGGGGGAGAGCCTAGACTGTTTGGTAGCAGGCGAAAATCGAGGGCACCTTTCTCTCAGAGGTGCTTGCAACGAGTACTGAAGGACCCTGAGATTCAGGAGCCACATAGGGCGGGCCTGACAGAAGCCAAAGCTGTAGGCTCTACCCTGAAACTCTGCCCCATCAGGGAAACTGCGAAAATGCCGAGACGAAATAGATCACAAACAAAAGAAATGGAGGACAAAAAGCGACTGGATATAGAGTTCAAATCCACGCTTATAAGGTTTTTCAAGAATTTCCTAGAAAAGATCGATAAGACCTATGAGGATATGAAAAAGGATCAACTAGAATTAATAAGGAATCAACAAGAAATGACAAGGGATCAACAAGAAATAAAGAATACATTGTCTGAAATAAAAAATATTATTCAGAGTCCTAAAAACAGAATGGAAGATTGCAAGAATCAAGCCAAAGATTTGGAACATAAAGAGCCAGAAGACACTCCTCCACAGAAGATAGAAGGCAAGAGAATCCAGAAAATTGAAGATAATGTAAGAAACCTCTGGGACAACTTCAAGTGAACCAACATCAGAATTATGGGGTCCCAGAAGATGAGAGAGAGCATGATACTGAAAACATACTGAAAGAAATAGTGACAGAAAACTTCCCCCACCTGGTGAAATTAGACTTACAAGTCCAGGAAGCGCACAGAACTCCAAACAAAAGGAATCCAAAGAGGTCCACACCAAGACAAATCATAATTAAAATGCCAAGAGCAAAACACAAAGAGAGAATATTAAAAGCAGCAAGAGCAAAGCATGTAGTTACCTATAAAGGAGCACCTATACGATTGTCAGCTGATTTTTCAACAGAAACCATGCAGGCCAGATGGGAATGGTAAGAAATATTCAAGATGATGAATAGTAAGATCCTACAGCCAAAGATAATCTACCCAGCAAAGCTATCACTCAGAATCGAAGGCCAGATAAAGAGCTTCACTAATAAAAAAAAAAAGCTAAAGGAGTTCATCATCACCAAACCAGAATTATATGAATTGCTGAAGGGGGTTCTTTCAGAAGAGAAAGTAAATAAAAATAAAAATTATGAACAACAAATACGTAACTATCAACAAGTGAATCTAAACACCAAGGAAATTTTTAAAAAATCTGATGAACAATATTAACTGTTGAATATAATAGAATCAGAGGTATGGAAGGGGAGTGAACTGACGATTCTTGGGGAAAGGGGGAGAGTGGGATGTGCGAAGAGACTGAACATAAACTGTGCACCTATGCATGAGGACAATGGGGGGTGGGGAAAAGGCAGATGGTGGGATGGAAACCTGGTGGAGGAGAGCAATGGAGGGTGGGGAGGGAACATTTGTAATAATATGAACAATAAAAATTTATTTTAAAAAATAATAAAATGAAGTGCCAAAAAAAAAAAAAAAAAAGAAACATCGATGAGAGAGAAACATCGGTCAGCTGCCTCCTGCACACCCCCCACTGGGGATGTGCCCGCAACCAAGGTACATGCCCTTGATTGGAATCGAACCAGGCACCTTTCAGTCTGCAGGCGGATGCTCTATCCACCGAGCCAAACAGCTTTTGGCCAATTTTATTCTTTAGCATGTGGATATCCAGTTGCCTCAGCACCATTTGTTAAAAAGACTAGAGAGATATTTAAAAAACATAGATTGGATCACAGCTCTTCTTTGATAAATCTTTCAGTGATTTTCTAATATAAAATATAAATTTCTCTGCCTATCATTTCACTCTCATTTCACATCACTCTCTCTCTCTCTTGTTCACCGTACTCCAGGCTCCCAGATCTCTCATTTCTCAGAATAAGTGAAGGTTGCCTTTTCCTTAGCTTCCTCATCTTTCTTCATCTCTAACTTTGATGTTGTCTCCTCATGGATGACTTTCCTCCACTACTCTTGTAAAGTAGGTTCTCCATCTCATCCCATTTATTTTCTTATATGATCCCCTCTTATTTTTTTTATTTTTAAATTTTTTTATTGATTTCAGAGAGGAATAAAGAGATTGAGAGAAACATCAATGATGAGAGAGAATCATTGAGCAGCATGCCCCCTACTGGGGATGGAGCCTACAACCTGGGCATGTCCTCTTGATTGGAATTGAATCCTAGACCCTTTAGTCTGCAAGCCAATGCTCTATCCACTGAGCCAAACCGGCTAGGGCTATATGATCCCCTTTTACTTTCTTCATAGTCTTAACTTGTATTTATTTTGCTGCTTTGTTTTTTTCACTTTGAGTAATCCTTCTTTGCATCTACCAAACTGGTTTGCATATGGTATACATTCACTTCACAAGTCAAGTTGTTAGAAAGCAGAATTTACAATTAGAAGGTATTTTAGAAATCACCTAGTCAACCACTGTTACTTTACAGAAGCAAAAACCAGTATCTACAGAGGGTGAAAGATACGCTTGGGGTCAGGGAGCACACCTAACTTTCATTCTGAGACCTATAATATTCTCCCAACAGTTCCTTTTTTTTAAATTTATTTATGCCTTTTTTAATCTTTCTTTTATTCATTCATTTATTTATTTATTTATTTATTTATTTATTTTAAAATTTATTTTATTAAGGTATCACATATTTGTCATCATCCACCCTCACTTATGCCTTATTTCAGTGTCATGCATTTGTTGCAGAATTACTAAAATGAGGGTTGGGTGTTTTTGTGTTGTTTTTTTAAATAATTTCTTATAGAAATGAGATTTCTCTAAGCTTCTTTCCTATCATAAAATGCCTGCAATGTGCCTTGAATGGAAGGATAGACCGGGTTAGGAGCGCCAGCAGCCACATCCCACACTCAAGGAACTATCTCCAGCCGCTCCTGTATCCCTCTCCCGGGCCGTCCCGCCCCGCCTCCCTCCTCTCGCGGTTCCCCCTGAGCCACTCCGGTCCCGTCCCTGATGCCCCGCCCCTTGATGCCCCGCCCCCTCCCGGGCCCTGCCCTTCTCCAAGATGGCGCCAGGGGCTTCTCCTCTGGGGGAAGTGAGCTCACACTGTTCCGGAAGGGAAGGCGGGGAGCAAGCAGGCTGGTGGATGACCCCCGCGGGGTTGTGGGTGGGGCGCGGTCCTGGCTGTGGTGTTCCCTTTGGGGGCTGGAGAGAGGGCGTGGGACTTTCTTGCCTCTCGAACCCGGTCGAGGGCCCTGCCCCGGGCCGGCGGGAGGAAGTCACCGCCCCCCCGAGCGGCTCGCCCCTGGCGAAAGGAGAGGCGGCGCTGGGAGCCGGCGTCCCGCCCCCGGCGGCCTCCTTCCCCGACCCTCCTCCCGGGCTGCGCGGGCGGGCGGCGCCAGCTCGGGCTCGAGGGCTGCGGCGGGAACCGCCTCGCCGGCCGGCCCGGTCCCTCCCCCCGAGGACCTGCTGGAGCGGAGGGCGCGCGGCCGGTCGGTCCGTCCGTCCGTCAGCCCCGAGGTCAGGCCGCCGGGCCAGCCCGCGGCCCCCCGGCCTTCGCCCAGCCCCCTTGGCACGAGCCCCCGACTTCCCCGCGCTGCTTCTGCCTCGAGGATGCCACCCGGTCCCCGGGCCCGGTGACTTTTTTCTTCGTCGCTTTGCCGGGAGGGAGGCACACGTTTAAAGGGTCGCTGCCCTCGCTCCCCTCCGGAAAGTTTCCCTCCAGGGGAATGCCTGTCTTCCTCCTCCGGACCATTGGGTGGTGCCCACTCCGGCCACCTTCGGCTGATTGATTCGGCTCGCGGGATCACCTTCGATCCGATCTTTAAAAAGTCAGCCCCCGCAACACGACCGAGGAGGAGGGCGCGTGGACTTGGGAGCGAAGATGCAGGGGGTGGAACCCGTGTCCACCATGAAAGCCTCGGAGAGCGAGGCAAAGCTGGAGGGCCTGGCCGCGGCGCTGACCCCCAACAAGAACAGCAGCAACAGCGGCGGCGGCGGCGGCATCAGCAGCAGCAGCAGCGGCGGCAGCAGCGGCAGCAGCAGCGGCGGCCGCGGAGGCTGTGCCAAAAGCTGGCAGTACAGGTAGGGCCTTTCTCCAAGGTGATCTCCACTCACCTGGGGCGGAGGGGTGTGTGCGTGTGTGCGTGTGTGTGTGTTGGAATCTGCGTCCCTGCCGCTGTTGAAAGGTAAAGTTTCCCCCCCACTGACTTCCAGAAGCAACTCTTTTCCTTTGGGCCTGGGAATCATGAGCGTGATTTAATTCATTCACTTGTCCGCTCCACAGGTATTTATGGAGGCCTGTTGGAGAATACCTGAAGGTATCCTTGAACTTCCTCTGGCGAAACCCTAGAGTTGCTCTTTCCTCTGATTTAAGTCTGTGCCCGCTTCTGTTTCTGGCCGTGTTGCAATTTGTTTACAAGCCTGCCTTCTCTGCTTGACTGGGAGGGCAGGGTCAGCTTCCCTTGGCTCTCTCCAGAAGCTAGCTGGCAAACACTGGGTGCTCAAAAGCTATTTGTTGAGTGATTGGATGAAATGATTGAATCTTGAAAGATTCTTGCCCCCCGGGTGTTTATGACTTAAAAGGGGAGAGCTACATACATGGTTTGAATACAAAGGCAGACGTATGGGTGCTAGTGCCTCTGATACTCTAAACCGGTTATCCTAGAGTTAGTCATTTTGAGTTGACCAGGGCACTTACTAAGCGCTCTGTCTTGATGAGAAATTCTACATTCGTTAATTTTCCTTAAAATGAATGAAAACACTTAAGGAACAGGAAGAGAGTCCTGGACAAGCAACTGTTTTTTGTTGTTGTTGTTTTTTGTTTTGTTTTTTTGATCTGTAAAGTATAGAGGAATATACCCTTCCAGAATCTTAAGAATGAATGAAATTAGGATATCCCATGGTATTGGAACTAAAGGGATGAATTCTTTAGGAAAAGGAAAAATTTGCCTGACTCTAGGCCTTTTTCGCTCGTGGGATGCTTGTAGTTGTGAAACTTTAGATTAAAGCCAAGATTTTGTGAAGGATATACATACCGTGTTTCCCCGAAAATAAGACCTAGCACATGGAAAATAAGACCTAGCACATAAGACATCCCCTGAAAATAAGAACTAGCGCAATTTTGGGAGAAAAAATTAATATAAGACACTGTCTTATTTTCGGGGAAACAGGGTTATATGTATATGAATAATCTTCTATATACATAAAAGCCTAAGCGACTATTGGACTAGTAGCTATGATGCGCACTGATCACCAGGAGGCAGACGCTGTGACTGGTAGGTTAGCTTGTTGCTGGGGTCCAGCCGATCAGGACTGAGCATTACAGCCTGGACATGCCCTGGAGCCCTCCGGTGGTCCCTCCCTGGCCCTGTTCGTGCACCTGTGCTGTCCCTCAGCCTGGCCTGTGCCCTCTCAGAATCGGGACTCCTCTGGGATGTCCGCAGGCCCGGCTGAGGGACTCCACCGGTGCACGAATCCATGCATGGGCCTCTAGTACCCATATATTTGAATATTAACATACAGAAAAAAAGTGTAGATTTTATTGATAAGTGACTGTATGACAAAAATATATATAGTTACTGTGAGGTGTCTAGGCCCATTTTTAAATCAACATGATGTATTTTTGTATGTGTCTTAAGACTAAGCATATAAAATTAATTACTTGGCAGGGATATTTTTATGACTTAAGAAAGCAAGAACCATGGCCAGTGTGGCTCAGCTGATGGGAGCATTGTCCTGTACACCAAATGGCAGGTTCAGTTTCCATCCGGGCACATACCTAGGTTTCCAGTTTGATCCCCTCCCTCCCTATTTCCCTCCCTCCCTCCCTTCCTCCCTCTCTCCCTCCCTCCCTATCTCCTTCTCTCCCTCCCTTTCTCCCTCCCTCCCTCCCTTCCTCCCTCTCTCCCTCCCTCCCTATCTCCTTCTCTCCCTCCCTTTCTCCCTCTCTCCCTCCCTCCCTCCCTATCTTCTTTCCTTCCTCCCTCTCTCCCTCCCTCCCTATCTCCTTTCCTCCCTCCCTCTCTTCATCCCTCCCTCTCTCCGTCCCTCCCTTTCTTTTTCTTTCTTTTTAAATTTATTATTATTATATTTTAAAAATATATATTTTATTGATTTTTGTACAGAGAGGAAGGGAGAGAGATAGTTAGAAACATCAATGAGAGAGTGTCATCCATCAGCTGCCTCCTGCACACCCCCTACTGGGGATATGCCCGCAACCAAGGTACATGCCCTTGACCAGAATCGAACCCAGGGCCCTTCAGTCCCCAAGCCGACGCTCTATCCATTGAGCCAAACCAGTCCCGGCTATTATTATTATTTTTTAAATATTGCAACTGCGTTTATTTAAAAAGTGTAGAGCCCTGGCCGGCCTCCCCCTCTCTCTTTCCCTCCTTCTGCCTCTCCTTCTCTTAGTCCCTTCCTTTTCCCTCTCATCCCTCTCTAAAAATCAATAAAAAAACCACAGCAACATTTCCTCAGGTGAGGATATAAGGGGAAAAAAAAAAAAAAGGCAAGAAAGAAAGCAAAGTAAGGTAATATTCCATGTAGCTGGAGGTCAATTTTCTGACATCCTCAAATCTTTTTTTGAAATCCAGTCGCAATTGAATGGAAAAGTTAAACAAGTTTCTTAGAAGCACTGTGGAGCATTCTCATAAAGCCATGCTGTACTTTCATTCAAAACCCTATTATCCCTTATTTAGGGTATTATTTAATAGTTATATAAAATTAGAATCCATTGGAATCACAAATGGAAAAGGTTATCATGGGAAATGTAACAGAGGAAATGGCAATTGACAATGTAGGACAGTCAAAGAAGATTTGAAAAATTAACATGCAGGCTCAGCTATTTTACTTCCTAGTATAATACAATAATCATGGTCACAATGACCTTAAGTCATCCAGGAAAGCACACCCTGTTAAAGAAGGTAGAGAATCGAACTTGGGACCTTTCAGTCCCCAGACTGACGCTCTATCCACTGATACAGTGGTGAACAGTTTCAAAGCAAATAGCAATCAGACCCAGGACCCTTCAGTGTGTTGGCCAACGCTCTATCCACTGAGCAAAAGCAGCTAGGGCTCTTTTCACTTTTTAAAAAAATTTAAATTCTTTATTTAAAATATTACATATGTCTCCTTCCTCCCTCCCCCCCCCCATTGGCCATTCCCACCCCCCAGCACATGCCCTCGCCCCTTACTGTCTGTGTTCCTGGGTTATGCTTCTATGCATGCATACAAATCCTTTGGTTGATCTCTTATCCCCCTTCTCTCTGTGGTTGGACCGTCTGTCTGATGCTTCTGTATCTCTGGATCTAATTTTGTTCCTCAGTTTATGTTGTTAAATGAGTGAGATCATGTGATATTTATCTTTCTCTGACTGGCTTATTTCACTTAGCGTAATGCTCTCCAGGTTCTTCTTTTTTTTTTAAATCAATAATCACTTTATTCTTATTTTTTTAACTTATTTTAAAATCTTTATTGTTAAAGGTATTACATATGTTCCCTTTTTCCCTCATTGACCTCTCCCACTCTGCCCTTGCCACTTTCTTGATGTTATTGTCTGAAGCACAAAAGCTTTTAATTTTTATGAAGCCCAATCCAGTTTTTCTGAGTCATATCTCAGAAATCATTGCCAAGTCCAGGATCACAAAGATTTATGCAAATGTTTTAAGAGTTATATATTTTAGCACTTACTTTAGATCTCTGATCCATTTTGAGTTAATTTTTCTTTCTTTTTAAAATAGATACCTTTTTTCATATATAAAAAAATAGATACCTTTTTAGTGATTTTTTTGAAGAGAGGAAGGAAGAGGGAGAGAGAGATAAAAACATGAATTGGCTGCCTCTTGCACACCCCCTCTGGGGGCTCAAGTCCAAACCCTGGCATGTGCCCTGATTGGGACTCAAACTAGCAACCTTTTGGAGCATGAGACGATGCTCAGTGCACTGAGCCTTATGGGCAGGGCTTGGGTTAATTTTTCTTTATGATTAATTTTATTTTTCCTTTTGTGAAATATCTGCCATTTTTTATTTTTCTTGTTAATATACCTGATGTTATTTTTCAAATTTACATATTAATATTTTAATGTCAATATTTCCTTAAAAATATTCTGTTGTTTTGTTTTTTTTCCCCAGAAAAGGTAAAAGAGTGAAGTGTTTATCTTACAAACTTGTCTTAGCCACTGAGTTTCCTTCCCTGGAAACATTGTTTTTTATTGATTTCTTTATTATAGTTCCAGAAAGTATATATTAAACCTTTATATAATAACTATATAAATGCATAGAATATATTTTAATTTTGTATGGTTAACTTCTTTGCTAAATTTGCTGCGAAGATTTTATCTAGTTTTTGTATTTTGATTTATTACATATTTTCAGGCACAGAGAAAACTTAAAGGTCAGAACTCTTACTCTTTATTCCTTTTACTTCTACTATAGAATGTTATTTTTAGAAATACTTATTTTCATGTAGTTTTAAAATGATTTGGTCATTTTACATTTAATTTTTAATTTATCTGGAATTTATTTTAAAACATGAGGTAGTGTGTAATCTATTACTGTGCTATGATGTACTCCCAAATTTAGAGTATTGAAAAAGCACCATTTTAAAAAAATATATATTTTATTGATTTTTACAGAGAGGAAGGGAGAGAGAGAGCTAGAAACATCGATGAGAGAGAGTCATCGATCAGGTGCCTCCTGCACACCCCCCCACTGGGGATATGCCCGCAACCAAGGTACATGCCCCCGACCGGAATCGAACCTGGGACCCTTCAGTCCCCAAGCCGACGCTCTATCCACTGAGCCAAACTGGTCCCGACTGAAAAAGCACCATTTAAAAAATATATATTTTTATTAATTTTAGAGAGAAAGGGAGAAGGAAAGAGAGAGAGAAATATTAATGATGGAAGAGAATCATTGATTGGCTGCCTCCTGCAGCCAGCAACCCAGGCATGTGCACTTGACTGGAATTGAACCTGGGACCTTTCAGTCTGCAGGTCACTATTCACTGAGCCAAACTGGCTAGGGGGGGAAAAAATGCACCTTTTTTTTTTTTTTTTTTTTTTTTTTTTTTTTTTTTTTTTTTTTTTAATCTCAGTGTCTGTGGGCCAGGAATCTCAGTGCAGCTTAGCTGGGTTCTCTGGCTTTGGGTCTTTTACAAGCTACTGTCATCTTGAGGCTCAACTAGGAAGGAGCCACTTCCTGGTCCACTCTGAGTCGTGGCACAATTCAATGATTTTTGCCTTTTGGGTAAAGACCATGGTTCCTCATGACTGACTGTTGGTGGCCTCCTGTGGTTCCTGACCACGTGGGCCACCTCATAGAGCAGTTTACTACTTGGCAGCCTGATTCCTCAGAGAGGGGAAGTGAGAGGAAGGCAAGAGAGCACTAGCAAGATGGACGTCATAGTGTTTTGTAACCTAAGCGTAGAAGTAAAGTCACATCACTTCTCACTGTTCATTAGAACCAAGTGATGAGGTGCAGCCCACATGGCGGGTGTAAAAATCATCAGTCTGAAATCATTGAGAGCCATGCAAGATGGTGCCTATTACAGATGTTAATATAAAGGTACTCTAGCTAAAACTGGTTTGGCTCAATGGATAGAGCGTCTGTCTGCGGACTGAAAGGTCCCAGGTTCGATTCCGGTCAAGGGCACGTACATTGGTTGCGGGCACATCCCCAGTGAGGGGTGTGTGCAGGAGGCAGCTGGTCGATGTTTCTCTCTCATCGATGTTTCTAACTCTCTATCCCTCTCTCCTTTCCTCTCTGTAAAAAAATAAAGGTGCTCTAGATTGTCATCTATTGAAAACTAGGCAGTTGGAAATTTGTTTCTAAAGTCGGAAGTTTGGGACTGAATTTGACTGTTGGAGAATAAGAGGAGTATTAGGGTATCAGTTGCATTGACCTAGACATAAGATTGTAAAGGGAAGGTGTCAGTAATCCTGGAAACTGATAGAGCAGTGGTTTTCAACTGGTGTGCTGCAAGAATTTTTAAAAACATGTAATACCTGGTAGTTAGTTGTGTGCACTTTTCCCTTAGATTGTCAAATGGAAAAATGGCAACAATGGCCGTCTGGTGTCCGTGAATCGAAATTATACCTAATTTTGTGTGTGTGTCAGATTGGCAAAAGATGTAATATATTTTTTGGGGTGCTGCAGAATTTTAGTAATTTTTGAGTGCCCTGAGATGAAAAAGGTTGAAAACCACAGTATTAGAGGAAGATTGTTAGACCTTGGTGATTGGTTGGGTGGAGGGTGGTAGTGAGGCAAAGAGTAAAATTGGCTTCACTTTACAGATTTGAAACTGGAAAGTTTACAGGAGAAAATGATTTGGGAGTCATGTGATGTTGACCTTAACTTGCTGTAATGGGTGGCACATCCATCCATACCTTAGACATATAGGGCATTAGAAATGTGGATAATTGCCTTTATAGTATTACCACATTTAAACTTCACAAAAGTTTTTTAAGGCATTGTTATTCCCATTTTACAATTGAAGAAAATGGATATCAAATGAGTTGGCTAAAGTTATATAGCCAGTGAATAGAAGAACTTTTATTCTTAGGTAATAAAAGTATATAAGCTCTCTAAAGGAGTAAATAATTATTATTATTTAAAAAAAAAATATATATATATATATATTTTATTGATTTTCTACAGAGAGGAAGGGAGAGGGATAGAGAGCTAGAAACATCGCTGAGAGAGAAACATCAACCAGCTGCCTCCTGCACACCCCCCACTGGGGATGTGCCCACAACCAAGATACATGCCCTTGACCGGAATCGAACCTGGGACCTTTCAGTCCACAGGCTGACGCTCTATTCACTGAGTCAAACCAGTTTTGGCAGGAGGGCCCCTTTTAGCCTCATGCATTCCTCCTTTGGCGACCCTGATATTATGATGTGGTCTTTGATCACCATTTAAGAGGAAAGAAAATTTAATTCTGGATTCTTTCTTCCTTTTTCAAAGTAACTGTTCAAAGTTTATAAAATGTGCATGTTTTCATTTTTATATTCTGCATGTCAGCTGTCAGGAAAATTTACAGATGTGCAGATTTGCCACTTGTTTGCCACAGTGGACAGAAGAGAACTACCCAGAGGAGGAACTGAAAAGCAAATTGGGATATGATGGGCCTGCTTTTTCTTATTTAGGCTCTATTTTGGCTAACCACCATTCACAAACAGGCAGATCTTTTTTCTTCATTAACTGATAGTTATATGTTTCAGTAAATGGGTAAAAGTCTACAAATGTAAAATAGAAAGAATTTTTGTGGTCAAATATTAAATCTTTCACTCTAAATACTCTATTACAAGAAAAGGTACTTATTTACAAACTAGTGACCCGGTGCACAAAATTTGTGCACATTAAAAGGGAATTAATTAGAGGAAATATTTTAATATTGTTATTTGCCATTTCTCTGTAAAAGAAGTGTCAGAGATGAAAGAAAATTAGTAAAATGTATATGAAAACCTTCCTCCTGTCAGAGTCTGGGGCATGCCACGGGAACCAGAGTAATGTCCCCGCCTACCCATGTGCACTTGAAATCTCGAGAGACCCAGACTCTGCCGGCCCCACCCTCATTGGGCTAGATCCAGATTCTCACCCCTGCCACCCCACCAGGTTGGGGGCAGGCCTGAGGTCCCCATTCGAGCCCTGCTGGGTGGGGGGCATGGCCTGAGGTCCCCTGCCAAGCTCCACCAGGCAGGGGGAGGGGGAGCACAGCCTCAGGTCCCTGCTGATTGCTCGTTAAGGCTCCTTATCGGAACAGCCTCCGCTGGGGGCGCAGCCACCTTGTGTTACGGGATCCCTGCCCCCCTTGCTATGGGCACAACCATCTTGTTACAAAATCCCTGCCTGCCCTCTTGGTGCAGCCATTTAATTTCTTTATTGATTAAGGTATTGCATATTTGTCTTCAACCCCCCATTCCAGTCCCCACCCCTCCCTGTCTTCTATTAGGTTTAGTAATACTTAATGTCGTTTTCTAATACTTTTTTAAATCAAATTTGTTTAAACAATACAACAAAATTTAATCAACAATATAGTTGCCGTCGTTTTCTACTACTTGTGCCCAACGCTCAGGAAGCATTTTAATCCCTCTGTTGTAAAATTCTTGTGATTTTGATGCAAAAAGTTCGTTCAATGCATTTTTGAGGCATTCTTCATTATTAAATTTTTTTCCAAGAAGAAAGTTTTGCAAAGAACGAAACAAATGGTAATCGGAAGGGGCAATATCAGGAGAATATGCAGGTTGAGGGAGAACTTCCCATTCCAACTGCGCAGTTTTTCAGCAGTGATTCTTGCAGTATGCGGTCGTGCGTTATCGTGGTGAAGAATTACGCCCTTCCGATTAATCAGCGCGGGTTCTTTTTCTCTTAAAGCTTGGGCTAACCTTTCCAATTGGGCACTATACACTGCACTTGTAATGGTTTGGTTAGATGGTAAAAGTTCATAATGAAGAATTCCTTTAAAATTCCACCAAACACACAACATCACTTTCTTCGCATGCAAGTCAGGTTGTGGCGTGGGCTGCGGAGCCTCATTTTTGTCCAACCATTGAGGCCGCCTTTTCAAATGAACATACAGCACCCATTTTTCATCTCCGGCAACAATTTGCTCTAAAAACGGCAAACGGTTTTGACGAGAGAGGAGCGAACTGCAAATTGTGACTCTTTGATTACGGTTGTTGTAGGTCAACTCATGAGGAACCCATTTTCCAAACTTTTGGACTTTGCCAAGTGCACGCAATTGATTGGAAATTGTTTTTTGTGAACAATTTAAAGTTGTCGCAAGCTCTTGTTGGGTAATTTGAGGATTTTGCATCAAAAGAGCTTGAAGAGCTTCTTGATCAAAATTGGACACACGGCCTCGACCACTCTTGTCATCTAACGAAAAATTTCCCTCGCGAAATTTCTCAAACCAACGCTGGCATTTTCTGGCGCTAACTGCATCTTGACCAAGAGCACTACAGATGTTTTTTGCAGCCTCACTTGCTTTTCTTCCTAATTGGAACTCGTAAAGCATGCAGTGCCGAATATGCTCTTCACCCGCCATCTTCTTAGCCCTAGTTTTGCAACAAAAACCAAACCAAACACAAACTTTTTCAAGCAAAACTTGTTAATTGCACTTCACACGTTCTGTAGATACCACGTGTTTGAAGGTTATGTCAATACAAGTCAACGCCAAGCAAGATTTTAAACGAATGTTTAAAAACGACATTAATTATTACTAGACCCGATAGTTATCACTTTTTTTGAGGATGATTTAAAGAAAGTCATAAATGTTTGCTTTTTTCTCTGTAGAGGTTAAAGAAAAATTGAATCTATTTTTCTGAACCTAATTTTTGTCTTCTCTAATATATCTGCAATCTGCTATGGATGCTAATAAAAACAAGAGAAAGATTATTTGTAGACATATAAATGAAAACTATGAAACATTGTTCCAAAAATCTAGTGAGAATATACCAAGCCTTGAGGAACAAGATTTGGTGTATTATGGTATTCTTTAATTTCTTAATATCCATATATTTTTGCTTTACAGGTCTCAGTACAGTTCATTTGAGTTAATACTTTCCTTGGAAGTTATACTGTATTAGAACTATACAAACAGGTTAATATTAGATTATGCAAATTCATCTTTTTAATCCTTTTCAAATAAATCACATAGTTTAGGTCCCAGAAAAAATTGTTCATCAAATAAACTTGTGGGAAATTAGGTCTTTTCATTTATTTTTTTATTAAAATATTTTTATTGGTTTTCAGAGGGAGAAAAGGAGAGGGAGAGGAGAGAGATAGAAACATCAATTATGAGAATCATTGATTGGCTGCCTCCTGCACACCCACACTGGGGATCGAGTCCTCAACTCAGGCATGTGTCCTGACTGGGAATCAAACCATGACCTCCTGGTTCATAAGTCTACACTCAACCACGAGCCATGCTTTTTAAACTCTTGTTTTTGTTTTTGGAAACAGTGGAAAAAATTCTTATTTTTTAAAAAGTTTTTATTGATTTTCGAGTGAGGAAATGAGGAGAAAGGGATAAAAGCATCAATGATGAGAGAGAACCATTGATCGGCTGTCTCCTGCATGCCCCCCTGACTGGGGACTGAGCCCCAAACCCAGGCACATGCCCTGATCAGAAATTGGGAATTCAAATCCAACTTCCTGGTTCATGGGTTGATGCTCAACCACAGCCATACTGGCCAGGCTGGAAAATATTCTTTTTTTTTTTTTCTCCATGAAATCATTATTTTTTCTTTATTTTGATTGCCAGAATTATTTCTTGAACAATAATTATTTTAACTTTTTTTTAAAAACCATTTTTTATAAATGTCATCAGGGATGGGGGAGGGGGTGGGAGTTGCACATTATCTCCAAGATAAGGCTCTTGAACTAACAGTTGTTTGAGGCAACATGGACATGAAGAGATAACATCTTGGAAAATATTCTTGATGTAAATCATACTGTAATACCTTGAAGAGAGAGAGCATTTTTGTCCCCTTTGTTCGAGGGAACATCTTCCCTGGATAAGAAACGACCCCTGTACTGAATTTGCTTAATAAAATGATTTGTGTCCATACTTATTCAGATTAAACTTAAAATAGCCTGATTAAATAGTTACATTATTGCTTTGGCATTACCATTTCTGGGTTTTAGGACAATTTATGGAGCAATTTAGTTTGCTGGTGAAAGAAGAGATTTTCCTTTTGGTTTATTAGGTGCAACAAAGTATGATTTCCTACTGGGTGTCTCCCTGAACTTGAATTTTGGCTGGTTTACTTCCATTGCTATTCTTGAGGTTGGCTGGGAGGTCCCCAGAGGGGATAAACTGAAGTCTGTGGTCGCTACTGGCTGTAGCTGGAAACCCTAGTCTGAGGAATAGAAGGGAGAGAAAACCAGAGGGAACAGAGAAAAAACAAGGAAAGAAAAAGGACATAGCAAAGAAGTAGAAGGAGGCAGAGAGGGAGGGAAGAAAGGGAAGGGAAGGGAATGAAATGAGAATGTGATCTGCAAATTCAGGGGAGTCTGATTTGGGGAGAAACCCAACTGTGTTCTGAGAGGGAAAGAAAGACAAAAGTTTATAAAGACAGAAAAGGGGCAGGCGCTTTCAAAGGGATTACATAAATACTCTTGAAAGAGCTGTGATTGGTGCTGGCAAGCACACTTTCACTATGCTATACATGATTAATTGCTTATGTCTGTTGCTAAGTGAAAATTTATGTTTTAATAGAAACTTCAATTCTGCAGAGCCAGTTCCAGGAACTGTATCAGTTTGTTGCCATTTGGTTTAACCCAGTTTAAATTATTTCACAGGAGCAGGGTGCGTTAGCTCAGCTTCCCCAGAGGCCTCCAGGCTCTAGTTTAGTCTTCCCTTGACAACAGCAATTTCATTTGTGGGTTTTGTTTCACATCTTCTCATTTTATTCAAGGTCTTTTCTTAGAAAACATCAGTGGTCAACCATTAGTAACTAGAGTTGGTCCGTCTTTAAAAAGCTACATTGATCCTTCATCACTGGAAGGCTCACACCGGTTTGTCATGTCCAACACAGAAGAGAAAGTCATCCTGAGTGGACAGTAAGAGAGCGCATGGCCACATTGGACCAATAAAGCTTGTTGGGAGCCGAGCTAAGGCACATGGTCCTTGAATCAGAAATTCCTTGGTGGAGATGGTCTTAGTCAGATTTATTCATTTTTAACACCTTTAGATATTGAGCTACCATTCCTTCACAGTGAATCAGGTCTCCTTTCACTAGTGCAGGTTCATACATTACTTAATCTCATGGGGCTGCCGATAATAATTTCAAAAGGAGACAGTCTGTTTTGGGTGAAGGAAGTAGATCTTAGGTTGAGCTTTAGGCCAAGGCAGATTAAAAGACTGTGGGTTTTGCCAATTTAGTTTTTGTTGTTGTTAATCCTCACCTGAGGGTATTTTTTTCATTGATTTTTTAGAAAAATAGATTTTATTGATTTTTTTTACAGAGAGGAAGAGAGAGGGATAGAGAGCTAGAAACATCGATGAGAGGATCATCAATCAACTGCCTCCTGCACACCCTCAACTGGGGATGTGCCCGCAACCAAGGTACATGCCCTTGACTGGAATAGAACTTGGGACCTTTCAGTCTGCAGGCCGACACTCTATCCACTGAGCCAAACCGGTTTCGGCAATTGTTTTTTAAAATAGAAATAGTGGAAGGGAGTGGGGAGAGACAGAGGAACATCTATGTGAGAGAGACACATCGATTGGTTGCCTCCCTGCACTTGCCCAGACCACTGCTGGGGATTGAGCCTGCACTGAGGTGTGAGGTGGTACGTGCTCTTGACCAGAATTGAACCTCAACCCTTCAGTTTAGGGCAGACGCTCTAACCACTAAGCAACTGGCCAGGGCTTTGCCAATTGAGTTTTGATTTCCTGATTAGTCTGTTCTACAAGACCAGAGGACTAGAGAGGTAAACACAATGGAAGTGTTAAATCAGCCAGATCTTACAAACAGATTATGTAAATAGTCTGTGAAGTGGAGCTCTATGGCATTCCCCAAGTTGGGAAGCTCTATTCTAAGAGCAGTTTACTTACTGCTGAGGCTGTGGCCCTGCCATGAGGGAATGCTTCCACCCAAATAGTTATCCTTGAGAAGGGGGCAACTAAGTAAGCCCATTGTCAGACCTCAAAGAATCCCAAAGGCAAGGTGAGATGCCCATAGAGGTATGAATGATTTTCCAGGGTTGTGCTTGGGGCAGCATTAAGAGTATACCAGGGAAGCTATCTTTGGAGGTGGCTTCCAGTAGTATTTCCCCCCCATAAAACCATTTTGTAAGTGTTGGAATGAGTTGTCATGTACATATTGTAATATGTGATGTTGTATGCAATCAGGGAGGAATGGTCAGACATTTTTGACCTACTGATATGTTTCTTTTGGGGTCAAATTTATAGCCTTGTTCTAACCACTTCTTTCTATATTTTGTTAAACAGCTACCGCCTGTGCTTCCATATGCTTATTTTTTTTTAAATGTTTTTGGTTTCAGAGAGGGGGGAAAGGAAAGATAAAAACATCAATGATGAGAAAGAATCATTGGCTGCCTTCTGCACAATTCCCACTGGGATGGAGCCCGAAACATGGGCAGGTGCCCTGACCAGGAATCGAACTGTAACCTACTGGTTCATGGATCGATGCTCAACCATGGAGCCACACTGGCCGGCCATAATGTGTGTGTGTGTGTGTGTGTGTGTGTGTGTGTGTGTGTGTGTGTGTTTAAATCTCCAGTTATTTCAGCTGGTAGCACAGGTACTTCTGTTAGGGCTGAGATTGTTTTAATGCTGCTAATTCAGCAGCAGCAGCCAAATGATTACCTCCACTTTCATTAGTGTTTGCCATTAAATGTCCAGGATTTTTTATGATTGCTGAAGATGTAGGTAATTGGATAGCCTCTAAGAGAGTTCTAAAACATAACTGTATTTTATCCTTTATCTAGAAGAAGTCAGAAATCCTCTCATTTCCAGAGCATACCAAAGTTAAGGGCAACAGCAAAGACATACCTGCTGTCAGTACAAATGTTAGCCACCTTTGGCCAAACTGCAAGTTCAAATTAATGTATGGAACAGAAGTTGCCTGAGGCACTGGACTGGCTTCAGTGGTTTTATTTAGAGAGATGAGTGCATAGCGTGCTTGATAGTGACCCATTTTATCCTTTAGGTAAGAACCGTCATTAAACCAAACTAACTCAGCATTTTCAAGAGATGTTTTCTGTAAATCAATTCAAGGAGCTAGTAGTCAGTCTTCTTCATGTCAGGCAGTCATGTGGACTTTCGTCAGAGGAGGAGAGTATCAGGGTTCAGAGTATTTCAGGGAGCAGAAGTCACAGTAGATGAAGACAATAAAAGAATTTCATAGCGTGCTAGCGATAGGCTCCATGAGGCACATAAAGAGTTAGTGGAGAGCCTATTATTATTATCTTTTCTACATGTTAAATTGGCAGTGGCTGCAAGTAGCTCTCCTATAGAATAGGAGACCTTTGACTACCAGATCTAATTGTTGGCTACCGTGTCCAGCGGGTCCATGTTGGTTTCCATGTCATTGGGCCAAAACATCTAATGAATTTCCTTCTCTTTCATAGATGAAAAGGAAAAAGGGCAATGGATAATTAGATGTCTTTCTCTATGGGCCCAGGGATTAGCTAATAGAGGTCAGAGAACCCTGGCTCATGTTTGGATATGAGCAGAAATACTCCGGCAAACACGATAATGGGGTCCTCTTTAATACTGGCATGGAGCTCAGTTTTAGTCCATGGGCTAATAAGAAATAAGGGGTTGTCATTCTGGGCCAGACCCATCCGATAGTTTAACTTTAGATGGGCCCTATGAGCAGCCTCGGGCTCATTGTTATGGAAAGGGCAGTCATTCAGTGAAGGGTTAAGAGTGGGGAGGACCGGCTAACAGCAAAGAGCAGAAGGTGTGGATAACAAGACTCTTGATGTAAAGTTCCATAAACTCGCTTCTCCTCAGGCCAGAAACATGCCGGTAGGACGGTTTTGAGCTATCTTCGAACATTTAGAAATTTTTTTTCAAACTTAATAAGCCTCTGAGACAACTCAGTTTGCTTTAATATATAATTTGTGTCTTGGAGGGAAACAATTTTTGAGTCAGTTATGTGTTTGGAGGCTTCAGAATGCCAATTAAAATATGCTTTCCATTCAGGTTGCTTTTTAAAAATTATATATTTTTTTATTGATTTCAGAGAGGAAGGAAGAGGGAGAGAGAGATGAAAACATCCATGATGAGAGAGAATCATGGTGGATCGGCTGCTTCCGGCAAGTCCCCTCACCCCTGGAGATCGAGCCTACAATCTGAGCATGTACCCTTATCCAGAATCGAACCTGGGACCTTTCAGCTCTAACCACTGAGCAAAACCGGCTAGGGCCAGGTTGCTTACTTTTATAGTCTTTTTTCAATTGACTGTGCAGAGAGAGAAAGAGAGGAGAGATTGATTGATTGATTGGCTGCTTCCTGCATACCTCCTACTGGGGATCGAGCTTGCAACCCTGGTATGTGTCCTGACCTGGAATTGAACTGGTGACCTCCTATTGCATGGGACAACACAGTCAACTGAGCCATACTGGCTAGGCAGCACTGAACATTCTTTGTGGGTTTTTTAAAACATATTTTTATTGATTTTAGAGAGAAAGGGAGAGGGAGAGAGAGAGAAAACATCAGTGAAGAGAGAGAATCATTGATAGGCTGCCTCCTACACATCTCACATTGGGGACTGAGACCACAGCCTGGGTACATGGCCCACATGTCCTGACTGGTGATTGAACTGTGACCTCCTGGTTCATAGGTCAATGCTCAACTACTGAGCCATACCAGCTGGACTCATCATTGATGTTTCTATCGCTCTCTCTTTCTACTTTCCTCTTTGAAATCAATAAAAATATTTTTTAAATCACACACACAAAAACAAAAAAACAAAAAATAAAGCTATGTGTTCAACCCAAACCATGTGTAAGAGTACGTTAGATGTTCAGAGTACACTAGATGTTCAAGGCTAATTTGAGTGTAGGGGCTCTGTCCGGAGTACGCCAGATGTTTAAGGCCAATCTGACTGTGGGAATCCTAATCAGCATGTTCAAGGCTAATTTACTATATGCAGGTGTAAAAGCAAGGATGCAGCAAGCTATACACTGCACAGGTGTACCTTTCTGTAGCTTAAATACTGAGGTCACTCTTTGGCGTAAAGCCTCTTTGTTTCAGTTTGTTTGAGCTTATCCTATACTAGGGGCCCAATGCATGAAATTTGTGCAAGGGGCTTGGCCCTCGCAGCCCCGGCTTCATCTGGAAAGTCATTTGGCTGTCCAGTCTAATTAGCATATTACACTTTTATTATTATAGATAATAAAACCTTAATATGCAAATTGACTTAATGGCAGAATGACCAATTACTATGACATGCACTGACCACCAGGGGGCAGACACTCAATGCAGGAGCTGCCCCCTGGTGATCAGTGCACTCCTACAGGAGTGTTATTTTAAAGTTATGTATTTTCCTTAAGTCTAATAAAGGAGAAACTAATAAATAAATGTGGTATAGCAATGGAGATTTAGGAATTGAAGCAATAATTATTAAGGCTTATAGAAGATGAGCCCCAGACTAACTATAATAATGCCACTTGGCATAATTCAGTTAATCAACTATTTTTCTAGACTTTCAGCTTCCAGAGCTAATCCCAATTAAATGTTAACAAATTTAAAAGATCAGGATATACACAATTTGTTGAGTGGTAGTGTTGATAAAGTACTGATGAAGAAATTAACTTTTTCATTACTTATTTTTTAGTGTATTAGTCTTTTGGACCATCATCTTTTATTTCATAGAACACAAAATAAGAGTATGATATAATCAGATATGGGGTGTATTTCCACTTTAACAACTAGATTTAATTCATATTAATAGGTATATTTAAAAGTAAAAATCAGCACATTTTAAATGGGAGCAAAGCTTGAGTGTTAAAGGTATTCCATGATAACTCAATTATAAAGAAATAGAGAAAAGAAAGCAAGAGTGAACAAAAGAGCCAAAACCGGTTTGGCTCAGTGGTAGATCGTCTTCTGCGGACTGAAAGGTCCCAGGTTCGATTCTGGTTAGGGGCATGTACATTGGTTGTGGGCACATCCCAGGAAGGGGGTGTGCAGGAGGCAGCTGGACGATGTTTCTCTCTCATCAATGTTTCTAGCTCTCTATCTCTTTCCCTTCCTCTTTGTAAAAAATCAATAAAATATATTAAAAAAAAATGAGTGAACAAAAGATATAAACCTATAAAGCTCTTTATTCTGGCCACCAGATGGCACAGTCAGTCCACGTCAGCTGGTGGCACTGAATTCAGAGGGGAAGGATGAGAGAGGAGGAACTGCATAGCCTGCTGTTCTAAAGAACAGGGTGTTCTTAAGTTGGTTCTTAGTAGCCTCAGATATTGACTGTTTTACATAGTAAAAGGCCAGCAGTTTATAATCACATATTCAAATCTCTAATTCTTTGGAGGCGGGCTTTATGTTACTGTCAAATAAAGTATATAGTCTCATAATTTTTGTGAGAAAGTTAACTCTTTTTAGATATAACCATCAACAAAATATTAATAACATTAAAAACTGAATATACAATGTTACTATTTTGTAAAATATGAAGATATACTTTGATTTTTTTAATCCTCGCCTGAGGATATGATTTTATTGGTTTTAGAGAGAGAGAAAGGTAGGGAGGGAGAGAGAGGGAGAAAGAAACGATGTGAGAGAGAAACATTTAACAGTTGCCTCCTGTGCACCCAGACTGGGGATTGAACCTGCAACCTAAGTATGTGCTCCGGCTGGGTAGGCATCAAACCTCCCCCCCCCACTTTGGTGTATAGGACAGTGCTCCAACAAAGTGAGCCTCCCACTGGGCTATTTAGGTTTTATTAGTGAATGATGATACTGAAATTGTACTTTTAAAAAGCTATTAAGAGCTGTTAAATAACTTAGATATGAGGAATACCTTTAGTAATATGAGAAACTGTACAAAGGTAAAGGAGATTAGACATTATCTTTGATTGCTTTCAGATGCAAATTTTGTTTTTCTCAGTTGTAGATTTATTTGTGTTTTTTTAGTTTTTTTAAGGCTGAGCTCCTTGTAGAATAGATTTTGACCTTAAAAAAAAAAAATATATATATATATATATATATATATTTGTTTGTTTGTTTTGTTTTTGTTTTTGTTTTTGTTTTTTTATTGATTTTTTACAGAGAGGAAGGGAGAGAGATAGAGAGCCAGAAACATCAATGAGAGAGAAATATCGACCAGCCGCCTCCTGCACACTCCCCAATGGGGATGTGCCCGCAACCAACGTACATGCCCCTGACCAGAATCGAACCCGGGACCTTTCAGTCCTCAGACTGACGCCCTACCACTGAGCCAAACCGGTTTCAGCTTATTCATCTTTTTTTTCTGGTTATACTTTGAAGTTTTAAGAAACATTTTCTCCACATTACACGTGCATTTGAAGAATACAAATAGTTCTAGAACCAGAGAAATTGAACCATAATTGAACTGTAATGTTTTTATTACACACTAACAGCTATGTAATGAGGCTTGGTGTAGAGATTTACAGAGCATAAATAAATAATATTCAGGTTACGGAGTTATAGGATAGAGTGAACAAAGAATATATTTTTAAATTGAGGTATAATTGACATATTACATTGTAGTATTTTTGGGTGCACAACATAATGATTTGATGTTTATATATACAGTGTTGTGAGAGGATCACAATAAGTGCAGTTAACATCCATCACTACACAGTTACACTTTTTCTTTTTCTTGTGATGAGAACTTTTTAAAAATATATATATTATTGGTTTTTGTTTTTTGTTTTTTTAAAAATATATTTTATTGATATTTTACAGAGAGGAACGGAGAGAGATAGAGAGCTAGAAACATTAACCAGCTGCCTCCTGCACACTCCTGACCAAGGTACATGCCCTTGAACGGAATCGAACCTGGGACCCTTCAGTCTGCAGACCGACGCTCTACCACTGAGCCAAACTGGTTTCGGCGGGTTTTGTTTTTTTTTACAGAAGGAAGGGAGAGGGATAGAGAGTTAGAAACATCGATGAGAGAGAAACATCGATCAGCTGCTTCCTGCACACCCCCCACTGGAGATGTGCTCACAACCAAGGTACATGCCCCTGACCGGAACCGAACCCAGGTCCCTTCAGTCCGCAGGCTGACGCTCTATCCACTAAGCCAAACTGGTTAGGGCGTGATGAAAACTTTTTAAGGTCTATTTTTGGTAACTTAAATATACAATACACTATTTTAACTAGTAGAGGCCTGGTTCATGAATTCATGCACCAGTGGGGTTCCTTGGCCTGGCCTGCAGGATCAGGCCAAAACTGGTTCTCCGACATTCCCTGAGAGGTCCTAGATTGCAAGAGGGCACAGACAGGCCGTGGGACCCCACTTGTGCATGGTTGGGGTGGGGGAGGGAGGTGAGAGGTTGGCCTGCCAGGGAGGAACCTTGGGAGAGTTCCAGGGTATGTCCAGCCTGTCTCTCCCAGTCCCGATTGGCCAGACCCCAGCAGCAAGCTAACCTACTAGTCAGGGCGTCTGTCAGTACACGTCATATCGAGGGGTTGATTGGTCATTAGCATATTATGCTTTGATTGGTTGAATGGCTGACCAGTTGACCAGACAGTTAGCATATTAGGCTTTTATCATATAGGATAGTCACCATGCTGTATCTTACACCCCCAGGACTTAATTATTCTATAACTGGAAGTTTGTATCTTTTACTCACCCATCCCCCAACCCACAAACCCCTCTGGCAACCACCAATCTCTTTTTTTTTTCTTTGTGTGTGTGTGTGTGTGTGTGTGTGTAAAATATATATATATTCAATGGATTTCAGAGAGGAAGGGAGAGGGAGAGAGAGTTAGAAACATCAATGATGAGAATCATTGATTGGCTGCGTCCTGCACGCCCCCATGGGGGACTGAGCCCACAGTAATACAGAATCGACCTGTGATCTCCTGATTCATAGGTTGATGATCAACCACTGAGCTATGTGGGTGGGACATTAATCTCTTCTTTATATTGGAGTACTCCCCTTCTCACTTCTTCTCTTCTTCCTCCTCCTCATCCTCTTCTTCTCACATAAAAGTGAAGGAATGTTTTGAGGACAAGAACAGTTGAGGGAATTTGAGCTATGTATTAAATGTCTAAAACAGGAAGGGAAATTATTTTTGGGCAGAGTCCAAGGGGCATTGGGATTCCTGAAGCCCCAAAGCACTGTTGAAGCCTGAAGACTGGGTAAGATGTGAGAGCCAGCAGTTTAAGTATCTCTGCTTTTACTTAAATTACTTAGCACCGGTGGAACTGAAAGAATTAACTTGGCTGTGACCTGGAACCGTGAGTAGAGGAACTCTAGTAAAAACTCAAGGGGCTGATTTTGTTTGTTTTAACAGAGTAGCTTTTTATTGAATGTGTTACAAAAGAGGTTTGGGCAAAAAGACCAAAGCCCATGTTGTCATCACACTCCTCAGAGTTTTCTGTCTTTGTTTCCACTTTCTACTCCTCAGCTGGGGTAGCAGTTAACATGTCAGAATCTATACTAATAAGGATAATATGCTAATTAGACTGGTTCGACCCGCCATCTTCCAGATGTCTGACTTTCTTCCGGACAAAGCCATGGTGGTGAGGGTTGAGGCAGAGGCAGTTAGGGGCAATCAGGCCAGCAGGGGAGGGCAATTGGGGGTGAGATTAAGTTGGCAAGGGAGGGTTATTGGGGGCGAAATCAGGCAGGCAGAGGAGGGCCATTGAGGGCGAGATCAGGCCTGCAGGGCAGAGGCAGTTAGGGGTGATTCAGGCCTGCAGGGGAGAGCAGTTAGGGGTGAGATCAGGCTGGCAGGGGAAGGTAGTTAGGGGCGATCAGGCAGATGAGCAGTTTGGAGCCAGCAGTCCCATATTATGAGAGCGATGTCCCCGATTAGAGAGGGTGCAGGCTGGGCTGAGGATAATGGGCCACTAGTACATATATAATTATCAGAATATCAGACTGGCATTTTAGAAGTAGACATATTTTATCTTCTTAAGATTAGTTACCTTATGAAACCAAAAAGACCTGAGCCATTTTACTTAACATTAATAAATAGTGTCTTGCTAACTTTACAATGGAAGAAAGATACAGAAAAAAACCACCTACATATTTAATCATGGGATCAATTCTCTATTTTCAGATTTGATCTTTATTTTCAAGCACTTTGAAGAAATGAGATGAGAAAGGCACCCCACATTGAGTTTATTTCTGAAGCACCCCCCTATTTGCTCTCCAAGATAGCTGCTAGAATCTTACAGTTAGTTTGGTTATTTTGTTTGCCTGAGAATGTCCTTATTTTCAACTCTTTTCATTCCTCATTCAGATAAATCTAAATCTTTTTGGGACTTTATTCTATTGGTTGTGTCAAATCTCCCTTGCTCTTTTGCCTTTGATGTTTTAAAGGTGGCTGATTGCCTGGCACTTTCAATTTCCTGGATGCTGGTTAGCTGAAATTTTACTAAATATGCTGTGTGACTCAGGGATAGTAGAGAAAATACATGTTTAATATCCATTGCATTTTTTAGTGTAAAGTTAAAACTTTAGAGTAGAGTAGGTACCTTTAAAAGGAGTTCTTAATGTAATTTGTAAAATAAAAAATGAAGTCCATGTATAAAAAAGATATCCTATCTAATAAAAGAGTAATATGCAAATAGACAGTCACTAACACAAGATGGCTGCCCTGTGTGGTCAAAGATGGCTGCCACCATGTGAACACAAGACGGCCAGCAGGGGAGGGCAGTTGGGATGAACCAGGCCTGCAAGGGAGGGCAGTTGTGGGTGATCAGGCCAGCAGGGGAGAGCAGTTGGGAGGGACCAGGCCTGCAAGGGAGGGCAGTTGGGGGCAGGAGACCAGGCCTGCAAGGGAGGGCAGCTGGGGGCAGGAGACCAGGCCTGCAAGGGAGGGCAGCTGGGGGTGATCAAGCCTGCAGGGGAGGGCAGTTATGGGGTGATCAGGCTGGCAGAGGAGGGAAGTTGGGGGCGACTGGGCCTGCAGAGAAGGGCAGTTGGGGGGGGGGGGACTCAGTCCTGCGGGGTAGAGCATTTGAGGGGGACCAGACCTGCAGGGGAGAGCAGTTAGGGGTGATTATGCCTGCAGGGAGGGCAGTTAGGGGTAATCGGGCTGGCAGAGGAGCAGTTAGGCATTAATCAGGCTGGTAGGGGAGTGGTTAGGGGATAATCATGCTGGTAGGCAGAAGCAGTTAGGGGCAATCAGGAAGGCAGGCAGTTGAGCAGTTGGGAGCCAGCAGTCCTAGATTGTGAGAGGGCAGTTGGACATTCCTCCAGGGTTCCCCGATTAGAGAGGGTGCAGGTTGGGCTGAGATACACTTCCCCCTGCCCCCCGCACAAATTTTATGCACCGGGCCTCTAATGTCAATACATTTTCCTAAGTAGAAGGAAACTTAAAATGTTGGAAAAGAAATATCAGTGAGATATTGTATTTTCTATTAACCACTAAAACAGAACTTATCTGCAATAAATGAATAAAAGAGGGCAGAAAGTAAAGAAACTCAGTTGTAGTAAGGCTAAGATACAGGTCCCAAATAAAATCTTTCCAGTGGCAAGACTTGTAGCGAGCACTTTGCCTCATGCCTGTCTCGGTGAGGGAATGGGAATTAGCTGTCACTCTTGTCAAAAACAGGATCTTCACTGTGGGAGCCCAAGCAATCAGAGCAGTACGGATTGGCCTCTTGTGTATTTTACCGGAGCGAGGAAGCACTATTTGTACAGAGACCTTTTTCAGTTTATTCTAGAACCACCAGACTAGATTTTTTTCTTCAGCACTGAATTGTTATAAAATATTTTTATATTTATAGTATATCTGTTTACACTTACATAGTTTTATATTTATATAATGGTTTTATATTTGAAATATTATAACATATAATAATTTATGTTGGATTATACTTGTTTTGAAGAAATCTGGTACAATAAAGTACCAACCATATGAAATTTGGGGGTTTAAATGCCTCTATTTGTTAACCTATAAATTTTACTTTTGAAGAAAGTTTGAAACATTTGTAGAGCATGTATGTCTAAAGCTATTTTTTAAATAAAAATATTGTATTTACTTAGAAGCATTCGGAATGTCAACAAAATAGCTGCAACTTTTTTTTTCAATTACAGAGTGGTATTCCGTTAACAGAACAACAATGATTTCGTATAAGCTGCATTAGAGACAACTGAAGATGGAAAAACTGCCATCCCCATAGATAACTAATTTGTGCTGTCCACCAAGAGCCTGCTTTAAATTTCTATGCCAATTTACAACCCCCATACTGTACCAGGCAAGGTTAGTGGCTATTTAAAATACCACCAGGACAGGGCTAGCTACAGACACATTCGGTAGTGTGTTAACTATACAAAATAAGACACTGTACAGTTTAAAAACAAATCTTACACAGCCTTACATTTCAATTTTTTTCTTTATAAGGGGTGAGTTGTATGTCTCTAATATATATGTCCTTTTAAAATGTGCCTTTCTTTTCCCTCCACCTTTTTTAATCTAAGGGTGTGTGTGTGTGTGTGTGTGTGTGTGTGTGTGTGTGTGTGTGTGTGCGCGCGCGCGCGCGCGTGTTTTCCCCATGAACGTACCAATGTGAAAGAAGGCAAAAATGTTTAGACATTTTTTAGTAAGGGATCTGTGTATATGTGTTGGTTGTACTAAATACATAGTTTGTCTGTATTTACCAATTGTATTATAAGATGTAATTTGTACTTTGACAGAGTATACAAAAACTTTCAAAATACCTAATGTTAGTGACTTGAAATAAAGAAACTCAATTCCCCCCCCCCCCAAAAAAAAAATCAAAGGAGTGAGTTGAGGGGGTTAATTGCTTTTAGATAAGGGAAAAAAACCTGCACTGGAACCAACTTATTTATCACCATCATCTTCATCATCTTCTCTCTCTCTCTCTCTCTCTCTCTCTCTCTCTCTCTCTCTCTCTCTCTTTTTTTTTTTAATACATTTTATTGACTTTTTACAGAGAGGAAAGGAGAGAGATAGAGAGCTAGAAACATCGACCAGCTGCCTCCTGCACACCCCTTACTGGGGATGTGCCCGCAACCAACGTACATGCCCTTGACCGGAATTGAACCCGGGACCTTTCAGTCCGCAGACCGACGCTCTACCACTGAGCCAAACCGGTTTCGGCCATCATCTTCTTTATCTTCTTTCTCCCCCTCTCCCTTCTCCTCATCTTCCCCATCTTTTTCCTTTTTCTTCTTCTTCCTTTTTCAGCTTTGACAACTCCCTTTTTGGCAGCACCAGGCTCTCCTTTAGCTTGGTGTGCAGCAATCTTCTTTTTATGTTTCTCCTTCAGCCCAGCAGCCTTTTCATAAGACTACTTGTCACCTGAAACAGTGTGATTCCACATCTCCCTCAGCTTCTTTGCAGCATCACCCATGGGTAGCCAGGATGCTCTCTGATTTGGGGGCGATACTCAGAACAAAACAAGAAAAAAGGCCGAAGGCAGCCTCTTGGGTGCATTGGAATCCTTGAACTTCTTTTTTGTTTCCCCTTTAGGAGGAATATAATTTTTCATTTCTCCCTCATAACAGGCCTTGTCTGCCTTTGCAATGTCTTCAAATTTTCCTTTCTCCTCAGCAGACATGGCTTCCACCGCTCTGAGCACTTCTTAGAAAACTGAGAAGTTTGAAGCATCCGGTGCTTCTCCTTGTGTTCCTCCCGGCAGCTTTGCACAAAGAAAGGATGCGATGACATTTTGCTCTCGGCTTCTTAGGGTCTCCTTTGCCCGTGTTAATTCCTTTTCCTCAGCGGGCACAGTCACCCAGTGCCCGGGCGCTCGCACTTCCCCCGGCGCTGTCTCAATGGAGCTCAGTGTACTGCAATCCTGTTTTTAAACTATTCAGTTAACTTCCTGATATTTCTAGTAATTTTCACTGACTTTGGCACTCTGATTTTTTGAAACAGTGATCACATGGAAAACGTATACGGCTACTTAATGAAGTACACCAACCTCGTCACTGGGTGGCAGTTCAGGTAAGTGTGATTATTCTATGACACTTCATTCTAATCTCAGAGACCAGAATTAGGGACTGTAATTTTATTCTGCTATTATTAAAGTATAAACATGTCTGGGAAACCTTTTAGGGAAGGGTTCATCATGTTTTCTAAAAGTCTGATGGCTTTCTTCTCTTTTTTAGAGGTTGGAGGAGTTGACATCTTCCAAATGACAGCCTCCAAATGCCTCAGAAGTTACTATTATCTTAGAATTAGAATCACTTATTTACTATTAACTAAGGATTAGAATCACTTGTTAATATTCCATTGCATGTATATACCACATTTTATTTACTTATTTATCTGTCAGTGGAGTTTTGGGTTGCTTTTATCTTTTGGCTGTTGTAAATAATGCCGCTATGTATATTGCTGTACAAATATTTGAGCCCTGGATTTCACTTCTTTTGTGTATATATCCAGAAATGGAATTGCTGGATCATATGCTAATTCTGTATTTAACTTTTCTGAGAATCTCCACACCATTTTCCCTAGTGGCTACACCATTTTACATTTCCACCGGCAATGCACAAGGGTTCCAGTTTCTCTATATCCTCACTTACACACTTCTTTTCTTTCTTTTCTTTTTCTTTTCTTTTCTTTTTTTTTTTTTTAAATAATCATTCTAATGGTGTGGATATCTCTTTGTGGATTAAGAACACAGAACCAATTACCAACTTTCCCATCAGAGAGAGCTCTCACCTTATTAATTTGGCTGCTATAGGCCAACTTTAGAAAACTTTGCATCTTCCATTTCCAGTCACCCTGGAATAGCAGAGATATACCAGGCCCTCAGTATGGGACACGTAGATTGAAGGATAAAAGAGGAACAGGAAGGTTAAGACCATGTTAAGGGTAGCTCAGTTTCTTCGGCATTTCTAGCCACTTTTGTCCTTGTGCTACATGTGCAGCTTCTAATAAAAGCACTGCATCTGTGTCAGATATTCAAGACAGTTTCCCTGCAGTCCATGTTATTTTAACTAAGGGCAACTCAGAGCAATTTAGAACTTGACTGAGAGCAGTGTGGAGAGATCTGGCATGGGCGTACTTATAACTGCTTGCTCTGTAATAATTGCTCTAGGAAAGTGCACTGCAACAAGATCCTCTTCCACCTTCCACTGAAATTCCTGAAGATGAGATAGCTTTCCATTTCGCTTAGAAATCTGTCCATGCACTGAGCATTAAAGCCCTGGGATGGTTGGAACAAAGCACATGGTTACCCTCCCTTCTAAAATCTTGACTAAAGTTTATTCTTGTCATTGTAAGATATACTTCTGAGTCAGAATATTTGGGGTTAAAGTTGCTTTTCATTATACTTCCTATAAGTTGTGGGCTAAAGTTTAGTTATTTCCCCCAAACTGGCAGTCTTTGTTATTTTGAAATTGCAGAAAAATAACAATTTACTTAATTGCCAATCGTTTGTTGATTTGTTGATGTTGGCCATTCTGACAGGTGTGAGATGGTACCACATTGTTGTTTTGATTTGCATCTCTCCGACAATTAGTGACTTTGACCATGTTTTCATGTGCCTTTTGGCCTTCCTGCTGTCTTCTTTTGAAAATATTCTATTTAGGTCCATTGCCCATTTCTTAATTGGATCATTCATCTTCCTTTTATTTAGTTGTATCAGCTGTCTGTAGATGTTGGAGATTAAACCTTTATCAGTGGTATCATTTGCAAATATGTTCTCCCACACAGTGGGCTTTCTTGTTGTTTTGTTGATGGTTTCTTTTGCTGTAAAAAAGCTTTTTATTTTGATGTAGTCCCATTTGTTTATTTTCTCTTTAGCTTCCATTGCCCTATGGGCAGTATCAGTGAAGAAGTTCTTTTGGCATACGTCTGTGGCTGCTTCTAGTATTTTTATGGTTTCCCGTCTGATGTTTAAGTCCTGTATCCATTTTGAGTTTATTTTTGTGTTAATTGCCAATCTTAACAGTATTTTCTTTTAACAACTTAGGTGAATTTTCTGCAGGTGAAGATTTGTAAAAAGTTTGAATCTTAAATTTCCGTCACACTTAGCCTTTGTTTTATATTTCCTTAGCTAATTGGTTAGGCCAACTGTCTAAAAACGCCTCAATCATTGCTTCTCGGCCTTTTGGCTAAGATCAAGTGTAGTATCTGTTCTTATCAGTTTAATATCTGATACATCCTCTATCCAAGGACAATATATTAAATGGATTTTTGAAATTAGAGATGGAATAGGAGTTTGCTCCATCCACTCCACACATCGACCTGGTATTGCAGTACCTCCAGGAACGGTGCACAAAAAATAAAAATAAAATAAAAATAAATTAAAATGCCTCCATCAAGAGTCTAGTACTCTTCTGGGAAAAAAATAGCTTTTTAAGTTTCCTCACTATGCAGATTGCCTCTTCATCCCCTATCTTTATATCTTGTAGAATATCTCTCCATAGAAAGGATGAAGGGAGAATATTTGGATTAATCCATGTGTAATGAAAGATAGCCCCCCATGCTCTATTATTGCAAGTGGGTTCATAGTATCAGCTTGGTGCTAGATAATCAGTTATTGGTTAATTTCATAAATGGTTATCATTTTTTTAAAATAAAGTATTTTAAATTAAGTATATTTTTAAAAAAATATATTTTATTGATTATTTTACAGAGAGGAAGGGAGAGAGATAGAGAGCTAGAAACGTCGATGAGAGAGAAACATCGACCAGCTGCCTCTTACACCCTCCCCTCACCCCCACTGGGGATGTGCCCGCAACCCAGGTACATACCCTTGACCGGAATCGAACCTGGGACCCTCAGTCCACAGACCGTTGCTCTACCACTGAGCCAAACCAGTTTCAGCAGTATTTACATTTTTTGACATAATGCTATTGCATACTTAATAGACTGCAGTGTAGTATAACCGCAACTTTTATGTGCACTGGGAAACCAAAAAAGTTTGTGATTTGCTTTATTGCAATATTCACTTTATTGCGGTAGTATGGATCCAAACCCTAATATCTCTGAGGGTATGCTTGTATTGGGAAATGATCACCATAGTAAGTGTAGTTAACGTTTGCCCTATTCATAGTTACATTTTCTTTTGTTGTGATGAGAACGTTTAAGACCTACTGTCATGGTGTCTTTAAAATATATAAAACAGTATTAACTGGAATCTCCATGCTCAGTCTCTTCTCAGTATAACTTTCTGTGTATCTAGGTGAGTGCCTCCCATGTTGTTAAAAAGTGGTAATGCTTTTGGATAAGAAATATGTGTTCATAACAAACTTTACATTTTCAAACATATTGTACTCTTTGAATTGACTGCTTTTAGAAGAAGAGACCAACCATTTTTCTTTGCCTGTTGAAATAAATTGTACTTATTGCTTAGAGCAGTGGGAAGACATTTCTTTCCTTCCTTCTGTTCTTCTTTGTTTACTTATTCTATTAATAGCCTTGTTAAGATATAGTACATATACAGTACAATTTCCCCATTTAAATGTACAACTTAATGGGTTTCAGTATATTGAATAGATTGCTTTCATGTCTTTGTCCCTTTGGGCTCCTATAACAAAATACCACGGAGTGGGTAGCTTATAAATAACAAATGTATTTCTCTTGGAGTTTGGAATTCCAAGATCTGGGTGCCAGCATAGTGGGGTAAGGACCCTCTGACAGAAAAGAGACAAGGGAGTGCTTTTGTATCTCTTTTATAATGTTGCTAATCTCATTCATAAAGGTCTGCCCTCATGACCTAATCACTTCCCCAAGGCCCAGTCTCTTAATACTGTTACGTTAGAGGTCAGGATTTCATCCTATAAATTTTGGCGCGGGGGGGATGGGGGGGTAAGGTTGGGGGGACACACTCAGACCATAGCAGATTCATATGTACATTTTACTTAGGACAGGTCTTATGTTTCAGGAATTTAAGATGGTGTCCGTGAACATCTTATGTTAATACAAATAATCCCTTAAATCTTTGGGGAAATAAAATAAGCTATTACAAATGGGCAAAACTTTTTTTAAAAAAAATATATTTTATTAATCTTTTTACAGAGAGGAAGGGAGAGGGGTAGAGAGTTAGAAACATTGATCAGCTGTCTCCCGCACATCTCCCACTAGGGATGCGCCCACAACCAAGGCACTGGCCAGAATCGAACCCGGGACCCTTCAGTCCGCAGGCTAACGTTCTATCCACTGAGCCAAACCGGTTTCGGCCAAATGGGCAAAACTTGACCGGCAGTTCACTATAAGTAGAACTATGAATGGTCAATAAAACACATGAAAAGGTGTTTAATTCCTATTGTAATTAATGATATGCAAGTTTTAAAACTTTCAGAAATATTAAAATTAATGTATATTTTTACCAAAATATGTGAACATAATTTATTTTTTTGACATAATTTAAAAGATGAGAAGCATGTTAAAGATGAACAAGAAAAACAATAGTTTTTTGCTTTTCCATCTCCCTTCTCAGCAACTACTTTCAGCTCCTTTTGCTTACTTCTTTTATTGTTGTTTTTTCTTCCTTTTCCTGAATAAAAGGCTGATTCCATTCTCTCCCAGTTTGAAATGGTTGCCGCATTGCTTAAGATAATATCTTCTAGGACCTTGATCTGGGTCAAATTGTTTACTGTTATAGAGCACAATAACATGTAGAATGCCAAACTGCTCCAAGTTCAAAGGTTAATTTTTTGAAATTGGAACTTTTTATATTTTTTTAAAAAGATAGCTATTATATTCATTAAATTGAAATCTGAATTAATATATTTCCAAAAGCATTTAATCTAGAAGCAAATCAGAACATCAATTTCTTTTCCAAAGTGTATCAGTATTTCATCATTTAGTTTCAAGTTTCTTATGTTTCTGCATCTCCAGTTGCAGCTTTTTCATTTTTAAACAGGATAAGTAATCTTTAGTTGTGACCTATTTAATGATACATTCACAAAATCTTTCTACCCTGACATTATTCTCATTGTATATTTTATTGATTAAATTTTAACTTAGATTTATTTCTTACCTAGCATTGAATTAACCTCAAAACTCATGTTTTGATTTTTTTTTGCAATGAATTTTAAATAAAAATTCTCATTCCCATTTGTCCTTGGGCAGTTTACCTTTCCTGTTAATGAATTCTGGAGAGAAATCTTCCTCTGAAAGGATACTATGTCTTTGTTTCCTTTTTGTAGTATCGGATATGCTTCTTTCCTATTAAATGCCTCTCTCAGCTGGCTGTTTTATATCTTTTATAAAACTTATTCAATTTGTCAATAATCTTCACTGCTAGGAAATATAACCTAGTGTTTACAAGTACTTCTTGAAATACTTTGAATTTTAGTTTTTTTAATGGCAAAAATTCCACAGTGTGTAAGTGGTTAAAACTTGTTTTGCTTGCCCTGGCTGCTGAGGCTGTTAGCTGAATGGCATCCTGTGCACAGAAAGGTTGCTGGTTCTATTCCAGGTGAGGCCACATGCCTGTGCTGCAGGCTGTACGCCTAGTAGCGGGCAGCCGATTGATGTTCACTCTCACATTGATGTCTTTCTCTCTCTCTCTCTCTCTCAAAATTAATTTAAAAAACAAAAACAAAACCTTGGTTTGCTTTAGTTTGACTAAGAAAAATGTTTAAAAATATGACCTTTTCTTTTTAAATTCATTACAGATTTTTTGTTTTAAACAATGAAGCTGGGTTATTGGAATACTTTGTGAATGAACAGTCTAAAAATCAAAAGCCCAGAGGTACTCTGCAGCTTGCAGGAGCTGTAATATCACCCAGCGATGAAGACTCTCACACCTTCACTGTAAATGCTGCCAGTGGGGAACAGTATAAACTCAGAGGTATGATTGAGATGCGAGAATTAATAGTGTGATCGTCTTTTTCCCTGGAGAAGTTGGTATACTTCTCTGCTTTCATTTGGGTTTTAGAAATAGAACTACTGTTATTGATGATGTAGATACAATATCCTAAACCTTGGAATTGCTTTAAGAATTTATGAAATCTGTCTTAATAAATAATTTTTTTAGATGGGACAATGAACAAGCTGTTTAAGATTGACCCCTCTAAAATATTTGTGGAGATGAAACCCTAATTACTAAAAAATCTAAAAATATAGGCTTCTTTAAATGATATTTTTAAATGTCTGCCATTGGTTAGTAGTCTATCACTTTTCTTGATTTGATTTGTATTTTGTGGTTTTCAGGAAGTAAAGGACATTTATTAATATGTTCATTCTCATTAAAATAAAATAGTTATATTTGTTTAGATAAATTTAATTTATGTAGAAGTTTGTGATTTTTATCTAATTAATATACATAAAGTATAATGTTAATCTTAGCTGAGCATGCGCCATAAGATCTGAAAGTATTGAGTACACATTAAATGCTTAATAAAGTTTTGTTGTGTGTGTTTTTTTTTTGTCACCGGAGGATATTTTTCCATTGATGTTTTTTAGGGAGAGTGGAAGAGGGAGAAACATCGATGTGAGAGAAATACATCAATTGGTTGCCTCCTGCATGAGCCCTGACCAGGGCCCAGGCCAGGGAGGAGTTGCAACCAAGGTACATGCTTTTGACCAGAATCGAATCTGGGACCCTTTGGTCCACAGGCCATTGCTCTGTCCACTGAGCAGAACCGGCTAGGGCTAAATAAGAGCATATTTTCATGAGAAACTTAAATCTCAAGTGTCATATCCCCATCTAGCTGCATGTAATTTATCCTCCTTATTAAATAGCCACATCCAGCTACTGTGCTACCTAACAAGATTGATGCTTGGGTCTCTTTTTTACATCCCTGCAGTCAGGGACATTTGCTCTAGGGAGAGTAGTACCAGTCCATGGTTTTCAGTGATCTTTTCTTCCTGCTATAAACAATTGTATTCCAAAAAGAATTATAAAAGTGAGTAACTCATAGATTGTTTTTATCAGCCACAGATGCTAAAGAGCGACAGCATTGGGTTAGCAGACTTCAGATATGTACACAACATCACACTGAAGCTATTGGCAAGGTATGTGGATTCATGTACAATATTAATGCATAGAAATGGGGAAATAATTTTTTTAAATTTCTTTTTACATTTTTTTAAAATTGAGATGCTATGCACAAACTCCTGTGTGTAATTCATGGTATTTTAGTACAGTCACAACTCAGCTCCCGGATGTCTCCAGTCTCTTAACAGTTTGGTTCTTGACCAAGTTCGTGGAAAAAGGGTTTCAGTCTATGCACAAAATTTCAGTTCTGGATCCTATCAGTCCTTTTTTGCTGATTCATCAGCATAAACAAAAGGCATCTCTCAGGCCACAAACAAAGGAGAGAATATAAGTTAGTTTACTGCTAAGTCTTGGGTATTGAATATCTCAGGAAATCCTGATGTGAATATTTCTTGGTTGTTGTTTTTTTTTCTTTTGTTGCTAGCAAAATGGACAGTTAGCACAATTTTAGAACATAAAGTGGCCATCAAGTGCTAATTTTGCCTTAGTTGTGGAAAAACAACAACAATGATCACAGGCAATTGAAGAGGTAGAATATACCTCTTGACTTGGATATACAAAAAGCAGCTAGCCAGTGACAGCATTTCGGAGACAGTGAAAGATACAGCATGAATGCTGAAAGTGATTCATTTAAGGCAAGCATGGGCTGAAAGTCTGACATGCTTGATTTAAGGTTATAGTAGGAGGTTGTTTAATAAAGTATATAAGTAATAAGGTTATATAGGGGGTTGTTTTTAAGAAAAGAAGTGTTTGTTTATAGATTAAGCAGCACCTTAAACATGTACTACTGTGTTTCCCCAAAAATAAGACATCCTCCGAAAATAAGACCTAGTGCATGGAAAGATAAGACATCCCCTGAAAATAAGACCTAGCACAACTTTGGGAGAAAAAAATTAATATAAGACACTGTCTTATTGTCGGGGAAACAGGGTATATAGTATTTCAGTATTTTGTAAGAAAGGTTAAAACAGGGAATCATTTGGGGGTCTGGAATGAATTAATTCAATTTACATTATTTCTAATGGGAAAAATTGTTTCGCGTTTTGAATAAATCACTTCTGAAACAGTTTTCCAGAACAAATTAAGTTCAGGAACCAAGGTTCCACTGTATAGCTGCAGGATTGTGCTATCATTTCAACTAATTCTGGAACATTTTCATCATCCTCCAAAAAACCTATATCCATTAGCAGTCACTTGCTATTCTCACCTTTCCTAGCTACTGGAAAACTTGAATTTATTTTTTATTTCTATGATTTTCTATTCTGGGTATTTATATAAATGGAACCATGCAATATGTGGCTTTTCTGTGGATATCTGGCTTTTTACACTCAGCATGATGTTCTCAAGGTTCATCTGTGTTACTGCATGCATCTTATTTTATTCCTTTTTAATGGGTGGACAATATTCCATTGTATGGATATCATGTTTTATTTAGTCATCCATCAGTTGATGGACATTTGGATTTCCTGTTTGTGACTATTATCAATAATAGTATAGTGAATATTTGTGTTTAAGTTTGGGTGCACACATGATCTCGGTTCTTAGGGTATATATTTAAGAGTGGGATTATTGGGTCATGTGGTAGTTCTCTATTTAATTTTTTTAAATATATTTTTATTAATTTCAGAGAGGAAGGAAGAGGGAGAGAGAGATAGAAACATCCATGAATCATGAATCAGCTGCCGCCTACAAGTCCCCCACTAGGAATCGAGCCCACAACCCGAGCATGTGCCCTTGACCGGAGTCAAACCTGGGACCTTTCAGTTCACAGGCCGATGCTCTATCCACCGAGCAAAACCTGCTAGGGCTGTTAATTTTTTTGAGGAATTGCCAAACTGCTTTCCAAAGCAGCTGAGCCATTTCACATTCCTACCAGCAATGTATGAGGGCTTCAGTTTTTCACATTCTCGGAAATGTTTGTTATTGTAATCTGGGTGGTTGTTTTTTTTCTTAATAGCCATCCTAGTGGACATGAAATGGGATGTCAGTATAGTTTTTATTTCATTTCCTAATGACTAATGTTGAAAGTCTTCTCATATGTTTATTGGTCATTTGTAAATCTTTGGAGGTTTTTGAGTGTGTTTTTTTAAGTTGAAAAGAAGAGTCTCAGTACTTGACATCTGAGTTTAGAGATATCTAAAAACTAGTATCTGGGAAGAATAAAGGATTCTATACCTAGGTGAAAGTTGGAATTAAAAAATTTTTCCCCTCTAGTGTTTTTTACCCATAAGTGAGTTTTAAAAAGTTGTTTGTGATTTAGGCCTACTGATTTACTTATACTGCAAGATTACAATCATTGGCTGTGATCAGAAAGCACCAGTTTGTTCCAAAGATACTAGCATGTTACATTAAGAAAATTTATGTTAAATATTGCTAAGTATATTTTTGCTTCAATCATGATGTTTAAAAATCTGAAATTAGAAAGTTATTATTCTAATCTTTATAAAATGTGAAAAAGTATTCTTGATAGCACACCAGGAATTAAGTTTCTAAATACATTAATTTATGGGTATGTGAAATGCTTATACTTTGTGTGCCTTAAAATTTGTCAGTTTCAGAAATGTTCTTATAGTCAATTCTGAGATTAATTTTTAAAACTCATAGGTTCAGGAGTAAGAGCATACATTGTTTTTAAAAGGAATGATTTTCTTTGTTTGTCTAATAGAATAACCCTCCTCTGAAATCACGGAGCTTCTCGCTTGCGTCTAGTGGTAATTCTCCTAATTCCCAGAGGAGGCCAAGTCAAAATGCCATTTCTTTTTTTAATGTTGGACATTCCAAACTACAATCAATGAGCAAAAGACCTCACTTACCTCCAGACCATCTTGTAGAAGTCAGAGAAGTAAGTATGAATTGAAGTCAAGTTAAAATGCACAAAATAATCTTTCTTACTTGGTTTTATCAATAAAATTTTTAAAAATTCTGTTTGGGTCTTCTGGGGCCTTCGGTGTTTCCCATCTAGTATGCTTAGATAATTTTTAAGTCTTAATGATTCCCAGTTGGGGGACTGGGAGGAAAATGGAAGGGATTAAGAAGTACAAATTGATAGTTACAGAATAGCCCCAGAATGTGGATTGCAGCATGGGGCATATAGTCAGCAATGGTATGATGCTATATGTGGGGCTGAGTAGGTGCTTGAAATATGAGGGCTGTCCAACTTTGTCTGGCCATCATGCTATCTGCCTGAAACTGGTACAGAATGATATTGAATGTGGATTGTGATTGCAATTTTTTAAAAAAACAAATTATTTCCTGATTATATATAGTATCCAAAGTTTTCTCAAGTCTGTCAACTATGTAATAGCAAACTCTCATTTGTTATTTCTGTATTTGTTATTTCTCAAGTAAAGGTACATACTCCTTTAATGTAAAATTTAAGTCTAGCACTGAAACTGGTTTGGCTCAGCGGTAGAGTGTCGGTTTGCGGACTGAAAGGTCCCAGGTTCGATTCCAGTCAAGGGCATGTACGTTGGTTGCGGGCACATCCCTGGTAGGGGGCGTGCAAGAGGCAGCTGATCAATGTGTTTTTAGATCTCGAACTCTCTCTCTTCCTCTCTGTAAAAAATCAATAAAATATATTTTATTTAAAAAAATTTTAAGTCTAGTGGGAAGACTATATGGCCAAACAAGTGACTCCTTTATTTATTTGTTTGTTTGTTTGTTTGCTTGTTTGTTTATTTATTTATCCTTACCCGAGGGTGTTTTTCCATTGATTTGTTTAGAGAGAGTGGAAGGGAGGGAGGAGAGAGAGAGAGATAAACATCAAAGTGAGAGAGACACAAGTGAGAGCGACACAGTCCACAGGCCAATGTTCTATCCAGTGAACCAAACTAGCAAGGGCAGAGTGTACATTTTGATGTAATTTGCATGTAATCACATTCTGGATTAAGAAATGAAATATTGCCCGGCTGGTGTGACTCAGCGATTAAGCGTCGATGCTAGAAGTAGCTGGTTCAGTTTTCAATCAGGGCAGTGGGTTGCAGGCTCAATCCCCAGTAGGGGACATACAGGAGGCTGCCGATTGATGATGTTCTTTTCTCATCAATGTTTCTATCTCTCTATCCCTCTCCTTCCTCTCTCTCTAAAAATGTCAATAAAAACATATTTAAAAAGAAAAACTGCAATTTAAGGTTCCATTTAAAAAAACATATTACTAGCACCTTAGAAGATCCTTTTATACCTCTCTATCACTATACCCTTCCTTCTAACACCATGATTTATTTTACCTATTTTTGAAATTTTTAAAACAGGAATTAAATAGTGTGTATTCCTTTGGGTATGGCTTCTTTTCTTTTTAAAAAAAATATATATTTTATTGATTTTTTTACAGAGAGGAAGGGAGAGGGATAGAGTTAGAAACATTGATGAGAGAGAAACATCTATCAGCTGCCTCCTGCACACCTCCTACTGGGGATGTGCCCACAACCAAGGTACATGCCCTTGACCGGAATCAAACCCAGGACCTTTCAGTCCACAGGCCAACGCTCTATCCACTGAGCCAAACCGGTTTCGGCAAATGTACAGTATTTAATGTATATTTTAATTTTATTTATCTATTCCAGTGTTGATGGAAACTTGAGTTGATGAATATATATATGTATATCTAACGGTATAATTATTCAATAATGGATTGCATTTATTTAACTCTATTAACTCTAGTAGATATTGCCAGTTGTTTTCCAAGTGATTGTAATTAATTCATAAGGTTGGATTATTGAAAGTTAGTGCCATAGTTTATATACAAATACAATTATACACACACAAAGCACCCATATATATGCATATGCATAGATGCTTTCATTAAAAACTTTTTTTTTTCTGTTAAGGGTGAGCTTTTTTTTTTTTTTCCTGGTAAGCTTCCATTAAAAAAAAGTTTACCGGTACTTTAGCTAGTTTGGCTCAGTGGATAGAGCATCAGCCTATAGACTGAAGTGTCTCAGGTTCAATTCCAGTGAAGAGCACATGCCCAGTTGCAGGTTTGATCCCCAGTAGGGGGCGTGCAGGAAGCAGCCGATCAATGATTCTCTCCCATCATTGATGTTTCTGACTATCCCTCTCCCTTCCTCTCTAAAATAAAAAAAATAAATAAATAAATAAAAAATAAAAAAATATATATATAAGTTTTATCCAGTATTACAACATATGATTTCAGGGACTATTTTATGTGTGACACACTTGATTTGCTTGGTAGGATAATTTACGTCTCTTTCACTAGCCCTCTGATGTACTAGATTAAAAATTATAAAATTATCTGGTCTTAGCCTGTTTGGCTCAGTGAATAGAGTTCGCCTGTGGCCTGAAGGGTCCCAGGTTCAATTCTGGTCAAGGGCACATACCTCTGTTTCAGGCTCCTCCCTGGCCCGGGTCCTGCTCAGGGTTCATTCAAAAGGCAAGCAATTGTTGTGTTTCTCTCACATTGATATTTCTCTCTGTCTTTCCCTCTCTCTAAAAATCAATGGAAAAATATCCTCAGGTAACGATTAAAAAAAAAATTATCTGGAGTCCTGTCGGTGTTATTCAGTGGTTGAGTGTTGTTCCATGAACCAGGAGTGTTCAGCGGTTAAGCGTCCCTGATGATTCAATTCCTGGTCAGGGCTCACTCTCCCAGTAGAAGGTGTGCAGGAGGCAGCCAATCAATGAGTCTCTCTCATTGATGTTCCTATCTTTCTCTCTTCCTTCCCCTTCCTCTTCCTGAAATCAATAAAAACATATTTTAAAAAATTGCCGAAACAGGTTTGGCTCAGCAGATAGAGCGTCAGCCTGCGGACTGAAGGGTCCCAGGTTCGATTCTGGTCAAGGGCATGTACCTTGGTTGCGGGCACATCCCCAGTAAGGGGTGTGCAAGAGGCAGCTGATCCATGATTCTCTTTCATCGATGTTTCTAACTCTCTGTCACTCTCTTTTCCTCTCTGTAAAAAATCAATAAAACATATATATATATTTTAAAATAAAATAAAATAAAAAATTGCCGAGACCGGTTTGGCTCAGTGGATAGAGCGTTGGCCTGTGGACTGAAAGGTCCCAGGTTCGATTCTGGTTGAAGGCATGTACCTTGGTTGTGGGCACATCCCCAGTGGGAGGTGTGCAAGAGACAGCTGGTTGATGTTTCTCTCTCATCAATGTTTCTAACTCCATCCCTCTCTCTTCCTCTCTGTAAAAAATCAATAAATATATTTTTTAAATAAACAAACAAATAATTATTTGGAGCAGCTAGCCTCTGAAAGTAAAAAGAATCTCTCCATTATAAAATTTTTATGTGAATTAAAATAGTGTTTAAAGGATGGATAATCAAAGAACCTTCTGATCACAATAAAGTAAGCATAGTAAATTCTGTTTTATTTTTTTAAATTGGCTTACTTATCTATCACTGCTCTTCCATTGGCTCTATTAGAAAAAGTGGACAGTGTCAACAAAAAGAAGCTGAATCTGAAAATTTTAGAAATAATTTTATTTGGGTTTATCTGAGGACTATGGTCTGAGAGCAGACCTTCAGGAAACCTTAAAACAGTGCTCTAACTTTGGGAAAGTGAGGGGTACTTATACAGGCAGAGGACTAAGTGAAAAGCACATGTGATGCTTTAGAAGTTTCAGTTAGGTTGTGTACATTCAGTGACTAATAGTTTTATGTCAAATGGAAGGGGTGGATAAGGAAGATAAGGTTGGGTTATCGTGCATGCCCCAGGTGTCAGAGAGTCTGAGCACAGGGTCTGGAGATAATTAAACTGCTGCTTTGAAACTCCTTGAGGTGAATTTTGATCAGGATGTAGAAAGAACAGGTACTATTTTCTACAGATCTTTAGTGTTAAACCTGAATAGGCTACATAAATGGAGGTTGACAAAGGTAGCGTTACAGTTGTTTGTATGGGAAAAGATATGCAGATTATGACTATTTCAATCCCTTTATTAAGTAAAAAAAAATGTCACAATGGCACAGTGCACTTAAGTACAATCTTATAAATGCTCAAATTGCTGGCCTTCATTATTTACACATTCTTGTAGTCTGCTTGCTATACTTACTTTGGGACAGAATTTTTTGTTATCAATTTCTTGGCTTGGCATGCTAAACCTACTCTTGCCACCCCCTGTTTGTAATATATATATGGCTACCAAAGGTCACCATCTTTTTAAAAAATACATTTTTTATTGATTTCAGAGAGGAAGGGAGAGGGAGAGAGATATAGAAACATCCATCATGAGAGAGAATCATTGGTCGGCTGCCTCCTGCACACCTGATACTGAGGATCAAGCCTGCAACCCAGGCATGTGCCTTGACTGAAATCAAACCATGACCATCTGGTTCATAGGTTGACAATCAACCACTGAATTCATAGGTTGACGCTCAACCACTGAGCCAGGCCAGCCAGGCCAAAGGTTACCATCTTTTGCTCAGTTGATAAGCATTATTAAATGCTCATAAATTGAGACTAGCCAAACAAACTTAAAATAGATTTCTAAGTTTAATATATCCTAAAAGTGGCTAGAAAGCTGAATATTGTCATTAAAATGGCAACTGTATTATAGTATTTACAGAAATCATGAGTGGGACTCACAGAACTGTTGTTTTCCTTAGATGATGTCTCACGCTGAAGGACAACAAAGAGACCTGATTAGACGAATTGAATGCCTTCCTGCTTCTGGCCATCTTAGTTCCTTGGACCAGGACCTCTTAATGCTCAAAGCTACTTCCATGGCAACTATGAACTGCTTAAATGACTGCTTTCATATTCTCCAGTTGCAGCATGCGTCGCAGCAGAAGGGCTCATTGCCTCCAGGTAAGTTATAGATTAAAGGCAGGACTTAACAGTAAGGTCCAAAACCTGGAAAGGACTGTGTTTGTTGTAATTCTAACTTCAGAAAATCTTAATTAAAAACAAAAAATAGAGAACTAATGAGCTTCTTTAAAAAAAAAAAAAAATATATATATATATATATATATATATATATATATATATATATTATTGATTGTTTTTACGGAGAGGAAGGGAAAGAGAGAGAGAGTTAGAAACATTGATGAGAGTCATCGATCAGGTGCCTCTTGCACACCCCCTACTGGGGATGTGCCCACAACCAAGGTACATGCCCTTGACCGGAATCGAACCCAGGAGCCTTCAGTCCGCAGACTGACACTCTATCCACTAAGCCAAACCGGTTTCGGCCAATGAGCTTCTTTTAATGATCACTCTGTTATAGAAAGTCTTTTATTGTGCCCTTTTTTCGATCTAAAGTGATTTGGGGTTTAATGTCTAATATCATTTAATATCTCTTTAGAGACCTCAAACTCAGCATTTCAAAAACTGAACTAATGCTGAAACCAGTTTGGCTCAGTGGTAGAGCGTCAGTCTGTGGACTGGGGGGTCCCAGGTTTGATTCCGGTCAGGGGCATGTGCATTGGTTGCGGGCACATCCCCAGTGGGGGGTGTGCAGGAGGCAGCTGGTCGATGTTTCTCTCTCATCGACGTTTCTGGCTCTCTATCTCTCTCCTTTTCTCTCTGTAAAAAATCAATAAAATATATATTTTTTTTAAAAACTGAACTAAAAACCCACATATCTTGTATTTGTGTTAAAATACACAAATTACTATTTGTAGTGTGATATTACTATTCATCCAGTTGACCAAAGTACAAACACTGGAATTGTTTATTGAGTTTGAGTTCAGTCCACTATTCATTGTTTCCATATTGAGATATATATTAAATCTTTAATTTGCCTTTTAGTTTGAAAAATAAGGTATACATTTAGTATTTGAGAGCACCTATTTGTTGAAATTCATTTACTAGAAAAGAATGTTATTTCATGAGAGAACAAAAAATTAATTTTTCTATTAAATGAGATGAATGAACTCTTTTTATTGAGATATAATTGATATGAAACATTATGTGAGTTTAAGGTATACATGTTGATTTGTTACGTAAATATTGCAACCTATAGGTACATATATATGCTTACCACCAAATCAGTGGTTCCCAACCTTTTTTTGGCCACCTAAACACCTCTGAAATCCTGATGTCCCTCCTATGACATACAATTCTTATTATTCCAAAAGGGAACTCCTATTCCCAGGGAGGAAGCCTAAAAGGCCATTAACCTGGTTTAAACAAGCTTACAAAGAACATGGCATCCATGAAAGAGGAAAATAAAAGAACCAAAGGACAGTTGAAGTATTGAGAAAGAAGTCACTAAGAAAGAGTTTAAAAAATAATAATATGAAGTAATATGAAAAAAATAGCAAATAGCCGGGTTCGATTCCGGGCAAGGGCATGTACCTTGGTTGCGGGCACATCCCCAGTAGGGAGTGTGCAAGAGGCAGCTAATCAATGATTCTCTGTCATCGATGTTTCTAACTCTCTATCCTTCTCTCTTCTTCTCTGTGAAAAATCAATAAAATATATTTTTTTAAAAATAGCAAAGTTTCAAAACATAATAGAGGACTGAAATGCTTAAAGTATGTCACAATATATATTTATATACTGTAATTGAGGCCCCTAGAATCATAAGAAATGCAAAAAATTCCCTGTTAACTCATTCTCAAATTGCCCTCCTTGAATATCAAATTGCCCCTTTGTAGGAAATATGTCCAACATTGGGAACCACTGCACCACACCATTAGATAACACCTCAGTTGTGCACATAATTCTCATTTCTTTTTGTAGTGAGAAAATTTAGGATCTTAGACATATATAATACAGTATTATTGACCATAATTAGTATGCCGTACATTAAATCTGTGGAACTTGTTCATCTTCTAGTTTTGGGTTTGTACCTTTAACAACATCTCTGTAATCCCCTATCCCATCAGATTTTATTAATAGTAGTAACTTAATATTTCATAACAACTCACTGTTCTCTGAATAAATATTCAGCTTACTCCCCTTACTTGTGAAAGAAAGATATTTTAGAAAGATACTGAGTCCCTGCTCAGGAAAGTTTACCATATTCAGGTATGGATCCCATCCTCCATCTGCCTAAGTTCAATATTTGAAGCTACAAGCTATTTTTAATGTCAATTGTAGGTATAGATCCGGGCAGTATTATAGAGGCCTATAAGGTATGTATAGTACCCTTAAGGAACTAATAGTGTACTTGAGACAACATGTAAATATGTGTACTATATGTTTAAAGAGCAACTTAAATGGGAACAAAGTACTATCAAAAGGTCTGAGGAAAACACAGAAATGCTACAAAAACCAATTAGCATAGAGATGGGAGGGATAAGGGAGACAGCATTCCAAAGTGACAGAAAATCCTAAATTGTGAGTTATGAACATGAACTGTTACCTTGGAATTCTAACAAGTCCGATATAAATTTTCTTCTATTATAGAGCACACACACACATATTATAAAGAACTTATAAGCTGCTATACAATTGAAAGATGAAACAAAATTATGCATTGTTTTATCAACCAGAAACTGACAGTGTTAATGTATTAGTATACTCCCCACCGTTTTTTTCCCTATTTTTCTTTTTAGTTTTTGTTTGTTTCATTCCATTATTAGAAAATATGTGTTTGTATTTTAAATTTCTCAATATGTGATATGCTTTTGGTAAACGTAAATTTTAATGACTTTATTATATTCTTTTGAGGGGATAGAGGTAATTTAGTTTACTTAACTATTCCCCTATGTTAAACAATGGATGTATTACCCTGAGTTATGAAATTTGGGTTAACTCTGGTTTGGGAATAATTTTGTCAGTTAAATGAAACAATGTTTCCAGTTTATGCTACTTAATTTTTTTAAGTACAACAAGGAGTAAAATGCTAGATACTAGATGCTTAACAAATACTTGATTAATTAATTAAATCTATATAGTTTTTTAAATTCTTAGAAATTTCATTTGTGTAGCTTAAATGAATACAGTCTTTTTTTTAAATGATTGCTTTATGATTAATGAAGCATGTACATTATAAATTACCTTTTTAATGAAAAAAGTGAAACATTGTAAACTTTTAGGTCTGTAGAAATATAACCTCTAGTCATTTGAAAATGAAAGTTATAACTGGAAAAACTGAATTATCTTCCCATTTAAGTGTTATTATGACACAAGAAATTAAATCTTATTTCCAGTTAGTGTTTAGTCTCATGCGATCTTTTTTTTTTTTAATATATTTTTATTGATTTCAAAGAGGGAGAGAAAGAGAGAAACATCGATGATGAAAGAGCATCATTGATCAGCTGCCTCCTGCATGCCCCACACTGGGGATTGAGCTCGCAACCTGGGCATGTGCTCTAACTGGAATGGAACCAGGACACCCTTTGGTTCATAGGTAGATGCTCAACCAGTGAGCCACACCACCTGGGCAATAAATTTTGTTAAGATTTTAATCAGTTGAACAATCTCTTAAAATAGATCTGTTAAATTTATTGTTTGTGTGCCTTTTATTTTTAGAAGTAAAGACATTTAGATAAATACATTAAAAATAGTCATTTTAAAATAGGGAGAACGTGTTTTCTTTGGAATTTTGAAAGAGGCTCCATGAACTTACCCAGGGCATCGCCCCAGTCATGGCTTTCCCTAATTGCCAAGTGAAACAACGCATGGCTGGGCAAAATGCTCTGGTATCCTGATAACTGGGTAATTTACTTCTCTGCAGAAGTCTGGGGTTTTGTCATAGCTTGAGTAAACTCCACAATGTTTAAAATTTCTGCTTGGTAGACTGAGCATCCCTTATTGTAGCACTCTATAGCCAAGCTTCTGTGAAACCTAGATCAGTCTCTGAAATCAAATGGAACATTTTCCATTATTGATTAGGCATAGAATCCACTTTGTTAAACTAGTTAAGGGTAATAAGAGACATTTAAGTCATTAATTGAGAAGATGACAGGTCTGTAAATGTGACTACTGTCTTTCACTGGGTCAGCTATTATTTATTCAGTAGAAGAGGCTTTCAATTTAAAAGTATATGGAGCTTTTTTTATATGACTGAAAAAAAGAATGGATATGTATTTACAATCCTTAACTTAGATCAAGGGGGCTATATTGCTTGGTTAGAGAATTGCTACTGAGAATAAAATTCATCCCAATTGAAGCAAATTTAACTGTTTCACAGTCTCAGGCTCCTGCTATAATTGTGACTCATTAAAGCCTAATTTGCACACTTTTTGATTACTAGAAGGGCAGGGTTCATACGGAAAGGACAAGTCAACTGGTAGGATGAGAATGTGCTTTGTGATTCACAGATTTGCCCAAGAAGTGAGTTCAGTCCTGTTCAGGGTTGATTCTTTTAAAAGGTGATATCTGTTTTCAAGTTGCAAATTACTCTTTTGTAAAACACCAATCATGGTGCGCATGCTAATGAGCTACCTATGGCTGTCTTGGCAGTCTCTTAACAGGTTGAATTGCTTTTAGTCTTGTAGGCTCAAAACAAAATTGTTTAATAAAATCTACATCTGCTGAACTTTCCAGATTATGAGCAAGTTTCAGGGAAAGTTTTCTCTTGCTTCATCAGGAACGACAATCGAGTGGTTAGAACCAAAGATACCTTTATCAAACCACTATAAAAATGGAGCCGACCAGCCCTTTGCAGCTGAGCAGAGTAAGCCAATGGCAGTCCCAGAAGAGCAGTGTGGTGCGGAATCTGGACTATTAGCAAGGGTAAGGTAATATGAAAATATGATTTTGGAGTAAAATTAGAAGCCACTCAAGAGGGGTCAGTTCTCTGTTCGTTGTCAGGGTGTGCAGGGCAACCTAACACCAGAGCAACATTCTTGCAGACTCTACCTGCTTTGACTTTGGAAGAGGTCTGTTGTATAAAACTTATACATATTGTGTTTTCCATGTTAAATTATGTGCCCTTTTCCATTTTGGTTACTTTTGCTTGATAAAAATATATTTAAAGATTCAAATTGCACGTTTTCCTTTTTCTAGAAAATAGCTTATCTAATATATGATTATTTGCATGTTTCTCTCTTCCAATTCTTAATTTAACATTATTTACTAGATTTTATTATGTTTACAGGTTTAAAGGTTTACTATTACTTTTTTTTGTTGTGAGCACTTTACAAAAACCAAATTTTGAAAGTGTTATTCTACTTAAAATAGCACATAGTCTTAGGGTTTGGTATTTTTTATAAAGTACTAGTTATCCCACATTTCTCAGAAGCTGGAGTATTTTATTCTATTTATAATTCCACCACTGTAGCAAATGATACTGGGTGTTGTGTGTTTTTTTTTTGCCTTTTGGATTCACATTTGTTATTTTTATGGTTATCATAATTACAGAGATAGTGTGTTTTTTTAAGCTCTTTTTACTTGATATTTCTCATAAGCACTCTTCCTATGTTATTTTGGCCTATATAATTAAAGGTTGAAACAGGCTACTGAATATCTAGGTTTTTATTTTTTTATTACAGTAGCACTCTATCATCTTGTCTACTTTTTTAACCCTCCTTTTTATTTGCATTATATTTCTAGGCTATATTTCTAAGTAGAATTATTGAGTCAAGAGTAATGCACGGTTTATGGTAATTTGTATAATAGCAAATTACTTCTTTAAAAAATGACAGAAGAGACTTTTTTGTTGTTAATCCTCATCCGAGGATATATTTTCCATTGAATATTTTTAGAGTATGGAAGGAAGGGGGAGAGACATAGAGAGAGGAACATCGATATGAGAGAGACAAATCAATTGGTTGCTTTCCACACTTGACTGTGTCCAGGGATTGAGTCTACAACCAAGATATGTGCCCTTGACTGGAATTGAACCCATGACACTTCAGTCCACAGACCAAAGCTCTATCCACTAAGCAAAACCGGCTAGGGCTGACACAGGGACTTTTTTTTTTTTTTTTTTTTTAATGTATTTTTTTTTTTTTTTTTTTTTACAGAGATGAAAGGAGAGGGATAGAGAGCTAGAAAAATCAATGAGAGAGAAACATTCATCAGCTGCCTCCTGCACAGCCCCCACTGGGGATGTACCTGCAACCAGGTACATGCCCTTAACCAGAATCGAACCTGGGACCTTTCAGTCCGCAGACCGATGCTCTATCCACTGAGCCAAACCGGTTTTGGCAAGTAAGTTATTTAAAAAAACAAAACAAATTAAAAAAAACCCTGAAGGTACAGAAAATGAGAGAATAAGGGGGCCTAGGCAGCCAGAACCACTGGCAAAGCATGCAGGAGAGCTAGGACAGTCCAGACAGCCCTCCAAGACAGCGTGGTGGCACAGAAGGAGATGCCAAATGCCAGTACCACCCTAACATCCAGATAACTGAGGCCCTTGTCCTGTAGTGCATGGTTTAGGAGACACAGGCACTTTTAAAGCTGGTGCCCTGGCCCAGGTGGCTCAGTTGGTTGAGCGTCATCCCATGCACCACAGGGTTGTCAGTTCAATTCACAATCAGGGCATATGACCTCGGTTGTGGGTTTGATACCGGTCAGGGTGTGTGCAGGAGGCAACAGATTGATATTTTTCACATCAATATTTTTCTCCTTCCCTCCCCCCTCCTCTCTCTAAAGTCAATAGAAACACATTTTAAAAAACAAAATAAAACTGACAAAGGCCTTGACTTAAGGAGGCAGACAGAGTAGACAAGAGAAGAAGAAGAAAAAATGCTGAGATTTTTTCCCCTATAACTTTTCTACAAGGTCATTTGTGGAGTCGATCAGCAAATATTAAGCTATGTAGTAATATATGGCAAGTCCAATGTTAAGAATTAGAGGAGACACAAAAATAGATGACTTCTTTTAACTGAAGAGATTTGGAATCACAGCACATATACTGAAAAACTGAGGTGAAGCAGTATTTGTTTCTTCTTAATATTGTTTAGACTACTGGGATATGGGCATTCAGAAAAAGAGCTGTACTGGTTAGAGTGTATAAGAAATGCTTTAGAGAGAAATGCTCTTGAGCTTTGAAAGGAGACAAGATTTAAAGAGTAATAGTGAAGGAATCTTAAAGATGGGAGAGTAGCACAAGCAGGGAGGATGCTTGCCGATGGTTTTGAATCCAGATCTTGTTTTTTACTAACATGGGCCAATTAACCTCTCTTAACTTCAGTTTTCTCATTTGTAAAGCAGGGATGATGATAATACCATATAAGATTGTTATGAAGATAAATTTAGCAGGGCACCTGGTTTATGGAAAATGACCACAGGGTTGTTGGCTTTTACAAATCCAATGACCATTCATGTTGCATTCTGTGTGGAATGATAATCCCTGGGGTATTGCTCCATAGAATACAGTGTAAGCTGTGCCCAGAGGAGAATAAAAATCTTATAGAATAATTTTGTCTTAAATGTGATATGTATAACAGGGTCATGAGCATGGGGGGAGGGATGATTTGTTTAAGACACTTGTAATTAAAGTGTGGATAGAAGCTATAGAAGTAGAAGTGAAGGCAAATGAATAGGTAATATGCACCTCAAATGAAAAATCAGTTGGACTTATAATTGACTGGATATAAGGTTGGATCAAAGATGATCCCAATTTTTTTAGCCTAAATGATTAGATAAGATTGTGGTGCCAGTCACAAAGCTAGGAAAATTAGGAAGAAAGCTTTTTGAGAAAAATGATTTAGTATGATTTATGAATATAGTTGGATTTTATGTGAAAAGAGGATAAGTGATTATAAATATATATAAAAAGCAGTTGGAAATGATGAAATTAAAGCTTTGGAGAGAGATTAGGACTTGAGATGTAATTTGCAAGTCAAAAAACTGTAAACGATAGATTATATACTCCATCTTTATTCTTCTAAATGAGAATACAAAACGTGCTGGCGGTCAGGATAGAGGCATATGTTGGAGATGCAGCACAGAGGTAGGGAGGAGAAGATTGTTATATTTTCAAATCTTTTGAATGTTGAGTAGACAAAGTATATCACATGTAAGTAGAAAAAATTAGTACATATAATACTAAATTAAAAGACATTAGACTTAATTGAAGCACATCATAATAGACATGAATATAAAAAATTCACATATGCCTTTTTTTGAAATATGAGTGTTGATGCAAGTTGGAGATACATAGCTGTGGAGATTTCGTGTCAGGCAATGGAGTAAATAGACCCCATGAGGCTAGAATGAAGCTTCTGGTTCTGTTGTGCCCAAGTCAGGAATCAGGACAAAAAGTGTGTGTGTGTGTGTGTGTGTGTGTGTGTGTGTGTGTGTGTGTGTGTTTGCCATGCAATCTCCAAATTGAATGAATTCTTTGTTCTACTGTATTTGCTAACCATTCTGGTTTTGTAGGGATTTTATACATTTGGAATTTATTTGAAATTTGGCAATACTTTACTTATTTTATTCTTTTACCTTACCTTAAGCTTTTCTTTAGAAAGACATGACCTATAAAAAGAGCCATTTTAAAAAGAAAGGAGAACTTCCAAGTTTTTTCATTCACACTAGGTTTTAGAATCAGTATTCATTAGAATTCCTTTTTTTTTTCTTTCTATTCTAATAAGTGAGTCGACTATTTTTATAAATACAATAAAAACTATTTCTTTAAATAGGTTTTCTGCCAGATTATACTGTATTTCTTTAATTTAATACTCTTTTCATTAGGAGAAACTGCAATGTAAACTTTATCTTGTATAATCATGTCAGGGTTACATTTGCATTATTAATCTGTGTCTTAGGTTATGACCCCAATGCAGTGGTACCTAGTCAGAGGATTGGAGAACATTATATAATCAAGACCTGTTAGGTTGTATGGTGTGTTTTTCAACTTTTCTCAAGTGAATAATTATTATAGTTAATATCCATACAGAGAGAATGGGATGAGGGGAATAATCAACCCCTCCACCCCTGTTTTATGATGAATAAACTTTCCCAAGAATGTTTACGTAAACTATATTGTGCAAATGATTTAGAATAGATAACAGGAAATACTTCATGGAAAGACTTCCTAGTCATTGAAAGGAGGAAGTGAGAACGCCTTTGGAATTTCTCTTCAAGCTCTAAAAAACAGAAGTAATTCTGATTTGTACAAACAAAATTGTGTAATAAACTAAGCCATTAATTGATTTATCAGAATTTGAACAGATACAGATTTCCTTGGTAGAAGAAAAGAGGAGGAAAAAAAGAGAAAGAGGTAGAAGAATGGCTAGAAACCCACTACCCTTTAACTGTCACTATGTTTAATATTTTGTTGTGAGTGTTTTGAGAGAACATTAAGTTCTTGATTTTGTGCCTGATTAGGATTGGTTTTCTCTGCCTAGCTACACAAAATAGATTAACTTCTTGGATGATAGGATTTGGGGACATATTTAAAAGGGAAAGTTATGCCTGACTGACCAGCATGATTCAGTAGTTGAGCATCGACCTATGAACCAAGAGGTCACTGTTCAATTCCCAATCAGGGCACATGCCCAGGTTGTGGGCTCTATCCCCAATGTGTGGCATGCAGGAGGCAGCCAATGATGATTCTCTCTCATCATTGATGTTTCTTTCTCTCCTTCTCTCTTCTCTCTCTGAAATCACTAAAAATCTATATATTTTTAAAAAGAAGGAAATTGCCGGTACTGGTTTGGCTCAATGGATAGAGCGTTGGCTTGGGGACTGAAAGGTCCCGGGTTCGATTCCGGTCGGGGGGCATGTACTCTGGTTGCGGGCATATCCCCAGTAGGGGGTGTGCAAGAGGCAGCTGATTGATGACTCTCTCATCGATGTTTCTGACTCTCTCTCTCTCTCCCTTCCTCTCTGTACAAAATCAATAAAATATATTTAATAAATAAATAAATAAAAAATAAAAAGAAGGAAATCTTGTCTTAACAAAAGGGAGGTTATTTCCTTTTTAAAATCTTCATAACTTAAAATCTAATACAGTACTAAAGGCAATATACATATATGAAACTGTCTTGCATAGAGGTAGTAAGAAGAGATACCATGAGAGAGATGGGACACCACCCCCAGGTCAACATGGAAAGTGACATCTGATAAGGTTCTTTAGAATCTTGGGATTTGAAACTGGTATTGATGTTTAAAAAGAAATTAAGTTTCTTTAAACCAATTATTTGGAGCTAAGGCTTTATTGAGGTAAAGGTAGACATTTTCAGTTTTCCAAGGGTTTTTTGATTGACTGGCTGACTGACTGACAGACTGAAGAGCTGGGCAAAGAACTTTTTGTGGTATTAATAAGGCATGAGGGCCCTGGCTGGTGTGGCTCAGTTGGTTGGGCATCCCATACACCTGGTTGCGGTGCAAGCAGGAAATAACTGAAGTTTCTCTTCCTCTCTCTCCTTGCCTTCCTCTCTCTAAGATAATTTAAAGAAGAAGAAGAAGGCATGAGTAACTGCAGGATTTCCATACCCTAGGTTTCTTCCTGACAACTCCAAGAATGAATGAGTATAGATTACAATAGTTAAATTTGACATGCACAGTCACTTTTAAAATTTTACGTTTTTAGTTTTGGCTTAAAATAGGACAAATATTTGTCTCAAAATATCTTGAACTCAAGTTATAGGTAGTGGTGGTATTCCCAGGTTGGTGGTCAATGCCTACAAAGCCTGAGATTCATAAGTGACATTTTTCACTCTTTTTGAAGTACCCTAATTTTGCTATATATATGTGTATATATATATTATGATATATATGGAAAAATCTTTAAAAAGTTCAGCATCAGCAATAATGGGTTCATTGAAGTAAATCTATTCTATGACGAGGTGTTGGAAGTTACATTTGCAAAAAGATTTTTGCCTGTTCTCGGATTGATTTAGGCCCAACATAAATGTCTTTAAGTCTGATGTTTAAACTTTTTCTTGAACGATATGAATAAGCATTTGTAACCATAGACTTGTTTTGCATCAAGGAACCTGAAGAAATAAATACAGATGATGAGGTGGAGGATACTTGTGACAACAAGGAGGAAGACCTGGGAGCTGTGGAAGAGCAACGCAGTGTTATCCTACATCTCTTGTCACAGCTCAAGCTGGGCATGGACTTAACAAGAGTAAGTAATGGGATAAACTGTCTGTTGAAGTCATTGGTCACGACTATACCTGCTATACCTGTAATCATTAATGTTGTCAGGGCTTTTTAGTCTTTATGAATTTGTTTCTTAGTCTCTTGATCAGCATTTCTTATTTTCATTAAAGTAATTTCTTTTTCTTTTTCTTTTTTTTAAATATATTTTATTGATTTTTTACAGACAGGAAGGGAGAGGAACAGGGAGTTAGAAACATCGATGAGAGAGAATCATCGATCAGCTGCCACTGGGGATGTGCCCTCAACCAATGTACATGCCCTTGACCGGAATCGAATTCGGGACCTTTCAGTCCGCAGGCTGATGCTCTATCCACTGAGCCAAACCGGCTAAAGTAATTTCTTATTTTAAAAAATATTACCAGCAGGAAGTTTCATAGCAAATGAGGACTTACAGTTTTCTTGTTTCTGTACAAAATTAAAAGGGTCCATTGGTAGACAGAACTAAAATTTAAAGAAAAGGATGGTCCTAGCCACCTTGGCTCAGTGGTTAGAGTGTCAGCTGCATACCAGGATCCTGAATTCAGTTCTAATGAAGGGCACATGCCTCTGTTGCAGGCTAGATCCCCTATCCTCCCTGGCCCCAGTGTGCAGGAGGCAATCAATTGATGTTTCTCCCTCTGTGTCTTTCTCCCTTCCACCGTCTCTGAAAATTGATGGAAAAAATATCCTCAGGTGAGGATTAACAAAAAAAGAAAAAGAAGCCGAAACCCGTTTGGCTCAGTGGATAAAGCGTCAGCCTGCGGACTGAAAGGTTCCGGATTTGATTCCGGTCAAGGGCATGTACCTGGATTGCGGGCACATCCCCAATAGGAGGTGTGCAAGAGGCAGCTAATTGATGATTCTCTCTCATCGATGTTTCTAACTCTCTATCCCTCTCCTTTCCTCTCTGTAAAAAAAAAATCAATAAAAAATATATATAAAAAAGAAAAAGAAAAGGATGTATAACCCCACAAAACCATGAAAGGCATTGATACTTCTACTTTACTCTTACTTCCCATGTTGGATAGCACATTTTGGGTATTATCTATAACAAACATTTTCTGTAAAGGACCAGAAAGTAATTATTTTTTGGCTATGTGGGCATAGGTCTCTGTTGGAACTACTTAACTCTGCCTTAGTATCCATAGATAATATGTTGAATTGGGCATGGCTATGTTTCAACAAAACTTTATATATAAAAGCAGGATGCCAGATTTGACAAAAGGCCATACATAGGTTGCAGACTATGTCTGAATTAATTAGATAGTGGGAATCTTTTCACAATATGTGTATATAAAATTACCATAATATATACTTAAATTATCTTACAGTTTTGTCAATTATACCTCAATGAAACTGGTGGCGGGGGAGGGAGGGAGTGTGGTCTGAAGACCAGTAGAATCACCATTGCCTGAGAGCTTGTTAGAAATGCAGAATCCTAGCCTCCCATCCCAGGCTCACAGGACCAGGTACCACATTTTAATAAGACTCCAAGGGATACATTAAAGTGTGATTAGCACTGATCTATAGTTTTAATTTTAAGCCAGTCTTCTCCATTCCTAGATTATTTAATTAGTATGCCTTAATTTGTTTTTAACAGTTAATCTATGTCAATTTAAAAAAATAATCAGGGTTAGCCCTAGCTGGTTTGGCTCAGTGGATAAAGCGTTGGCCTGCACACCAAAGGGTCTCAGGTTCCAGTCAAGGACATGTACCTCTGTTGCAGGCTCCTTCCTGGCCCCGGCCCTGATCGGGGCTCAGGCAAGAAGCAACCAGTCAATGTGTTTCTCTCACATCAGTGTTCTCTCTGTCTTTCCCTCTTCCTTCCACTCTCTCAAAATCAATGGGAAAAGATTCTCGGTTGAGGATTATACACACACACACACACACACACACACACACACACACACACACACAAAAATCATGTTTAAAACCTATATATGTCAAATATTTACTACTTTGGATTATGTACTTTGAATTACTACTGATATTACTTTGCAGTAGTATGGCATTTCAAAATTGACTTATGAAGTGTATTTCAAATTGAGGTTTTTTTATGCCAGTGAAATAGTGAAAGTAGGTTAAAAGGTTCTTTGATTCAGCAAATTATTCATCTGAAGATATAATTTGAATAGAAAAAGCACATTGCCTTTTATATTCATTTAGAAGTATTTCAAATTTTGAAAAAACACATTTATTTATTTTCTTAAACTTACAATCATTATAAGAAGGGTTTAAAAGTAAGTGGATTGGGGAGTACACTTCTAGTTGCTAGATTGAATGCTGCCCAATTCATGAATCACTTAATAAAGCCAATTAAAGCTTAAAATAAAATAAAAATGATGGAATTAATAGCCTGCTAAGAAGCAGGCATTTTTTGGAATTAATAAAGAAGCCATTAACCTTTCATCCTCATCTAACAACATCTCAACTGGGTATCATTTTTTTTTTTAATGTATTTTATTGATTTTTTCATAGAGAGGAAGGGAGAGAGATAGAGAGCTAGAAACATCGATGAGAGAGAAACATCAACCAGCTGCCTCTTGCACACTCCCCATTGGGGATGTGCCCGCAACCCAGGTACATGCCCTTGCCCGGAATCGAATTCGGGACCTTTCAGTCTGCAGACCGACGCTCTACCCACTGAGCCAAACCAGTCTCGGCTGAATCTTGAATTATTTCATTGGTAATTTTCTCTCCTCCATTTTTTTGCTGCTCTCTCTTTCTCAAACTCTTCTTACATGGCTTTTGGACTCCCCGGTTCTCTCTCTCTCTTTTTTTCTTCTTCCTTTCTCTCCACTTGGGAAGATTTTTGTTTCCTGTTAAGCATGCTTTTTAAAAAAATCTTAATATTTTATTTATTTATGTATAATTAGTAAAGCCAATGCTTATTTTCTAATGAGCTTTGTGGCTTTGTGTTTAATAACCATTTAGGCTGAAATGTTTTCTGAGAGATAAGAATAGTTACCTACATTGGATTAACATTTCTTTATTTTGTTGTTTTTACTGTTCTAGGTGGTGCTTCCTACATTTATCCTAGAGAAGCGTTCCTTGCTGGAAATGTATGCAGACTTTATGTCTCATCCCGATCTATTTATAGCCATCACTAATGGAGCCACAGCTGAGGACAGGATGATTCGTTTTGTTGAGTACTACCTTACCTCATTTCATGAAGGCCGTAAGGGAGCCATTGCTAAGAAACCGTACAATCCTATCATTGGAGAAACATTTCACTGTTCCTGGAAGATGCCAAAAAGCGAGGTAGCATCCAGTGTTGCAAGCAACTCTTCCACCCAGGCAGTCACAAATCATGCTCCTCTATCAGAGGAGGCTGTAAGCCAGGTGGGACCAGACTGCTATACAGTCAGATTTGTTGCTGAACAGGTTTCCCATCATCCTCCAGTATCAGGATTTTACGCAGAATGTGCAGAGAGGAAGATGTGCGTAAATGCGCATGTCTGGACTAAGAGCAAATTCTTAGGCATGTCGATAGGCGTGACGATGGTTGGAGAAGGTAAGTAGGAAATTTGTTCACCAATTTTTAATATCAAATTATAATTTTAAAGTTTGGGAATCTAAATAAATGTGAATTTAAATTTGAAATGTTATGTGTACTACTCCCCCCTCACCCCCCCCCCCCCATTTTCTAGAATGTTACAGAATGCTGGGGAGGTGAGGGGGCATATTAATGAAAATATAAATTCTATGCTAACATTTCGTAATTTTAAGTGTGTGTATGTTCATACTTTTATTTTAGTTTTATAAACTTAGGACTAATTCTGTCCGTATAGTTTTCTTTCCCACTTTTTTTACACTAAATATTTATTTTTTATGTCACTGATAATACTTTAAAATATACTTTTTCATTATTATAAAAAGCACTCAAGAAATATCTTGTAGATAAATCTTCATCTTTTCTATTTCTTTTAAATATATCCACATTTGTAAGGAGATATTAATAGACTATTTTAAAATACATCACCAAACTTTAATTCTACTTCAGCTAAAGATTATGAAAAAATAATTTAGGAAATACAGTGTTTTTTGGCCAAGAATACCAAAACAAAACAAAAAAACGTCCACAGAAATCATTGCAGAATTACTGCAAATAAAGGGTAGGACAATTATAGTTGTTTGTATGGAAAATAATACAATGATAATAATATAAGAATAAACTCTTTTGCATACTCAAAATTGTAAACCTACTTTTATCCTACCCTGTATAAAGGCAGAAAAAAGTACCATTTTAATGTTAAGGGAACACCATTATGCATAGAATAATTTGTTCTGAATGTAAACTTAACAGTGTAGGACATAATTAAGCCTATAGCTCTAACATTTTGAGATTGTGTAATTGTAGCTGCAAAGAAAATATTTTATCCCCGTTTCAGTTTTTCCTATAGTATTTTTAACATCTGTTGTGAGTCTAACCATTTTCCAGATAATGTTTCAAACTAAACAAGAGTTTTATAACATTAGAAAATATTTTAATAGTTTAAAAATAAAGTTTGCCACCTATAGCTTTTAACATTAGCCTTGACCTCTTCATAAATACATTTATTTATTTCATAGGTTAAAAAACTGAAGTCTGGATGATGAGATGTGTCTTGGTAATTCAGGTTAAGAAAGGCATAGCCAGAAGGAGGCAGAGAACCTCATTCTTTGGCACGTTATTCCTCAGGACAGTTCTCTTACCAGCTCATATAACAAGGAAACTGGTAATGATAGCCTCTCCCACTCCATGAAAGGAAATACCTCAAGATATGAGGAAAACATTAATATCTTAACCATGCATTAATTGTGGAGGAGATATATGATAGATAATTTTTTTATTATTTAAATCTTAATTATATATTCATGAATCGTCTTTTAGAAGTTAAATTGTTATTGGTTACCCTCAAAAGAAAGTAAATTAAATAATAGAATGGAACTTATGACAATTCATTTTGCTCCTACAGCAGCTATGCTTTTTATTTTATTATTTTTTAAAAATATATTTTTATTGATTTCAAAGAGGATAGGATAGGGAGAAAGAGATAGGAACATCAGTGATGAGAGAGAATCATTGATTGGCTGCCTCTCCATTAAATATCAAGCCTGCAACTCAACCCAGCATGTCCCCTGACTAGGAATCAAACTGTGACCTTCTGGTTCATAGGTTGACGCTCAATCTCTGAATCACACCAGCCGGGCAGAAGCCATGTTTTTATTTAATAGTTGAAGAAAATTCTGTTTATTAGAAAAAGATATTTTAGAATTCTTTGGATCTCAGTTGTTTTTACTTGTGTCTTATCACATACATTTGAAACTGGGTGTTTATTTCTTCAGGTCTTAAATTCCACAGTGTATGCTACTTATGTGAAATGTATTCTTAGAAATCAAAGATTCTAAATCCAGTTTATAAGATCATATATTTTTAGAAAAGCCATAAAAATATCTTTTTCAACTTTGAGTTAATCAATTTATTATTAAACACTTGAAGTATACCCAAGTAAATTATGTCTCTGACATCTCCCATTATATATAAACATATTATAGCCAGAACCATATCCCCTATGAAATGGCTCGATAATTCTTGATTTATTGTTGCCTTTTATGAAAACTACTAAGGGTGCCCGGCCGGCGTTGAGCATTGACCTATGAACCAGGAGATCACAAGTTCGATTCCCAGTCAGGGCACATACCCAGGTTGCAAACTCGATCCCCAGATCCCCATTATGGGGCATGCAGGAGGCAGCCAATCCATGGTTCTCTCTTATCATGATGTTTCTATCTCTCTTTCTCTCCCTTCTGATGTTTCTATCTCTCTTTCTCTCCCTTCTGCTCTGAAATCAATAAAAAATATATTTTTTAAAACTAAGGGCAATAAAAAAAAAAAGTTGGTTACTACGTGTAAAGTAGACTCTCAGATTGTCTATTTGCTTATCCTAAAAGTATACTATGTTAAAATATTTATTGTAGCTCTTGCCCTAATTTGTGAATATTAAGTACAGAGTACTTAATGAGCATTCATTAAGAGAGAGATATTGGAACAGTTCGGACCAGTAGTACATATCCAGTTCAGTAATTATTTTGATGTTAACTAGATAATAAGCTAAAGTTGGTAATAGAGCTCAAGTCTTCTTAGAATCTCTTTAATTATTTAGTACTAGTGCCCTGGTGCACGGATTCATGCACATTGAAAGGAGATTAATTAGAAAGTGGCTGGCAGAGGCCCTGAGCAGCCAGGCCCAGAACAGCTCGCTCCTTGCCTGCCCCTGCCCCACGGCTGCTTCTCAGACATGGCTGGAAACTTTCGTGGGAACTTGAGGGTCTGCTGAATCAGGTGATGAAGGCTTAGATCTGGATGTGTTGAGTTAGTTTAGGACTGGGGTGTTGATCTGTGAGTGCCTTGGGTGGGGCCTGGATGAGGCTGGTTGACCTAGTGGGAAATGTCTTTTGTGTGAAGTGTATCATTGGGCATGTGGAGGTATTATTGATATGAGAAAATGCTAAGTAACTGATTTACTATCTGAAAAGGGATTTACTATTGGGGAAATTGAGGGAAGAAGAGACTGAACATAAACTGCACCTATGGATGAGGACAGTGGGGGATGGGGGGGGGACGGAGGGTGGGGTGGGAACCTGGTGGAGGGGGGAAGAAATGAGGAACCTTTGTAATAATATGAACAATAAAGATTGATTTAAAAATAAATAAATAAATAAATAAATAAATAAATAAATAAATTAAAAAAAGAAAGTGGCTGGCAGGACAGGACTGCACGAGACAGGCCAGGCACGCCCTGGAGCCAGCCTTCCACGGTCCCTCCCCAGCCAGCCGCATCTGGGGTGGCACCATGGCTCGAAGGGCGTCTACTGAGTGAGCGGGGTCCCTCCAGAAGGTGGGGTCACTTGGCCTGGCCTGCGGGAATTGGGCTGAAACCGGCTCTTTAACATCCCCCAAGGGGTGTCCTGGATTGCAAGAAGGAGGTTCTCAGGCAACACACCCAGAATCAGGCTCCTTCTTCTCTGTTTCTGGGGTGTGTTACCTGAGAACCGCTGCTGCCGAGTCACCACAGCTCAGCAGCTCCTGCATTGATTGTCTGCCCCCTGGTGGTCATTGTGCATCATAGCTACCGGACAGATGATCCCTTAGCCTTTTATAGATAGATAGATAGATAGATAGATAGATAGATAGATAGATAGATTAATTAGTCATTAATTTAATTCCCTTTTTATATGTTTTTAAACTTCTTAATATAGCATCACTTAATATGTAACAAGCCCATTTAGAGCTCTATATTTTTTTGAAAACTACCACTTCTGTCTCTTGTAACTTTACCATAAATACTTCAAAATTTGGCAAACAGAATTTTGATTACCATAGTTTTGTCATAAAATTTCATTTTTTCCTTAATATATATAAAACAGAATGAAGAACACTTTTTATCATACCATCTAAGATTAAGGTCTATGATTCTATAATATTAAAGTTATTTCCAAACTGCTAAAAAAGTTGTTAATACTAGTTACTTTTTGTAATATTTTTTTATATATATTTTATTGATTTTTTACAGAGAGGAAGGAAGAGAGATAGCTAGAAATGTCGATGAGAGAGAAACATGGACCAGCTGCCTCTTGCACACCCCCTACTGGGGATGTGCCCGAAACCAATGTACATGCCCTTGACCGGAATCGAACCCGGGACCTTTCAGTCCGCAGACCGACACTCAATCCATTGAGCCAAACCGGCTTCGGCATACTTTTTGTAATATTTAATAATGATCAAATCTTAGCATGGCCTTAAACTCTGACTTAAGGTTTTTATTTTTTATTTTTAGGATTGTTAGAGGGAACTCTTGTACTATTTCCACTGAACATTATCGGGTTCTATGAACCCCACAGAAATAGTGAGGTCATAGTGGAAGTAATCGTGATTCATTATTAGCAAGAATTGGTGTCCAATACAATTGTAAATGAAGCCAATTTCATCCAAAGTTAAATACTAAAAATTAAGCAAAATTATGTTTATTTACTTGACAGGAGAAAACATAATGTGGATTTTTCATAGCTGTACTTTTACGATAGTAACAATCTTTATGTTTTTATATTTAGGTATCCTTAGTCTATTGGAGCATGGAGAAGAGTATACATTTTCTCTACCTTGTGCATATGCCCGGTCGATTTTAACTGTTCCTTGGGTGGAACTGGGTGGCAAAGTCAGTGTCAACTGTGCAAAAACTGGTTATTCAGCCAGCATCACTTTTCATACTAAGCCATTTTATGGTGGCAAACTACACCGGTAAGAACATTGTAATGATATTTGGCTCTTATTCTATCAGTTTGATCTCTTATTATAACTCCTTCTTTTCTGCTTTGTTTTATGTGAAATGGGGTTGGATTTTTATTCATGTTTATTTTTTAATATATTTCATCTTTCAAGGCATTCTTGGAAATCATGACCTGGTTTAACAAATAGTGACAGATCTATCTACTCTTGTAAAATTTTCCTGGTTAAATAGCTAACAAGATGTAGAATAGAATTAATAACATGAATATGGAGCTTCTGGCCCAAATTCTGCTTTTAAAAGGGATTTAAACTTGGATCCAGATCTCCGCGGAGGCAGCTATTGCTTCAGGTTAGTGTAAAAAATGCATCTAGCCATTAGAAATAGTTCAAGAAGTACAATGAGCCAAAACCAGTTTGGCTCAGTGGATTGAGCATCAGTCTGTGAACTGAAAAGTCCTGGGTTCGATTCCGGTCAGGGACATGTACATTGGTTGCGGGCACATCCCCAATAGTGGGGTGTGCAGGAGGCAGCTGGTCAATGTTTCTCTCTTATCAATATTTCTAGCTCTCTTTCTCTCTTCCTTCCTCTTTGTAAAAAATCCAATAAAATATTTTTTTTTTTTTAAAAAGAAGTACAATGAAGGAAGCTAGTGTCTTTAAGCACCAGTATTGAATTGTGTCTTTGTTTTAATTCTATTAATTGGAATTGGACAATTATGTATTTTTTTTTTCGTGGTTTATTGGTCTCTTAAGCACTAGTCCAGATACCCAAACTATATGAGGGCAAGCTTTCTAATAAGATCCTCAAAAGGAGACTGACTCTTTCCTTAAGCTTTATTTTTTTTCTAAATATTTTTATTGATTTCAGAGAGGAAGGGAGAAGGAGAAGGAGAGGGAGAGGGAAACTGAAACAATGATCAGAGAGAGTCATTGATTGGCTACCCCCTGCACGCCCCCCACTGGGGTTCAAGCCCACAACCTGGGCATGTGTCCTTGACCAGAATCAAACCCAGGACTCTTCGGTCTGCTGGCCAATGCTCTATCCACTGAGCAAAACTGGCTAGGGCTTTCCTTAAACTTTTGATGTCTATTATGAGGTATCCCTGAAGAAGGGATAGTCTTCTTTTTCTACAAAGTTTTTATTGAAGAATAACACACATACAAAAGTATACAAGTTAATTTGACTTTGTGAGTATTTGAGCACTTTGATTTAGACATGGAACATTACTGACATCCCAGAGTCCTTCCTCCTGCCCTATTATAGTTATACAGATGTACACATACACCCACACACTCTTAAGTTAACTACTTACATTCTTCCCACTTAAAGTAGCCACTATCTGATTTCTAACACTGTAGATGAGTTTTGCCGGTTTTTGAAATCTACATAAATTAAATCATATACTATGTGTTTTTTCATACCTGACTCATTTTGCTCAAATTATGGTTTTGAGATTCATCCATGTAAAGTGGTAGTTTATTCTCCTTACTGACTTTTTTTTTTCTATTGTATGACTGCCACAATTTATAGTGCTGCTAGGTCAGTGTTTGCTGAACATATGTATGAATTTATGAGGTAGATATGTAGGAGTGGAATTGCTGGTTGAAGGGTATGAAGTTGAACTTTATTAGATATTGCCAGTTTCTTTTTTTATTGATTTCAGAAAAGGAGAGGGAGAGCGAGATAGAAACATCAATGATGAGAGAGAATCATTGATCAGCTGCCTCCTGCACGCCCCTTCTGGGGATTGAGCCAGCAACCAGGGTATGTGCCCTGATAGGGAATCCAACCATCATATCCAAGTTTGTGAGTCATTGCTCAACCGCTGAGCCACACCAGCTGGGTACTGCCAATTTTTCTTAAGTGGGTATTCCAAAATACCCTCCCTTCAATCCTGTATGAGACTTTTAGGTACATATAGTTATTTTACTTCCTCATTGGATGAGTAGTATTCAACAATCTTAGAAGTGGAAAGAAAGACTAATTAGCTCCCAGGCATTGAATAAGCCTTTAATTTATGGATTCCAAAACACGGAAGCAGGTAATTTAAAAAAAAAAAAAAAAAAAATGCAGATCACCCAAACAGAACCACTAGACATTTGTCAGAACCCTTACAGGAGGTGGTTCACACTGTTATATGTACTTCTACTTAATCTCCTTCTAGTAATCACAGGATTCAAACCTTAAAATTAGAAGGGACTTTAGAAGTCAATGGACTGACATTTACTAGGCACATAAATCCCTCCACTGCGCCAACAAGCCATGCCCACTAGCCAATCAGGATTGAGTATGCAAATTAACCCAACAAATTTCGTGGCGGCCACAGAGCTATAGCAAACAGGAGGCTTGGGTTGCCCCCAGCGATAGAGGAAGCCAAGCTTCCCACCCACCCTGGCCGGCCCAGGCCTCTACTTAAGGCTACAAAGTTTCAATTATAGAAGATAAATAAATTCCAGATACCAGGGCCTCTGCTTGGGTCGATTGGGGGGGTAGAGGGTGGCCAGCCTGCAAACCACCACAGCCCCTTACCCAGGCTGCCCTACATCCCAAGGAAACCCCCACCCTGATCCGGGACACCCTTCAGGCCAAACCAGCCAGCCCCCACCCATGCACCAGGCCTCTATCATCACTCCAACACACAAGATGGCAGCCCTGATGTAGACACAAGATGGCCAGCAGGGGGGGAGGGCAGTTGGGAGGGACCAGGCCTGCAAGGGAGGACAGTTGGGGGTGATCAAGCCTGCAAGGGAGGACAGTTAGGGGTGACCAGGTCTTCAGGGAAGGGCAGTTGGGGGTAACCCAGGCCGGCAGGGGAGAAGAGTTGGGGGTGACCAGACCTATAGGGAAGGGCAGTTGGGGAGACCAGACCTGCAGGGGAAGGCAGTTAGGGGTGACCAGGCCTTCAGGGGAGGGCAGTTAGGGGCAATTAGGCTGGCAAGGGAGCAGTGAGGTATCAATCAGGCTGGCAGGGGAGTGGTTAGGGGGTGATCAGGCTGGCAGGCAGAAGCGGTTAGGGGCATTCAGGAAGGCAGGCAGGCAAACAGTTGGGAGTCAGCAGTCTGGATTGTGAGAGGGATGTCTGACTGCCTGGGATCAGGCCTAAACGGGCAGTTGGACATCCCTCAAGGGATACCAGATTGGAGAGGGTGCAGGCTGTGCTAAGGGACACCACCACCACCACCACCACTCACCTCAGTACACGAATTTCATGCACGGGCCTCTAGTGAGTAAATAATGACTTAAAAAAATCATTATTATTCATCATGAGATTTTTCTCCTCTAAACTTTCTTGGGTTGGTGAAGGGATAAAAAAACATTTTAAGGCTGAAACTGGTTTGGCTCAGCGGTAGAGCGTTGGTCTGCGGACTGAAGGGTCCCAGGTTTGATACTGGCCAAGGGCATGTACATTGGTTGCCAGCACATCCCCGATAGGGGGTGTGCAAGAGGCAGCTGGTCGATGTTTCATCGACGTTTCTAACTCTCCCTCTCCCTTCCTCTCTGTAAAAAATCAATAAAAAATATATTTAAAAAAAACAAAACCGTTTTAAGGATATCTCATATTCCATCCATATGGGTTATCACATGTTGAGTTAATGTTGAGCCATGAGTGTTCCAAGTGCTCATTCCAATATTAAATCTCTCCTACCAAATCTCTTTAAGGTAGAGAGGGAAATAAGGGGCTTCTATTTGTATATATGTGTTCTCTAATACTCTTCAGTTAAAATCTTATTCCAGATTTTGTATACATAGTATTACCTCTCGTGCATGTTCAGAATTTTCTTCTTTTGTAACAGCTTAACTAACTATAGCTATTCTGATTAAATTTTGTCTCAACTATTTTTCCAAACACTGATAAGTGAATTATATTTATGCAAATGTCTCTTTATAAAAATTCATAGTTTTGAGCTCAGTTTAGTTTTCCCCAAATGCAAAATATCTAACCTTTTTCTCTGAACCAGTGTTTTATCTTATAAATTATAATAATAAATGCAAATTATAATAATTTACTACATTGCAAAGACTACCTTAATGTGGAGAATCAGAATTCATCTCCCAAATCTCACCATTGCCATGACATTCAGATAGTTGCTGGCTGCAAATATCCTGAGTAGAAGCATTTCTCTTGGTTTTTAAGTACCTCTTACATAGCTTTCACAGCCCTTCTATTAGACTTGTGCTTGGGGATATCCTTTTTCTCCCCTTCATAGCTCTTATTCTTACTCCAAGAGGGAAATCTTATTTGTTTTTCAGAGCTGATGCCTCACTGAGACTAGATCCGTAGTCAGCAAACTGTGGCTCGCGAGCCACATGGGGCTTTTTGGTCCCTTCATTGCGGCTCTTCCACAAAATACCACGGCCTGGGCGAGTCTGTTTTGAAGAAGTGCCTTAGAAGAAGTTTAGGTTTAAAAATTTTGGCTCTCAAGGCTCCAGTGGCGCAATCAGTTAGCGCGTGGTACTTATAAAAATTTTGGCTCTCAAAAGAAATTTCAATCCTTGTACTGTTGATATTTGGCTCTGTTCACTAATGAGTTTGCTAACCACTGGGCTAGATTGTTCACATTCTCCAGTGTCACCGTTCCATTTCTCTAATACTCAGTCTTCCTGATATGGTCCTTAACCACATTCTTGGGCTTCTTGTCTGCATTGTTAAGAACTCAGCTGTCCTCTGTCTCACTGGAATCCCTGCTGGGGCAAGCAGAATAGTAACAAGCCACATGGGAATGTTCAGAGGGGAGCCCGACACCCATCCATTGCTGGATCTCCAAAGATTTGGAGAGTGTATCTGAGGCTGAGGGAGTGGGATGCAGGTTGCCCACTGGGAGAGAAGGTGACCAAATTTATAGTGCCTTTTTTCTTCTTACATAGCTTTCACAGCCCTTCTATTAAAAAATTGCTTCATTTATTTAGCCACTTTATAGCCACAGTTTTCTTGAGATAGACTATTTTAAGAGTTTTAAGGACTTTGCCCAGCCAGTGTTGATCAGTGGTTGAGCATCCACCCATACACCAAGAGGTTCACTGACCAATTACCGGTCAGGACACATGCCTGGGTTTTGGGTTTGATCCCCAGTAGGTGGTGTGCAGGAGGCAGCTGATCAATAGTTCTTTCTCATTGATGTTTCTTTTCTTTTTAAAAAAAAAAAATATTTTATTGATTTTTCACAGAGAGGGAGAGGGATAAAGAGCTAGAAACATCAATGAGAGACATTGACCAGCCGCCTCCTGCACACCCCCAACTAGGGATGTGCCCGCAACCAATGTACATGCCCTTGACCGGAATTGAACCTGGGACCTTTCAGTCCACAGACCGACGCTCTACCACTGAGCCAAACCGGTTTCGGCTCTCATTGATGTTTCTCCCTCTCTCCCTCTCTCTCTCTCTCTCTCTCTCTCTCTCTCTCTCTCTCTCTCTCTCTCTCTTTCTCTCTCTCTCCCCCCTCTCTCTCTCTCTCTCCTCTCTCTCTAAAAGTCAATGAAAACATATGGAAAAAAAATTAGAAAAGAAAAAGTTTAAAAGGATAGAGCAGACTCAGGCTTCTTTTCATAATTGACTTAATATTTCTTTCATTATCTTTAGTAATTTTTTTTGACAAATTTGATCTGTATTTTGAAGTGAGTCAATTAACTTTCTAGCATGGAAATTATATCTATTTTATTTATTTTACTTATTTTTATCTCTTATAATAATTCAAACCCACGGAAGAATTGTAAAAACTATCATGTACCCTTTGCCTAGATTGCACACTTTATTGCTGCTGTTGTGATTATTGTTCCTAAAAATTTGAGAGTTAAAGACATCTTTATACTTGCCTGAATTTTCTAAAAACAAGGAAATCCTCTCATAATCACAAAAACGGTTGTCAAATATTGAAAACTTTTTTTTTTTTAATCAATCTTTATTGTTCATATTATTACAAAGGTTCCTCATTTCTTCCCCCCTCCACCAGGTTCCCACCCCACCCTCTGCCCCCTCCCCATCCCCCATTGTCCTCATCCATAGGTGCAGTTTATATTCAGTCTCTTCTTCCCTCCCTTTCCCCAATAGTAAATCCCTTTTCAGATAGTAAATCAGTTACTTAGCATTTTCTCATATCAATAATACCTCCACATGCCCAATGATACACTTCACACAAAAGACATTTCCCAATAGGTCCACCAGCCTCATCCAGGCCCCACCCAAGGCACTCACAGATCAACACCCCAGTCCTAAACTAACTCAACACATCCAGATCTAAGCCTTCATCACTTGATTCAGCAGACCCTCAAGTTCCCACGAAAGTTTCCAGCCATATCTGAGAAGCAGCCGTGGGGCAGGGGCAGGCAAGGAGCGAGCTGTTCTGGGCCTGGCTGCTCAGGGCCAGGCCTCTGTTGCTCTGGTTCATTCCACAACCAGCTGCTCCTGGTCTGCTCACTGCCGCTCCCAACCTAGTTGCTCTGGACTTGGCTGCTGCTGCTCCGGGCCTGGCCGCTCCCAGCCTGGCAGCCGCTGCTCCGGGCCTGGCCGCACCCGACCCGCCTGCTCCCCCGGGCCTGGCCGCTCCCAGCCTGGCAGCCGCTGCTCCGGGCCTGGCCACACCAGCCAGCCCCGGCTGCTCCCCCGGGCCTGGCCGCTCCCAGCCTGGCAGCCGCTGCTCCGGGCCTGGCCGCACCCGACCCGCCTGCTCCCCCGGGCCTGGCCGCTCCCAGCCTGGCAGCCGCTGCTCCGGGCCTGGCCGCACCCGACCCGCCTGCTCCCCCAGTCCTGGCCGCTCCCAGCCTGGCAGCCGCTGCTCCGGGTCTGGCCGCACCAGCCCCGCCTGCTCCCCCGGGCCTGGCCGCTCCCAGCCTGGCAACTGCTGCTCTGGGCCTGGCTGCACAAGACCCGGCTGCTCTGGGCCCGGCTGCCCCGGGCCCAGCCGCTCCGAGCCTGGCCACTCCCGACCTGGATGCTCTGGGCTTGGTTACTTCTGTTCTGGGTCTGGCTGCTCCCACCCCGGCTGCTCTGGGCTCGGCTTCTCTGGGCCCGGCCACTCCGGGTCTGGGTGTTCCTGGACTGGCCACCCTGGGCTTGGCCGCCTCCGCCTCATGCCTGGCTGCCACTGCCCCAGGTCTGGCTACTCCAGTGCTGGCTGTTGATGCTCTGGTTTTGGCTGCTGTTGTTCTGGGGCCTGGCCGTTGCTGCTCCGGGCCTGGCTGCCACTGCCTTGTGCCTGGCCACTCTATGCCTGGCCGCTGTTATTCCAACATTCTGTCCTTTTTTTTTTTTCTTTTTTTAAAACGCATTTATGTTGCAATGTTGGCTGGTGAGTTGAGTTCTGACTTAGTCTTTGATTTTTCAAGATCTTCTTTGTATTCTTTCTTAAGTAATTTTACTATTTTTTGCTCTCACTTGATTTCTTCACATTGAGAACTTCTTTGGTTTCTTCCTCCTTGTCCTGGGAGCTCAGCAGGTTGGCCTGTGGCACCCCTTTGTTCTCCTCGGGCTCCTGCGCTGCTTCAGCCTGTTGCCGGGACGGCGCCGCCCAGGAAGCAGCCCCCGGCCTTGGCTCCATTGCCAGAGCTCAGTGGTCAAAGGCTCAGGGGCACCCACGCCCCCAGGGGCCCCGTGGCCCGCCTCCTTGCTGGTGCCCGGTTGGCTGGAGTCCGGCAGGGGCTTCCGCTCCCCTCCGAGTTCCCCCAGCCTAGAGCTTTTTTTTTCTCCTTCCCCCTAGAGAAGTCCAGCATCAGAGTCAACAGACTGTCCTCTGCGCGCGCAGTTTGCGAGAGTCCCGGGGGCCCGGCCTTTTGCCGCTCTCCCCGGACTCCACCTCACAGCCCCGTCTCCCTCTGCCTGAGCCTGGGTCCCCAGGGATTAGCCCAGAACTGGGGTTCGGAGCAGTCCGGACTGAGGCTCAGCGCCGCCGGAGGCCTTGTTTCTTCCGGCTAGGGCAACCCAGCATCAGAGTCAACATTCAGTCCTCTGCGCGCATTGCGCGCGACTCCCGGGGCCCTGCTTTTTGCCGTTTTTCCGCCTCACAGCCCCGTCTCCTCCCACCGGAGCCTGGGTCCCCAGGGTCTGGCCCATAACTGGGGCTCAGCGCTGCCGGTTCGGGGGGGCTCAGCGCTGCTGGTTCGGGGGTTCAGCCCAGGCTGGGGGTTTTATTTCCTTCCTGCTAGGGAAGGAAAGGCAGCTCCCCACCCTCTCCTCCTCTCCGGCTGCCACCTCTCCGTGCGTGCGTGCGTGCGTGCGGGCGGGCGCGCAGCATGTCTCCGTACCTTAGGCTTTTTTTTTCAGCTCCTCTGATTTTCCTTCTGGTTTTCTCTTTCCTTCTTGTTGTAGAATTTTCAGTCAGTCGACTACCTGTAGCTCTGGGCAATGTCCACTCTACATTTTAGTTGTATTCCATTGAAATTGTTGTGTGCTGCCGCGGCTAGATGTCTACCCGAGCAGCCATCTTGGATCCTCCCCAAATATTGAAAACTTAACATTGATATAATACTATTATCTAATGTATTATTCATATTAAATTTGTCAGTTGTACCAGTTATTGGCAGTGTATAGTCTTCAGACTCAATATCACCCATTACATCTTCCTGTTAATGTCCCTTTAGTCTCCGTTAACTTGCACCATTCCCTCGGCCTTTCTTTGTCACCTATGACATTAACAGTTTTTTTAAGATTACAGGACAATTTTATAGAATGCCTCTCAATTTAGGTTTGTCTGGGTTCTTTCAAATTAGGTTCAGATTATACATTTCTGACAAGAATACAATTTAAGCAATATTGTATCTTGAAGTGATATATTTTAAATCTGTATTTTTAAAAGGATTAACCTGGTGGCAGGCAAAGATTGGGTTGAGGGCAAGGAGGTGGTAAGGGAAGATCAGAAGTTGGGCCAAAACCAGTTTGGTTCAGTGGTTAGAGCATTGGTCTGCGGACTGAAAGGTCCCAGGTTTGATTCCAGTCAATGGCGTGTACATTGGTTGTGGATATGTCCCCAGTTGGGAGTGTGCAGGAGGTAGCTGGTCGATGTCTCTTTCTCATTGATGTTTCTAGCTCTCTATCCCTCTCCCTTCCTCTCTGTGAAGAATCAATAAAATATATATATTTTTAAAAAGAAACATCAATGAGAAAGAACCATTGATCAGCTACCTCCTGCACACCCCCGACTGGGGATCAAGCCCTAAACCTGGGCATGTGCCCTTGACTGGAATTGAACCCGGGACCCTTTGTTCCACAGCCCGACACTCTATCCAGTGAGTCACACTGGCTAGGGCTTTTTCTCTTAATGATTTGTCTGGTTTCTATATTTAATTTAAAATTAGGCTTATGTGATTTTATACAGAATTGATATAGCCAGAACTTCAAAAGAGACTCCAAACTTTTACATAAATACTAGTAAGACTAGTTTTTAAAAAGTTAAATAGGTTATTTATTATAACATTTTCCAACTATGGTAAAAATATAAATTTTAATATTTTTTGTCTTCCTTTTTAATTTTAATATTATAATAGTTTTGCTTGTAGCAAGCATTTTTAAAGATCACACTCCGTAATTATTTATGATAATTAAGTTTCTACTTTGATTCCCAGAGTTCTTTCTACAGATTAAAGTTGATGTTATTTGAAAAGGTTACTATGAAGCTAACGTGGATTTACAGAATGACTTTGGCACTGACATTGAAGTGAGCTGTATAACTAATTTAAAGAATTCCCAGAGTATGTTCTTGGGTTTCAGAATCTGAAGAAAAAGCACAATATTAGTTTATTATAGCAAATCTTTTTTCTGCCTGCTTCTAGGGTTACCGGTGAAGTAAAGCACAATAGTAGCAACACTGTGGTGTGCAAAGTGCAAGGGGAATGGAATAGCGTTCTTGAGTTCACCTACAGCAATGGAGAGACAAAGAATGTGGACCTGACTAAGTTGGCAGTGACGAAGAAAAGAGTAAGACCTCTGGAGAAGCAGGACCCGTTTGAATCCAGGTATGTCATCTGTGCATCCACCCAGGAAAGAGTCAGAAGCTCTGGCTCTTAATCTAAGCCTTTTTACTGACTAACCCTCTTGGACAAGTCACTTCACCAGTTTACATCAGTTTCCTCATCTGTAAATTCAAAGAGTTTGGTCTGATCTGGTGCTCTTAAAGCCTTACCAGCTATGGCATTATATGATACACAGTCACATTTTAGTAAAAGTCAAACTTATTGCTAAACTGGGCAAAATATTAACATTTAACAGAAAGTATTACTGCTATCCTTACCATAGGAACTCTTACACATCTGTAATAATGAAAGCATAATATGCTATTAGACCAGACATCCTTCCGGATGAAACCGGGGCTGCAGGGGGGAGCTGGTGCCAGCCGTCAGGGGAAGGAAGGCCTACTCTTGCACGAATTCCGTGCATCGAGCCTCTAGTTATTAATAGAGAACAGATACCTCCCAAGTAGAAAAATGGGCAAAAGAACAGAAAGAGGTAAGAGGTAGCTCATAAAAATAGCAGGAAAAATGCCCATTAAGAAAATGAAAAAAATGTTCAGTTGAGAATTGAAATGAGAATTGAAAGAAATGTAAATTAAACAGTAAGGCAAATTTAGTTTTTAAAATAATGACCTTTTGCCGGGACCAATGGATAGAGCGTCGGCTTGGGGACTGAAGGGTCCCGGGTTCGATTCCAGTCAAGGGCATGTACCTTGGTTGTGGGCATATTCCCAGTAGGGGATGTGCAAGAGGCAGCTGATCAATGACTCTCTCATTGATGTTTCGAACTCTCTCTCTCCCTTCCACTCTGTACAAAAATCAATAAAATATATTTTAAAAAAATAAATAAAATAATGACCTTTTGAGGGGGAAAGTGTAAGCACATAGACATTTTCATACAGCAGGTTAGGAGATAAATTAGAACAGCCTTCCAAAGAGTATTTTGGCAGTGTATATCATAGGCCTTTAAAAGTAAGTGACATGGATCTAAATGTGTTAATAAGGTACAGCCTCCAAAATGTGTCAACAGTGGTTACTTTTTAAAAGGAGTACAGGGGTCTGAGATAGGAAAGAGATCACCCTTGCTTGCATTTTGTATCATGTGGAAGTATTACTGTATCAATTTTAAATAAATAAAGAAAACACAGGAAAGCATCTATAATAATAATAATAGCATAATATGCTAATTAGGCCGGACAGCCGAACAACCTTCCAGACTAAGCCGCGGCTGCATGGACCTCGGCAAGCCTCCGCTGCTGTGAGGGCCAAACCCCTTGCATGAATTTTGTGCTTCGGGCCTCTAGTTAAATATATTAAGTTATATCACATAAGTAGATATATCACCAAAGACTGGGGTTGGGTCAAAAAATGAAACAGTAGTAATTGAAGTAAAATTTTTTTCTAGGTATTTATCTTAAAGAAAAGGTTCTCCAAGTTTGGTCTGCAGATCCTTGGATCCTTGAGATCTCTTGAGAGTATCTCAATTTCTTCCTCCTCCTCCTCCTCCTCCTCCTCCTCCTCCTCCTTCTTCTTCTTATTCTTATTCTTATTCTTATTCTTATTCTTATTCTTATTCTTTTTCATAATAATGATAAGATGTTATTTACCTATTTCACTCTGCTGCCACTTGCTTTGGTGGTGCCAAAGCAATGGTAGGGAGCACTCCTGGGCATAACACTGATCACGGCAATGGCACCAAACTGGACAAGTAGTCACTGGATTCTTCACTACTGTGTACTTACAATTTGTAAAATGCTAGCTTCTTACAAAAGAAATCTTTTTTATGTTCTGCATGACACATTGGGAATAGGCATAAACCACTTCTGCTGGATCCTGAAGGGCAGTGGTTGGTTATTTGGAGGGAAAGCATTTGTGCAGTTGTTCTGAGTTACAAGCAAGTTACTCCTTATGAAACGTCAATTTTGCTTAAAAGACTGGTTGACAAACAGTAGCTGTTCTAATTTCACTATTAGATTTTTCTTACAAATGAAGAACGCAAATATGGCACTTCACAGAAAAAAATTTGAAACTATTTGTTGCAAATAGTAAAATTTAAATGGAAAAACCTAAGTGTTCATCAATGGATAAATAGAGAAGTGTGTGTATTTAATATGTGTGTGTGTGTGTGTGTGTGTGTGTGTGTGAGTGTGTGTGTGTACATATATATAAGGAAATCGTATTCAGACATAAAAAAAAATGAAGGAAATCCTGCCATTTGTGACAACATGGTTGAATCTTGAGGGCATTATGCTACATGAAATAAACCACACAAAGACAAATACTGTATGATATCATTTGTATGTAGAATCCACGGCGGGGGAGTGGGGGAGGGACACTACACTGTTGGTAAGAATATAAATTAGTTCAGGCAACATGGAAAATAGCATGGATATTCTGCAAAAAATTGATAACAGGACATTAACATCAGCAATGTGATATCAGTATTCTTATAACTCAGGCATGAAATTATACATCTGATTTAGGAAATGTAATTTTTTAAATTTGCTGTTAATTTTGAGAGTATCAGTTCTCTTTACTATCTTTGTTTAAGAATGTTTGTGAAATGTGTGGTTTTCTGATTTCAGGCGATTGTGGAAAAATGTGACAGAGGCTCTGAGGGAATCTGAAATTGATAAGGCCACAGAGCATAAGCGCACCCTGGAAGAGCGCCAGAGGACTGAAGAAAGGCATCGAACTGAAACGGGCACACCCTGGAAAACCAAGTACTTTATTAAAGAGGTGTGTTCTCCCTGACTTCCCACCAAAACTTGTCTGCTTAGTGGGAACTTCAGCTTACTAAGCTTTCTTGACTGTTATTACACACCTCCATTTCTGAAAATAGCCCAGCTTAAGCATTCCTAGAGAGGAAGGGGGTGGGGAGGAAGAGAGAGAGAGAGAGAGAGAGAGAGAGGGAGGGAGGGAGGGAGGGAGGGAGGGAGGGAGGGAGGGAGGGAGGGAGGGAGGGAGGGAGGGAGGGAGGGAGGGAGATAGATAGATAGATATCAAACTGTTATCTCCAGCACACCTCCTAGCTGGGATCAAACTGGCCACCCCTTTGTGCACGAATGATGCCCAACCAACTACGCCCACTACGCTAGAGTCCAGAGACCACATTTTAAGGAAACATGAGAAACTTAATTGGCTACACAAGGAATAGAGAAGTGACTAGAATTTTTGCAGCATTTGAGGAAAAAATAACGAAGTGGATATTTAGCCTAAAAAATAGAAAATAAGAGCTATTCATTATCATTTTCAAATATATCACATAGAACTTTTTTTTACATATATTTTTATTGATTTCATAGAAGAAGGGAGAGGGAGAAAGAGTCAGAAATATCAATGATGAGAATCATTGATTGGCTGCTTTCGGTATGCCCCCTACTAGTGATCAAGCCCACAACCTAGGCATGTGCCCTGACCAGGAATCGAACCAGTGAACTGGTTTATAGGTCCATGTTCAACCACTGAGCCACCTTGGCTGATCTCTCATTGAACTTTTTAATCAATTTTAACAGCAGACTTGAGCTAAGCCCAAACTACCAGGAAGCACATTTTGAGTTTAACGAACACATTATATAACAATTTTTTAAAATCTGGTAAAGAGTGATTTTATGGTAATGTGATCTCCACCCCTAGTCCTATACAAGAGAATAGTGTAATGCACTGTTTACAGTTAGACTAAATGATATCTGAAGTCTTTCTAAATTTAAAGATTTTGTTTTATTTATTACTTTATGGTACGACTCAGAAATATGAACCAGATCTGATATCAAGAATAGTTTTCTTATCTATAGCCAAGTGTAAGGACACAAATTGATTTTATTGTTGGTCCATAAGGATAGAATCTGGAAAAAGTAGCCGATACCGGTTTGGCTCAGTGGATAGAGGACTGAGGACTGAAAGGTTCCAGGTTTGATTCAAACCTGGCCAATGTATATGCCCTTGACCAGGTTTGATTCTGGCAAGGGCATATACATTGGTTGTGGGCACATCCCCAGTGAGGGGGTGTGCAGGAGGCAGCTGGTCGATGTTTCTCTCTCATCAATGTTTCTAGCTCTCTATCCCTCTCCCTTCCTCTCTGTCAAAAATCAATAAAATATATTTTAAAAAAAAGAAAAAGAAAAAGAAAAAAGAATCTAGAGCCTAAACCAGTTTGGCTCAGTGGTAGAACATCGGTCTGCAGGACTGAAGGGTCCCGGGTTTGATTCCGGTCAAGGGCATGTACCTTGGTTGCAGGCACATCCCCGATAGGGGGTATGCAAGAGGCAGCTGATCGATGACTCTCTCTCATCGATGTTTCTAACTCTCTCTCCCTTCCTAAATATAAAATCAATATATATTTTATTGATTTCTGTACAAAATCAATAATATATATATATATATTTTTTTTTAAATCACTTTGGAGCAAAAAAGGGTAAGTAGTTACTATGGTTATCATTGTTAATCAATCAAAATTATAACTGGTATTTTTGTTTGTTTGTTTTTTGTCAGAATGGCAAAGACATTTTTGGTGCTGCAGAATTTTAGTAATTCGTTTGTGTGTACCATGAGATTAAAAAGGTTGAAATTGCTGTAATAGCACTGTAGATTAGAGATGCTGACTCGGGTTTGGGCCCCTTTGGGTGGTATGCTATTAGCAGGGCTTCCTACATGTTGTGCCATGGCACAGTATACAGCAGAAAGGTTCGATTTGTGTCATGTTAATTCCCTAAGTCCATGGACAGCCAGGTTGCATTCTCTGTGCAGCTGGACCATAATGTGTGCATCACATCTGAATAGCACTGTGAGTACAAATGAGGCTGATGATGGCAACTAGCTGAAGTTGTTTGGTACCACACAGTTCATAGCAGATTTGGAGCTGTTGTCCTTGTGTATTGCCCTTTGTTAAGAAGTATCATATGTGTGTGGCCCTTTGCTATTGAAAGTTGATTTTGTACCCCCTGTGGTCCTAATAGAACGTTAAACACACCATTTAGACGTTTCATAAAGCCTGAGAAGGAAGCAAGGGCTTTTCTACTTGTTCTGTACTTTCCTTGTTGCTCTCAGACTGGTTATAGACCAGGGAGGAGTTGATCTTAATTAGAGTAAAGAATAGAGTCGGTTGGTATAAGAGGAAGTAGAGTAACCTTAGAAAGTATAGAGGAACTTAAAGTGGTTCTAGAATCATTTAATTATACCCACCTTCTTTTCCTGACTATTTCTCACTGACATTTAATGCATGACGTCTTCCATTCCTTTTTATTTTACATGTCCAGCAGGATCTATTACTTGTGTCCTCTCAAGTGAATGTTTAACATTTCTTAAGTTGTATATAAAAGTAAGCAGGATGGCTATTATAATACAGTAGAGTCAGATGGACTGTGAGCCCCAGCTCTCACTTGGATAGTTTATTTACCACTTAGAACCGCACTTTCCTCATTGTAAAATGTGGATAAATATATGGAAGTTGCACTGAAAAGCACTCTCCTTCCTTGGTAAAGTCGAGCAAGTTCATTCCACTTCTCAGAGCCTCAGTTTCTTCATCTGTAAAATGAGATGGATGTTCAGATGGCATGTCTTAATTTCTAAACCTAGCCTTCTGTAATGTAGTTAGGTAGCCATGTCTTTTTCAAAGACAAATATAGGTGGTGAGGATAACAACCAGGTGATTTGCTCTAATAAACAACCTAATGGCTGCTGTTGTTAAAGAAAAATTATTCTGATACATTAAAAATTGCAAGGAAGACTTTATTCAAGACTATTGCAATAGAGTAGAGAGTCTGAACTCAACTCTGAATATAAAATAAGTGGGAATTGATAGCCAATGGGCAGGGCGAGGAAGTGGATGGAAAATTACTGAGAGGAACTTGTTTGGATATCATGGATAGGGGAGGAAAAAGAGGCACTTGATTAAGATATTAAGGATGAGAGAAGAGGAGTTTGATTGGCTATTAGAATGAGGTGATTTGCACTAGCTGGTTTGGCTCAGGGATAGAGTGTCAGCCTATGAACTAAAGGGTCCCAGGTTCGATTCTGGCCAAGGGCACATGCTCAGGTTGAGAGCTCAGTCCCCGGGGCAGGGCGGGGCAGGGGGGAGAGGGGGAGCCTTGCAGGAGACAGATGATCAATGATTCTCTCTCATCATTGATGTTTCGATTTCTCTCTCCCTCTCCCTTCCTCTCTGAAATCAGTATATATACATATATATATATATATATATATATATATATATATATATATATATATATATATTTTTTTTTTTTTTTTAATGCTCTACTTTAAAAAAATAAAAAAGAATGAGATGATTCTTGATAAACTGGTTTATCAGGATGTGCTTTTGCTAAAACTGGACTCAGCAGGCCAAGATGAGGTTTAGTCAAGGAGAGAGTCCTTGTCACTACCAGCCAAATAATTGGTGGCCTTAAATCATTTTTGGAACAAGGTAGAATAAATATATAAAATATATTTTATTGATTTTTTTTTTTTTTTTTTTAACAGAGAGGAAGGGAGAGGGATAGAGAGTTAGAAACAACAATGAGAGAAACATTGACCAGCTGCCTCTTGCACACCCCCTACTTGGGATGTGCCCACAACCAAGGTACATGCTCTTGACCAGAATTGAACCTGTGACCTTTCAGTCCTCAGGCTGATTCTCTTATCCACTGAGCCAAACCGGTTTTGGCTATAAAAGTGTTTTTAAAATATAAATAAATTTAAATAGACATTGGGGTTAAGGACAGAGTTTCAAATCCTGCTGACATCTACTCCCATAAACACTGAACTTCACTCGTAGGTTTTGGGACCTCTGTTCTGCCAAGCTACCCCCTAGTATTATGCATTTGCTACAGCTCTCTTTTCCTCACTCGGTATTCTCCTGTCTTTAGTTCAGTCTCTGGCTTTATCTCCTTGTGGTATCCTTCTATTCACAGGAACGAGGGGAAACTAATGGGGTTGAGTCAGGAAAGAACTAGAAAACAATACTTAGATACAAGAGATGCCAGGTGAGATGGAGAGAACAGGTAGTACTTTCATGACCATTTATTCATGCTCCACCTGCTTCTGCTGCTCTGGATGAGCCTCAATCTGAGCATTTTGGCAAAATGGGCAGAATTACCACAGATGACTTCTGCAAAAGAAAGTGTTCGTAGGGCACAAACTAGATCCTCCTAAACCAGAATTTCTCACCCAATCCTAGCCAAGCCACAGGCATTGCTTTATGTCATAATTAACCACAGAGATTTTTCTTTTTCCTTTACAGAAACTCTTGTTTTTAAATGTGAGAAAAGAATGCGATTTCAATGAAGGTGTTGCTTCCAGTTTTGGTCACTGCTTCTGAAAATTTTAGAGGAATAGTTCTTTAATTTATTCTTCTACTTGTTTCAGGGAGATGGCTGGATTTATCACAAACCCCTTTGGAAAATAATTCCAACAACACAGCCAGCAGAGTGACACACACTAAGACTCGTCCAAATGAAATTCTTCTGTTTACCCAAACCCAGAATGGAGTTATTGCACTGAGTGACCTACTTCCTGATTGCAGACTGAAACTAGCTAAACATGAATGTATCTATTAGGGCACCATAGAACTACAGCGAGACCAAAGTGTTGAAGAAGCACTATGGACCTCTCACCAACCTGTCCATGTGACGTGAGCAATATCATCTGAAAACCTTTCACCTGACTTGTTAGATGATTGATCTTTAACTACTTCCTGTTCCTAAAGCTAAAGTTGAATCCCCTGTTTTTGTATGGGGGCAGCAGATAAACACAACAGTGAAAAACTCAATGACTTTGATTTCTTTATAGTGAAAAGTGAAGTCTCTTTCAGAGTCTCTGCTTTGCTTTCTATCAATAACTTAAGTATTCATTACCCATAAACCAGGAGGAGGAGAAAGACGACCCAGAAGTGGATTCAGCCATTGTGCCTGAAATCAGTGTTAAAAAATCAACCAGGTTGTACTAACAAGGCATTCTATTCCTTCAAAGAGACTGTGTGCTTGTGTCAGGATCTTATGCATTATCCACCTCTGTCGGAACTCTCTTTTGATTCAAATTATAACCATGGAGAACTTTTTCTTCTGAGCATTTTAATATACTTGAAAACAACATTGACTTGAAAAATTTCAGAACATTTTTCAATACCTAGTTTTATTAAATATTTCACTTGAGAGACAATTTTTTAAATGTGTTCATATCAATATGATGAGATTCTGGCCTTTCTCAAAAACTGAGGCATTAAAGAACAGCAGATATTAAGAAATAAAACTGTTACTTTTTTCCTTTCCTTTTTTCCACTTGTAGGTTAATATACAGTATTATGTGTTACTCTCTGGATCATTATGATTTATCTTACCTCTGTTAACTCAAAATTTTAAAACAACTGTTCATATTTGTCAATAATTCAAAAGTTATATATGTGACGGAGAACGTGTACAGTATGGTTTTATTTTCTTTTCAAGGAAACTCATGCTGAAGAAAGAGCACGAAATTAAAAGATATCAGGAAATTGTATCCCAGTACAAATCTTTTTAAATAAGTATTTTATTGAGGTTAAAGAATTTCTGGCAACAAAAAGAATTAGTGCTAATTACAGCTTTCATCATTCATTCAAGTATTTATTGAGTACCTACTTACGGTGCTCAGTACTGGTTATGCAGGCTACCTTAATTTTCCAGGAGTGGTGCCTTACTCTGTTCTTCCGATGTGGTCTTCCAATCAGTGTGTGTAGTGTATACCTGTTATTCACCAGCCATTGAAGGTGGCTGTATTTGTTGCATCATCATTAGAAATTTAAGCTTTGTGCTCTGATAAATTGTGTTTTATTGAAGGGGTTAATAGGACAAAAGCAGCAAAATAAATTTTTCAACAAATTGTAAATAATTGGTTTATGTACAACCATTTTAATGATCCCCTTGTTCATTTTTGCTGTGAAATGCACTGAAAAAAAATCTCAAACCAAGTTATAGTTCATGTGTTGGGAAGATTGAAAAATAATAAAACTAGAGAACAATAATGCCTTTGTCTGTTTTATGAATGGAGAGAAATAGGAATTTCATATTTTAGTGGTGTTATTGCCCTGTTCATTTGAAAGACGATTTTTCTCTTTAAATCTTCAGGAATCTCTTAGATAAAGGAGTAAATTTAATGGGCTTAAAATTCTTCTGAAAAACGGTACATTTACTAGTGAAATCTCCCATGTTATTGGACTGAACTCTTGGACAGGAGTGAAATACTACTTTAGGGGAATAGTTTTACTTGTCCCTCTCTTTGTTTTTTTGTTGTTGTTGTCGTTGTCCCTCTCTTGACAGCCCACTTCTCCCTAGAAGCAGGACCCAGAGCGTGAGGAAGGAAAATGTGCTGCAGTTTGTCCCCCTGACAAGAGCTAGAGCTTTTTCTGTTTGTTGTTGTGTTTTGTTTTGTTTTAACTGCACCTTTTCAATATTTGGCCAGGGAAATGAGTTTGTAGCAGTTGCTACATATTTGTATCTCGAGAAAGAGAGAGAGAGAGAGAGAGAGAGAGAGAGAGAGAGAGAGAGAGAGAGAGAGAGAGAGAGAAATAGAGAGAAACATCGATGGGGTACCAACCCTGCAACCTGAGTATGAGCTCTGATGGGAATTGAACCTGCCCCCATTTGGTGCACAGGACAGCACCCAACCAACTGAGCCACACTGGCTAGGGCTCAGCTAAAGTTATTTTCTTTTTCTTTTCTTTTTATTTTTTTTATAATTCTTTTTTTTAAAGTATATTTTATTGATTTTTTACAGTGAGGAAGGGAGAGGGATAGAGAGCTAGAACCACCTATGAGAGAGAAACTTTGACCAGCCGCCCCCTGCAAATCCTCCACAAGGGATATGCCCACAACCAATGTACATGCCCTTGACCAGAATCTACATGCCCTTGACCAGAATTGACCCCTCAGTCCACAGACCAATGCTCCATCCACTGAGCTAAACCAGCCTTGGCTCTTTTTCTTTTATCTTTATTGTTGAAAATATTGCATAGGTCCTCTTTCTCACCCCCTTCCACCCTATTAACTCTGGGCTAACGTTTTAAATATATTCTTTTCTTCTGGCTACTAGGAATTGTATGTTAAGAAGTCCAAGACAGCTTCAACACTTTTCTTTATTTTTTGAAAATATATTTTATTGATTTTTTACAGAGAGGAAGAGAGAAGGATAGAGAGTTAGAAACATTGAGAGAGAAACATCGATCAGCTGCCTCTTGCACATCCCCACTGGGGATGTGCCCGCAACCAAGGTACATGCCCTTGCCCGGAATCAAACCCGAGACTTTTCGTCCGCAGGCCGACACTCTATCTACTGAACCAAACTGGTTTCTGCTTCAGCATTTTTCCTATCTGAGGGCTGCTCCGTGCTATCACTGACCTGGGGGAGAGACCAGCTCTAACCAGCAGGGGCCTCCCTGCACAAAAGGACCTGGTGACTGCTGCTTGCCTCTCCCACGGGTGCTGCCTCCTTAGTCTTGAGGAATTGATGTTCACATAGGAAACAAGCTGCTCTTCACAGGACCAAGCCCATAGGAAAGGGGCTAGAGGAGCAGGGCCCATCCTGGGACGGGAAGAGATGCAGAGGAAGCAGCACTGGCCACTCTCCCGAATAACCATTCTTCCCTCCGCTCTGCGGTTGGGGAGAGTTCAGGTCAGAGAAGGTACCTGCAGAGCCTGGTTGTTCAGGTCGGAGAAGGTACCCTTTGGCCTGGTTGTTACAGTAAGAGCTGCAGTGGGCAAAAGGCTAGGAGCCTTACTCCCACCTGACTGGCTTCAAGAAATAAAAATGCAGTTGGTCATTATTTGTTTGCTTGTTTTGCCACACCCCTCTAATCATTAAGTCAGCAGACCTGAGCTGAACACCTACTGTATGTGCCAACCACTGGGGCCGTAAAGGACTAAGGCCCGGACTCTGCTCTGAGTTCAGTGGCCTGGAAGAGGAAAGATACACAGTTAGTAACCAAGATGAGAAGTGCCAGAACAGAGGAAAGTCAGCCTTCAGTGAAGGGGGTTGGAGTGTGAGTGTGTGGAAGGAGGTCATGGAAAAACCCAAGTCAGGGGTTTTATAGAGAACTAGTATAAACACAGTGCAAAGAAGATTTAATGTAACTTTATTTACTTAAAACTACTTATAGTATTTAGACCGTCCTTTGTTGTTCTATCGATGCCAATGAAAAGATAAAATAGAAAAGTCATCATCACACCAATTTATACCTGGTGTGGCCATCTTAATAGCAGGCAAAACAGATGTGAAGACAGAGTATTAGCAGACATAAAAAAAAAACACTTCATAATGATAAAAACGTTGATTACATTAGAAAGACATAACAAAAAGGGAGTGGGGGAGGTAGGAGAGGGCATGGGAGATAAGTGGTGATGGGAAGAGACTTGAGTTGGAGTGGTGAACACACAATATATCATAATATACAGATGAGGTACTATATAATTGTACACCTGAAACCCATATAATTTTTTTAATATCACCCTAATCAATTAAAAATAAAATTTTAAAGACAAAAATGATAAATGTGCATGTACTTAATATATAGCTTCCAAATACCTGAAGCAACCTTATGCCTTTTTTTTTTTTTTTTTTTTTTTTTTTTTTTTTCTTAAAATCAGCCTTTCTGACACTCTTTTTTTTTAATATATTTTATTGATTTTGTACAGAGAGGAAGGGAGAGAGATAGAGAGTTAGAAACATCGATGAGAGAGAGTCATCGATCAGCTGCCTCTTGCACACCCCCTACTGGGGATGTGCCCGCAACCAAGTTACATGCCCTTGACCGGAATCGAACCCGGGACCCTTCAGTCCCCAAGCCGAAGCTCTATCCATTGAGCCAAACCGGTCTCGGCAACCTTATGCCTTTTGATTGACATAATTAAAAGGAGAAATAGACAATTCCACAATTACAGTTGGGTATTTAACACCCTTCTCAAAGTAACTGATTGGACAACTAGACAAAAAAGTCAGCAAAACTACATGATCTGAACAACACTATCAATCACCTTGACCTAATTCTTATTTATAGGACACTACACTGAGTGGCGAGATTATTATGATCTCTGCATGCATTATAAGCTGGCCACTCAGTGTGTGTCTGTGTGTGTGTCTGTGTGTATTAATGGCCCGGGGTGTGTTCCTCAGCTCATTCTGCACCCTTTTCATTCTGGGACCCTTCAAAGGCTGCCCTACTGCAGTTTACAGGGATCGGGCCTAAACTGCCAGTCAGACATTCAGTTTAGGCAGTCAGACATCAGCTGCTCACCTGCCTGCCTGATTGCCCCTAACCACTCTGCCTGCCAGCCTGCTCGCCCCCAACTACACCCCCCACCAGCCTGCTCGCCACCAAATGCTCCCCCTGCCAGCCTGATTACCTCTCTGCTGGCCTTGCCCCCACTTTTCCTCCCCACTGGCCTGCTTGCCCCCAACTGCCCCCCTGCTGGCCTGCTTAACCCCACCAGCCTGATCACCCACAGCTGCCATCCCCTCCTGGCCTGACCCACCAGTGACCCAAGCTCCCGGCCCCTTTTCTTTTTCTTTTTTTCAGCGCCTCTGGCAGAAGACAGGGCCGGCTGGAAGCAAGTATCTGGGTTTTATTTCTCTCCTATAATTGAAACTTTGTAGCCTCGAGTGGAGGCCAGGGCCAGCCAGGGTGGGCGAGAAGCTTGGCTTCCTCCATCCCTGGGGCAACCCAAGCCTCCTGCTCACTCCAGCTTCATGGCCACTGTCACCTTGGTTGGGTTAATTTGCACACTCGCTCCTAATTGGTTGATGGGCATAGCAGAGGTGTGGTACATTTGCATGTTTCTCTTTTATAAGTGTAGATATATATATTAGAGGCCCAGTTCATGAAGTCATACATGGGTGGGGCCCAGGCAGCCTGGCCAGGGGGAGGGGACATGGGCAGTTGGTCGGCCTGCCTGTTGGTTGAACTCCTGGTCAAGGGGACAATTTGCATATTAGCCTTTTATTATATAGGATATATACTGAGTGGCCAGATTATTATGGATTCAGAGATCATAATCTGGCCACTCAGTGTATATCCTCTAACTGCAGAATACAGTCTTTTCAAGGATGCATGATATATTCACCAACTTAGATACTTGCTGGGCCATAAAACAGGTCTCAATAAATTTGTTTATTATTTTTAACTAGAGGCCCAGTGCACAGATTCATGCACCAGTTGGGATCCTTCAACCTGGACTGTGCCTTCTCACAATCCAGGACCCCTCAGGGGATGTTGGACTGCTAGTTTCGGCCTGATTCCCACAATGCGCAAAGCGGCAGTTGGCCAGAGAGTAGCCTGAGCTGGACCCGGCGCCACCTGGCTTGGCACAGGTGCTTGCCACTTCACCTGGCTGTCCTTAGCTCTGCCATGGAGGCAGGAGAGTTTCCGGCCACCACAGCTGCACTCCCCAGCCATGAGCCTGGCTTCTAGCTGAGTGTTGCTCCTGCTGTGGGAGCACACTGACCATCAGGGGGCAGTTCCTGCATTGAGCGTCTGCCCCCTGGTGGTCAGTGAGCTTTATAGCGACTGGTCAACCGGTCGTTCCAGTCATTCCAATTGTTCAGTTGTAACAGTTGCTTAGGCTTTTATATGTATAGATTCTCAGCTGAAGATATATTTATTGATTTTAGAGAGAAAGGCTGGTTGCCTCCTTAAGCACACCAGTTGGGGATCAAACCCACAACCTGTTTATGTGCCCTGACCAGGATGTAAGGGATTATACTCCAACCAACCAAGCCCAAATATAATTAAATTAGAAATCAATAAAATACCTAGGAAAACTAAATATTTGGAAATTAACACTTCTTTAAATAATTAATGGTTAAAGAAATCACAAGAGAAATTAGAAAATATTTTTAAATAATGAAAAGCATCATATCAAAATTTGTAGATATAATAGCTAAAGCAGTTCTTATACCTTTACATTCTTATATTTAAATAGAAGAAAAGTTTCACATCAATGATTTAAGGTACTATCTCAAGAAACTAAAGAAAGAAGTAAACCCAAGATGAGCAGAAAATAGAAAACAAATTAATATAGAGAAAGCAAACAAAGTAGAGAAAAAATTACTAAAGCCAAAAGTTATTTGTAAAATGACCAACAGAATTGTTAAGTTCTAGTTTAATGGACCAAGAGTAAAGGAAAGAAACATAAATTATAGAAAACAAATATCAGAAATAAAAAGTTATGACTATAGATCCTATATACATCAAAGGGATAATAGAGAATATAATGAACAACTTTATGCCAAAGAAATTTGACAACTTAGATGAAATGGACAAACTCCTAAAAAATAGAACTTTACCAAAACTGACACAAAATGAAGCAAAATCTGAACAGCCTTATATCTTTTTAAAAAAATATATATATATATTTTATTGATTTTTTTACATAGAGGAAGGGAGAAGGGTAGACAGAAACATCAATGAAAGAGAAACATCCATCAGTAGCCTCTTGCACACCCCCTACTGGGGATGTGCCCGCAACCAAGGTACATGCCCTTGACCAGAATTGAACCCTGGACCCTCCAGTCCTCAGGCTAATGCCCTATCCACTGAGCCAAACCGGTTTCGGCAGCCCTTATATCTTTTTAAAGAATTTCTCCACAAAGGAAGTTGCAGGCCCAGAATGTTTCAGTGATGATTTCTAGCAGAAATTTGAAGGGGGAAAAGTTCACTATTCTTACACAAACTTTTTAGAGAATAATGACAAAGGTAACACTTCTAAATTCATGTTTGAGGCCAGTATTATCTGAATATCAAGAGCTGGCAAAGACATTCCAGAAAAAGACACTTATAGACCAATATACTTGTCTTCTGAATACAATCCTTAGATGGTTACATATGTGTAAAGATGGGTCAAAAGTTACTGCAATTTTTCTGGAGACAGAGTCAGTTCAATATATGGAGAAGCCAAATCTAGTCAAAGAGGAAATGGTTGTCCAAGAAGGTGGTAGGTGCAAGATATAAAAACAAATCTAGATTAAAACACTATGAGGTTACCTTTTCCCCATTCCAATTGACAGAGATTTAAAAAACCACAACTGATGTTAGTGAGGGGAAATGTATATTCTCAAACTTTGGTGGGAATGTAATCCAGCACGACTTGTGGAGGATGGTTTGGTAATGCCTGTCTAACGTGGGCATTCTGGCCATGCACCTTCCATTCTTGCCAGTAGATTTAACTTCCTATAACAGGAGAAGGGCAAGTCTAAGTGAGCAAACATGTTCATAGTATAGTTAGCGCTTGGTATAAAAGAGCAGGTTTCATGCAAAACATTTTATAAAATGTCCTATTTTGATGAGTTATGTATAGATCCATGGAGCGGGAAAGACTGTTCAAGATTATAGTGATTGTTTCTGAATCTTGGTATTATGGAATTTTCTTTTTCTTGTTGGTATTTCAGGCAGCAGAGAGAAATATCAATGTGAGACAAACACATCGATTGGTTGCCTCCTGCACAAGCCCTGACCAGGGTCCGGGCTGGGGAGGATACTGTAACCGAAGTATGTGCCTTTGACTGGACTCAAACCCCAGACCCTACGATCTGCAGGCCCACGCTCTATCCACTGAGCCAAACTGGCTAGGGCCATGTCACATATACACACACAACTGTGTATGTTAGTGCAATACTGTGTATCTGTGAATGTAATAACCGTGTCTTTTTTATAACATATTTTTTATTGATTTCAGAGGAAGGGAGAAGGAGAGAATGATAGAAAAGTCAATGATGAGAGAGAATCATCTATCAGCTGCCTCCTGAACACCCCATACTCTCTGGGCTAGTCAATTCTTAGAGATAGTAAATGACTGCCTACATGGGCACCTTTCCTATGTAAACCAACCAATCCAGACCCCAAACTCTCAACCACTTCTTTTACTGGCTCTTTCTGAGCCATTATTCCCTTTCCCTAACTACCCCAGGGCCAGCTACCAGACAACAGAGACAGCCCGAACAGCAGAGCTTGTTGAGATTATTCAAACTAACCAATCTTTTTGTTTGTTTGTTTTAATATATTTTTATTGATTTTACACAGAGAGGAATTGAGAGGAATAGAGAGTTAGAAACGTCGATGGGAGAGAAACATTGACCAGCTGCCTCTAGCAACCAAGGTACGTGCCCCTGACCGGAATCGAACCGGGACCTTTCAGTCCGCAGGCCAACACTATCCATTGAGCCAAACCAGTTTTGGCCAAACTAACCAATCTTAAATCTGTTTTTCCTGCCTCACCCATTCTTCCCACTGAAACCACACTGAAGGCTTGTGCCCATGATTCCCCTTTCACTCTGCTTCATGGGTGGTCCCCACTCACGGCACTCTGTGCCTCCTGCTTCTAGGGATCTTCTTCCTTCATGACAGCCATTTCCATGACTGTGTGTCTTATCATACCCGATGGAAACAAATCCTGAAGACCCTTAAAACGGTGAATATATGTAATGTGCCTAGATCTACTACTAACTTCATTCGGCATCAACAGACATTTGAATGTGGTTTTGTTCTGGCAGCAACACTCTAACCCAGTGGTCGGCAAACTCATTAGTCAACAGAGCGGCAAACCTCAGCTCGCGAGCTGCATGTGGCTCTCGAGCCACGGTTTGCCAACCACTGCTCTAACCTATAGTGTTTCCCCAAATTGGGATCTATTTTATTCCTCTCAGAGCATTTTCTACATATTTGTTTGGAGTAGGGAGAGGAGAGGAATAGGATGACCTAACTTTGAACTCCTAAAAAAAAACTCATGCAGATAAGCCTAACCAGTGGTCATGGACAACAGGGGGGTGGGCATACGTGGGGAGGGGTTTGGGATGGGAATGGGGGGATGAGGACAATTATGTGATACCATAATCTATAAAGAAATTTAAAAAAAAAAAACTCCCAAAATGAAACACCCAAATGATTTAATATAATTTTGGAGAAGAAAGTAAAACAGCAAAACAAAAAAACCCACATTACCACCAAATCAGACCCCAAACTCTCAACTCCCCCCCAATCAGAATTATGGAATAAATCCTCAGTAACTTTTAAACGGTCCTAGTTCCCAAACAAAGATCAGGTAGTCTGACAGCTTATGAATATCAAAGAAAATTCTCCATTTCTAGAAATTCAATTGCCAGGCATTGTTTGCAAAGTAATCTTACAGTGAGCTATTACTCATGTGTACCGTATTATTTGAGAAGTGCCACAGACTCGTTTGTCCCAAAATACCCTGGCCACAGGGTTTCCTCTCAACCTATCTGGTTTCTTTCCTAGCTGTAAAGTAAAAAAAACTATTTGTTCCAGAAGACCTCTATCAAAGTATATTTAAGTCATCTGGGCGGGGGGACATGTTTTCTGTGGTGGCTTTCATGATTTTTAGCTCCTGCAGATTCTAGTTGCTGGCTTGCTGCTAGGACTTTGGGGAAGTTTCTCAAGCGATAGGGTTTTAGCTTATGGTTCTGCTGATTTTGGACTTCTATGATTCAGACTTCTGCAGGGCATATAGCGGTGAGACAGTTTGGATAACTGCTTTGGCAGACAGTGAGACTGCCTGAGCTAGGACAGGGGCTTAATAAATATTTGTTGCATGTTTAGTTGAATAGATGGAAGCTTCAGATGCAGCTCTCTGCTGCATAGAACAGAACCAACTCTAGTCCTATGAAGCCGATCAGTAGAAAAAATCCTGAATTTTTAAAAAATATATTTTATTGATTTTTTTACAGAGAGGAAGGGAGAGAGATAAAGCTAGAAACGTCGATGAGAGAGAAACATCAACCAGCTGCCTCTTGCACACCCTCTACTGGGGATGTGCCCACAACCAACATACATGCCCCTGACCGGAATCGAACCTGGGATCTTTCAGTCTGCAGACCGATGCTCTACCACTGAGCCAAACCAGTTTCGGCTGAATTTTTATTTTTTATTTTTTATCAGGAGCTCCTGAAATTAAGGACCTGATTATCGGGGAGTAGAAAGTCACAGAATCAAGGTAGCTATGGAGAGTTGGCATAGAATCCACAGGAAATTCATGACTTGGGAACATCTGGCCCTACCACCACCATGGGCCCAATGATGGCTCCAATCACCGGCATCCCCTCTGACCCAAGATTCAAAGTTCTAGGAGTTTCCGGGTCTGAGTGGCTCAGTTAATTTACCTAGAGGTACAAAAGAAGGATTTGAATTCTTCAGTGGTAATTGGAGGGTGCAATAAGAGGGAAGGAGAACATGGCTTCACAGAGCCTGGGTGGCCAGGCAGACAGCAGGAGGAGAATCCTGGGGAGGGGAGAACAGAACCAGTGTGGTGAGGAGCAGAGAACGGGGGTTTCATGGTGCCCCTAGGCTAGCCCAGGAGCTCAGTTATTTGTTAAATTAATGACAAAATGGAAAGCTAGTTCGGCCAGCATGGCTCAGTGGTTGAGTGTCAAACTATGAACCAGGAGGTCATGGCTGATTCCCAGTCAGGGCACATGCCCGGGTTGGGGGCTCCATCTCTAGTGGAAGGCATTCAAGAGGCAGCTAGTCGATGATTCTCTTTCATCGTTGATGTTTCTATCTCTCTCTCAACCTTCCTCTCTGAAATCAATAAAAAAAAAAAAAAATATATATATATATAAAAGAAACCTAAATCATGCTATTCAGATATGAGACTGAAGTTCCTCTGCCTGGAGGAGGTGGGGAGTGTTTCCCCACAGAGCGTGACTCATCCTTAGAGCCAGCCTGGCTAGTCATCCTTGCTCCTGAGACTTTCCCCATCTATTCCAGAGCAGGTAACCTCGATCCCTACCCCAGAGAGAGGCTGGGGCGTGGGTATCCTTCCCCTGTCTGAACCAGAAGAATGGGGAGCACTTGTACCTGGAATTTCCGTGGAATTACCCTTGGGTGTTCCCAGGCTGTAGCCAGACTGGAGTGACTTTGCCCTCATATTCTAAGGAAATGTGCTTCTCTCTCTGGGTTTTCAGGTGAGAAACCAACCCTCGATCCCCATCAATTATTTGCCTTCTTATCCAGAAGAATCTCTCTTTTCCCCTCTCCTCCATGCAAAGCAGCACAGCCCAAGAGCTTAGATTCTGAGTATCCTATAAATCTGGGTTTAAATCTAAGATCCTGTTCTTATTTGCTGACTGTGTAACCTTGTCAAATATTACCCTAAGCTGCCTCTTCCTATGAAAAGGGAAAAATAATGCCTGTTTTGCAGGGGCATGTCATGAAAATTTAGATAAAGTGACACGTACATATAAATCACAGGGTGAGGCCTCCAAAAGATGGCCCCATTAAAAATGTCAAAATACCATCTCTTCTCCCCAACTCAGGCTTATTAAATAAACACTAGTTATTGTCTCTTTCTCAAAAAGAATTTATTAGCTTGTAGGCAGTCCCAATGATAAGACATTATCTAGTGGATAAATGTCAATTTTGAGAATTATATTATTTTGCAATAAATCAGTTATATTATTTTACAACTAGTGACCCAGTGCATGGATTCATGTACACTGAAAGAAAATTGACTAGAAAAAGTTTTTTAATATCTCTATTAGCCCTTTATCTATAATAGAAGTGTCAGAGATGAAAGAAAATTAGTAAAATGTATATGAAAATAATATATAAATGGATTCATAAGTAAAATAACAACAGAGGTATATTGTGCCAATAGTTGGTCTTCAGACATATTCTGTCTATGATGCCGCTTTCTTTCAGCTTCAGAATGTCAACAGAAACAACCAAATTCACGATCAACAATGATATATTGAAACACATGCATATGATTGGCATCAGTGAGAGCTTTATATGCATCATGCATATGCAAGTCAAAGTTTATTTTTACACTAGAGGCCTGGTGCACGAATGTGTGCACCAGTGGGATCCCTCAGCCTGACTTGTGGGAATTGGGCCGAAACCAGCTCTTTGATATCTCCCAAGGGGTCCTGGATTGCAAGAGGGTGCAGGCCAGGCCAAGGGACCCCAATGGTGCATGATTGGGGCCGGGAAGGGACCACCCTCCCATGGGAGGGCTCCAGGGTGTGTTCAGCCCATCTCGCCCAGTCCCAATAGGCTGGACCCCAGCAGCAGGCTAACCTACCAGTTGGAGTGTCTGCCCTCTGATGGTCAGTGTGCATCACAGTGACTGGTCAAACAGTTGGACACTTAGCACATTAGGCTTTTATTATATAGGATTGCCGGTGCATGTCATATGTACCGGATGTCAGAGGGTCAGATGAATGTATGGTTGGTCACTTAGCCTTTTACATATATAGATAATTTCTTAGGTATTATCAGATCTTAAAGTGAAAATTTCCTTAAAATCTTCAAATTCCTATTTAGCTTAAGACTTTAACTGGTTAGATACACAAAGATATTATGTAGAAGGGTGGTCACTGCAGTGCTGTATATAAAAGTAATTATAAAAAATAAAAGTAGCCGAAACCGGTTTGGCTCAGTGGATAGGGTGTCGGTCTGTGGACTGAAAGGTCCCGGGTTCAATTCTGGTCAAGGTCTCATACCTTGGTTGCAGGCACATCCCCAGTGGGTGTGTGTGCAGGAGGCAGCTGGTCGATGACTCTCTCTCATAGACGTTTCTAACTATCTCTCTTAATTCCTCTCTGAGTAAAATCAATAAAATATATAATAAATAAATAAATAAAAGTAACTATAGAAGTTTATAAGATTAAATTATAGAATTGTTTTTTGCAGTAGAACACTATGTAGACTTTAAGAAGAGACTATAAAAATATATTTAACCACATGGAATGGTATTCTTGCTGTAATAAGTGACTAAGTTATAAAATAGCACTACATGTGATTCCACTTTTATTTTATATATATATATGTAGTATAAGTAGAAGGGACATATGTTCAATGTGAAAAGTGCTTCTCTTTTAGTGTGGGGGTATAGATAGCTTTTATTTTATTTTTACCTCATAACTGTTTTTTAATTTTACCACAAGAAATATATTATACATTATAGGAGAAAATGATCATGTGACCATGTTTGCCCTGATTTTAGACTCTTCAAGCACCCTTTTGATTTTTCAGATTTTTTTCTTCAAGGCCATCTCTTAAGATATAGGGACAAAGTTATATACAGCTGACAACTTAAAATGGATATCAAAGACAGGGATGAAAAGGTGTAAATGAAGGGAAAACAGTGCCCCTATTTTGTTTTACTTTTTTTCTTAACAAAGCAAAGCAAAACAAAACCACAGATAGCACTGTAGACTCCCCTCACATGACTGCTTTTAGCCCCATATGCCAAGGTTTCGGCTACAGTTTGATCTAGGTGAGGGCACACAAAAAACAACCAATGAGTGCATAGATGGGTGGAACAACAAATCTCTCTCTCTCTAAAGTCAATAGGTAAAATAAATAAACTATAAAGAAAAGTGTTTCCTGAGAATATGCCTAGCATGATTAGTCCCTGACAAATTGGTAAGATGCTTTTAAACATTTATTGAGTAAATGTTCTAAGCTTGGTAAGAGAAAAAATAAGATAGGGTCCTTGTCCTTCTTTTTTTTTTTTTTTAATATTTTTATTGATTTCAGAGTGGAAGGGAGAGGGATAGAGATAGAAACATCAATGATGAGAATCATTGATTGGCTGCTTTCTGCATGCCCCCTACTGGGGGACAGGAATAGGCCTGGAACTGGGGCATGTTTCCTGACTGCAAATTGAGCCCTATCCTTCTGGTTCATAGGTTGAGGCTCAACCACTGAGCAACACTAGCGGGGGTGGTGGAGTGGGGGGTGTGGGTTGAGGTGGGGGGATGTCATCGTCTTAAAGGAGTCTAAATCCTAGTTGGGCAGACAGATACATAAATAACTAAAATAATATGAGAAAGGTCATAATCAATTTACCACCAAAGTGATATTAACACATATATGTGATAACTTAAAGTTTTTACGTGAATGAGAGAAAACGTCCCTGGAGGAGGGGGAATTGTGTCACAGTTTGAAAAAATTAAATATTTGGGCAGAAAGATCAGTTTCTGGTCAAATGACCCAGACTTTGCATAGAAGATACCTCAGGGTACCCCAGTCTGGTACACCCAGTGAGTGTTTTTCATCGGGTTACCATAGTGAATGATTGTCATGGGATCAGGTTTCAAAACTCAAAGAGGTGTTTGGAGAAAATTATCAGCGATCTCCAGGGCTTCATGAAATACTTCAAATATTAGAAGTCAAGCACTGCTTCAGCCAAGCCCTTCGCTTCTCTCAAACACTCGGAAGTGTTACCTTTTGCTGACTGTGTTACATAACCTTCCCAAAGTCAATAACTTCCGCAAAAAGTTATTTATTTTATATTTTATTGACTTTTTACAGAGTGGGAGAGCGACAGAGCATTAGAAACACTCATCAGCTGCTTCCTGCACCCCCCCCCCCCCCCCCCCCGGGATGTGCCCACAACCACGGTACATGCCCTTGACGGAATCGAACCTGGGACCCTTCATTCCGCAGGCCGACGCTCTATCCACTGAGCCAAACCGGTCAGGGCTGAAAGTCAATAATTTATATACCACTCTGATCTTTCCAGGGGGAAACAAATGGAACCAATAATGCACGCAAGAGAAGAGGACAAGAGGGAGAATGTTAGAATATCAGGGGCTCCGATTTCTTATGAGCTTTTAATTTTCTTTAGTTGATGACCAACCTGAAGGGTCCAATACCCACTCAGATCTTTCCCTTCCCCTTGCCTTTCTCCATTTTTCTCCCTCCTTCAGTTTCCCTGGCTTTCTGGGTCTCCCCACTTCCTCTGGAGGCGCGCCTTCCCACATCAGCTCCAGCCCCGACTCCAGCGGATCTCCGCCCCCACAAACAGACCCGGGCTGGAGGGGTCTGGGGGCGTGGCCACGAGCAGAGGGGGCGGAACCAGGAGGCGTGGCCACGAGCAGAGGGGACGGGACCCGGAGGCGTGGCCACGAGCGAAGGGGCGGGGCGAGCCGGGCGCGGCGGCGGCGGCGGCGGCGCAGGCGCACTGTGGACCCGCCGCGCGAAGCTGCAGCTATGGAGCAGGCAGCCCCGGACTTGGAACGGCCGCTGCAGCCGGCGCCCCTCGAGCCTCTGGGCCACCCGGACGCTGGGCCGGAGGCGGCGGTCGGTGAGGAAGCGGAGGGGGCCCCGGATGAGGAGGACCCCGGGGACCGCACGGTGAGAAGGGGCGGCGGCGGAGGCTGCCCGGCCTGTGTCGGGGCCTAGCGGGCCGGGCGGGCGGGCGGGGGCGGGTAGATAGTGACCGGGAAACGCGGTGGAAAAGCTGGGCCACAGGTGCTGGGGGAGGGTGGGAAAGGGGGCGGGGGAGAAGACTTGGTGGAAAAAGGGGTCCTGGGTCGGGGTGGGGGGCGGGGAGAGGGCGTCGGCGAGGGGGCGCGGGTTGCCGTGGGGGCGGTTCCGCGGGCCTGGGGTCCGGGCTCGGGCCGGGCCGGGCTGCGGCAGGCGCGGCCCTCGGAGCTCGGGTCCGGGAGCCCGGAGTTCGGGTCCGAGAGGAAGGCGGGGGCTGTCCGTCTGGGTTTCAGAGGAGCCGGCCTCGCGGAGGAGGCGCCGCGGGCGTGGGCAGGGAGCTCGGGGGGAAGGGCGTGGGGGCCCCGCTCCCGGAGCCCGGCGGGGGCAGTGAGAGTGGGTGCTCGTCGCCACGGTGAGGACATTGAAGAAGGTGTTAGAGTGAAGAAAAGGACCAAGTTTAAAAAAAAAAAAAAAGAAGCATTTTAAGCTCATTTGGCAGTTCTTGCATTCGTGGAGCAGTGCTGTATCTCCCAGGGGAGACTTGGCATAGAGGTCTCGATCTGCTTGGGAAATTTTCATTTGCTTGAGGGGAAAAAAAAAAGAAACACAAAACGCATCATTCCCTATGTTTGTAACAGTTTTTGCTCCAAAGGGTTTTCACTCAGAATGCGCGATGGGTAAACCAGGTTAAAAAAAGACGCGTCTCAGGAATGCGGTCCGGTCATCAGAGCACCCTGCCCGGTGCGCGTAGCATTGCTCATCCATTCTGCTTTCCCCCCCTTTCTTTCTGGAACCTGGTGTTTGTGCTAATATGAAAACTGCCTTAGGACGGAGGAAGAAAAGTTAAAATTGTTGACTGTAACTAGAAAGACTCTCAACTTTTAAGTTTGGAGGTCAGATAGCCAGGAACTACTACAACACAGGAGTTGAAGGTTTTGCCTACGCGGGGAAATGTCTCTTAAAAAAAAAAAATTATGGTGAGATGGACAAGTAATGCAGAGAAGGTCCCCACAAAATAATAGGGTAGGATGAAGACTTTTGGGATGAATTTTAAGTTTTCCATAGAACTTTTCCCTAAATTATAGAATTATTTGTGGAGAGGTCAGCATCTATAAATGTGAGCGAGAAGTGTGTGCACTTCTGTGGTGCCTAAGTGGACTCTTAGATGATTGCTTTTTTTTTTTTCTTTAGTTTATTCATTTATTTTAATTCTCACCTGAGGATATTTTTTCCATTGCTTTTCAGAGAGTGAAAGGGAGGGTGGTCAGGGAAGAAGAGGAAGAGAAAGAGAAACATTCATGTGAGAGAGATATTGACTGGTTGCCTTTGGCACACACACCCTACAGGGGTAGGGGTGGGGAGCAAACCTGCAACCCAGGTAAGTGCCCTTTTCCGCAATCCAACCCAGACCTTTTGATGTGAGGGCCGGTGCTCTAACCACTGGGAGATACTGGCCAGGGCAGTTCCACTATTTATGTCTTCCTTGGTTGATTCTTGTATGTGTCCTGACCTGGACTGCAATCATGGCATATGGGGACACCCAGCCAGGGCTTATGTCATTTGCATTTTATGCAACTATGTGACTTAGTTTTTCTGTTGTGTCTCTTAAAAAAATAAATTATGGTGAGGTGTACAAGTAATACAGAGAAGGTTCCCACAAAATAATGATCAGTTCTTTGAAGCCTGTATATTCTGGGTTATGTCCACGCCTTACACCACAGAGGTAACCAGTATTTTGAATTGTCTAGTAACAGTTCTCTTGCTTCTCTTAACCTTACCATATGTATCCCTAAACAATATTTTGTTTAATTTCATTTGATTTTGAAATTTACATAAATATACCATGATTTTCTTTCTCTTGTCAATATTATGGTTTTAGGATTCATCCAAAATATGAGTTAGCATGTCTGTCTTCATGGCTTTATAGTGTGCCATTTCATAGATACTCTCCAGTTGATTTCTCTTTTCTTGGGGTTGTTAAACGATTCTTGCTTTCTAAAAAATTACCACTACCATGAACTTCTTCCTAGCCTCCTATATAATAAAGAGGTAATATACAAATTGACCATCACACCCTCACAAGATGGCTGCATAGGACTAGGTCCGCAGGGGTGTTAGTGAGGGACAACCAAATGACTGAGCAAGCAGGCTGCATGGGGAGACCAAACCAGCAGAGGGGGCGACCAGGCCGACAGGGGGAGGACAGTACGGGGTGACCAGGTCGGTGGGGGGGGGGGCAGTTAAGAGTGACCAGGCTGGCAGGGAGGGGGCAGTTGAGGATGACCTGGCCAGCAGTGGGGGGCAGTTAGGGGTGACCAGGCCGGCAGCGGGGGGTCGGGCAGTTAGGGGCTATCAGGCCAGCAGTAGGGGGGTACAGTTTGGGGTGACCAGGTCGGCAGGGGGGGCCACTTGGGGGCAATTAGGCTGGTACTGGGGGAGCAGTTAGGGGTGACCAGGCCAGCAGAGGAGGGCAGTTGGGGGCAACCAGGCCAGCAAGGGGGGCAGTAAGGTGTGACTGGACCAGCAGGGGAGGCAGTTATTGACCAGGCCAGCGGGGAGGGGGCAGTTGTGGGCGATTAGGCAGGTCAGCGCTTAGGAGCCAGTGGTCCAGGATTGTGAGAGGTATGTCCATTGCTGGTTTAGACCCGATCCCCTGAGAGGTCCCGGATTGGAGAGGGTGAAGGCTAGGCTGAGGCGTGCCCCTCTCCAGCACCATTGGAATTAATATAATAATTATTCAGTGTGTGTACATTTTCTCGGGACACCTTGTATATATCTCTTGGTCCAAATGTCTTAGAATCTAATGTAAGTTTATGAGTGGACTTGCAGGATTATAGGGTAGTTAGCATGTTCAACTCCAGTAGGTAGTGCCAAATTGTTTTCCAGAGGGAATATATAGTACCAGTTTATACTCCCCATCAACAGTGCCTGATACTCTATCCTTATCAATACTTAATATTTTCAGACTTTAAAATATTTGCCAATCTTGTGGGATATGGTTAAAGCAATCTTAGGTTTTGTCGGGAGGTAAGAATCATGTCTTTTTTTTTTTTTTTTTTTTTTTTTTTAAGAATTGGGTCTTTTTTTTTTTTTTTAAATAAATTTTTTTTATTGATTTTTCACAGAGTGGAAACGAGAGAGGGATAGAGAGTTAGAAACATCGATGAGAGAAGACATCCCCCACTGGGGATGTGCCCGCAACCAAGGTATATACCCTTGACTGGAATCGAACCCGGGACCTTTCAGTCCACAGGCAGACGCTCTATCCACTGAGCCAAACCGGTTTCAGCAAGAATCATGTCTTTTGATAGCTACATTATGAGTTTAATTTTGGTTATGGTGATAAAAATTTGGGTGATTCTTTTTTTAAAAAATATATATTTTATTGATTTTTTTTTACAGAGAGGAAGGGAGAGGTATCGAGAGTTAGAAACATCAATAAGAGAGAAACCTTGATCAGCTGCCTCTTGCACACTCCTTACTGGGGATGTGCCCAAAACCAAGGTACTTGCCCTTCACCGGAATCGAACCTGGGACCCTTTCGTCTGCAGGCCAACGCTCTATCCACTGAACCAAACCAGTGAGGGCTGGGTGATTCTTTTTGTGTGTGTGCAAAAGCTTTTAGAGACAACTAGTATGAAGTTGCAACTAGAGTGTAAAATCCATTTATGTTAATTTAAAGGTGATTCTAAAAATCTCATTTAAAAAAACACGTATTAAAAAAAATTCACCGAAAGAACTTGTGTATGTTCAGTTTAAGATATTTGAAAACCCAAAGATGCCATCACACAGAGAAGTTGTAGTTATATTGTATTATTTGACATTTTAGGGAAATGTTTGTAAATATGTGTTCCTAGAGACCATCTGTAAGTGACCAAACATAGAGGGTTTCCTGAAACAACACTCTCCAATGTAGTAATTCATTTGTAGATGCAAGCCATTTGGACAGGTATTTTAGAAATACCGGGAGTTATATATACTCTGTACACTGTTCCCGCCTCCCTCAGAACTACCAAACCCTTCTTACAGGGTCATATACTCCTTTTCCCTCTTTCTGTCTCCTTTTCCACCCTAGTTCCTCCCCACTGGAGAAGCATTGCTATAGCTGTGGTACTACTGTTATCCATAGGAATGTGGTCTGGGCAGAAAGTTAAGTTATATTTGTTTGTGTATGTATTCACAGTGAGGCTCCATTCTTCACGTAATTTTGAAGATTACACTCAAAAGGCAGATAAACATGAAGCCGACGCTCAGAGATTTGGCCAAGGTCACCAAGTAGTCAGTCAGTGGCATGGCTGGGACTTGAGACTAGGTCTCCTGGCTTTGAAATTAGTCTGTCCATTAAGCCATGGAATAAAAAAAGTTATAAGTTGCTCTTTCCGCCATCCGTCTGTGCCGCCACAATGGTGCGCATGAATGTCCTGGCTGATGCTCTGAAGAGTATCAACAATGCCGAAAAGCGAGGCAAACGCCAGGTCCTCATTAGGCCGTGCTCCAAAGTCATCGTCCGGTTTCTGACCGTGATGATGAAGCATGGTTACATTGGCGAATTTGGAATTATTGATGACCACAGAGCTGGGAAAATAGTTGTGAACCTCACAGGCAGGTTGAACAAGTGTGGAGTAATCAGCCCCAGATTTGATGTGCAACTCAAAGATCTAGAAAAATGGCAGAACAACTTGCTTCCATCCCGTCAGTTTGGTTTCATTGTACTGACAACTTCAGCGGGCATCATGGACCATGAAGAAGCAAGACGAAAACACACAGGAGGGAAAATCCTGTGATTCTTTTTCTAGGGATGTAATACATTTGTGGAAATAAAATGCCTCACAGGACAAAAAAAAAAAAAAAGGAAGTTATAAGTTTGTAAATTGCTCCAATACTATATTTTAAACTTTTTAGTTAGTTAAGATTAAGTTTAAATTTTAAAACAAAGAGAAATGTGTAAATGGTATATTGATTTATCAAGCAGTCTTTTACCATAAAAATATTTATGCAGAGAGTGTGCAGAGATGGCAAAAAGCTCACCTCATGAGCCTTAATTTTAACTGCAAATTTTGGACAGAGAGTAATTTGTGCGAATTTCTCTGCACCTAAGGGTAGTGGAAACAAGCACTGCCTAAGACTCACAAGTTTCTTCTGGTTTTAAATATCACTAGTCAAGATTCCAAATTCTGCTGTAAACTCATATTCTATAGTCTCTGTTTTTCTTTCTGTAAGTGTTCAATCCTCTTGTTTTCCATTGTTTAATTAGAAGTCTCCTTTCTATTCCTTTTGTACTTTTTCCATGTAAGGAAGAACACATTCTTTTTTTAAGAATTGTCAGTACTATTTAAAGAGATATAGAAAATGGAACTAGAAGAGAGGGATCCAGTTTCCAAGAAAGTAGTAATTAGTCCTGGCAGAAGAGAGGAATAACAAGGGAATGGAAGTAAGAATACTTCTTTTTTAGGCTGGAAGATTCCATTGAATTGATAGTTAACAGTATTTGCCCAGAGGCGAGCCACTGCCTAAGTGATTTTATTTTTTATTTTTTAGGGAGAGCACTCTAGGCCAGGGAGTGCTGGTAGGGGCAAAGAGAACTTGAGCAACTGGTACTTAAAAAATTTCCTGCCGAAACTGTTTTGGCTCAGTGGTAGAGCATCTGTCTGCGGACTGAAAGGTCTCAGGTTCGATTCTGGTCAAGGGCATGGACCTGGGTTGCGGGCACCTCCCCACTAGGGGGTGTGCAAGAGGCAGCTGGTCGATGTTTCTCTCTCATCGACGTTTCTAGCTCTCTATCTCTCTCCCTTCCTCTCTGTAAAAAATCAATAAAATATATTTTTAAAAAATTCCTATACACAGTTAGCATCCTCACTGACCTGGCAGCAGAGAACTGAGTGGAGTAGGCCAGAACTGTAGGTTTGAGGTTTTTTTGTGGGTGAGGATAACATAAAAAAGGAAAAGAAAATGTATAGGCATAGTTACAAAGTTTATCAGTTTAACAGCAAGTGTTTAAATCATACTCAAGAATGTTTTTCTCATTTCTCTACCTCAGCAGCGCTCAGCTATTTCTGAAGGTGACTCATAGTACAAAATACATTTTTACAACATAATCAGCATACACTTTCATACATTAAGTATTGATTCATGAGACTACTTAACCATTACTTCATGCTATGCCCTCTAATAATTTTACACATTTTTTTCATTAAAAGGAATGTTTTGTTTTGATTAATCCTCACCAGAGGATATTTTTTCATTGATTTTTAATTAGTGGGAAGGAGGGAAGAGACAGAAAGAGAAACATCTATGTGAGAGAGAAACATATCGATCGATTGGTTGCCTTTCTCATGGTCCCTGATTAGAACCATGGCCAGGACCAGGGCCAGGGCTGGGGATTAAGCCTGCAACCAAGATATGTGCCCTTGACCAGGATCGAACCCAGAACTCTTCAGTCTTTAAGCTGATTCTCTATCCACTGAGCAAAACTGGCTAGGGCAGTTAGGCAAATTTAAAATTGAATATAAAATAACCCCTGCTTTTATAATTTTTAAGTGAAATTGCCTGCTGAAAAGCTTGCCTTTTGGCATATACAGTATATAATATTTTATTTTTGAGAGAGATTTGAGTTTGATAAAATAAAAAATTAGGTATCACTATTGAGGATCATTCATTTTGTACAATGCATTTTTAGATTTTTTTTTTTCTTATGCATTTCTGTATAGACTTGTTCTTGGTTACTTCTATGAAATTCTACATTTTATTGTTCTTTCTCCCATTACCTTTCTACTGAGGCCTGGTGCACGAAATTTGTGCACTTGAGTTGGGGGGGCGTCCCTCAGCCTGGCCTGTGCCCTCTCGCAGTCTAGGAGGCCTAAGCTGGCAGTTGGACACCCTTAGTGCTGCCGTGGAGGCGGGAGAGGCTTGCTAGCTGTGAGCCTGTCTTCTGGCTGAGCGGTGCTCCCACTGTGGGAGCACTGATCACCAGGGGGGCAGCTCCTGCATTGAGCGTCTGCCCCCTGGTGGTCAGTGTGAGTCATAGCGACGGGTTCTGCCATTCGATTGACTTACATATTAGCTTTTTATTATTATATAGGATGTTTTAATACTTAAATGTATGATACTTGTTAAAATAGCTTCTGGAAAAATTTAATATGCTATAGTCTACGGGTAGAGATAGGCAGGTATATCATTTGCTGCTGTCATTAACTTAAGAAATACAAGAAACGAGTTTGAAATACATACCAATAATGGGTTTTATTATAATAGCTGGGGTTTTTTTTCAATACCATCTTAAAAGTTTTTTTGTTGTTGTTCTTCCCTTTGTTTTTGTCCAGATGACAGAAAATAATTTTTGTTTGAAGAAGATAGAAATTAGTGTTTCAGAAGCAGAAAAGCGAACTGGAAGAAATGCCATGAACATGCAAGAAACATACACTGCATACCTCGTTGAAACAAGGTGGGTGATGAGAATAGGCCTAGGTTTAGATAGAAAAGCTTTGGTAGCTATTGATGTAAATTCTGTGTATGATGGAATTGTTTACAGGTCCTTGTCTTTTTAGGGATTGTTTTTGTGTATTTACCTTTTTACCAGGTAAACAGGTGAGTTCTTGCATTCTTGGTAACTGCATTCTAATGTACTTGTTTTTGGGGAGCAGGAAAGACGTGAAATACTTCTGGTATGTGGGATATTACTTGACACATGATTTCATGGAGGTCTTTATACAATCCCAGTGCAATTTTGGGAAAAGGTATCAGGTTCTCAGGGGTATTTTAAGTGGACTTAGGTAGGTGGAGATGTTAAAGTCTGGAGAAGAGAAAACAATCTGAGTCATTTTAGGAGAGTTGGGAGTTTCAGAGAAATTAACAGAAAAAGCGTTGAGAGTGAAGCTTTAGACTTTGGGTAGAATGGAAAAGGCAAAGTAAATCATGGAGTAAGAAATAAAAACTCACCAGAAAAGTTCTTTTATTTATTTACCCAAGGATATTTTCCCATTGATTTTTAGAGAGAGTGAGAGAGTGGGAAAGACAGAGAGAAACATCGATTTAAGTGAGACACATCAGTTGATTGCCTCCTGCACGTACTCGGGGCCTGGGCCGGAGAGGAGTCTGCAACTGAGAATCAAACCCTGGAACTTTCCGTCCGCAGGCTGAGGCTCTATCCACTGAGCCAAACAGGCTAGGGCAGGAAAGTTCTTTTATATCATAAGGAAAAGTTAAAGAAATTAGGTGGCTTTATCTAGAGAAAAGCAAGGGAAGACTCTATTTTGCCTATTATAAACAATTTATATAAAGACTACTGAGTACCCAGCAAGTGTGGCTCAGTAGTTGAGTGTCAACTTATGAACCAGGAGGTCACTGCACATGCCTGGGTAATGGGTTCAATCCCCAATGAGGGATGTGCAGGAGGCAGCTGGTCATTGATTCTCTCTCATCATTGGTGTTTCTATCTCTCCCTCTCCCTCCCTCTCTGAAATCAATAAAAATATATTAAAAATGAAAAAAGACTATACTGACTACTTCTTTTCTTTCTGCAGACTGAGCAGAAAATTTTTAAAAATATGTATTTTATTAATTTTTTGCAGAGAGAAAGGGAGAAGGATAGTTAGAAACATTGATGAAAAACATTGATTAGCTGCCTCCTGCACACCCCTACTGGGGATGTGCCCGCAACCATCATACATGCCCTTGACCAGAATCGAACCTGGGACCTTTCTGTCCACAGGCCAACGCTCTATCCACTGAGCCAAACTGGTTAGGACTGAGCAGAAATATTTTCAATTAAAACAGATATGAGAGCCCTAGCCAGTTTGGCTCAGTGGATAAAGTATTGGTCCTCCGACTGAAGGGGATTGGAATCCGTCAAGGACAGGTTCCTTGGTTGCAGGCCCGATTCCTGGCCCTGGTCAGGGTGCATGGGAAAAACAACCAGTCATTGTGTCTCTCACATTGATGTTTCTCTCTGTCTCTTCCTCTCCCATCCACTCTCTAAAAATCAATAGAAAAATATCCTAGGATGAGGATTAACAAAACAAACAAATGAAAAGTTATTTAAAAAAGCAAAAACAAAACAAAACAAAAAAAACCCATAAGAAGCAAAACTGATATGAGAGATCTTTTTGATAAGGAGTAAAAGAAAATGATAAAACTATCAGACCTAGTTGTAAAGACTTATAGTAACCATGTTTTAATATGAATACATTTTTAAGAATAAAGTTTTAAACTCCCCATTTTCTTATGCTTTACCAAAAGTCACAAAACTCATCTTAAGGCTGAACCCTATAACATTCCAAGGCTTTCTCTAGATCTGTGAGTCTACTAAAATGAAAAGTAAGCCCTAACCGGTTTGGCTCAGTGGATAGAGTGTTGGCCTGCGGAGATTTTGGTCAAGGGCATGTACCTTGGTTGCGGGCACATCCCCAGTGGGGTGTGTGTGTGTGTGTGTGTGTGTGTGTGTGTGTGCGCGCGCGCGCGCGCAGGAGGCAGCTGATCGATGTTTCTCTCTCATCGGTGTTTCTAACTCTCTCTCTCTCTCCCTTCTCTCTGTAAAAAAAAATCAATAAAATATATTAAAAGAAATAAAATAAAATAAAACCAACAAACCATATGGTCTCCCATGAGAGTATCTCTGTGATATTATTTAGTTAAATTAGCCACTTAAAGAAAATCATACTTTAGAAGTGTTTCTTAATTTAATCATTTGGTATTCTTTCCATAATTCAGTGTTATGCAGATAGTCTTAAACAATATGAATATCATTAAGCCTTTCTATTAAGGAAAAGTTGATTCCTGTCTTATGGCTTACCTATCAAGGCTCTTTGGATACAAATAGGAAGTCCATTAAACAGTTGCCAATAAATTACACTTTAGTAGGCTAAGACCAAATAAGGTTAAAGTCACTGGTTTTTAATTTCTTCAGACATGTTGTGTTTTCTTGTCCTTTGAATATGAACCCTTTGAAGTTAGATAAGAATATGCCTCTTTTAGAATAGGTAAGAATGCCTCTGTGCTTGGGAGGCAGTATGCTATTACTTAATTCTTCCCATAATTTGTAAAACGGGGCTAATGATGCTGTCCGCTTTATTGTGAGTTTTATATTACATGTTGCATGTAAAACTAATTATGTGCTATTAAATACTTGTTAAATGATTGAATAAATGGGGGTAGTTTTGTGGCCCAATGAAAATGTTTTCTATGTTTTTAGTCAATTTCCAATGACTAGACCTTGCCCGTTTAGAGTTAATTTAAAATTTTTCTTTGGATATATCTAGTTTATTCAAAACAGTGAATTGATTTTTTTTTAAAAATGGCCATGCTTTTATTTTACTGTTTTGTTAATTCTGATTGCAGGATATTTTTTCATTTATTTTTAGAGAACGTGGAATGGGAGAGAAACAACGAGAAAAAGACATCAATTTGAGAGAGACATATTGTAGGCCTTTTTTAAAAAAAACAAAACACTTAGCAGTTTTTCTAGCAGCCTTGTATGTGTATTGCTTATAGGCTATATTTATCTATTAGCAAGATGTGGGTTTTATTGGTAATGATTTTGAATAATTTGAAACTTGATATTCTAGATATTTTTTTCAACTGAAGTTGAGAATCTGAATTGGAATAATATTAATCTCAACTAATGATTAGGTCAGCTCTTTAAAGTGAATTATGATTTAATGATCCTATATTTTTGCTATGGGAGCCATTTCTACATTTTGAATTTTATAATTTGTTTCCTTTTTATTAATATGCAATGAATAAACTTAGTGGCAAATAATTTGTAAATAATAAAAACACTAAACATCTTTTATGCTGAGCATGGACTAGTATACTTTCTTAGGATTTTGCTTTATTCCAAGACTGATTTAGTTTCTGTGCCTTTATGCCCTAATGTACAAGTGCACATTGTGGTTCTATGCATGTTATTGTCATGCAAATAATTATAAAATAGGAAGGTCCTCAAAATGAATTTTTTTTGTTTGTTTTTTTGTTAATCCTCACCCAAGGATGATTTTCCCATTGATTTTTTTTGACAATTTATTTATTGATTCAGGTATTACATATGTGCCCTTATCCCTCCATTACCTCCCTACCAACCTGCCCATTGATATTTTTATTTTTTTATTTAAAGAAAAATGTATTTTATTGATTTTTTACAGAGAGGAAGAGAGAGGATAGAGAGTTAGAAACATCGATGAGAGAGAATCATCGATCAGCTGTCCCTTGCACACCCCCTACTGAGAATGTGCCCGCAACTAAGGTACATGCCCTTGACCGGAATCGAACCTGGGACCTTTTCAGTCTTCAGGCCGACGCTCTATCCACTGAGCCAAACCGGTTTCGGCATAGAGAGTGGAAGGGAGAGACACAGAGAAAAACATTGATTGGGGGGGTCTGGGGATCAAGCCTGCAACCTAGGTATGTGTCCTTGGCGGGAATTGAACCTGCGACCCTTGAGTCTGTGGGCCAATGCTAGCCATTGAACAATCCAGCTAAGGCCTGATAATATTTAGAACACTGATACTTTCTAACAGTGATTATGCTAGTCAAAATAATTTCAGTTATCTTTTATATGATTTAACTCTAACTTCCCCCAGCTATCAGTTGAGCATTTATATGGATAAACCTGCATTACCTGCAGCTTTTTATATTAAAGGTGGAACTAGAGATGAATTTAAAAAAATATATATATATATTTTATTGATTTTTTACAGAGAGGAAGAGAGAGGAATAGAAAGTTAGAAACATCGAAGAGGGGGAATCATCGATCAGATGCCTCTTGCACACCCCCTTCTGGGGATATGCCTTAAACCAAGGTACATGCCCTTGACCGGAATGATCCTGGGACCTTTCAGTCCGCAGGCCAATGCTCTATGCACTGAGCCAAACCAGTTTCGGCTAGAGATGAATTTTTATATTCCTTCTCCCCCACCCATTTATTTATTATTTTTAAAATATATTTTTATTGATTTCAGAGAGGAAGGAAGAGAGAGAGAAATATCAGTGATGAGAGAGAATCATTGATTGGCTGCCTCTTGCATTCCCCACATTGGAGATTGAGCTCATAACCCAGGCATGTGCCCTGACCAGGAATCAGACCGTGAAAGCCTGGTTCATAGGTCAGTGTTCAATTTCTGAGCCACACTAGTCAGATCCCACCCTTTTAGAGTTAATTAAAATTATTTTCTTGGATACATCCAGTTTATTCATAACCGTAAATCAATTTTTTAAAAATGGCTATGCTTGTTTTTATTTTATTGTTTTGTTAATCCTCCTTGGAGGATATTTTCCCATTGATTTTTAGAGATAGTGAAAGGGAGAGGGAGAGACAGAGAGAGAAAAACATTGATTTGAGAAAGACACATTGATGGTTACCTCCCCCACAGTCCCCGATCAGGGCCAAGGATCGAGCCTGCAACCTAGTTACATGTCTTTGACTGGAATTGAACTTGGGACCCTTCAGCCTGTGGGCTGATGCTCTAACCACTAAGCAACTGGTTAGTGCTGACTATATTTTTACAGTGTCTTGTTCTATAGCATGAATGTTCTCTCTCATTGTGGCAGAGGTGCAGTTACACATACTTTTATTTAATGAAACAACAGCTAAGCCAGATTTTGCTACATATATTGTAAAATCAAGATATATTAACTGAATACTTTGAGACTTTTAGAGTGTTCTAATATGATTATTTCTCTTGAGTCCAGTTTGTTTCCTATAACAGAAGGATATAACAAAAGGAAAGTGGTTAGGAGTGAGGGCTTTGGAAGCAGGTGGGTCTGAGAGCTGTACCCACAGATTGTTAAGATTGTATGAAGAGTACATACTGTGCAGCTGCTCCCTCATCTGTAAAATGGGGACAATAATTCCTGTTTCACAGGTTCGTTGTAAGGATTAAGTAAAATAATACAGGAAAATTTCTTTACTCAGTAACTGGTTCATAAACATTCAGTAAATGGAGTTATAAAATTTAAAGGATGTTGTATGCATGTATTGGTGTCTTTAAAAAATAATAGCAGTCTTATTCTATTTCTTTTCAGGTCAGTGGAACATATTGATGGTCCAAGTGTGTTAACAGACTCGCTGTGGAGGCGGTATAGTGAATTTGAGTTGTTGAGAAACTACCTTTTAGTTTACTATCCACATATTGTTGTGCCACCTCTACCAGAAAAAAGGGTAAGAAGTGAAATGGCAGTACCATTAAGAAGAATTTAACATTGAGACTATTCTTCATGATAATTTTGTTTACCTAGGCAGAATTTGTTTGGCATAAACTCTCTGCTGACAACATGGACCCAGATTTTGTGGAAAGGCGACGAATTGGTTTAGAAAACTTCCTCTTGAGAGTTGCTTCACATCCCATCCTTTGTAGAGACAAAATCTTCTATTTGTTTTTAACACAGGTAATTTTCTTTTATCTAGTATTTTTTAAAAAATAATTTGACCTGGCATTCTTAACTTTTAAATTGTGTATGCTTGTTCTTTTTTTTTTTTTAACTTAAAATTTTTTTTAAAATTACGGTTAACATAAAGTATTATTACATAGTGATTAGACATTTATATCACCCTTGTAAGACTGTTGGAATGCTTATTTTTTTTTAAAAATTTATTGATTGAGAGAGAAAGGGAGGGAGAAAGGCAGAGGAGGAAGAGAGAAACATCGACCTATTATTCCACCCATCTATGCAGCCATTGATTGATTCTTATATGTGCATTGACTGAAAATTGAACCTGAAACCTTTGAGTATTAGGATGATGCTCTAACAACTGAGCTACACGGCCAGGGCAGAATGCTTATTCTTTTTTTTTTTTTTTTTTTTTTAACAATTTTATTGATTTTTTACAGAGAGGAAGGGAGAGAGATAGAGAGCTAGAAACATCAATGAGAGAGAAACATCGACCAGCTGCCTCTTGCACACCCCCTACTGGGGATGTGCCCGCAACCAATGTACATGCCCTTGACCGGAATCGAACCTGGGACCCCTCAGTCCGCAGACCGATGCTCCACCACTGAGCCAAACTGGTTTCAGCCAGAATGCTTATCCTTAAAGTTATTTTTGAAGTAGCTTTGTTGATCTGTATGCATTTTTGTTTGTTTTGAATTTTAGAATTATTGGTTATATTCTTTTGGCTAGAATTTTTATACTGAAAAATACTAAAGACTGATTTTTGGTATCTCTTAATGATATCAAGGTTACTCTTTAGTTTTTTTCAAGCCCAGATTGTAAAATCTTGGGTTCATCTTTTGGTAATTTTTTTAAAAAATCTGGATTGAATGTTTAATTTTGAAGTGAAAATAACTATTTTTAACCCTTTCCCCCATTTCCCCTTAAAGAACAACAGAACAATAGGTCTTTTGTCCAATTTGAAATGTTTCTTATGTTTTATTTTGCAGTGATTTCTAAAATTAACTTTAATTTTTAGGAAGGTAACTGGAAGGAGATTGTGAATGAAACTGGGTTTCAGCTGAAGGTAAGAGTATTTGTATGCAATAATTTACTGTGTCCTTTAATGGTTGCCAGAACAGTAACATACACTTAGTGGGTACTTGATATTGAATGAGTGACTGTTGGGAATAGGTCTTGCATCTAAAATCATTGGTAGGGTTTTCAAGGAAACACTAATTTAATTTTGATTTGTGTCATTTTGGTTACTAGTGAGACTATAATGGGCATATTTATGAATTAATTCTATTAGGAAAAGAACTTTTTGAAGCAGCAAGTTGTAGATTTTCTATACAGTATACTCATATTATACTTTGCATCTTTTTTTTCCCCCCTCTATCTTTACAACTGCCACTCGCAGTGATGCCCCCGGTAATTGCTCACTCTTTATCAGGTATGAACGATGTTTCTGAAGAATTGAACTTGGGTTTTCCAGTCTTAATAAACTAAAAGATGAGCCTTTGGTCTACTTCTTCCTCCTAGGACGTGGGGTCAGGTTTTTTTGTGTTTTTTTTTTTTTTAATCTTCACCTGAGGATATTTTTCCATTGATTTTTAGAGAGAGTGGAAGAGAGGGAAAGTCAGAGAGAAACATTGATGTGAGAAAAACACATTGATTAATTGCCTCCTGCATGTATCCCGACCAGGGCCCAGGCTGGGGAGGAGCCTGCAACCAAGGTAGAGGCCCCATGCCTAGAATCGGAGGCCAGTTTTGAGTAGGCACAGGAGTCATTTTGAATTCGCATTTGTTAGTGAAATAGGCTCATTTAGTTTTTGTGCAGCTTTTTAAATTTAGTCATTAGAATTAGTATTTGGGAATGAAATTGTTATCTAAAAATTGAAGAGCCTAGTGATGATAAGATGTTCACCCTAACTCCACTATATTCTCTGTATTATCCCCAAAAGTAATATAACAGTGTTTCTTGTAAGTTTTCAGGTCTTCATCTCTTGTGTAAATTAAATAGGAAAGTAGGAAAATATATAGTCCTAGTTGGTCTCAGTGGATAGTGTCGGCCCCAGGATTGTTTGATTTCCTCATTTGATTCCAGTCAAAGCTGTGTGGGAGGCAACCAATCAATGTGTCTCTCTCCCATCAATGCTTCTCTCTCTCTGTCTCTCCCCCTCCCTTCCATTCTTTCAAAAAATCAATGGAAAAATATCCTCCAGTGAGGTTTAACAACAACAACAAAACACCAAAAAAAAACCCACAAAGGAAAAAAGGAAAATGTATATAAATTGATATACACAATTCAGATGATAATATATTAGCAAAAATTTACTAGGTCTAAGTAACAAGAATAAAATGTTTTTGCAGTAATTTTGAAACTCTCTAGAGAAATTATGTATTGGTGCATAGCTATTTGAAATTTAGTATAAAAAAACTAGAAGAGAAAATTATTTTCTGCACAGATAATATAAAGTAAATTTGCTTAATTTTGTCATAATTGATTCTAATTTATAAATAATATATATTTAAAAATATATTTTTATTTATTTTAGAGAAGAAGGGAGAGGGATAGAGAGTTATAAACATTAAAGAGAGAGAAACTAACCTCTCAACTCATGGTTTGATGCTTAACCACTGAGTCACACTAGCCAGACTAATTTAGAAATATTTTCTTGGCAGATTATATGAAAAAAGTTAAAAATTTCTTGGCAATAATTTATTACTTTATCGTACTCAGGAAGAGCACTAGAGTTTTAGTTTAGAAATGGATTTAAAGCCGAAACCGTTTTTGGCTCAGTGGATAGAGTGTCAGCCTGAAGGGTCCCAGGTTCCATTCCGGTCAAGGGCATGTACCTTGGGTGCAGGCACATCCCTAGTAGGGGGTGTGCAAGAGGCAGCTGATGGATGATTCTCTCTCATTGATGTTTCTAACTCTCTATCCCTCTCTTTTTCTCTCTGTAAAAAAACCAATAAAATATATTAAAAAAAAAAAAGAAAGAAAAGAAATGGATTTAAAATAACTCTAATCTTTAATAAGGTATATGTAATTTTGATAGGATTTTCTGAAGATTACTCCAAGGTATGCTGGAAGCTAATAATAAGGAAAAGAGCAAACTAAAATATAATTGTTTTGGTGACATCTCTTGATATAATGGAAAATTTTAATTTTTTTTAGTCATTGATTTAGTTATTAGTTTAGTATCTAGTTATTACTTGTTTGTCCTTGAACCCAATTCTGTCATAACTTTGGTAACCTTGATGAAACTGCTAAACTTTACCCATATAGACTACACTGTTTACAGGTTTTGAGTCTTATGTGTAGGTGCTGTTTAAATGTCCAGATATATTGTATTTGGCCAGCCTTATGGTATAACCTTGGTTTTGCTTTTATAAACTCTTTGAAAGGTAACAGTATTACAATATTAGTAATTTGAAAAGTCATACTTAATGAAATAGTTGAGAAGTAAAATGTATGGAGAGAATGTGGAAACTCATATCTTGCTGCATTCCTTATTTTGCTGTGTGCTATTTCTTGTTTTAAGTCCTTCCTTTTATTAAGGAAATAAGACCTTTTTGGGTTTTGTGTGTGTGTGTGTGTGTGTGTGTGTGTGTGTGTATATACATACACACACACACACACACACCTTTTTTTAGAAATATATTTTATTGATTTTTTTACAGAGAGGAAGGTAGAGGGACAGAGAGTTAGAAACATCGATGAGAGAGAGACATAGATCAGCTGCCTCCTGCACACCCCCCACTGGGGATGTACCCACAACCAAGGTACATGCCTCCAACTGGAATTGAACCTGGGACCCTTTAGTCCGCAGGCCAATGCTCTATCCACTGAGCCAAATTGGTTTCGGCTAAAAATATATATTTTTATTGATTTTTAGAAAGGAAGGGAAAGTGTGATAGAGATAGAAACAACAATGATGAGAGAGAATCGGCTGCTTCCTGCATGCTCCCCACTGGGGATCGAACTGTGCTCTTCTGGTTCATGAGTTGATACTCCACCACTGAGCCACACTAATCTGGCAGTGAGATCTTTTTGAACCACCTCAAACATATGTACATGCATGGATACATAAAACATAGATATGTGATGTTATCTACATACACTGAGTGGCCAGATTATTATGATCTCTGAACGCATAATAATCTAGCCACTCAGTATATATATTAGAGGCCTGGTGTATGAATTTGTGCATGGATGAGGTCTGGAGGATATGAGCAGTTGACTTGCCTCCCTGCTGGTTGAAATCCTGGTCAAGGGGATAATTAGCATATTAGCCTATTATTATATAGGATATACACTGAGTGGCCAGATTATTATGCTTTAAGAGATCATAATCTGGCCAATCAGTGTATATACATATATATAGTTAGTTACCTTTCACTTATCTGAAGGTCATGTATTTGGCAGTTACAACTAACCTGATCATAGTTGAAAGCTGGGATTTAAGCAAAACTGAGTTCAGAGATGCCATTCTAGCTACTTGAGCTACACCAACCAGGGTTATTTCCATTTTTCAGATGAGGAGCCGTAGAAAGTAACTTATCCATGATCAAATAGTTGTAAGTGATGGAGTCTGAATCTAAGTCTAGAACTAACTCACAGCTCTTCTTAATTACCATTCCATATTACCTCTCTTCACCTATTTGCTTTGTAATAAATGTATGTAAAGATGATTGGTAGAGGAAGTGTTGGGAACTTTTTTTTCTTTTTTTGGGGGGGAACTGTTTTTTCAATGAAAATAAAATCATTCTGAATCACAAATATTTATTTATATATATATATTTAAAATATATATATATTTAAAATATATTTTATTGATTTTTTACAGAGAGAAAGGGAGAGGGATAGAGAGTTAGAAACATTGATGAGAGAGAAACATTGATCAGCTGCCTCCTGCACACCCCCTACTGGGGATGTGCCCGCAACCAAGATACATGCCCTTGACCGGAATGGAACCTGGAACCTTTCAGTCCTCAGGCCAACGCTCTATCCACTGAGCTAAACCGGTTTCGGCTATTTTTTGTAATCTTTATCATTGTTTATAAAATTTATAATTTTTTAATTTGACGTGTCCATTTTTTTTTTGTTGGTATTTTCTATTTTTTTGTAATTTTGTATTTTCCTTTGTGCTTTATATATATACATAAACAAAAATATATATGTATATTTCATTTATTTTCATTAAGTATAAATAAAAAAATAATAATATGAAATTACGTCCTCCGGGCGTGACGTACTGACATGTCCTAGTGAAAGATACAGGTTGCGTCATTAAAAAGGGAACTCCTGGTTAACAGGTTAAATCTTTTTGGAGTAATTATTATACCCAGCAAGATAATTATAAAAATGTAGTTTCTTTTTATCTGTACTCTATTTAATATAAACATGAAAAACAGACCTTTTTATTGCTGTTATGTATTGGTGTTCCTTTTTTTAAATAGTATTTATATAATATTCATTAATTGATTCTGTAAATTCAATTCAGGTTTTATCTCTACAATAATTAACATACTAGTATAAACTAATTAGTCTAAAGTAATATTTTGCCTTGGCTGGTTTTGCTCAGTGGATAGAGCATTGGCCTGCGGACTGAAGAGTCCTGGGTTAAATTCCAGTTAAGGGCACATGCCCTGGATTGCGCGCTTGACCTCCAGTGGGGGTTGTGCAGGAGGTAGCCGTCAATGATTCACTCTCATCACTGATTTTCTCTCTCTCTTTCCCTTCTTCCTTCCTCTGTGAAATAATAATCCCATCTAATAAAAAAGTAATATGCAAATTAACCATCAATCAGCTACACTAATAAGCCACACCCACCAGCCAATCAGGAGTGAATATGCAAATTAACCCAATCAAGATGGCTGCGGCCTCAGAGTGAGCAGGAGTTTCCCTGGCAATGGAGGAAGCCAAGCTTTTTGCACACCCTGGCTGGCCCAGGCCTCAAAGGCTACAAAGTATCAACTATAGAAGATAAATAAATCCCAACAAAAATGGCAGCAGCCGCTGAGTTAGAGAGAATAGGAGGCTTTAGTTGCCACAGTGATGGAGGAAGCCAGCTTTCAGCAGCCGTGGCTGCCTTGGCCTCTGCAAAAGGCTACAAAGTTTTAATTATAGAAGATAAATCCCAACAAAAATGGCTGTGACCACAGAGCAAGCAGGAGGCTTGGTTCTGCTCAAGGGTACAGTTTCAATTATAGATGATAAATAAATCCCATATACCAGGGCCTTCGCTTTAGTTGCCAGGGGTTTGGCCGGCCTGCAAATCACCACAGGCTTCTTGCCCAGGCCACTCTATGCCACAAGGAAACCCCCACCCTGATCCAGGACACCCTTCAGGGCAAACCAGCTGGCCCCCATCCATTCACCAGGCCTCTATCCCATCTAATAAAAGAGTAATATACAAATTGACCGTTACTCCCAACACATAAGATGGCTGCCCCAGGTGGTCAAAGATCCTGCCCCATATGGATACAAGATGGCCACCACAAGATGGCCAGCAGGGGAGGGAAGTTGGGAAGGACCAGGCCTGCAAGGGAGGGCAGTTGGGGGTGATCAAGCCTGCAGGGGAGAGCAGTTAGGGGCAAACGGGCTGGCAAGGGAGTGGTTAGGGGGTGATCAGGCTAGCAGGTAGAAGCAATTAGGGGCGACCAGGAAGACAGGCAGATGAGCAGTTGGGAGCCAGCAGTCTTGGATTGTGAGAAGTATGTCCCAGATTGGAGAGGGTGTAGGCTGGGTGAGGGACATCACCCGTGCCTCCCCCCCCCCCCCCCAATGCACGAATTTCGTGCACTGGGCCTATAATAATATAATGATGATGATTATGATGATGATATCATTTTAACTCAGTTAACTCAGTAAGTTACTTATATGAAAGTGTCATTCATGTGCCCAAACCTTAAATGAATTTAGGTTGACCCAGAAAAATCTGGAACACTGTTACTTGGAGCAGGGACTGCCAGATACAAGATCTGGGCTCTTAGGATCTCTGCTAATCTGTGTATTACAGGAATTCAAAGAGCCAGCGTGGAGATTCTAAATGCTAGGTGCCCCGAGTGTCAGGTATCTAGTAGGTACCATTGATACAGTAGTGAAAGAGCTGGAAATAAGTGCCATGTTTTTATGGAGCATATACTTTAGTAGTTGAAGAATTTAAGTAACATACTTTAAAGTTGTTATAAGTGATATAAATAAAATAATCTATCACTGAAAGAGTGTGACAGCAGAGATTTCCCCCCCGCCCCCAGGGTTATTTTGAGATTGGTAACAAAATGGGAATACTTTTGAAAGTTAAAGGGGGCACTACTAACAAGTAGATTAGGACACAGGTGTAGACCAGGACTGTCCTGGGAAAACTGGGTCAAGACAAGGTCCAGGACAAGGAATGCAAAATATATTATAGGAAGTGGGAAGGGAGGGTGGTGGGCTGGTAGGTTTTAAAGGACAATGTGGGAAAGGTTGTAAGTTGGGCTATAGAATAGTCACGAGTCATTTTTAGTCATTCAGCCAACATTATTGCATGTTCGTGTTGTGCCAGGCATAGGAGGCATTGGAATATAGCAATGAACAAAAGAGAAAACAGGTTAAAGTGTTGCCATGGCAGTGTTATGCAACTCCAGGGGGCACTATTAACACTGTGCTTTTTTAAAAAAGGTCTTTCATCCTAGTGGATAGCTAAGAACAAGTAAACAACCAAGATGAGTTCAGATAGTGGTTGTTAAAGGAAATAAAATAGGGTGGTATGAAACAATTATGTAAGGGGTTTCAAATTTTTTTTATTTTTCACATTAATGTATTTTTTATTATATTTGACATACAGTATTATATTAGTAGTTTCAGGTATACAACTCAGTGTTTCAACACTTATATATCTTACAAAGTGATTAGCACAGTAAGTCTAGTATCACTGTCAATTACATAGTTATTACAGTATTACTTTATTCCTATGTTGTACATTATGTCCCATGACTTATTTTATATTTGTAATTCTTTAAGGGCTTTTTTTCCTGATAAGATGGATAGTAATCTCAGATTTGGTATAGTCCAGGTAGTTTTCATAGAGATCTAGCTTTGGGGAGAAATTTCTGGTTTGGTGACATTTAACAAAAAAGAATCTATAATAACAGAAGTGTAATTTGCTAATTAGACCTGATGGCTTTGCTGGGGCTTCAAGGGAAGCCCGGTGCCGGCAGCCAGGAGAAGAAAGGCCTACTCTTGCACGGATTTCATGTATTGGGCCTCTAGTGAGTGAGTGTGTGTGTGTGTGTGTGTATGGATTTCAGAGAGGAAGGGAGGAGAGAGATAAAAGCATCATTAAGAGAGAATCATTGATTGTCTGCCTCCTGCATGCCCCCTACTGGGGATTAAACCTTGACCTCCTGGTTCATCATTGAGCCAAACTGGCGAGGCTGGTTTAGTGACATTTTAGGCAACCTTTTTTTTTTTTTTTTTTTTTTTTTTGAAGTCTTGTGAAACAATGAGCAGATTGAGCTGGTTGTAACCTGACAGAATCTGGTAAGCAAAGGTTAATAGGATGGAGATGGTTTACATTTGATACAACTTCTAAATTGGTAAATTGATGGTAATAAAAGTAAAAATTAAATTGGTAGTATTAAGAAGTATGAGATTCAGGAAAAGGTACAAATGAACATTTTTTTCTTTTTATTTGTTTTGAGCATCTTCACCTGAGGATAATTTTTTCATATATATATATATTATTATTTTTTTATTTTAGAGAATCAAAGGAAGGGGGACAGGGTGGGAGAGAGGGAGAGACACAAAGAGAGAAAGATGAGAATCATTGATGTGAGAGACACATTGATTGGTTGCCTCCTGTTTGCTCCCAGACTAGGGCTGGGATCGAACCCTCAGTGGTGAGGGCTCTCACCACTGAGATGCTGGCCAGGGCTTTCCTGATGGTTTTATGTAATTTCATATTCATTAGAAAAGTCACATTTGCATGTGACTATGATGTCATTAACACTTCATTATTTAGTGATTTTAATTAGCTTAACGAACATAAAAGAATAATATATTCTTAAAATTAAAAGTGCTTTTATTTGAGAGGACTTTCATATGCACTATTAGCTGGCATGCCCTTGAGATGTAAGAAAGATCAAGAATTGGTGAAATACTGATTTTAGAAATAAGAGTTCCCTGAAATCAGTGACAAATTGAGCTTTAGATATTCCTTTTTATTTTTTCTTTAGATATTCTTGATAGCCCTTTGAATTTCTTTTGGTCTGAAGTTCTGGGAGGCTAAATAGCATATTTGTTACATTTAAAATTTTTTCTTAGCCATGTAATCTGGGGAGCCCTAGTATTTTTGTCTTCTTTGTTTGTTTGATTATTTTGGGAATATTTGTAATTATAGGTTGGACTAATGTAAAAATTTTAAGCTGATCAGGATTTTAAAAACTAAACCATATTACGAAATTGATTCCTGCTTGAGCTACATTTTATTTTATTTATTTACTTATTTTTTTAAAATATGTTTTATTGATTTTTTTACAGAGAGGAAGGGGGAGGGATAGAAAGTTAGAAACATCGATGAGAGAGAAATATTGATCAGCTGCCTCCTGCATACCACCTACTGGAGATGTACCTGCAACCAAGGTACATGCCCTTGACCGGAATTGAACCTGGGACCCTTCAGTCTTCAGGCAAACAAACGCTCTATCTAGGGAGCCAAACAGGTCAGGGCTTGAGCTACATCTTATTGGGCCCTATATTTTCTGTGCTTGGTCAGAAAAGTTATTTGGTGTTTTGTTTCTTAAAATAAGAATTTAGGATAGGATTTGGATATATTAAGTATAAATTGATATAATGAAATGATTACTTAATGTTGATTCCTCTGCTCCTCTTTTGAAAGCAATTATCTGGCAAAAAGGAAAGTGTTGTAACATTTTCTGCCAACTAATAAGTAATTTGATGTCATTAGCTTGTTTCACTTTACTTTAGTACAGACATTTCCATATTTCTTTACTTTCTAAAATACATATTATGAAAATGAGAAAAACTAATGTATATTTGGTTTGGATTCTACCCAAAAATTATCCTAAGTAGTGCACAGGCTTCAAAGCAGTCATTTAATTTAGTTTATAAACCGATTATTGTTTTTCTTGATTTGGAGAAAAGTAAATTGCTTTTGTTACATGATCCATTCTGAGTTATAGTAATGCAGAGCTAAATGACTGTTACTATGTTGGTGTTTACAGTTGACTTCGATGCTATCGAATGCCATGTATTCAGCTTAAGTTTCAGCATTATTTTTGTCCTGTTTTAAAAAATAACTGCTAAGCTTTTTTTTTTTTAGATATGTTGAATGTGTTTGACACATATGATATGAAGAAAACTAAAGCATCTTAATTCTAAAGAGAATAAAAACTGTTTGGATTTATACCCTGAAATGTAATTATATTAAGTGAATAAATTATTTTTTCCAGGCAGACTCGAGGTTAAAAGCGCTTAATGCAACATTCAGAGTGAAAAACCCAGACAAGTAAGGCTTTGTTTTAATAACAGTTACAATGTTGTTTTGAATGGTGTCTATCAATCTATTTAATTTTTCATTTCTGAATGTATGCACTTCATTTACTAAATTTTTTAAACAGTAATTCACATTTAGTGAAATCCTCTTGTAGTTTAAAATTGATTTTAAAATTTGCTAACTTTATTGGATTTAAGGTTGTAACTGTCTGAAGTTTTAGAAAATTGAACCACTGATTTTTCCTAGAATAATTTTTTAAATGTTGTGGAAGGTATCAGAAAAATGAGAAAAGCAATTTTAATTTCATGTAAAGTAGCTTTTCTTATACAACTTTGCTTGACAAATATGTTCAAAGGTCAAAAGAAGATTATATATTACATACATATTTTGACAATAAATTTTCTACTTTGCACACCAAGAAAACTTGATACACAAATGCATACAAGCTTATAATGTCATAGAGATGTATTAGTTACTTGACTTCATTAGTGTCAGTTTGGCATTTTTTGGGAGTATTTCTATGTTAAAGGAAGCCAGTATATAAGTTTATTCTTTTTAATCCTCACCCCATGACATCCTTATTGATATTAGAGAGGAAGAAGGCTGTGGGGGAGAGAGAGAACATCAGTATGACAGAGAAACATCTACATGTTTGCCTTCCCTTACAATTGGGAATTGAACTGGCAACCTGTGTATGAACCCTGACCAGGAATTGAACTCAGAATTTATGTGTGTACAGGATGCCTCTCTAACCAACTGAGCCACAACAGCCAGGGCTAAGCTAGTATATTCAGAAATAACTTTTCTTGGTATAATACCTAGGTATTTCTTAAGATTTTGATTTTTCTCTGAAGTTGGTGGATAAATTAGGCTCTTCATTATATGTATTTTTTTTTAAATGTTAACATTTATTAATAATACTTTGGATTTTCACCTGGTATTTGGTTCAGCTGAATTTTTTCATTTAAAAATTTGCTTATGCACATGAGGCTTTTCCATTTTTAGCAATTAAGTTGATAAAGTCTGTTGGAATTTCTCTAGTTAGGGCTAAATTTAGCATTAATTTCTTTTTTTTATATATATTTAGAATATATTTTAGAAAATATATTCTAAAATATATTTTCCCTCTGACTCTATTTCTTTTCTTTTTTTTTTTTAATCAATCTTTATTGTTCGTATTATTACAAAGGTTCCTCATTTCTTCCCCCCTCCACCAGGTTCCCACCCCACCCTCTGCCCCTTCCCCATCCCCCATTGTCCTCATCCATAGGTGCACAGTTTATGTTCAGTCTCTTTCTCCCTCCCTTTCCTCGAGAACAGTCAGTCCACTCCCCTCCCATAAATGGACACATTGTTTAAACATAGCTGCTGGTTGAAATTGGATTACCTGTTCTGGGTGGGGAGGGCTTGTCATTCCCCTTAAAATTACGGTGTTAGCTTTAAAACCTCTTTTTGGCAAGAGACCTTAAACTTTCAGGACTTTAAATTTTTCAGATAGTAAATCAGTTACTTAGCATTTTCTCAAATCAATAATACCTCCACATGTCCAAGGATACACTTCACACAAAACACATTTCCAAATAGATCAACCAACCTCATTCAGGCCCCACACAAGGCACTCACAGATCAACACCCCAGCGCTATACTGATTTAACACATCCAGATCTAAGCCTTCCTCATCTGATTCAGCAGACCCTCAAGTTCCCCCAAAAGTTTCCAGCCATGTCCGAGAGGCAGCCTTGGGGTGGAGGCAGGCGAGGATGAGCTGTTCCGGGCCTGGCTGCTCCGAGCCTGGCCTCTGTTGCTCTGGTCCGTTCCACAACCAGCTGCTCCGGGACTGGCCACTGCCACTCCCGACCTGGCTGCTCCGGGCGTGGCTGCTGCTGCTCCGGGCCTGGCCGCACCTGACCCGGCTGCTCTGGGCCTGGCTGCTCAGGGCCCGGCCACTCCGGGCCTGGCTGCTCCCAGCCTGGCTTTAGCATTAATTTCTACATAATGTAAATATTTGTAGCAGACAAAGGCCAAGTTTGCACTGTTGGACTGTTGGATAGCCTATTATGCCTGACTTTATAAAACATAATACATTAACATGATGCCTTTGATTTTTAAGATAAGTTTTTAATTAAAATATAAATATCTATTTTTATAAATAAACATTTTAAATTTTTGTTAATTTGGAAATTGTGATGGTAACCATTGAGGTGTTTTTTAAAATAAAAAAATATTTTTTATTAATTTTTTAATTGATATTTTATAGAGAGAAAGAGAGATAGAGAGAAACATTGATGAGAGAGAAACATTGATCAGCTACCTCCTGCACACCTCCTACTGGGGATGTTCCCACAACCAAGGTTCAAGCCTTTGACCGGAATCAAACCTGGGACCCTTCAGTCCGCAGGCTAACGCTCTATCTACTGAGCCAAATCAGTAAGGGCTATTTTTTTAAATTTTTTATTTTTTTATTTTTAGAGAGAGAGAGGGAGTGAAGCATCGATTGGCTACCTCCTGCCTTTATACTGGGGATTGAGCCCGCCACCCGGGCATGTGCCCTGACTAGGGATGGAACTGGCAGCCTTTTAGTGTAAGGGTTGGCACTACTAACCAATGAGCACATTAGCCAGTGTAAGGTGTTTGCTTTTGTTTGTTTTTAATCGACTTTATATATTAAAGTGGTTTTAGGTTCACAAATCTGAGCAAATATTACAAAGTTCCCACATACCCTCTGCCCCAACACATGAACATCACCCCTGCATATGCATAACCTCTCTCAGTCTATCAACACCTCTCAGTAGAGTGGTACATTTGTTATAATCGATGAACCCATATTGACACATCATTGTCACTGAAAGACCATGGTTTCCTTTAGGGTCTGCTTTTGGTGGTGTATATTATATGGGTTTTGTGTACACATTATTTTAGTATATTACAAGGTATTTTCACTGCCCTACAAATCCTCTTTGCCCTGCCTATTTATCCCTACAGCCCTGGCAGCCATTGAACTTTTTACTGTCTGCATATTTTTACATTTTTCTGGAATGTCATATTATATAGTATGCAGCCTTTTCAGATTGACTTGTTTCACTTTGTAATGTGCATTTAAGGTTCCTCCAAGGTTTTTTTTAAGGGTTAACAATGACATCCATGGTATATAAGAGATGTTCTCTAGATTAAGAACTAAAGTTATGTCACCCTTTAGAAAGAGCTTTGGAACCCTAGCTGGTTTGGCTCAGTGGATAGAGCATCGTCCTGCAGACTGAAGGGCTCCAGGTTCAATTTTGGTAATTTGGTTGCAGGTTCCTTTCCTGCCTGGGTCCTGGTCAGGGATCGTGCAGGAGACAACCAATTGATGTGTTTCTCTCTCATCAGTATTTTTCTCTGTCTTTCCCCCTCTCTAAAAGTCAATGGAAAAATATACTCGGAGGAGGATTAAAAAATAATAATAAAAAATAAGAGCTTTGGAAAACTTACAAGAAAAATTTATGACAGTGATAGATGTACATTCACTAGAGGAGCAGGTAGATAAGATTTTAAATTAATATTTTAATATTAAAATTTTTTTCAATGGAATGTTTTCCAACGTAATGAAAAATATTTTGCAAATTGAATGTTTGCCTTCCCTTTTTGACCTAACTTAGGTTTTCTAGATTGGTAATTTTTGTTGTTAATCCTCACTGAGGTTATTTTTTTCCATTGATTTTTAGAGAGTGGGAGGGAGGAGGAGAAGAAGAGAAACATTGATGTGAGAGAGACACATCGATTGATTGCCTCTCGCACATGCCCCAACTTGGGCTGGGGATCGAATCTGCAACCCAGGTGTGTGCCCTTGACTAGGAGTTGAACCCACGACCTATGGTTTGGGGGCCGATGCTCTCACCATTGAACCACTCCAGCCAGGGCTAGATTGCTAAATTTTATTTACTATCCGTATTATATACAGTCACATGCCAGTTAACAACAGACTACCTATATGATGGTGGTCTCATAAGAATATAATGGAGCTAAAAATTTCTGTTGCCTTGTGATGTAGCCATCTCAAATGTCATAAGATAATGCATTACTCACCTGTTTGTGGTGATTCTGGGATAACCAACTTACTGCATTACCCATTATATAGAAGTACAGTACAGTACAGAAAATTATGTACAGTACAAAATTCTTGATGATAATGAATATGTTACTGGTTTATATATTTGCAAACTATACTTCTTATCACTATTTTAGGGTGTGTTCTCTCTATGTTAAAACAGTTTGCTGTAAAACTGTATGTCATGTTACACTGACAGCAGTCTATTATAATACACCTTATGTTTACAACATTTCTTGATTTCATCATTTTCTCTTGCACTTGATTTAATCTCATGTCATTTTGTACAGTTACATATTATACAGGCTTGTGGCTTACGGAGCAGTATGTTATACCTGTGGTGTACAGCTGGTGTGCCACATTTTTTTAAAACATGCACTACCTGACCAGTCAGGAGCATGGACCTCTTTTCTCTTAGATAATCAAATAAAAAAATGACAACACTCAACACAACAATAACTATCAAGTGTAAATGAATAAAAATCATACCTTTCTTTTTTGGCAGATCGCCAAAAATATATTTTTTGGTGTAACATAGAATTTTAGTAATTAGCTTATGTGTGCCATAAGATGAAAAAGGTTGAAAATTACTGGGCTATACCACTAAGATTTATGTAAGTGCACTCTATGATGTTCACACAATGACAAAATTGCCTAACAAGGGATTTCTCAGAACATATTTCTGTGAAGTGGCACATGACTGTATAGAATTTTAAATCTGATCTGATGATAAACATAACCAAGGCAGTTTTTTACTTCTAAGTTCTTGATAAAGTGTATAATGTGTTATTAGTAATATAATTTGTTTGCCTTAATTTCTAGATAAGAGAATTATCTACATCAGTCATTATTTAACAAATTCTTAATATATAGAAACTTTGTCCTATATCTAGCTAGACCAATAGATTATTTTTCATGCCACTACTAAAATAGTTTGCATCACTAAAATACTTTTATTCTATCCTTTCTTAAAATCTAGAAAACCAAAAAGTTTATTTCAGAGTGATTACCAAAATGATACTTGCTTCATGCATATTTATCTTTCTTAAAACTAGACTGTTTAGACCAGTGAAGAGGAAGATCTTGGTTGGGTCTTCTACTTTTATGTGGCAATATTTAGACGATATTTAGTATGTAGACTGAGTGATTAGTAGGATGTGTGGGATGAAACTGGGGGCAGGGGAAATACAGATGGCACCCAGGTTTCCATCTTTAAAATGCTAGGGAACATAGGGGGAAAGATTGGGGGAAGAGGAGGATAAGTTGAGCTTTGGATATGAGCAAGTACAAATGCCTGCTAGTCAGTTGGCTTTATAGATCTGGCATTTAGCGGGGAGAGAGTTGGGCTAGAGGTAGACATTTGGAATTCAACAGCATGTGATTATAATTGTGAAGCTTTGTGAGGAGTCCCATAGTGTGTAGAGTGACTGGTTGATTGTAAGATGGCTGAGGATCTAGGACTGAACCCTAAAGAAGCCAACTCTTTAAGGGCATTTTCCAAAGTGTAATCTGAGAATTCTGAATCCTGTGGGCAAGTTTTTATAAATTCAGGTTCCTGAGTCCCCCATGACCTCTGTGTACACTTGTGGTTATTTATAAGTCTCTCTTGCTGAAAGGCCCTCAATAGTGTTTTTAGAAACACTTTAGGCATTCTTTGCAAACTAAAGTTGGAGTGTAAGAGATGGGTGAAGGAAGGGAGTACCCGAGGAGACTTTAGGAGTAACCAGAAAGTAAGAAGAAAATCATGAGAAAATGACACTGATGTCAAGGGAACCAATTTTTGAGAAGGGTGAGGTCAGCTGTTACATTGCTGGAAGGGTCAAGTAAGATGAGGACTAAAGTAGATCAGTGGATTTTAGCAACATGAAAATAGTAGTAGGTGAATTGCTCATATCCAAAGCTCAACATGAGAGTTAGGGGCGCCAACGTGGGAGTTAGGGGCTGAGCAGTGAACAGAAAGGGAAGAAGTGGTTATTGCTGGAAAAACAATGCCTTATGAAAGTGTGGCTGTGAAAGGAGTGGGTATTGAGAAGGTGTTAACAGTTGGGAGTGTTATCAGGGAAATGTGTATGTATGTGTATCCAGGAGAGGCCATAAATTTACTGATATATTAATGAGAAGGAGCTTGTAGAGAGAGGAAGTGAGAAAATAGGAATGTGGGGTATAGCTGGGATAGAATCTGAAGTATTGGATGGGAAGAAGGATTGTTGAGGGAAGGAAGAAATGATGTGATATTGGAACCTTTCTAAGTTTCCTAGTAGGAGGTGGAGGTGGAGATAGTTCCTATCTGATGGGTTCTTCTTCTTTTTTTTTTTTTTTTTTTTTTTAATATATTTTATTGATTTCTTACAGAGAGGAAGGGAGAGAGAGAGAAAGCCAGAAACACCGACCAGCTGCCTCTTGCACACCCCCTTCTGGGGATGTGCCCACAACTAACGTACATGCCCCTGACCGGAATCGAACCCGGGACCCTTCAGTCCGCAGACAGACGCTCTATCCACTGAGCCAAACCGGTGTCGGCTGATGGCTTCTTTTTAATCTTTGAAGCTTGTTAGAGAGTGATAGGTGGTGGTATCAGAGGTTTCAGGTATTGGAGAATGACAGTTATTACCCTGTTTCCCCGAAAATAAGACAGTGTCTTATATTAATTTTTGCCCCCAAAGATGCTCTAGGTTTTATTTTCAGGGAATGTCTTATTTTTCCATGAAGAAGAATATAGTACACATTTATTGTTAAATGAAAATAAAGGAAATTTATTACCTGTATACGGTACGGTAGTTGTCAACACAAACCAGACAAACTGTGAATCCTACAGTATCAAGAATTTACTCATTTATTCAATGACAATCATGTCATCATCTTCTGGAACATCATCATAACAATCCAATTCCTGAATTTCCTGGTGAATTTCTTGTGACTCCATTTATTTCAAAATCAGTGGACCAAATCTGTCATGTTTAGCCTAGGGGGAGGGGCCCTTATTTTCGTGGGGGATGCCTTATATTTCATTCAGAAGGAAATCTGTAAGTAGGTCTTATTTTTGGAGGATGTCTTATTTTTGGGGAAACACGGTAGATTAGGAAAACCGATTACTGAGCAGCACTAAATTGAGGTTAGAGACCATGAGTTTATTTTTGTACCATAAGATTTTTATTTACTTATTGTTTTTTGAGAGAGAAAGAGATTTGATTTGTTAACTTGCTCTCATTGACTGATTCTTTTTTATTTTTATTTATTTCAGAGAGAAAGGGAGAGGGAGAGATAGAAACATTAGTGATGAGAGAAAATCATTGATTGGCTGCTTCCTGCATGCCCCCTACTGGGGCTCGAGCCCGAAACCTGAGCATGCGCCCTTGACCTGAATCTAACCCAGGACCTTCCAGTCCGTAGTCCAATGCTCTATCTACTGAGTCAAACCAGCTAGGTCATCATTGGCTGATTCTTGTAGGTACCCTGCGTGGAGATCAAACCTGCAGCCTTGGTGTATTCTGTATTGGGACAATGCTCTAACTCACTGAGCTACTGGTCAGGGCCCACAAGGTATTTTTAACTCCTTACATTTTTTCCTGTTTAATGTTTTCAAGTAATTTTATCTCTGTCTCAGTTCCTATCGCTTCTTGGCCTTTTGGCTAAGATCAGGTATAGTTAATCTATCTCAGTCCCCCACACAGTACAAATGAAATATATCTTTTCTTGGCTTTAAAAATATCAAAAGAAAGTATGGTTGTTTTATTTTAGAATTTTTAAAATTTGTATTGGTGTATAAATGTTCAAGACCTATAACGTATGGTTAAATAGAAGCAGTTTTATTCTCAAGAACTACAGTTGACCCTTGAACAATGTGGGAGTTAGGGGTGCCAACTGCTCCCTGCACAATCAGAAATCCACATGTAACTTATAGCCTACTGTTAACCTAAAGCTTCGCCATTAACATAAACAGTCAGTTAACCCATATTTTGTATGTTATATGTAATACATACTGTATTCTTACAATAAAGTGAGCTTAGAAAGAAGAAAATACTAAGAAAATTGTAAGGAAGAGTAAACACATTTGTAGTATTAATTGAGGGGAAAAAAATTCATGTATAAGTGGATGTACACAGTTCAAGCTTGTGTTGTTCAAGGGTCAGCTGTACTGTTTTGTCTTTCAGTTTTTTATGTGTTTTCATGAGAAAATTGTTTTATTCGTTTTCTGCTTCAGGAGATTTACTGAACTAAAGCACTACAGTGATGAACTACAGTCAGTCATCTCTCATCTTCTTCGAGTCAGAGCTGTAAGTGGTCCCCAAGAATTTTTTGGCACTCTTCTGTGCCAAAAAATTTTGGCTTCTCATGTGATCATTATGTTGTTAAGTAATGCAGAGTATTTATAATGAATAACTGATTTTTACATTCAAATTTGATGTGTTTAGCAAAACTGCATTTTTAAGAAATGCAAAATGTTTTCTGGCATAAACAATTCCAGTCAAGGCACAGGTCCAGGTTTTGGCTCCATCCCCAGTTAAGAGGCAGTCGATCAATGATTCTCTCTCATCATTGATGTTTCTATATTTCTCTCCCTCTCCCCTTCCTCTCTGAAATCAATAAAAACATATTTAAAAACAAAAGGATCTGAAAAAGCAGTAAGATAAATTGGTTTTTGAATTTAATTATAAACTAAAAGAACTTTTACCTAATGTATATATGACAAGAACCTTTAAAGAAATTGACCTTGTCATCAAAGGACAAAATGTACAAGGTATAGATTTTTATCCTCAACCTAATGAGAACAGGTTTCAGAAACTTTATTGACATGAGAGATAGCTTGAACTCCTCAGAGGAAAATGGCACTTGATTTGTGATTCACATTGAAATTAGATTATAAATGAGAGCAATACCAATGAAAAATACAGAATGCTTTCTGATTAGCTAAATTTCTGATTGTTTTTAAATTGGGAGAAATGCTATTTAGTCATGGAGGGTAACAGAAAAGTAAAAATGGAAGGTTAAAATTGAATACCGACAGTCAGTAAAGCATGAAGCAAGCACCGAAGAGAGAGCCTTTTTGTAACGTTCAGAGCTTGAGGGGAGGAGATGATGAATTGTTAACACATGTGAAAATAGAATTATTTGACTCTCTTTTCTGTAAAGGATAATTCTCTTGAAAGTAAAAAATGCAAAAATAAATTACAGGTAGGTTAAAGTGTTAAATATTTAAGACATTAAAACAAACCAGAAAGGGCAGATGGCCTTAGACTAAGGTGACCAGACGTCCCACTTTTTGGTGGGACAGTCCCTATTTTTAACAATTAGTCCCGTGTCCCGCGACATTTTAAAAAAGTTCAGATTTTTGGAAAGATTCTTTTTTAAAAAAGGGACTTTTTTAAAACGCAGCAGGATGTGGGACAAATTGTTAAAAATTGGGACTATCCCGCCAAAAGCGGGAGTTCTGGTCACCTTACTTTAGACTGAGAGGAGCTGGCTTTGGAACTTGTCTCTGTCATTTATCAGGTCCTTCAGGTCCAACTTTTCAGAGTTTTTTTGTTTGTTTTTGTTTTTGTTCTTGTTAGAAATGGGAATATCTGCCTGGCACATAGTAAGTGCTAAATAAATATTATATAAGTGGGTGACTTATTCATAGAGTTTATGAAACTCAATTGAGGTCATTTGCTTTGTAAACTAAAAGAAAAGGGAAATAATGTTGATACCTAACATTTATTGACCACTGTATATCAGCCACGGTGTTCAAGCCTATTATATTAGTCTTACCTAATTCCCACAGCAGCCCTTTGAAGATAGGTACTGGTATTGTCCCTATTTTATAGATTAGGAAACAGATGCAAATGAAGTTAAGTAATTTGCCTAATTTCACACTATAAATAGCCATGTGACCCCAGAACCCATGCTCTTGTCCACTTACAATGATGTATTAACAGAGGACATGAATTCAGGTGGATTGTGGGAGAACTGATTTTTATTGAGCCACTTTGCTTATTGCCAGGAATTTTATAGACGCCATCTTATTTAATCCTTACAAAATCATATGATGAAAGTGGTTTCCATATTTCTAAGAGAAAAAATATAATAGAAAGGCTTGGAGTGGTTTACTATATTCTCCAAAGTCAAACTAAAGTAAAAAGGAGCTGGAAGTTGAATTCACATTTGTCTGTCTCCAAATCCCTTATTTCCTGCTACCATGTACACTGCCTCTTTGGGGAAAATCAAATTTAAAATGGAGGAATGTTTAACCTTACTCATATTCTAAAAATGTAAATTACATTTTTTTTTTAATGTGGCTTTTTAAAAAAATATATATTTTATTGATTTTTTTATAGAGAGGAAGGGAGAGAGAAAGAGCCAGAAACGTCGATGAGAGAGAAACATCGACCAGCTGCCTCCTGCACATCCCCCACTGGGGATGTGCCCACAGCCAACGTACATGCCCTTGACCGGAATCAAACCCGGGACCTTTCAGTCCGCAGACAGACGCTCTATCACTGAGCCAAACCAGTTTGGGCTAAATTACAATTATTGAGATACTTTTTAACATTTAATTTATAGTCATTTATAAAGGTGTAATATCCAGTGTGAAATATTTAGTGATGATGGCACCATAAAGTATTGAATATAGCTTCTTTGGGAACCATTTTGGTAGTAACTATCAAAAGTCTTAAATCCTATAATCTTTGATTCCTTAGGAGACAACTCAAAAGAAAAGAAAAGCTATGTGTTTCCAGATTTTGAAAATAAGATCATCTAATAGAATGTCATAAAAGTTTGTCCTTTTTAATAGTCACGACTACTTCAGTGAGGATAGAGAAGACATTCCAATCATAGGTACAAATGATTCAGGCCTGGGGAAGATGTTAGGATGAGTTAGTCAGATTTCTTCTGTTGTCATAGAATCTGCTCCCTGTCAATTGTCAGTTGATCAAGTTTCAAAAGAAAAACTTGGCAAAAAGATGAAGTTGAAAAGCAGTCTAGACTGAATCATTGGTACACCCCCTTTTTTCCTGACACCAGTATTCCTTTTACCCTTCATTTTATTTTTTTCCATTACCACCTGGCACCAATATTCTCGATTACTGCCAACCATTGAATTAATCTAGTTTAAGGTTTTAATAATTTATGTTTTATTTCTCTACCCATTTTTGTTTTTCCTTTTCTTTAGAAAAGGCAATTTTTGTCTATTCTTTAGAGTTTTTCTTTGCTTCATCTTTCTCATTGATGATCTAGATACAAGTCACTCATGTTTTGGCTAGAACAATTTGTTTTCATGAATAGATCATACCAGAAACATTGTTAGTCTGATAATAACTGCTGAGTGTTGATTTGTTGCCTAGTTCATGGGTGAAGTAATTTCTCATGGCGTTGCTCACCTTTTTGGAGGATGAAATCAAGTATTTATTTAGATAAGAGATCATAGGTACATTTTTGTAATACACAAGGGAAAAAAACCACTTAAGTGAATAAGAGATAAAAAGACAGGAGGTGAGAAAATTTAGCATTTATAAATGAGATCATCAGTAATTTTAATAATTCAGAGAAGAAATTCAAACTGTACTTAAAAGTTTGAGACCATGTTTTATAACAAAAATAAAGTATTAGGCTTTTAAAGAAATACACTACTTAATAGTTTTTCCAAATGATTTCATAATATTTCTAGACACTGTCATAGATGGACATGAAAAGTAAAAAAAAATCAAGAACTTTGGCAAGCAAAGTATTAGTCCACAGCAACTTGTAAAGTTACTTTTTAATATAAAGACTAGAGGCCTGGTGCACAAATTAGTGCACCAGTGGGAAACTTCGGCCTGGCTCCGACATCCCCCAAGGGGTCCCAGATTGTGAGAAGGCACAGGCCAGGCAGAGGGACCCCACTGGTGCACAAATACGCACACCGGGCTCTAGTGTGCATGTAAGATATTTGGTTAATCTCTTCCGTCACTTCCCCTCCCCCTTCCTTCTGAGATTCATTAGTCTGTTCTATTTTTCCATGCCTGTAGTTTTGCTCTTGCATTGAACGTCTACCCTCTGGTGGCTAGTGCGTGTCATAGCTACTGGCCAGTCAGCTGTTCACTTGGGCTTTTATATATAGATTCTTCAATTTACATTTGTTCTTGTTAGAGGATCAGAAAGAAATTAACATGCCAAATATATTTGAGAAGCCTGTGAGCAATACAGCAAAAATAATTACTTTTAAAAGCCTATATTCTATGAAAATGTACCCCATCTGTAGTAACTGAGCAAATGTAAACCACATGATTATTCGGTCTTCTGCATAAGTCATTTAAACCCCAAATCTCACACAGTATCCCCTAAGTCCTCATCTCCTGTTCAAAGCCTCAACCTTTAAATTAATGTGCATTTGCTATTTGGAAAAGTCCTTATCTCCATTACTAAAAAATGTTTCTGTAAAGTCCCTTAGAAAATTTCTCAGTACCTTAGTAACAAGACATATCCAATAAAAGACCACAACCTAAGGAAAAAAGTACTGAGACTAACTTCTGAACACTCTCTACTCTAGACCTGCAACTTCAAGGAGACAACTTAAAACTTATTACTAAAAGAACAACATATTTTTTATCATGAATAACTGAGTTATTAGATTTCTAGGAAAATGAGACTTAAAAATGTGTTTTTGTTGATTTTTAATCAGCTTAACAATAACCCACAACCTTTGGACCAACTTGTTTTTGTTGATTTTTAGAGGAAGGGGGAATTAGAGAGAGTGAGAGACATTGATGTGAGAGAACCATTGATAGGCTGCCTTCCATCCAATTGGGGATCAAACCCAAAACCTATAGGACAATGCTCCAGCACTGGCGGGGGCAGAAAGTGAGATTTTTAAATTACGATTTAGCAAAGTCAACTAAAATGGATTTTCTTCCAATCATTTACGAATGCCAGAAATCAATTGAAGTTTCACATACAAAAGATATAATTACTGCATAATATGTAGTAAGTATTGGCACATATGCTTTCTTTTTTAAAGCATAAAATGTAATCTACATGTCTGATGTTCTTAAGATACATTTATGACATAGCTCAAAGACACTTCTACATGGCATGTAAACTGTCCCCAATTTAGTGCTTTCCAGTAGGTTTGTAGCAAGCATCAGGTTGCAGAGGAGAATATAAAAAAGAACTTTATGAGTTTTTGCATCCAGAGTTCTTCCTTAGAATCTGCAGACAGCCAGTGCTTGGTGACACAGAGTATGCCCTTGCATTGGTTGACAGTTTATTGGTTTTCTCTTTTTGATCAGGCAATAATTAATTCAAAAGTGTTAGGTCTTGCATAGAATTCTCTGTTGGCTGGTTCTATTTCTGACAACTTGTACAATTGGCCAGATTTATCCTTCCTATGGGATCCTTTTGTTTCTCATCACCTGGATAAATTCCATCAGAGATACAGTTTCCAGAGAGGATACACCATTTTCAATGCCAGGCACCAAAACCATTAACATCTTCAAATATGGTTAGGAAACCTCTTTCTTCAACACTTAAATTCACTTGACATTTTATTTTATTTTATTTTATTTTATTTTATTTATTTTTTTAAAAAAATATGTATTTTATTGATTTCTTACAGAGAAGAAGGGAGAGGGATAGAGAGTTAGAAACATCGAAGAGAGAGAATCATCGATCAGCTGCCTCTTGCATACCCCCTACCGGGGATATGCCCGCAACCAACGTACATGCCCTTGACCGGAATCGAACCCGGGACCTTTCAGTTCCCAAGCCGACGCTCTATCCATTGAGCCAAACCAGCCTCGGCGTCATTTTATTTTTAAATAAGACCTTCCAAAGGAGATGAAAAGGGCAACTGTCCAGAGCAAGCTTAGTGTTTCCTACCGAAGATAATGACAGCGTGTAAGATCCAACAGGATAAAGTTGCTGTTATGCACAGCACTGAGACTGCCTGGACTCACCATAACTGAAGAATAAAGGGTGCTTTTTGTGGTTATGAATGTGAGAAGTCTCTTTGGAGCAATAGCCTTGGATTTGTAGCCTTATTCTCCTTAGGCATTGAGGGGTCTTTCTTTGGCACCAAGCTATGGACTTCAATATTTATTTCAAAGTCATTGAACATGTCTTCCAGAGTATGTGTAGTAGAGAATGTTAGAGATTGCTATTAAGAGAATGTGAAGTACTTGCTAATGGTATGGGTACCATATTTTCGGTATAATTAGGAAATAGTAATTTGCTATATCTGATTTCTGAACTGTGCTGCAGACAAAATGCTTTTATTTATTATTTTTAAAATTTATATTTTTATTATTTTTAGAGTGGAAGGGAGAGGGAGAGAGAGATAGAAACATCAATGATGAGAGAGAATCATCGATTGGCTGCCTCCTGCAAGCCCCACACTGGGGATTAAGGCTCCACCCCCAGGCATGTGCCTTGACTGGGAATCAAACCAGGATCTCTTGGTTCCTAGGTCGATGCTCAACCACTGAGCAACACCGGCCAGGCAACAAGATCTGCTTTTAGGGGCAAGTAGATTTCTGACAATGACTGGTCCTTTGGATGGGACTTGTTTATTTGGGATATGGGACCAGTCTTATTCTTCCTCTCAGGCCTTTCATTCTTCAGTTCATTCAGCTCATCAGTCAGAGGTGCTTGCTTCTCTCCCTGGCTGGGTGGCACTCCATGCTGTCCTGTATACTAAAAGGGTTTTGGTTTGATCCCTGGTCAGGCACGTAGAAGACAACTGATCGATGTTTCTCTCTCACATCGATGTCTCTCCCCTCCCCTTTTCCCCTTTCTGGAATCAATAAACATATCCTCAGGTGAGGATTAAAGTGTGTGCGCGCGTGTGCTCAGTTAAAATCAGAAGGCTTTCTGCTTCAGCTTCCTCTAGGGACCCTTTTCCATGCCCCCCTCATCCGCACAGCAGTTCAGAGCCTGGCTGGCGTGATAGATCGCTCTGCTGCAGATTGATTTCATTGTGAGTTCCTGCATTTTTTCTTGGTTATTAACTTAACAATGGAAGCCATTCTTTTCTTCAGTATTCTTTTTCCCCTCCAATTTTGAAGTATCGTCTTCCTTCCAAACAATCACCTGCTCTGTTGAATGCCAGTCTGTTTCTTTTATTCTTTGAGATCCATATGCATTAATGCTGTAACATAAAGAAGCTCAGAACCAAGGCTTATCACCAAGGCTAAGCCTGGGAGACACAGGTTCTTTGTAATTTTCCTGGTTTTGGACATTTATCATATATGCACTATTTTCAGTTCCAGTCTAGGTGAGGAAACTAAACTCTCTGGATGTACCACACTGTCTGTGCTAATAAAGCAAGCAAAGACTTTGAGGAGCTAGTTAGTGCATCTTCCCAGTCTTTGTTGCTCTCTGCTTCTGCTTGATCCATTTCTTGGCTCTTTGCCACATCTTTGCCACACCTGCCTCTAGGACATTGATGATGTCATTAATTGCTCCCCCCTCCCCGCCTGTGCTTTTATCTATATACTAGAGGCCCGGTGCATGAAAATTCATGCACTGGATGGGGGTGGTCCCTCAGCCTGGCCTGCCCCTCGCACAGTCCAGGAATCCTTGGGTGGAAGGCGACCCAGCAATTGGGAAGGCAACGCTCAACATCACACCTTTGCTGCTGCCACTGCCAGCAGTGCAAGCCTTGGCTGGCCCTGCTTGCCTTAGCCTCAGTCAGTGGGGGATGCAGGAGGACCCAAGGCCCCTGACGGGGCTAGGGGACTCTGGTGGCATGGAGCAGCCGGCCCTGCTCCCCTCCATGGGTGCCATCACCTTGTGATGGTGTGATGGTCAATTTGCATATTACCTCTTTGTTGTATAGGATTATATAGGCTATAAAAAGCTAAGTGACCAGCCAACCAGCCAGTAGCTATGATGCACACTGACCAAGAGGGGGCAGATGCTCAACAAAGGAGCTGCTGAGCAACAGCAACTTTGCAGAGTGCCCTCTCACACTCAGAGACCCCTCGGAGAATGTCGGACTGCCTGTTTCATCCCGATCCCTGCAGGCCAGGCCGAGGGACCCCACCCACTCTGCAGACGCCCTTTGAGCCCTGCACCCCCCCAGGTGTGGGTGGCCAGGAAGGGACTATGGGAGGTTGGCTCCAGGGCGAGTCCAGCCCAGTCCTGGCCCGCCGGCCACCTTCTAATTAATTTCCTTTCAATGTGCACTGGGCCCCGTGTGTGTGTGTGTGTGTGTGTGTGTGTGTGTGTGTGTGTGTGTAATTAATTTCAGAGAGGAAGGAAGAGGGAGAGAAAAAAAAATCAATGATGAGAGAGAATCATTGATTGGCTGCCTCCTGCATGCTCCCTATTGGGAATCAAGTCCACAACTCAGATATGTGTCCTGACCGGGAATTGAACCATTACCTCTTCGTTCATAGGTTGATGTCCAGTCACCGTGGCTGGGCTGTCATTAATTACTTTTGAACTATGGATATTATCATTGTTATCCATGCTTATATCAATTTCATCTGCCACTTCTGTCTGCTGCTCAACTGCAATATATATTTTATTGATTTTTTACAGAGAGGAAGGGAGAGGGATAGAGAGTTAGAGACATCAATGAGAGAGAAACATCGATCAGCTGCCTCCTGCACACCCCCCACTGGGGATGTGCCCATAACCAAGGTACATGCCCTTGATCTGAATCGAACCTGGGACCTTCCAGTCCATAGGCCGACACTATCAACTGAGCCAAACCGATTTCGGCTGGTATCTGATTTTTTGTGACCTTTTTCTTTTCGGTTACTGGAAGTGATGGAGTATTTGAAACAATTTGGTATTTTTTGAGGGGAGTGTTTTGATAGTGTGTTTCCTGTTTGGCTTCTAGTTGTTTGTTTCTTGAGTTTTTGTCTTTTTCTGAAATCTGTAAATTGCCCTTGTCAAATCGGCCACAAAGCCATATTAGTTCTTTTTCACATTCCTGCTTGAGCCGTTGTGCTTCCTCGGTAGTAGTAGAAGATGTGTTTTGCTTTAATATTTCCTGGATGGGTTTTGTATTTGGAGTGATCATTGGGGTTCTATGGGGTATACTGTGGGCTGGACATTTTTTACTGTGTTCTTGATGCTGCTCTTCAGGGCGTTCCAAGTGGGGCTCCTGTGCCTCCTGGTATTGTAGTGTTGTCTTTAGATTAAGACTGCAGTCAAGCCAGAACCAGTTTGGCTCAGTGGATAGAGCGTCGGCCCACGGACTCAAAGGCCCCGGGTTCGATCCCGGTCAAGGGCTGTACCTTGGTTGCAGGCACATCCCCAGTGGGGGCAGTGCAGGAGGCAGCTGGTCGATGTTTCTCTCTCGTCGATGTTTCTAGCTCTCTATCCTTCTCCTTTCCTCTCTGTAAAAAAAATCAATAAAATATATATTTTTTTAAAAAGACTGCAGACAAGTTTCTCTATTTAATTCGTCTAGTCTAGTGGGTTCCTTCAGAGCAGGCCAAGGCAAGATGAAAAACATTTTATAATTCCCTTAGGCCTGCTCCAAGAGTTTACCATGGTGGTTTGTTCACTTTAAGCTAAAGTATGGAAAAGGTTAAGATTTGTTATATGGTTAATGCCTAACTTTTCAAATTACTCCTGTTTGAGTAAGGAATTTATCCTTAGGGTTTATATTTAGAAACTGCATATTAGAAATTTTTTAGGGTTTTATGTGGAATTAACCTTTGGTCTTCCAGTTCTTATCCATAACATTGGGGAAAAGTAAAGCAAATTATCAAACATGATGTTGTTTTTTGTCTTTTGTAAAACGTGTGAATGGCTAGGTAGTATATATTTCAACCCTGTGATGCTAATTATAATTATGTTATTAAAAACCTAATGTTTTTGTTGGTTAGAAGGAGTTATCTTGACAGAGTAGCATAGAAGCATGTTGTATGTGTTGAGCATTTATGTGTAAAATATCAATAGAATTGAAAATGTCTATATTCTTTCTCCTATATAACACTTGGGAGACTTTTATCATAAAGAAACAATCTGAAATTTAGAAAAAGCCTTACTCTCAGATGCTTATTACAAGATTATTTATAACATTGAAAAAAGAGGGATAACTAAATATCCAACAAGGAATGCTTACACAGTCTGTACAGTGTGTAGAATTTTATGCAAAAATTTAAATTTGTATCTGTTAGCCTGCTGGGTAAAATTATTATCATGGGGGAAAATAGTATGGTCATTATATTTATGTAATCACTTTCATACTTCTTTCTGTATATGTTTTAATTATTGTCTATACGTTTCTTATATCAAGAGTGATAAAACTTTGGGAGGTTTAAGTTTTCTTTTCCATATTTTCCAAGTTTTTTATACTAAGCAAGGTTTATTATTGTATATATCTTTGATCATATAATAGCAGTATCTTTTAAATATGTATTCCAGAGAGTAGCAGATCGACTCTATGGTGTATATAAAGTACATGGGAATTACGGGCGAGTTTTCAGGTAAGCATTACATAAACTCTTAAAATAAATAACAATTAGCTCTAATTAGGTTTTTGTCTGAAAACTATAATTTTTGGGGGGAAATTTTTTTTAATGTATCTCCATTGATTTCAGAGAGGAAGGTAAGGGAGAGAGATAAAAACATCAATGATGAGAGGGAACCTTCGGTCGGCTGCTTCCTTCATTCTCCCTCAATGGGAATCGAGCCCAAAACCTGGGCATGTGCACTTGACTGGAATCAAATCTGGGACCCTTTAGTCTGCAGGCCTATGCTCTATCGACTGAGCCAAATCGGCTAGGGCTAATTTTGGAAAATTGATGAGTCTGGAAAGTTGAAGATTATTTTTTTAAAATGATGCCCTATTTTAAATAAAAAATAGTGAGGAAGTCCTATATATTGAGCAGAATAGTGAAACTACTCTGAAGCAGTGAGTGTTACCTTTTACTTTCTCAGCAGAAGGCCCAAGAATATTTTATTGGAAATCAAAATTTTATAGATTTAGTGATTTTCTCTTTCGTCTCACTTTATAATTTTAAGACTTTTTCAAGATAGCTTTTTAAAATATTTATCAATACTTGCATATTTCTTGTTATTTGGTTTGAATTACGTTGGTAAGAGATGGGTTAACAGGAGAGAAAAAAACAAATTTAATTTCGTGTTAATGGAAACCACAAAGGTATGAGACTCAAGGCAAGTTGGGCATTGAGGCTTATATGCCATCCTGAGCTAAGGAATGGGATAGGGGTCTTGGAGATTTAAAGGGGTGGATAGTAGTAATTTAATTGGTATAATTCCTTTCAAAGGATTCCAGGAAAATACACAAGCAAATTTCTTTCAGAAAGTCCTGTGCACATTTTAGGTATACACAAAACTCATGTGTCCCAGAGCTTAATGACACCAGATGTATTTTGTTTAATGATTCTATGCTTTATTTTTTTATTTTTTGGTCATATGCATGGTGAGTGGAGGTAAAGAGCTCTTTTTAATAAGAAAACAACAACAACAACAAAACCAAGTTGCTGAGGTTAGCAGATAGAATACTATTGGCAGTTGATTCTAATTTCATCTTTGTCTCTGATCAGCTGCCTGACTTTGAGTAAACTAGGTTTACAAACAGCTTGAGTTTAAGTATCTGTTGTTAAACAAAAACCTTCACTTGCATTTAGTTTTAAACTTAAGGTGAAAGCAGCATATTTGAGTCACAGAAAATAAATCCAAAAACAGATATATTTTTAAAAGCTATTAGAAAAAAAAAACTTGTAAAAAATTCCATTTGATAGAATTCCATATCTAATACACAATTGTGTTTGTTTTATCCTTTTCTTCGCAGTGAATGGAGTGCCATAGAAAAAGAAATGGGTGATGGACTGCAGAGTGCTGGTCATCATATGGATGTGTAAGTACCTGGAGCATAGGAGGTAAAACCTAGGGTGAAGTGTTAGTGATTCTTCTTTTTTATCAATTTTGCTGGCATTTACATTATGCTTTGGTGAGTGGAGGTAAAGAGTTCTTTTGAATAAGAAAACCAAAAAAACAGAAGCTACTGGGATTAGCAGATAGAACATTATTGGCAGTTGATTCTAATCTCACTGCCTGTCTTTAAAGAAGTTTAACTTAGGAGTGCAAGTTTAACTTAGCATTGAAAAGCCAATCTGTCTTCATATATTAGCAGAATGAAAAAGAAAGTCTGTATGTTCATTTCCATACATGTAGGAAAAATATTTCAGCATTCATTCACAGTAAAAATGATCCTCAAGGTAGGAATAAAAGATACTAACTCAACTCTAAAACCAATAGTTAATATTGTACTTGTAATAGTGAAACATTAACACTTTCTCCTAAAAGAGAAACAAGGCAAGGTTGTTTGCTGTTGTATTAGCGGTCTTAGTGGTGCCACGAGGCAAGAAAATCAACCTTCTAATAAGTATTAGAAAGGAAGAAGTAAAACCATTTTTTATTTGCAGTTAACAGGATCTTGGATCTTATACATTAAAAAAAATTATAATCAACCAAAAGCATTATAGAACTAACAACTGAATTTAATAAGAATTGCAGGAGCCCTAGCCAGTTTGGCTAAGTGGATAGAGTGTCAGCCTGCGGACCAAAGGGTCCCAGGTTTAATTCTGATTAAGGGCATGTACCTTGGTTGCAGGCTCCTCTTTGGCCATGGCTTTGGTCAGGGGCTTGTGCAGGAAGCAACTAATTGCTGTGTTTCTCTCACATCGATATTTCCTTGCCTTTTATACCCTTCCTAAAAATCAATAGAAAAATAACTGCGGGTGAGGATTAACAAAAGACAAAACAAAAACAAATAACCCACAAGAATGCAGGATATATGATCAATATATTAAAAAAGTATTGCTTTGATATACTAGCAACAATTAGAAAACAAAAATATTAAAACAGTGCTATTTATAATAGCATCAAGCCAGATACTTTAAAAAATTTTATTTCTTTTTAGAGAGAGACATTGATTTGTAGTTCCACTTATCTATGCATTTATTACAAACCAGAATACTTAGAGATAAATTTAATGAAAGATATGAAAGACCTCTGCACTGAAGACTTTATATATAAACACTGCTGAGAGAAATTGAAGATAACCTAAATTAATAGATAACTCATGCTATGGATTGGAGAACTCAGTAGTATTAATATGACAATTCTTTATGGACTGTAGCCATAATTAAAATTCCAGTGACTTTTTAATAGAAATTGGTAAGCTGATTCTAAGATGTATGTGGAAATTCAGAAGATCTAGAATAGCCAGAATAATCTTGAAAAACCTCCACAAAACCTGGAATATATTATTTGATTTCAGGACTTACTATTTAAAGATAGTATTGAGATAAACAGATCAATGAAACAGAATAGAGTTCAGAAATACTAGTAGATCTACAGTTATATAGTCCTTTTCAAGAAATGTTTTTGGAAATTTATTGGATATCTACATGAGGGGGAAAATGAACCTTGAGGCATATCTCATATCTTATATAAAAACTAATTCGAGTTATATACATAAGTGTAAAAGAGAAAATGATGTATTTTAGTAGAGAACAGGAAAATATTATTGTAACCTTTGAGTAAGCAAAGATTTCTTAAAAGGACATGAAAAGAAAAATATTTTAATGGTAAATTGTTCTTCATCAAAATTAAAAAATTTCAAAGTTTCTATGGGGGAGAGGAATGTAGGAGTTACTGTTCAGTAGATACTGTTTTAGTTGGGGAGATGGATGGCGCTGGTGTTTGCAACAATGTGGATGTGCTTAATGCCATTATATTGTACACTAAAAATTATTTAAAAGGTAAATTTTATGTTACATATATTTTATCACATATACAAACAGAAAAGACACAATTAAGATAATGAAGAGGCAAGTCATAGACTTGGAGTAAGTATTTCTAACTATAATATATGAGTTACAACTCAGTAATAAAAATTAAGACATTAATTTTATCTAAGTATTATTTTTCTTGGGCTGTATTTAAGCTAACTGGCTACTTTTCATCCAGATTATTAAGAAGTCTTCCTGCATTTTTTTGACTTAACATTTTCAGTGTTTGCAGAAATTTAGTATTTCTTCAATTGATTGTAAAGTATTAAATAAAACTAATGTCACTACTGATAGCTGAAATCCTTTACCCTATACTTTTCTACCCAGGAACGTGTGTTTATCCCTACACTGTTTCCTTTTTTCAAGCCCCAAGGCCTGCAGTTCTTCTGTTTTGTTTTTCTAACATTAACTTTCCAGAATCACAGGTTTATGAGCTAAATTATTTTTTTCTTACTCAAAGCAATGATTCTTAGAATATGTTCCACACTCTACAGATGTAAATTTGTAATTACAGAAGTTGTAATATGCCTACTTTTATAAATCCCATAGGCACATTACTTTTCAGTGAACCTTAGTTTATAGTGGACTATGTTTCCTTGCCTATATGAAGCAGGCTTGGAAACATAAAGTTTATTTTTCTTTTATCCTGATGCTAGGGAATTGGAATTAATTTGAAAAAAGCATGACTATTCTAAAGTTAATGACATGGCCTATGTCCTTACAAAATTTATAATGTGACCAGGGAAATAAAATCAATACTCGAGTCTACTTTGATACAACCTACGTCCTAAATTGTTGATAAATATCCAGAGTGATGAATGAGGACTGAAGGAGTCTGGGAAGATTTTATAGAGGTGTTCCGATATGTGGTTGTAGGATTTGGAGAAGCACTATGGAGAGCCATCACATTTCTGTACAGGAAAGACTCAGGTCCAGGACCAAGAGTGGCCTAACAACGAGGAGCTTGTTCGAATCAAAACAGAGATTTATTGAGAATTCTAATAAAATAAGGCTCCTAAAGTTTTCTGTAATCTTTATTTGCTCAACTTTTCTTTTGATAGTTTTTGGCCTTACTGTATGTAGTTGCTACCATGAACACTTGTGCATCAATTATACTATTATTCTTTCTACAGATTTTATAGCTCTTTCATATTATTTTTGAACAAAGTATATTCTTGTCTTACAGTGTTCCTTAAGCTACCTGTAAAAATGGCCATTTTTTGGTTTGTTTTACTTTTTATTTTCAAGCTGATTGAAACATTATAGTAAAATGCAATAATATTGTCATGGTAATTAGAAATTGCTATAAATGTTTCTAAATGCTTATTCTCATTTTCTGTACTTACCTTTGTCACTAATGGGTAGTAAATGGTCTATGGATTATGCTTTGAATAGCACTTTTTTAGAATGTCCTGATAAAAGTTGCTTCTATAATATTTTTTAAATAGGTATGCATCTTCTATTGATGATATTTTGGAAGATGAAGAGCATTATGCAGATCAGTTAAAGGAGTATCTTTTTTATGCAGAAGCCCTACGGTAAGTATAAGTGTTAGAGATGCAGCTGGTCACCACTCTATATACATGCTGCTCTAAAATAGAGATAAGTAAAGTTTTTTAATGAATAAAAAGATTTTAAATTAATTAATTCCTCCAGATATTGGATGAGATCTCTTTGTAGTCCTCTGTGTTGCCGAGTGCTAGACAGAAATTTAAGATAATTCCTGTCCTTGATACATCCTATATAATAAAGAGCTAATATGCTAATTACACGAAACAGCCAAACAACCTTCTGGATATCCTTCTGGACGACTTTCCAGATGAAGCTGGGGTTGCTAGGGCGAAGCCCCTAGCACGAATTATGTGCATTGGGCCTCTAGATATATTGATAAAAGCTGTCAGTCTCAGGCTTCAGGTGTCTGTGTGTTGTTCTTTGTACTTTTTTCAATTTGAAGATTGGAAGCAAATTACAGATTGAATATGTATGTAACACTATCTTTTACTAGGTTGTATATTGCCTTTTTTAAAATCCTCTCTTGATATGTTTGTTGATTTGTGAAAGAGAGAGAGAAACATTAATGTGATAGAAACATGCATCAGTTGCCTCCTGTGTATGCCCCAACTGGGGATCAAACCAGCAACCTAGGTATGTGCCCTGACCGGGAATTGTACCCACAACCTTTTGTACGGTACTTAATGCCATTATACTGTACACTTAAAAACATCTGTATGAGATGATGTTCCAACCAACTGAGCCACTTAGCCAGGGCTATCTATTCTAATTCTGCCATTTTTATTCTGTAATTTTTCTCACACCTGTAGATCTTACCTCCTTAGTAATGGCTATAAAACTTCTTAATATCAGGACTTTATCTTCTATTCTTTGGTATCTTATATAAAGCCAAACAGAACTCGCTGATAGATGGTCATACTAATTAAGAACTTCCTATATTTTTTTCTACTCATTTTAGAAAATATTTTCCTATAATCGTAGCTTTTATTGTAACCACTTTTGGTAATTTTTTGTCGTTTTTAAAAACAGTTTAAAAATTCTATTAGGAAAAAATGGTTAGTAAAACAGTAGAGCAGTATTTCTTTACCTGTTCAGTAATTGGTATGAAAACATAACATTGTTAATTTTTTCTTCTAGGCTTTGAGTGGTAAGTAGTTTCACCGAGGTATTTCCACATTACCAGGGAATAGGAGGTTGCTGAATACAGTGGAATTTTCTTTAAAATTCTAGAAAAGATTAACATGTATTAATATGGAAATACTAGAGGTCTGGTGCACAAAATTCTTGCAAGGGTAGGTTCCCTAGGCCTGCCTGGCTGGAGATCAATGTCAGTCTGTGGGGTGACTGGCAGGGTGATCAGGGCATCCCTGCTGGCACCTGCCTTGGCCAGCCTGGTACTGCCGCTCTCTGGCCCTGCCTCCTGTCATTGCCACCAGTCGCCTCCCTCTGCAGCTTGACCAGCGGGGTGATGGAGGGTCCCTGCTGGCACCTGCCTTGGCTGGCCTGGGGCCTGCAGGCTGGGGGCAGCTCCTATATTGAGCATGGTCAGTGCGAGTCATAGCGACCAGTTGTTCCTCTGGTCGTTCTGCTGTTCTGTCAATTTGTATATTAGGCTTTTATTATATAGGATGTTTATGGCATATAGTTAAGAAAAGATGTGGAATCACTTGGGTTGTAGATATATACATTTGTAAATGCCTAGCTCAAGTCTGAAAGCATATATGTCATCTGTTAACATGGATTGTGTCTGGATAGTGGGATTGGGGAAAAGAGAAGGTTCTTGAAACTTTTTTAAATTTTGTGCATTCCTGTGTTAGAATTATTTTTACAGTGAGCAAGGATTAATTTTATGATATTAAAAACTAATAGACATTTCTAAATAAAAAAGAATAAAGCTTTGAGATATACTAGTATTTTTAAAGAATACTCAGTTGCTATGTGAGATTATAGCATTAGTTTCTATATTATATAAAAAGTTTTTTATGATGTGATAATTTTGGATATTTATTTAAAACTTTTTAAAATTGAATTCAGGCCGGGACCGGTTTGGCTCAATGGATAGAGCGTCGGCTTGGGGACTGAAGGGTCCCGGGTTTGATTCCGGTCAAGGGCATGTACCTTGGTTGCGGGCATATCCCCAGTAGGGGGTGTGCAAGAGGCAGCTGATCGATGACTCTCTCTCATCGATGTTTCTAACTCTCTATCTCTCTCCCTTCCTCTCTGTATGAAATCAATAAAAAAATATATATATTTAAAATTGAATTCAGAGAGGAAAAGAGAGGGAGAGAGAGATAGAAATATCAATAATGAGAGAATCATTGATTGGCTGACTGCTGTACGCCCACAACCCAAGCATATGCCCTTGACTGGAATTGAACCCAGGACCCTTCTATCTGCAGACTGACTCTCTAGCCACTGAGCAAACTGGCGAGGGCAATTTTAGATGTTTATTGAAAAAAATTACAAGTATCTAGAAAACAACCTTTTGTTTTAAGGCATATAAAGTCTTTATACTTAGGTTTTGCTAGATTTAATTTTTAATGTTGGGCAACTATATTTAAACTTGAAAATTCTGGATACACAATTTCTGACCCTTCCAAGACATTGTGATGCCTCCCCTTTACCCCTGAAAATTTTTTTAACATGATAAAAGAGAAGCCATAAAAATTAAATGGCAGCATTCTTTTTTGTCCCTAGGGCTGTGTGCAGGAAACATGAACTTATGCAATATGACTTGGAGATGGCTGCTCAGGACTTAGCATCTAAGAAGCAGCAATGTGAGGAACTGGCAACTGGGGTGAGTGGTTTTCCATTTATTAATAGAATTCTGGTATTACTGTAGCACGTCTTATGTGGCATGAGCTGTAGTTGTACTGCTCAGAATGCCTGTAGCTTTAACGGGAATAATTTTTGGGCAAATTTATAATTCTTTGGGTTGTGATCTTGATATAAAAAAATAAAAGCTATAGTATTATATTTTGCTAACATTGCTCTGTGTAATAAGTGTCATTTCATTTCTACTTAAGTCCAAGTGAGAAAACATTATTCTTTGGGATTGAAATAATAACCTTCGTCAGATTTAATTTTATAAGGTACATTATAGAAAGTTTACTTTGAAAAGCCATATTCAGTCAGAATCAGTGTATCTCTCTTTACAAAGAGCTTTTTGTATATTTGATTCTTGAATGCTTACAGTGAGCATTTGTGAAGAAAATTCCATATCTTATTGTATTAGGCTTAGGTCATTTCTGTAATCAGCTTTCTACTCCACTGCTATCTTATTGGCATAAATTGGCTGCCGTGGTGAGAGCACACAATCTAGAAGTAATGAAGTAGTGACAATGCTTCCATTTATATTATCAAGTACTTTAGTTTCAAAGGTACTGATAGGTACTCACTTGCTATGTGTATGAAAAATCAAAGATCTTTATGGGGAAAGACCTTTAACCATCAAACAGGTATATATTAGGCTCAATTTATTTTTAAAACCCAGGGGAAACTCCCAGTTCTTTTACAGGGAGCTTGGTTCTCTACTCCTACATGGAAGAGAAAAATGTTTCCCTGCACAATCTCCAGGGATTAAAGAAATGTTAAAGCAGTAAACCTTAATGCTTAGGCGTAGGCATCCTGTTTTATTAAAGACTAGAGGCCTGGTGCATGAATTCGTGCACAGGCGGGATCCCTCCTGGCCGATTGGGGCTGTCTTGCCCAGGCCTGATCAGGGCCAGCGTGGAAGAGACCATGGGAGGTTTGCCAGTAGCGGGGGGGGGAGGGACCGCAGGAGGTTGGCTGGCTGTGGGAGATTGGCTGCAGGAGCGCATTGGCAAGGGGGAAAGTTCCTGCATTGAGAGTCTGACCCCGGTGGTCAATGCATGTCAGAGCTACTGTCCAGTTGTAAGGTCTCTTAGGCTTTTATATATATTACTATAGACTAGAGGCCTGGTGCATGAAATTAGTGCATGAGGTCAGGGGTTGTGGGGGCATGTCCCTCAGCCTGATATGCACCCTCTCACAACCCGGGACCCCTTGGGGGATGTCTGACTATCAGTTTAGACCTGATCCTGTAAATTGGCAGTCAGACATCTCTCTTGCAATCTGGGTTCACTGGCTCCTAACTGATCTCCTGACTCCTTGCCCAATCGCCCCTAACCACCTCTGCCTGCCTGCCTGATCGCCCCTAACCTCCTCTGCTTTAGCCCCCGCCATGGCTTCATCCAAAATGATGTCTGGAAAGTCATTCAGCTGTATGGTCTAATTAGCATATTATATTTTTATTATTATAGATACCCAATTTTCACTGTGTGTTATGCAGATTTTAAATGTTTCTTTAGTTTGGTTTATTTTTGTTTTTGCCCTGAAAAATATGACCACTAATATAAAGAAACTAGAGGCTCAGTGCATGAAATTCATGCACTGTGGGAGGAGTCCCCCAGCCTGGCCTGTGCCCTCTCATAGCGTGGGAGCCCCGTGATTAATTGCCCCAAAGAGGTAGGCCCTGCCCACCCATCCGGGGCTCCTTGATGGATTGCCCTACAGAGGTAGGATGGAGCTGGGGGTCCTGCCTCTGCACTGCGCGGTGCCATGGGACCCCCAGGCATCGCTGCACAGAGCTGCCGGGACCCGCCTCCTCGCTGTACAAAGCCTCCAAGCCTCGCCACGTAGATCTACCAGGACTCGCCTCTGCACTGTGCGTGCAGCGTCAAGTCCCCGTCCACCCACGTGCCCCCGCTGCACATGCAGCCTCCAGCTGATGGATTGTTATGGCATGAGGGCGTGACGACCTAATAGGCTTTTATTAGTATATATGACTTGCCTAATAAACACTTTAGCTAGAAGTTTCCCATTTCATTAAGAAGTTCAGTTAGAATTTTACTCTTTTTGTCTCTTCCATATTATTTCAGTATTAGTAATAATATTAGGAGCCCCTTAGTTTATAGGCTTGTGATCTAGGGGGAAATGACAAAAGCTTTGTTTCCTTTTTTAAAAAAAGTTTTTTTTTTTTTTTTTTTTTTTTTTTTTTAATATATTTTATTGATTTTATACAGAGAGGAAGGGAGAGAGATAGAGTTAGAAACATCGATGAGAGAGAGTCATCGATCAGCTGCCTCTTGCACACCCCCTACTGGGGATATGCCCGCAACCAAGGTACATGCCCTTGCCCGGAATCGAACTCGGGACTTTTCAGTCCCCAAGCCGACGCTCTATCCATTGAGCCAAACCAGTCCCGGCTAAAAAAAGTTTTTACTTGTGGTAAAATATACACTGAGTGGCCAGATTATTATAATCTCAGAATTCATAATAATCTGGCCACTCAATGTGTGTGTGTGTGTGTGTGTGTGTGTGTGTGTGTGTGTGTGTTAGAGGCCCGGTGCATGAATTCCTGCATGGGTGGAGTCTGGCCAGCCTGGCCAGGGGGAGGGGACATGGGCGGTTGGCAGGTCTGCCTACTGGTCGAACTCCTGGTTGAGGGGACAATTTGCATATTAGCCATTTATTATCTAGGATATTCACAGAGTGCCAGATAATTATGATCTCTGAACACATAATAATTTGACTACTCACTGTATATAACATAAAATTTATCACCTTAACCATTTTTAAGTTTACAGTTCAGTAGTATAGTAGTAAGGACATGCTGCCAACCTCTAGAACACTTTTCATCTCACAAAATTGAAACCATATCCATTAAACATCAACCCTCAGTTTCCCTCTTCTGCCAACCACTGGCAACCACCATTCTACATTCTTTTTTAACTTTTAAAATTTATTTATTGATTCTGAGAGAGAGAGAAACATTAGTTTGTTGTTCCACTTATTTATGTATTCATTGGTTGATTCTTGTGTGTGACCTGACTGGGGATCAAACCCTCAACTTTGGCATATCAGGATGATGCTATAATCATCGAGCTACCGAGCCAGGGCTCACCATTCTGTGTTCTGTTTGTGAATCTGACTATCCTAGATAACTCCTGTAAGTAGAATTATACAGAATTTTTTTTTTTTTGTGACTGCTTATTTTCTCTCAGCATAATGTCCTCAAGGTTCATCCATTTTGTGCATGTGTCAGAATTTCCTTTCTTTTTATGACTGAATATTTCATTGTATGCATACATCACATTTTGTTTATTTATTCATTTGTTTCTAAATCCTTTTAGACTGTGAGAACATTTTCTTTGAAGGGAATGACTACCAAGCTCTTCGGTCAAGAAACTCCAGAGCAGAGAGAATCCAGAATAAAGGTGCTTGAAGAACAAATAAGTGAAGGGGAACAGCAGCTAAAGGCTAAAAATCTGGAAGGCAGGTAAAAATGCTGAGGTATTTCACAAAGCCAGTCATGTAGATTATATGGTGGGTTGTTGCTTTATAACAATTGCCAGCTTCATTAGCATCCCTGGATGTGACTGTTCTTCTAAAATGCAGTTACTGAATTACTAAGAAATTTGAGTTATCAAAAATATGTTATAGAAACATTTGTTTTAATGTGGGGGGAAAGGAAGAAGAAAGTTCCAGCTTCATAATATTTCCCTGCACTTTTTATGATTCTATCCTTTGCTCATTCCCTCTGCCCTTCCTTTTCTGTCGTTTAACAAATGCCTGGTGAGCCTCAGTGCCCAGCTCTTCTCTTCCTTTGCGAAGCCTTCTCCTATCCTCACAGGCTATGTGGCACTTGGTTCCTGCCACTGCAATGTGGTGGTTTTCTACTGGATGATTAGTTGCTCTGAGTGAGTGTCCCTGGCTAAATTACAAACCCTTCAAAGCCAGTGATCATGTCTTTTTCTTCTTTATATTTCAACATCTTGCATAGGGCTTGCCATATAATTATTCTATAAATATTTCTAGAAATTCAGTTTTGATCTGCCATCACCGTTTGGCTCACTTTCCTTATTGTTTTCATCTGTTATTCAGTGAGTAGACCATGGTAGACAAAGAGTATATCATTGATTTGGAGGTATTTTGAGTAATTTTTAGAACCATTGGCACCAAATAAAGTAATCTTTCATAAATAGAGTTAGATAGACAAAAAATTGTCAGAATTTTTGCAACTGTAGTAGTCATTTAAAGCAAATACACGATAAATGTGATATATATTCTATCTTGGTAAAAAGAGTATATACATTTCAGTGACCTAGGCAGGCAACTTCATGTGGCATTTATATCTGTTTGTAGGAATAACTAGAGGCCTGGTGCACGGTTCATGCACAGGTGGGGTCCCTGGGCCTGGCCGGCGATTGAGGCCTGTAAGGGGGGCCAGCTGGCGGGCAAGGGCCACAGGAGGTTGGTTGCCTGGGGGAAGAGGGGCCATGGGAGGTTGGCTGTAGGAGTGCACTGACCAAGGGGGGGGGGGGCAACTTCTGTGTTAAGCATCTGCCCCCTGGTGGTCAGTTATAGCAACTGGTTGACTTGTTCATTCATAACAGTTGCTTAGGCATTTATATATATAGAGTAGAGGCCTGGTGCACAAAATTAATGCACAGGGTTGAGTGTCCCTCAGCCCAGCCTGCACCCTCTCCAGTCTGGGACCTCTTGAGGGATGTCCAACTGGGATCAGGCCTAAACAGGCAGTTGGACATCCCTCTCATAATCCAGGACTGCTGGTTCCCAACTGCTTGCCCGACTGCCTGCCTGATCACTCCGTAACCACTCCCCTGCCAGCCTGATTGACACCTAACTGCTCCCCTGTCAGTCTGATTACCCCTAACTGCCTTCCCCTGCCAGCCTGGTTGCCCCTGCCCTCCCCTGGTGTCCTGGTCACCCCTAACTACCCTCCCCTGCAGGCCTGGTTGTCCCCAACTGCCCTTCCCTGCTAGCCTGGTCATCCCTAACTGCCCTCTCCTGCAGGCCCAGTCCCCCCTAACTGCCCTCCCTCTCCTGCAGGCCAGTCTCCCTCAACTGCCCTACTCTGCTGGCCATCTTGTGGTGACCATCTTTCACCACATGGGTGCAGCCATCTTGTGAGAAGGTGTGAGGTCAATTTGCATATTTACCTCTTTATTATGTAAATCCTATTTAGGATTTGAAGCTGAAATTCTTGTGGCAAAAATGCAGATTATTAAAATGTAGGAGAATATTTGCTTTTTCTCTCACTGTAATTTTTAGGGAGAGAAAAATATATCTGCCTGGCTGGGCATGGCTCAGTAGTTGAGTGTTGACCTATGAACCAGGAGGTCACAGTTTGATTCCCAGTCAGGCTTGATCCCCAGTGTGGGGTGTGCTCCAGGAGACAGCCAATCAGTGATTCCCTCTCATCATTGATGTTTCATTCTCTTTCTCTCCTCCTCTCTTCCTCTCTGAAATCAATAAAAACATATTAAAAAAGTAGATCTTATACAAGGAAAAGCTTTTTCCTCTGTAATATACAAAAACCAACTCAAACGAGAACTGGTTATTTGAATTTATAGGATATAGTTCACTTAATTTAAGTAATAATAACAATGACTATGCCTTTTATTTCAGAGAATTTGTGAAAAATGCTTGGGCCGATATTGAACGCTTCAAGGAGCAAAAGAACCGTGATTTAAAGGAGGCTCTCATAAGCTATGCAGTCATGCAGATTAGTATGTGCAAAAAGGTGGGTTTTGGTTTCAGTAAAGATACAAGTGCATGCAGAAGTGCTTACAAATTTTATAAAACTGGCCGTGGCTGGGTTGCTCAGTTGGTTAGTGCATCATCCCAATGTGCCAAGGTTGCAGGTTTGGAAAATAGCTTATATTTGTTTGGACAACAAATTGATATTTCTTTCTTTCTTTCTTTCTTTCTTTCTTTCTTTCTTTCTTTCTTTCTTTCTTTCTTTCTTTCTTTCTCTCAAACCAATAAATAAAAAAGAAAACAAAATTTAAACAAACTAATCCTTTTTGAATCAAAGTATCATTTTTGTTTTTAAAGTCCATTCTTCTTCCCTTCCAGAATATTTCCCAATTTATCAACTTAATTTTATTTTTTCCTTTTTATTTTTTTGTTAATCCTCAGCCAAGGATATTTTTCTATTGATTTTTACAGAGTGATGGAAGGGAGAGGGAGAGATAGAAATATTGATATGAGAGAGACACATTCATTGGTTGCCTCCTGTACACACCCAGACCAGGGCTGGGGAACCTGCAACTGAGATACGTACCCTTGACTGGAATCGAACCCAGGACCATTCAGTCCATGGGATGATGCTATATCTTCTGAGCCAAACTGGCTAGGGCTCTACTTAATTTTAAAAGAAGAATCATAACCAAAGTATCAGTTACTGAATCTTCACTCATTTTAAGTTTCAAATTTGTGTGCCCCATTTATCACTTGTATTTAAAAAAATATATTAACATTACTTTGATTATATGATTGTCTCTAGATAGGACAGTAAAATATCCTTCCTAACAGTTATGGATACTTTCATTGAAAAATAGCTTATATTTGTTTGGTTATGATATGGTTTGTTGTCAGAGTATATCCTTCATGTAGCTGATGTCTGTAGTATAAGATGCAAACATTGAAGCTAATTTTAGTTAAAATAAGTCTTCTGACAATTTCTAAAATGCTGTTGTAAGAATAAAATATAAAACATTCCTTAACAACTTTTTCATAACCTTAGATCTATCTGTGTGCTTTACATTTGTCTAGCCCTTCACAATTTATCAAGCAATTTAACATGCATTTTCTCAGTAAACCACAGAGTAAAGTAGATTCCTATATTTATGAAGACCTTAGAGGAAAAATCACACTCATGTAAACACTCATGTTTTAATTTATCCAAAGTTTTTATTTTCTTGCTAGGAACCAATCACTTTCCTAGACCTTTTCATTTGTATCAAAAATAAGAGCAGTAAAGAACAAACATTTTCAGACGTAAACACCAGACTTAACACACCAGTTAACTGGGCTCCTTTAGTATTTGACTAATTCACATTTTTGACTCAATGAAATTGTAAGTTATTTCATGTTGTGGATCTTTGGGGTCACCTAAGAGAAGTTAAAGTCATGACTGGTCAATCTGCAAATGCTGATGGTTGAATCTGTTGTAGTTTGTGTTTCTGTTGCTGTTATCCTGTCAACTCCTACTGCCTGCCTTGCTGTTTCACAGGGTGCTTCACATTTACAGTCTTACTTATCTGCTTTTTAAAATCTTGGGTGGTCTGTCCTGACTAGTGTGGCTCAGTTGGTTGGGCATCACTGGTTCAATTCCCAGTCAGGGCACATGCCCAGGTTGCAGGCTGATCCCAGGTAGGGGGTGTGTAGGAGGCAAACCTATTGATGTTTCACTCTCACATAAATGTTTCTCTCTCTCTCCTTTTTTTCCCCTCCTCTCACTAAAATTAAAATACAATTAAAAAGTTTAAATCTTGGGTGGTCCAAAAGATCAGGTAACAAAAGTTTTTTGATTTGGTTTTGTGGTTTACTTTTTTTTCTTTATAAAAGACTTACTAATAAGCTCCTTGTGATTTATCATTTGCTTCTTTTCCCAAAATAAAATGCAGATTTTATATAATGGTTCAAAGAACTTTCCCCCCACTTTGCTTAGGGTTAGATTTTTGAAGATGCTAGAAATAAGTTTTTTGATTAAAAAAGGATATTACTGCAAGTATATTTGGTCATACCTTGAATATCTTGTGGGTCAACTCATGTACCCTAAGATAATAACTATAGTAAGCAATAGATTATTCACATGAGATTAATTAGATTATATGGTCACCTTATTTCCCAAGAACAGGAATATAAAGTTTCATCATGTTATCTATTCAAAATGGTAATTGAATATAATAAAATACTAAATTACAGTAGCAATAAACCAAAAATTTTTCATAAAAATATTAATATTAGCCTTAAAAGCAAATGTCACGTGTTCTTTTGGTCAACTTTTTTTTTTTTAATCTTTATTGTTGACAGTATTTTTCTCCCCTTGTCCCCCTCCACCTGGTTCCCACCCCACCCCAAGCCCTCAGTACCTTATTGTCTATGTCTGTAGTTAATGCATATCTCTCTATATAAAAGCCTAAGCACCATCACAACCCAATGTATGACCAAACAGGCTGCATGGGGTGACGAGGCCGGCAAGGCAGTTAGTGAGGTGACCAGGCTGGCAGAGGGGGACAGTGAGGGATGACTAGACCTGTGGGGGTTGAGGGGAGCAGTTGGGGGCAACCATGCTGGCAGAGAGGGCAGTAAGGAGCAACGAGGCTGGTGGTGGGGGCAGTTAGTGATGACCAGGCTGGCTGGGGGGTTAGTTGGAGGCAACTAGGCTGGTGGGGGGGCAGTTGGGGGTGACCATGCCAGTGTAGGGAGGCATTTAGGGGTGATCAGGCAGGAAGGCAGGTAAGCAGTTAGGAGCCAGTTGTCCCAGATTGTAAGAGGGATGTCCAACTGCTGGTTTAGGCCCAGTCCCCATTGCCATTTTATTCATATTTTTTATCTCTTCCCTCCACCCCCTTTTCTTCTTCATCTTCCTAAAGAATACCTTTTAACATTTCATGGTTTGGTATTGATGAATTCTGGCTTTTTCTTATCTGTAAAGCTCTTTATCTGACCTTTAATTCTAAATGATAGCTTTGCTGGGTAGAGTAATCTTGGTTGTATTATATGTCCTTGCTATTCATCACTTTGAATATTTCTTGCCACTCCCTTTTGGCCTACAAAGTTTGTTGAGAAATCAGCTGACAGCCAGATGGGTGCTCCCTTGTGGGTAACTAACTGCTTTTCTCTTGTTGCTTTTAAGATTCTCTCTTTATCTTTAACCTTTGGCATTTTAATTATGATGTGTTCTGGTGTGGGCCTCTTTGGGTTCCTCTATTTTGGGGTTCTCTGGGCTTCCTGGGTTTACAAGTCTATTTCTTTTACCAGATAGATAAGGGAAGTTTTCTGGCATTATTTTCTGGCATTATTTCTTCAAATAGGTTTCCAATATTTTGGTCTCTCTTTTGTCCTGGCATCCCCATGATGTGAACGTTGGTACACTTGTTCCAGAGACTCCTTACGCTATTTTCATATTTTTGGATTCTGTATTATTTTTGCTCTCCTGATTGGGTGTTTTTTGCTTTCTCATATTCCAAATTGTTGATTTGATTCTCCTCATCCTCTCCTGTTGAATCTCTATAAATTATTCTTTATTTCAGTTAGTGTATGCTTATTTCTGATTGGTCCTTTTTCATGTCTTTGATGTGCTCACTAATCTCCTTGAAATTCTCGCAAAGTCCTTTGAAGCTCTGATTAGGATCCTTGAGTAATCTTATAACCATTGTTTTGAACTCTGTATTTAGTAGTTCGCTTACTTCTATTTCATTTGCTCTTTTTCTGGAGTTTTCATGTTCTTTATTTTGTGAAATATTTCTTTCATTTTTTGTGTGTGTTTTTTTTTGTGTGTGTGTGTGTGTGTGTGTGCGCGCGTGGGTGTGTGATATGTTTCTTTTTCTTTTTTAATATATTTTTATTGATTTCAGAGAGGAAAGGAGTGGGAGAGAGAGAGAAAAACATCAGTGATGGGAATCATTGAGCAACTGCTTTCTTCATGCCCCCTACTGGGATCAAACCTTTGACTGGAACCTGAGCACATGCCTTTGACTGGAATCAAACCTGGGACCCTTCAGTCTGCAGGCCAACACTTTACCCACTGAGCCAAACCAGCTACCGCGTGACATGTTTATCTCCACCACCTTTTGGCTGCCTCTCTGTGTTTGCTTCTATGTATCAGGTAGAGCTGCTGTCTCCTGGAATTGGTAGAGTGGCTTGTGTAGTAGGTGACATGTAGGGCCCAATGGCTCAGCCTCCCCAGTCACCTGAGCTGCTTACTCTAGAGGCACCGCTGTGTGGGCTGTATGTATTGTCTTGTAATTGAACTTTGATTGCTGTTGGCATCAGTGGGAGGAATTGATCTTCTGGCCACTTGGTTGTGAGGACCAGCTGCAGTGGAAGAGCTGCTGTGCAGGAGACACCCCTATGGAGCAGGACTTGCTTCAGTGGAACTTTGGTGTTCCCTGAGTCTGCCCCTTGAGTGTGTCACTTGTGGGTGTGTAGAGTTGTAATCTGGTGTAGTCTGAAGCTGTCCCCTGGGTCCACTGGCTCTGGTGCCTTCCAGGATGTGCAAATTCAGCCACTGTCCTGGAGCCACCCAGCAGGAGCTACAGACCAATTTGCAGGTGGCTGCTATTTATGTTGGGCATGGAAGTGCCCTGGAAAGGCCAAACTGTGAAGCAAGACAGGCTGGTGCTAATATCAGGTCTTGGGCCTCTTATTGATTGGTATGGGGCACTCTGAAGCCTGAGCCAGGGCAATCCATATCTGCAAACAACTTGAGTAAAGCTGCAAATTGGGTGGGGTGGGGTCTCGGAATCGCCAGGGTAGAGCAAACAGTGTGGGCCACAGTGATGGAAACTCAGGTGTAGCTGCAGGTCAGCTCTGTGACAGGAGATGTCCTAGAAACAAGGAGCCCTGTGAGCACCCCTGTGTGGGAGAAAGCCGCCCCCGAGTTCTTACTCTGATGCAGAACAATCCAGTTCTTCCCTATATGTCCCCCCAAACCACTGCCCCAGCGCTGGAGCTCAGAGGGAGCAAGCCCCAGTAAGTCAGGGCCCTTTAAGAGGGACTGCTGGGGCTCCGGCAGCTTCTGTGTCAACTTAGCCGCAATCCCCGTGGGTTTTCACTGCCTGAAGTTACGGGGGCTCTCATTCAGCACTGGAACCTCGCTGAGAGCTTGTTGTGGAGCCCTTGCTCCTCATGGGAGGCCTCTGCAGCTGAGGTGTATCTTCCTCATTAAAAAATTTTAAAAATGCCACATGTTGCCGACACCCGTTTGGCTCAGTGAATAGAGCATCGGCCTGCGGACTGAAAGGTCCCGGGTTCGATTCCGGTAAAGGGCATGTACCTGGGTTGGGGGCATATCCCCGGTAAGGCATATCCCCAAGAGGAAGCTAATCGATGATTCTCTCATTGATGTTTCTAACTCTCTATCCCTCTCTCTTCCTCTCGGTAGAAAATCAATAAAATATATATAAAAAAATATATATATAAGATTCTCTTCAGAACTTCTGTATCAGCATATCAAAAGTTGACCCACAAAACAGATTAAAAAAAAAAAAAAAGCCACATGTGGTGTCAGACCAGTCCGTTCCCCACCTCCACCCCACCTAGCAGTCTCAATATGCTTCCTTTTTAATTTCTAATTGTACGACTTCTATTCAACTGGTTCTGAATGATGGTGGTTCTGCTGTATTTTCGTTGTAATTTTTATGAGGTGTGGGAAGCAGCGAGTACATGCATTTACCTATGCTGCCATGCTGGTTCTCCACTGGTGAGCCTTTCTGATAGTGAATTTTCTAATTTGTTGAATCAAGGGGGCTGAGGCTTTTTAAAGAATACTTGATCGATTGTCAAGTTTATTTTTTAAATTGTCATAAAAACAAAATGTTCATTGAAAAATTTCAAATAATCCAGAAGCATCTTAGCCTCCTGCCTCAAATTCCTTTTAGAAATCTCATCATGTGTATCCATTCTTCCAGGTGTTTTTGCATATATACAGTTATTTAGAAAATACATACTTTCCTCTTCCCTACAAAAGCAAGATTGCATTATATGTGCTAGTGTGCAATGTTTGTGTTTCCAGTTGATGTCTCATGGATATTTTATTTTGACAGTGCATGCACTGACTACCAGGGGGAAGCACTGTCAAAATAAGATATCCATGAGACATCTAACAAGAAATACTCTGTTTATTAAATACTATTTTATCCAGCCAATCTGAGGCATTTTAAAGGGTTTTTTGTGTGTTTTTAAAATTTTTATTTGCTTTTTGTATCTTATCAAGAAAGAAAAAACTAAAAAGATTCTTTTTTTTTTTTTTTCCCTATCATTTGAAACTTTGATAAATATAGACACATTTTAACAAGATACCTGGTGCATGGATTCTTGCACCAATGGGGGTCCGTTGGCCTGGTCTGCACCCTCTTACAGTGTGGGACCCTTTGGGGATATTGGACTGCCGGGTTCAGTCGGATCCTCACAGGCTAGGTTGAGGGACCCCATCAATGCATGATCAGAGCTGGGGAGGTACTGCAGGAGGGCTCCAGGGCATATCCAACACGTCTTGCCTGGTCCGGATTGGCCGGACACCAGCAGCAAGCTAACCTACCAAAGTGTCTGCCCCCTGGTGGTCAGTGTGTGTCATAGCAACTGGTCAAACAAACTGTCAGACACTAAACATATTAGTCTTTTATTGTATAGGATTCATTCTTCATAATTTAGTAGTTTATTAGAGACTATGTATCTTGTTTATTTTAAAAATACTTTAGATTTTAGCCGAGACCGGTTTTGCTCAATGGATAGAGCGTCGGCTTGGGGACTGAAGGGTCCCGGGTTCGATTCCGGTCAAGGGCATGTACCTTGGTTGCGGGTATATCCCCGGTGGGGGGTGTGCAAGAGGCAGCTAATGGATGACTCTCTCTCATCGATGTTTCTAACTCTCTATCTCTCTCCCTTCCTCTCTGTACAAAAATCAATAAAATATATTTTAAAAAAAATACTTTAGATTTTACTGTTACATGTCTACAATCATACCTTCTCATGTTAGCATGTTAGGTATAATATATCTTACTAGAGGCCTGGTGCACAGATTCATGCACCGGTGGCGTCCCTCGGCCTGGCCTGTGGGGATCAGTGGACCTCCGAGCCACCACAGCCCAGCCTTATCTGCCAGCTCATTGGGCTCCAGCCCAGTGTCCCCGTTATCCCACACAGCACAAAGGAGTGTGTGAAGTGGCAGGCGGCTGGGGAAGAGCCTGAGCCTGGGTTAGTTGCCACATTGCTTCCACTCATCCCGGCCCTACTGTGCCTGCTGCTGCTGCTCGGGCATGGAGGAGGAGTGTCCGCGAGAGAGGCTCGCATTGACGCAGCTGTGCTCGCCTGCCGTGAGCCCAGCGCCTGGACTGTCTGTCAGCTGAGTGGTGTTCCCACTGCGGGAGCTCACTGACCACCAGGAGGAAGCTCCTGCATTGAGCATCTGCCCCCGATGGTCAGTGCACATCATAGCTACTGGCCTGTTGTCTGGTCAGTTAGGCTTTTATATATATATATAGATTAGCTTTGTACTACACAGCTTGCCAGAACTGTTGAGAGGGATTCGGTAATCATATGTATAAAGGCCTAAGCAACCAAATAACCTGTCCACCAGTTGCTGTGACTCACACTGACTACCAGGGGACAGATGCTCGACACAGGATCTGCCCCCTGGTGGTCAGTGTATTCCCACAGCCAACCTGCCACGGTCCCTTCCCCCGGCTGGCCGGCCGCCCCCTTTCCGCCCCTCCCCCCACAGATCGGCCCCAATTACTGACAAGGCTGAGGACACCCCTCCCCTCCCGTGCATGAATTCATGCACTGGGCCTCTAGTTTAGTATATAATTGATTTCTATCAAAAAAGTTATTAGAGTAATAATTTGATAATTCATTGATTTATATTTAATTGTTAGACTTATAAGGTTTTTGTCTTTTTTTCAAATATTACATAGAAAAACTGAATGAAAATGTGTTTAGTTTATAAGTAGAAATGCTAAGAATATGTGATGAGTAAATGAGTTTATGTTTTGATGCTTAAAAACTTAAGTTTTGAAAAAAAAGTTGTAGGAGTTCTGCCTGCATTTTGAAGAGAGGCTCATACAAATGATTTTCCTACTTTTTTAGACGTTCACGTATGTTAGCTATTACCAGAAAGTGTCATAGTTGCTGGACTTGTTAATTATTCACAAAAGCAAACAAAGCATACCAGGAAGCTAAATACTTGGGCTTTCAGGATCCTTTCAGATTAACAGTTTAAAGTTCTTTTTGTGTTTGTTTCTAAGGGAATTCAAGTTTGGACCAATGCTAAGGAATGCTTTAGCAAGATGTAATCCTGTGAAATGAATTTCTCTTCAATCAAAGTGCCCCAAAACAGAAGCACAAGTAAATAAATAATAATTTAAGTTGCTACCCAGTCTACACAAAATATATAAGTTGACTAAATTCAGCTGTCTTTAATTTGATTGTAGTTGTATTTATATAGCACAAAAGGATGTATTTTAATGAAGATTAAATATTATAATTTGAGGTTTTGGGGATTGGTGCTGATTCCAAAAAGTTAATTTGATAAAATATACCAACAGATTGTTTGTCAGGCTTCTGAACCAATGACTGAGTCACAATGTTGGGTAATTTCTAGATGTTCATTTCAATTCCAGCTATTTTAGATCTGTTTATGTAGAGAATTTTCCCCTAAGGTTGAATTCCTAACTTTACTTGGTAAGACTCACTAATCTGTTGTAGGGGGTTATTTTTTCTTGCCTTATAGTTGAGCTGTTTGGTTTGACAAAGCTCAGCAGAAACTTAGTGTGAAATCTAAGATTTTCTCTCACATTCATTGATGCCCCCTATAACATTTGCATATACTAGAAAATGCCTTTAATTTGTGTTTTATCAGAATTTTGATACTGGTCAGAAATTTTATACTGCCAACAAAAAAGACTCAACTTCTCAGATATATAATGGAATACGTTGTTATGATCTAGGAACTGCTATAATAGAATTGTGTATGTTACATAAAAGCATTAAATTCTTCTCAAATGATTCCTAACCTCAGTGAGGAGCCTGAATTTACTCTGCTTGGCTCTCTGCACATGGCATTTCAGGGTACAAGATGTATGTAGCGTTTCAACGTATGAGATGTATGTAGTACACATGTATGTTTGTATCTTCATTGTTAGCATCCTTCTTTTCTATGGCTTGGCTGTAATTTTTGTAAAGGTAAATTATATTGTTTTTTGATGTGTTTTTGTGGTATATGTTCAGAAACCAAGCACCCCAGTTTGCTAGCTTTGCAGAATCTTACATGTGCTCATTATTAGTAATTATGTAAAAAAAAATTCTCCAGTACTGTTCAACATTTGACTTTTTTACGTGTTCAAAATGTTGCTGGATTTTTGTGCTGTTTGCCAAACTTATACAATAAATAAATGAAGTATTGTGCTGATTTTCATACAATTTCTATTATTTTAATAAAGTGATCTATCTAAGTAGCTAATGTTTCTGTGAAACAATAACACATGCCATATTATGTTTTGAAGTGTTTAATTATATAAATTTGTCTTAGGGCAAACTGTTGGGTTTTAAAAAAATATATTGAAATGAGATGATTTTTAAAATTTTACTTATTTTTTAAAGAGAAAATTGTTAGAAACAAAAGTCATCTTTCATTCCATTGAAATATATCATCACATGACTCATGAAATTAAGTAGCTTTCCATTCCACCCTCTGTCACCCAACTAACCTGATGCTAATGTAAAATGTATCCGATTGCTTCCTACTAGCTGACTTAATTTTTTGTGTGTGTGTGTGTGTGTTGCTGTTAATCTTCATTCAAGGATATTTTTTCCATTGATTTTCTTTTTTTTTTTTTTTTTTTTTAAGAGTGGAAGGGAGGAGAGGAAAGGGAATGGGAAGGGGAGTGAGGGGGGCTGGGGGAGATTGGTTGCCTCTGTAATGTGCCCAGATCAACCTGCAACCCAGGTACTAGTTATGTGCCCTTGACCAGGAATTGAGACCTTTTGGTTCACGGGCTGACGCTTCAACCACAGAACCACACTGGCCAGGGCTAGCTGACTTAATTTGATAATGTCATTGTTATTTATGATTTCAAAGATGAATTAGGAAAAATATTTTATGCTCTCTAAAATATACAGACATTCTTTTGGTTGTATGTATATCTTGACTTGGATTGATTTTGAAAAATTCATAGCACAATCATTACTTTTTAAAAACTTTCTTCAAGGAGTTTTATGCTGGAAATAAGTTTTGCTACTATTCACAAAAGGATAAAGAAAATAAAATATATATGCAGTAGCATTTTGGTATTTAAAAATTAAGACTCAAAATGAACTACTAAAAGGGGGAGGTTAGATTTCCAAAGGTAAATATAAAAAGATAGTGTAAGCAATAAATAAGAAAAATTATTCATTACATTAACTGAAGTACTTAGTAACAAGAAGATTTCATCTTGAAAGTGTACGCAGTTGGTATAGTCAAAGCATTAAAATTAACTGAAGTCATAATTTCATTTGCATCCAAACACCTGAGTGTGGATGAATGAGTCACTTGTAATTATAACATAGTATCCAAAACAGGAATTGAGAATTTTTAAAATCCAAGCATTCTTAGAATAAACACATACCCAGCTTGGAATGGAATGAAAATCTAAGAGTTATATTACAGGAATGTTAGACTTTGAACATCCTTATCATTCTTTAGATTTATATGCATACTTCCCTTCTGGGTAGATTTTGCTGATTCTCCTAGAAAATGTTCACTAAAAAAGATTTAGGAATTTCTTTTAAGGTTCAATAACCATAGAAATTCTATGTAATAAAAGCTTAATTTACAAATCGACTGAACGATGCTGTAATGTGCACTGACCACCAGGGGGCAGATGCTCAATGGAAGAGCGGCCCCCCCAGTCCATAGGTCCCAGGCCAGCCACAGCAGGTGCCAATGGGGACCCCCCAGTCAACCCTCTGGTCGCTCCACAGATTGGCTCTGATAGCAGACCAGGCCTAGGGACCCTACCTGTGCATGAGTTTCATGCACCAGGTCTCTAGTCTTACCTAATAATAGACAAACATGTAAATTGTCCGTACTCATAGCCAATCAGTGACTCTGCAAATTAACCCAAACAATATGGCGGTTAATTTGCATACATAGGCGCCTAGCACCTATGTTCCAGGAATATCCTGGCACCCAGGTCATTGTGAGGTAAGGCCTGGGCAGGAGCGGACCCTCTGTGATCGATCACAGGGAGCTGGGGGTTTATTCCTGCCCAAGGCCGAAATCCTCCGCCAGAGGCTTTAGGCAAGGAGCAGGAGCGGACCCCCAGCGATTGATCGCCTGGGCAGGAGCGGATCCCCAGCGATAGATTGCAGGGAGCAGAACCCCTGTGATCGCAGGGAGCTGGGGCTCTGCTCCTGCCCAAGAGGCTTTTGGCCTGGGCGGGCCTGGGCAGGGGCGGAACTCGTGATCAGAGGGAGCTGGAGGGCCCCTGCCCAGGCCTAAAGCTACGTCCAGAGGCTTTAAGCCTGGGCAGAGCCCAGCCCACGATTGGTGTGAACTGTAGAGGAAACACATTGGCTAAGCTCTCTGTGTGCCACTGGTAATATGCTTAGTAACTTGGGTAATCAGAATTCAAAAGGGTGATCTAGGGTTTATCACCACACTTCTGGAGAAAAAAAATGTAGCTGCTGGAGGGCTAAGAAATGCCATATCCTGCCCTCTCTGGTTTGACTGAGTGGATAATGCCTCGGCCTGCTAACGGCAAGGTCTGGCTTTGATTCTGATAAAGAGCATGTACCTAGGTTGCAGGCTTCTCCCTGGCCGGGGCCCAGGTCAGGGCTCATGCAGGAGACAACCAAACAAAGTGTTCCTCTCACTTTGATGTTGCTCTCTGTCTTTCCCTTTCTCTTCCACATTCTCTAAGAGTCAATGGAAACATATCCTCAGGTGAAGGTTAAAAAAAAAAAAAAAAAGAAAGAAAAATGCATATCCTATAAAAGACACATCTTGAAAATGCCTAAAGAAAGTTGTCATTTTTTCATGGTGAAGGGACTGGAGTCCATGATGATGGAAACACCTGGCGGCTGCGGTGACTGGCAGTGGCTGCAGCAGCGGGGTGGTGGGGCTGGTGCCTTCCCCTGATCAGCCAGGTTGCCTCCCACAAAGGGTGGCCAGACTGCTCCCCGGGGAGCGGGCCTAAGCCTTCAGTAGGACATCCCCTGAGGATTCCCAGTATGTGAGAGGGGGCAGGTTGGACTGAGGACCCCCCCCACCCCCAGTGCATGAATTTTGTGTACCGGGCCCCTAGTAAAGTAATAAAAGCCAAATCAGTAGAATTTTACTTATTTCCTAAATTATTATTATAACTTTAAATATTTATATATTTGAAAGGAAAAAGAAGCAGCTTGGGAAATATAAAAAAGTTAAATCTAAAGTAAGTTGAAGGTCGTTCCAAGATGGCTGACAGGTAAACACCTAGCCGCAGCCACACACAACAATTTCAATAAAATACAACTAAAGTATAAAATGGACATTACCCAGAACTACAGGGAAGTCGACTGACTGGAAATTCTACAATGAGAAGCAAGGAGAAAACCAGAACGGAGGAGCTGTAAAAGCCTAAGGTACGGAGACACGCAGCATGCGCGGAGAGGATGGAGCCGGAGAGGAGGGGAGGCTGAGTGCCTGGCTGGCATTCCCTAGCGGGAAGGAGATAAAAGCTCCGACTGTGCTGGGCCCCAGTTCTGACTGCTCTGAACCCCAGTTCTAGGCCAGACCCCGGGGACCCAGGCTCATTCAGAGGGAGCTGGGCTGTAAGGTGGAACCCCGGGGGAGCGGCGAGAGGAGGTCCCGGAGGCCCGCACATTGCGCGCAGAGAAGGGACGGTTGGCTGTGCTGCAGGATTGCCCTGGCGGGAAGGAGACAGGGGCTCCAGTCTGCTCTGAACGCCACCTCCAACTCCACTTCCAACTGAACTGAACCCCAATACCGGGCTCATTGGGGGAGAGCCTAGACGGTTTGACAGCAGGTGAAAATCGAGGGCACCTTTCTCTCAGAGGCGCTTGCAACGAGTACTGAAGGGCAGAGGGTGGGGTGGGAACCTGATGAAGGAGAGAAATGGAGGGGATGGGGGGAAGGAACATTTGTAATAATATGAACAATAAAAATTTATTTAAAAAAATAAAGTAAGTTGAAGAAAGAAAGTATTAAAAGCAAAAATCAGAGTCAATACATTGAAGACAGATCACGAGAATTCTCTCTTAATATTACACAGTGTTTTACAAAGTATCATTCTTTAAAAAGATATTAGCTTATAAGAACATGTAATAAATAACTTCAAAATGCAATGGGTATTTAATTTTAAAGTGTGCCTTTAACATGTATGTAAAAAGTTTTTTGTACTCGTTAAATAGAAACTTATCTGGCCACTGGGTAAAAGCTAGCAATAAAACTACTGGTTCATAATGTATTATCAAAGCCAAAAGTTGGTTCTTTGGGAATATTAATAAAGTTAATCTTCTAGCAAAACTGAATGAAAAAAGAAACCACATAAATTATCCCTATCAGAAATGAAATGGGGGATGTTAAAGATCTTACAGACATTAAAAGGATAATGAACATTATGGACAACTTTAAACCAACAAATTAAATGAAGTCAACTAATTCCTTGAAAAATATAGCCCAACTGATATAGATGAAATAGAAAATCTGAATAGCTTTATGTCAAAGAAAGGTATCAAAAACCTTTCTACAAAAGAAAACTAAGGTTCAGATGGCTTCATCGGTGAGTTCTGACATACATTTAAGGAAGAAAAAGCTTTAATTCTGCACAGACTTAGACAGGGAAAAGAGAATACTACTCAATCTTTTTTACAATTGAGGTAATATTAGTTTATAACATAAGTTTCAAGTGTACAATATTATACTCGATATGCTCACCGTCAATAGTATCATGTCCATCGGTTACCATACAGTTGACTCTACCCATTTCCTCTTCTCTGGTAACCACCAATCTGTTGTCCATATTATGAGTTTATTTTTGGTTTCTGTTTTTCTTTTTTTAATAGTATATTTATGATTTTTGTCTTTTTTTATTTTAAATATGGAACGCTTCACCAATTTTTGTGTCATCCTTGCACAGGACCCATGCTAATTTTCTCTATATCGTTCCAATTTTAGTATATGTACTGCCGAAGTGAGCACTGATTTTTGTCCTTTTCCATCTAACTTCACTTAGCATAATACCTGTTGCAAATGTCAGTGTCTCATCTTTTTAAAATAATTATTTTTTTAATCTTTATTGTTGAGAGTATTATAGATGTCCCTCATTTTTCCCCCCTCCACCTGGCTCCCATCCTGCCCCAGGCCTTCACCACCTTTTATCTGTGTCCATAGGTAATGCATATATGCATATAAGATCTTTGGTTAATTTCTCCCCAACCTCTTCCTGCCCCCCTTCCCTTTGAGATTCGTCAGTCTATTCCATGTTTCCATGCCTCTAATTCTAATTTATTCTGTTTATTTATTAGATTTCTTTTCATTCATTTTGATTTGTAGATTCAATTGTTGATAGGATATGTGTTGCTATTTTGTTGTTCATATTTTTTATCCTACTCATTCGCTTCTTCCTCTTTCTCCTCCCTTTCCTCCTCCCTCTATTTCTTCTCGTCCTCCTCTTCCTTCTTCTCTTCCTCTTTCCCTTCCTTCTCTTCCTCTAACTCCTCTTCCTCTTCCTCCTTATCGTTGTCCTCCTCCTCCTCCTTTTCCTTCTTCTTTCTTCCTCTTCTTAAAAAATACCCTACAACATTTCATGGAATACTGGTTTGGTAATGATGAATTCCTTTAGCTTTTTCTTGTCTGTGAAGCTCTTTATCTTACCTTCAATTCTAAAGCTTTGCCGAGTAGACTGATCTTGGTTTTGTAGATCCTTGCTATTCATCACCTTAAATATTTCTTGCCACTCCCTTCTGGCCTACAGAGTGTCGTTGAGAGATCAGCTGATAGTCAGATGAGCACACCCTTTTAGGTAGCTACCTGCTTTTGCTGCTTTTAAGATTCTCTCTTTAACCTTTGGCATTTTAATTATGATGTGTCTTGGTGTGGTCCTCTTTGGATTCCTCTTGTTTGGTACTCTCTAGGCTTCCTGGACTTATAATATGTATGTAAAAAGTTTTTTGTACTCGTTTCACCAGGTAGGGGAAGTTTTCTGTCATTATTTATCAAATAGGTTTTTAATATGTTGCTCTCTCTCTTCTCCTGGCGCCCCACAGTGAGAACATCGGTAAGCTTGAAGTTGTCCCGGCACTCCTTACGCTACTGCTGTCTTCAGAGTTTTGGATTCTTTTTTCTTTCTGCTCTTCTAATTGGGTATTTTTTGCTTTCTCATATTCCAAATTGCTGATTTTATTCTTGGCATCCTCTACTCTACAAAAGAATCCCTGTAAATTATTCTTTATTTCAGTTAGTGTATGCTTAATTTTAGTTAGTGTATGCTTAAGGTCCTTTTCATGCCTTTGACATTCTCACTAAGATCCTTGAAATTTTTAGGAAGATCCTCAAGTACCCTTATAACCATGGTGTTGAACTCTGTGTCCAGTAGTTTGCTTGCTTCAATTTCTTTCATTTGTGACATGTTTCTTTGTCTCTGCATTTTGGCTGCTTCCCTGTGTTTGTTTCTCTATATTAGGTAGAGAGGCTGTGTCTCCTGGAATTGATGGAGATGCCTTGTGTAGTAAGTGTCCCATAGGGCCCAGTGACCCAGCCTCCCCAGTCACCTGAACTGCACATTCTAGGTGCACCCTTGTGTAGGCTGTGTGCACCGTCTTGTAGTTGGGCCTGGATTATTATTGGTATCGCTGGGAGGACTTGACCTGTAGGCCAATTGGCTGTGAGAACCAACTGAGACTATAGTGGAAGAACTGCTGTGCAGGAGACACCGCTATGGAGCAGGGGCTGCTTTGGTGCTCATTGAGTCTGAGTCTGCCCCTTGAGTGTGTCCCTTGCGGATGTGTAGAGTTGTAATCTGGTGTGGTCTGAAGCTGTCCTCTGGGTGCACTGGCTCTAGGGCCTCCTGGGAGGTGCAAACTCAGCCATTGCCTGGAGCCACCTGGCAGGAGCTACAGAGTGATCTGCAGATGGCTGCTACTTATGTTGGGTGTGGAAGTGCCCAAAAGAGGCTAAGCTGTGAAGGCAGAGCTGCAAATTGGGTGGGGTGGGGTCTCAGGGAATCACTGGGTGGAGGAACAGTGTGGGCCACACTGATGAAAACTCGGATATGGCTGCCGGTCAGCTCTGCAACAGTGGAGGTCCCAGCACAGGAACAATGAGCACCTCCATCTGGGAGAAAGCTGTCCCTGAGTTCTTGTCCTGATGCCAGCCAATGCAGTTCCTCCTCGTATGTCCCTGGATCCCTCAAAGTCACCCAGCACTGGAGCTCAGAGGAAGGGAACCATGTAAGAACTGCCTGGGGCTCTGAAGCTGAGATAGCTCTTTGGATTGAAAACAAACGAAGGAACACCACACATGGGTGTTGGACCAGCCCATCCTGTGCCTCCACCCTGCCTGCCAGTCTCAATGTGCTTTCTTTACTTCTCTAGTTGTATGACTTTCATTCAGCCAGATTTCAGGCAGTTCTGAATGATGGTGGTTCTGTATTTTAGTTGTAATTTTGATAAACCAGCAACCTTTTGGTACATGGGACGACAACTAAGCCACATCAGCTAGGGCTCATCTTATTTTTATTTTTTTATGAGATCAGTGTTACTAAAATACTAAGATGGGCCAAAATCATTCTAAGAAGAGAAAGTAACATATCAATATACATTATGAACATAGATACAAAAATTATTAAACTACTAGCTTAGTGAATCCATACATAAAAAGCATAAAAATAATATGACCACGTAGAGTTTATCTCAGAATGCAGGTAGGTTTGACATTAAAAGTTAATTACTACAATACACAATATTAACAAAATGAAGTATGGGAGCATAGATAAATTAGGAAGTCATGGGCTATAGAAAATAGGAGATCCAACATAGGAGAGAGATGCCCAAGATAAGGAGAGGAGTCTCAGGAAGACTGTCCAGAGTGGAGCCACAGATGGAGGGCTCCAGGAGCAAGAGCACGTGGGGAAAAGTTAGAATTGTAAGCTTATATGTAGGTTTGGCAAATGTGGAATGATATATTTGGAGGCCATTGGAATGGGTTGTTTAACCAATGATAGAAAGAAAACTATCATCACACTATCATAAGCAATAAAAACTCAAGGTTATTATAATATTCAGGAGAAAAGGAAATGCTTTTCAAGAAGAGAATCATAATCAGAGCATAATACATGGCTTTGCAGTTAAAAATGTTTACAGAATTGCCTTGGCCAAGTAGCTGAGTTGGTTAGAGCATCATCCCCATACACCAAGGTTCTGGGTTTGATCGCCAGTCAGGGCACATGCAAAAATCAATCAATGAATGCATAAATAAGTGAAACCACTCTCTCTCCTTTATCTCTCTAAATAAATTTTAGCTAAAATCGATTTGGCTCAGTGGAAAGAGCGTTGGCCTGCGGACTGAAGGGTCCCGGGTTCGATTCCGGTCAAAGGCATGTACCCTGGTTGCGGGCACATCCCCAGTGGGGATGGAGGGGGGTGTGCAGGAGGCAGCTGATGGATGTTTCTCTCTCATTGATGTTTCTAACTCTCTATCCCTCTCTCTTCCTCTCTGTAAAAAATCAATAAAATATATTTTAAAAAGAATATTCACATAATTATAATAATGGAAATATAATAATAATGGTGCTTATCCAGACATGGTGCTAACAACTCTAGTGGTTGGCTTGGGAGGGAGGTTAAGAGAACCAATACTCGTCTTGTATGTCTTGATAAATCAAGACCAAGTACTAGAAACATTGCACAGAGAGGCAAATGTCAAAAGAAACAGCAAAAAGAACAAAGGGACTGAAAAATGTGGAATAGGGAGAAGTGGGGCAAAAGCTGCTGTTTATATTAAACCTTTAGGTACTATTTAAATTATAGACAACTGATAAAAAGTAAAAAATAATTTAAAAGTAATTCAATTTTTAAAATTTCAGTAGGTCACCAAAACCGGTTTGGCTCAGTGGATAGAGTGTCGGTCTGCGTACTGAAAGGTCCCAGGTTCGATTCTGGTCAAGGGCATGTCCCTTGATTGCAGGCACATCTCTGGTAGGGGGTGTGCAAGAGACAGCTGATCGATGTTTCCTCTCATCGATGTTTCTAGCTCTCTATCCCTCTCCCTTCCTCTCGGTAGAAAATCACTAAAATATATTTTAAAAAAGAAAAAAAAAAGATGTAGGTGTTAGCCTGGTGTTGCTGTGTTCCTTAGGTGGGGATGACTGAGGAACGCTGGCCCTGCTGTCTAAGTCCTGGTGGCAGCCCCTTGTGAGGTCTAACTGCTGGTCCACGGCTCACCACGGCTCCAGGATTCCCGCCTCTGCTTCCTTCCACCTCCCAGCGGCTCCGGGAAGTCAATGGAAGGGACTGTGTTCTCTGATTAAGAACTTGCTCATTAACCCTTGAAATAGACCTGGTTCTTCCAATGATAGGATCCCGGAGTCTTCAGCTGGAAATGAACTTGGAGAAGATTTCCCCTCGCCTTAAGAATGAGGAAACAGGTCTAGCGAGGGGAAGTGAGTTGCTCATGGTCACACAGTCAGTGACCTTTGGAATGGGTTCCTTCCCTTATGGATTCTCTTTCCATTCTTGCTCCTGAGCCAATGGGCCTGCGTGGCTTCCCCAGCCTCTCTAACTATCTCACACGTCACCTCTAGCTCAGCAGCCAGGAGAGAAAGGGGGATAAAATGAGTCCCCGAACCAGGCCAGAGGGCACATTGAAAGCAATGGGCTGAAAGGAAGGTTGGGGATGAACGCTGCATTTCAACCACGCGGGGACTGGACTGTTAGACACTCGGGTTCACGCTGAACATGAGCCTGTGTAGGTGACACCTGGGCGCGGCGAGCAGGATGCCAGTGATACCGGTTTTAACAGGTGGCCCGAGCCCAGAGAACTTCGCATCAGCTGGTCACACTGCGCGGCTGGCCCGGCCTGGGGGACCGGGATCCAACTCTGCGTGGCCGGCCGGCGGGAGGCCCCGGAGGCTCTCTGGGGGCATGGATGGAGGGTGTCTTTGGCTGTTGGCGGAGCCTCGGGAGTCCTGTGACCTTCCCGCACGAGCTCACCGAGGCTTCGTGACATCCGAGCTCCTCTTTGGGCCCAGCTCATGTTCCCTCCGGGGCACACGCCCCGGCCTGGAGGTAACTGAGGACCCCGGTCTCCCCGGAGAGACAGAAACTGAACCACAGCTTTTGGGGGGGGCCCTGGATCGTCATGACAGGGCCAAGAGCTCGGAATTGTGGAGAGCCAGGGGTGCAGAACTGGGGCTCTCTTACCAGTCCCTGAACTCAGTTGCATTTGTTTGTCTCAGGGCCCTTGGATCTGCTGCAGCTGCCAGAGGCAGGCTCAGTCCCCGGCTCCAGCTCCTTCGTCTGGAGAACTATGCTCACCCTCTCCTCTCAGCCATAACCTCCTTTCTAAACCAATGGGCTTCTGGCTCCCCAACTCCCTGTTCCTACCCTGACTTAGAATTAGGACCAGATCCTGAAATTGCTGGTTTCTGTGTGTGTGTGTGTGTGTGTGAGAGAGCGGGGGGAGAGGGGGACTAAGTTTTATAAATGTCCCATGTGTGTTTGAAAGAACATGTCTTCTTCAGCTATAGGTTGCAGTGTTCCACACAGGCCCAATATATTAAGCTGCTAAGGGGTTAAAATCTCCTTACTTTTTTATTTATTTATTTTTGCCTGATCTATCAATTACTGAGAAAGGTGCATGAAAATCTATTTCAGTGCTGGATTTGCCAGTTTCTCTTTAAAACTTAGTCAATTTATGCGATGCACAATTTGGTGCGATCTTATTAGGTGAATTCAGGCTTTTAGCTTTTCTATTTTTATTTAATTGAAACTTTTATCAGTATGTTATTATGATCCTCTATTTTTTAAAAATATATTTTATTGATTTTTTACAGAGAGAGGAGAGAGGGATAGAGAGCTAGAAACGTCGATGAGAGAGAAACATTGACCAGCTGCCTCTTGCACACCCCCTACCGGGGATGTACCTGCAACCAAGGTACATGCCCTTGACCGGAATCGAACCCGGGACCTTTCAGTCTGCAGGCCGACGCTCTACCACTGAACCAAACCGGTTTCAGCTGATCCTCTATTTTTAATTATACCCTGATTATCACCCCCGAACTCATATATGAGCATTTTGAAATTATATGTCATGAGTAATTTGAAAAATTTTAAGGATTGCATATGGATAAATCATAATTTAATTAACATCTCCTCTGTTCTTGGATATTTACTGTTTCTAGATTTTCATTTTTATAAGTCACACTGTACGTCACACTATAATGAGCATCGTTGTAGGCAGTTATTCCTGATTATTTTCTCTGGGCGGAGTCCTAGGAGTGGAATGATAAGATCAGGATAGATGAACATTTTAACAGTTGGTCACAACAGCGCTTTCATGGCTATTGATTACATTAGAATTTCCAGTGTGAAGTCAACCAACTGACTCTTGTTGAGCTATCTGTTCCTAAAATTCTTTATGTTTTTGAGTTGGCCGGGTTTTGTTTTTTGTCTGTTTGTTTTTTGTTTTGTTTTGTCAACAGGCATCACCATGTTTGTGCGCCTGGTGGACAATCTGTGTAACTTAGAACTCCCATTCTCCCTGTTAAATTTCACCTGTCATACCTGGCCCCTCCCTCCCAACCTGGCCGAATCTCTCAGCCTCTGACTTGGCAGCGGCAGCCGCCACTATGGGCGCACAGCTTCCCTGGAGTCAGGATGGAACAGAACCCCACAAGGACACACCCCATGGAGCGATCACGTTCTTTCCCAGTAAGACTAATAGTTACAGTTTATTAAACGTGTACTATGCTCTAGGCGCTACACATAGTGGTAGGCTAACTCACGGGATCACAACTCCCCAAAGTAGATAGGATGGTCTCCATTTGACATGTGGGAATTGGGATTCTGAGAGGAACTCGTCTAACTGGTCACCCTGTGCGGAGTGAGCAGAGCCAAGATTCCAAGCCTGGACTTGGGTACTGGCCAGCAACCTTAACAGCTAGGCCTGTGCTAGAGGAACCTACCACCAGGTGGCAGTAGAGCCAATGGGTCCAGAAAGAACCTCTTTTAAAAAAATATATATTTTATTGATTTTTTACAGAGAGGAAGGGATAGAGATAGAGAGCTAGAAATGTCAATGAGAGAGAAACATTGACCAGCTGCCTCCTGCACACCCCCTACCGGGGATGTGCCCACAACCAATGTACATGCCCTTGACCGGAATCAAACCTGGGACCTTTCAGTCCGCAGACCGACGCTCTACCACTGAGCCAAACCAGCTTCGGCCAGAAAGAACCTCTTGATTGAGATCTGAAATTAGCGGCAAAACTGCATTCTCTTTTCCCCCTCCCCCATATAAGTGACACTGACTCTTATTGACATGTCTAAAACAAAATTTTTCAAAAAATACACATTAACCCAACAAGCACATTCCTTGGGGCAAAAAGATACTAAAGTAAACACACCTTTGAACTTGGGACTTTCTAGCCTGGATTTCATCAATGTAGTTCCTCAAGGGAAAGCCTCTGTTTCTAACTCACCCTCACTCCAATGGTCTCCCTGATCTTCTGCCCGCTCTGCTGCCTCTGCCCACGGCACTAGTTCACCCCTAGCAGGAGTCAAGGCTGTAGGGCCATCCCAACTGGGAGACCCTACCGGAATCTGGGGCCAGCGGTTGGCATGGTGGTCCACGAAAGCCTGTGAGAAAGGATGTGCCTCTTCCTTTCTAAGAGTCACCAACCCCTTCCGTTTCTTCAGGCTCCCAGTCACATTGGAGACTTTTCTGCCTCTTATATATATTTTTAAAAAAGGTTTTATCCTTTCTTTTTTTAAAAAAGTATTTTTTTATTGATTTTTTTACAGAGAGGAAGGGAGAGGGATAGAGAACTAGAAATATCAAGGAGAGAGAAACATCGACCAGCTGCCTCCTGCACGCCCCCTACCAGGGATGTGCCTGCAACCAAGGTACATGCCCTTGACCGGAATCGAACCTGGGACCTTCCAGTCCGCAGACGGACGCTCTATCCACTGAGCCAAACTGGTTCTGGCGGTTTTATCCTTTCTTTACAGAGTTCCTGAACAAGCACAGACTTTTGCTTTGCGGATTTCCCCTCTTGGTTGGCAAGTCTTTTTATTTTTTCTTCCAAGTCATTTGAACAAACACACGTTTGTGTTGTCTAACCATATTGCATTTCAACAGAAATAGGACATAAGGATTTTTTATTTTTATTTTATTGATTTTTTTTTTTTACAGAGAGGAAGGGAGAGAGAGAGAGCTAGAAACGTCAATGAGAGAGAAACATAGACCAGCTGCCTCTTGCACACCCCCTACTGGGGATGTGCCCGCAACCAAGGTACATGCCCTTGACCGGAATCGAACCCGGGACCCTTGAGCTTGCAGGCTGATGTTCTATCCACTGAACCAAACCGGTTTCGGCTGTTGTCCCCCATTTAGATGAGAAAACGGAAGCCCGTGGGAGGACAAGTGACTGTCCACACTCCCAGCTGGTCAGTGGCTCAGCCCACAAGTCCCGACACCCACTCAGCTTCCCCCCCAAAACCACCATCGGCCCGGGTTGGAGCAGTGACACTGGGAGGAAGAGACAGGGTCAGGGGTCAGGGGTCAGGGGCAGGTCAGTGGAGCCCGGGCACCTCGGAGAGCAGAGCGAGGCGGCAGCTGAGTGCAACCGGTGGGGGCGGAAGGGATGCGGGCGGAGGCCTGTTTGCATTTTCAGCGGGAACTTCCCCCCAGAGCTGTGCAATTAGGCGCTTAATGAGTCAGAAACCCTGTTCTGGGGGCGGGAAGGAAGTGCCCGGGGCAGCTTTATGGGCCTGCAGGGCCGTTTCCAAACCAAAACCAAAACCGCGCAGCCTGGGGACCGTGAATGCCACCCCTTTGCCTGCGCGCTGCCGTTCGTTTGTGGATGGGAGTCGGAGCCCTAACAAGACGCTCATAAAATTCAATGAACTCATTAGTGCAAACGTCCGCAACTGCTCTCAGGGCGATTCCTCAACGAGGCAGCCGGGGGAACCCAGGAACTTCACAGCCGGCCGCTGCTCCTCCGGTCGGCGGCAGCCTGCGGGGAGGAGTGGTCCCCAGCCAGGGCCCCTCGCCCTGACAGGTGAGGCCTGGCCGCTCCGGCTGGAACCCCCAGACCCTCTCCCCGGGCAGTGAGGTGCTTGGTGCTGGGGGCGCTGGGGGAATGGAGTCCACGTTGGAGCAGCCTGTGGCGGCGGGTGAGGCATCCCAGCTGCTTGCAGACCCTTAAAGGAGAAATCCCCACAGGGACGCGTGCTGTGGTCCCGGCGTGGAGCCTGGACGGGCTCCTTCCCGGTGGTTCTGGGGTTCCCGGCCAGAAGCTCTGCCCTCAGGCGCCCAGGAGGGCAGGAGCCTCTGGCTGGGAGTGTGGCTTTGCAGTGGGTGCGGCCAGGTGAGGCCAGAGGCAGCCCCGGCGGAGAGGGTAAGAGGGCTCTGGGCCCCTGGTCTCCGAGGCAGAGGCACCTGGGAGTGAGGGGCACCCTGGCTCTGGCCGCCTCGATGGCCTCGCCCTCCTCCCAGCCTTGTCTTCCACTGGGGAGGTGTGCGGCCTGCCTTTGGACCCTAAAGAACTGAGTCCTGGTCCCGGTGGTCGGAGCTGGGGCCGGGGAGGGTGCGTGTTCTGAATTCCCAGTTATCCTGACAGCCGGACTTCGGGGTTCCCGGCTTCACCACGCGGACTGTCAGCTTTCTAACCCATGACACAGGGTCACGGCTCCTGCCCCAGGGCGTGTTGTGGGGGTTAAACCAGGAAACGCAGGTAAAGCAGGGGCATCCAACTGCATGGAGGAAGGACCGGTAATGGTTGGGGGGCGGTATCCTGGGGTGCGGTGGGGGCTGTGGGAAGGCCTCCGTTCATCCTTTCTCTCTCTCTTTTTAAAGATATATATTATTGATTTTTTTACAGAGAGGAAGGGAGAGGGATAGAGAGGGACATCGATCAGCTGCCTCCTGCTGGGGATGTGCCCGCAACCAAGGTACATGCCCTTGACCGGAATCGAACCCGGGACCTTTCAGTCCGCAGGCCGACGCTCTAGCCTCTGAGCCAAACCGGTCAGGGCCGGCCTTTCTCTAGACTGAATTGCATTCTGTCGGGGAGCACCTGTGCGAGCCCCGCCCTGGCCCGGCGCCTGGTGCCCGATCCAGGCACTCTGGCCGTGGGACGGGGATGGTACGGATGCCCCCACGGCGACCTTCTGCGGAGGCCGGGGCTGCAGCGGCGGCCGCCCCGGCCCCGGAGGAGGGTCACAGAACATGCAACCGAATGGAGGGGAGGGAGCGGGCGTGCGGCGCCCTCGGTCTCACTGACTTTCCTGACAGCCTGTGAGGAGGGTGTTAGCATCTCCATGGGGATGCGGAGTTCTCCCTCCCCGAAGCTCAGTCAGTACCTTTCACATTCATTCCTCAGGGAAAGGGGAGGTGGTCTGTGCTCAGAGGAGCCCCTGGCTGTTCCCGGGGTGGGAGGGGCATTGAAGGGGCCAGGAGGGTCCCTGCTCAGTGGGACCTCCCACCCCCTCGTTCCCTATAGCATAGACTTTACCTGGTTTGGGCCTTCACATAAGACTCTGCCAGGATTTTCTGGCTGAAAACATTTCTGGAAAGAATCGTGGCTCTGCACCACCCATCCACGGAGACGCCGGTGTCAGCGTGTGCTCGGGCCAGGCCTGGACTCAGTGCCACGGGGTCCCAATGCCTCCCTTTCCCTGAGGAGTTAATGTGAGAGGTGTTGGATGTCTAAGGAAGTGTGTGCCTGCATCTTGCCTCTGGATCGTACAGAGGAGATGGTAAGAACTGGTTGCAGATCCCCCGGACTCCTCGGCAGACCAGGGATGTCTGTATGAAAACGGGTTAGAGCAGTGGTCGGCAAACTCATTAGTCAACAGAGCCAAATATCGACGGTACAACGATTGAAATTGCTTTGGAGAGCCACGTTTTTTAAACTTAAACCATATAGGTAGGCACCTTGTTATTAACTTAATTAGGGTCCTTCTAAGCTGGCCTTTGCTAAAAACTCAAGGGGCCAAAGAGCTGCATGTGGCTCGCGAGCCGCAGTTTGCCGACCACTGGGTTAGCGTGTGGGCAGACAAGGTGATTTGCGAAGGGCTTTCCTTGGAGACGCCTGCTGCCGCGCGGAACCCCCCGTCCTGCCCCCGCGGGAAGGAACGGGTGCCGTCTTCTCCTCACCCCTGTGGGAAAGGCTTCCACGGGGCTGCTGGGAGAGTTTCCAAACCGGCTTTCAGAATGAGCGCCTTCAAACAACAATAATCACTCATTTGTGCTGAAACCGGTTTGGCTCAGTGGATAGAGCGTCGGCCTGCGGATTGAGGGGTCCCGGGTTCGATTCCGGTCAAGGGCATGTACCTTGGTTGTGGGCACATGCTCAGTAGGGGGTGTGCAAAAGGCAGCTGATCGATGATTCTCTCTCATCGATGTTTCTAACTCTCTATCCCTCTCCCTTCCTTCCTCTCAGTAAAAAAATCAATAAAATATATTCATGTATTCACAGTTTTACGATATGGGTCCGGCTCAGACAGGACAGTGTGTCTCCGCTCCACGCGGTGTCCGTTCCAAAATGGTTTGCCCCCCTGGCTGCACGGTGGTGCTGGCGGACAGCTGGGGCGTCCGTCGGGGTGGCCGGCCGAGGGACGTGGTTCTTTCTCTGCGGCCGCCTGGGCTTCCTCATGGCTGGAGCGGGTGCCGACAGGGAGGGAGGGCAAGCTGCCAGTCCCCTTGGAGGCCGGGCTCAGGGCGGGCCCGGGGTCCCTGCCACCACAGGCCATTGGCTCAGGTCCCAGGATGGACGCCACCGGGGGCCCCTGGACCAGGGAAACCCAAGGTCAGGACAGGAAGGCTCGTGGGAAGAAGGGGGATCCGCACTCCTGCTGCCTAGGGCCTCGTTTAATCATTCACTTTCTCAAACAAGGAACCTCTTTTCCCAGAGGGGATAAGCCCTGGGAATCATTTATTATTTCAAGAAAATCAGATGTTGGGATCCCCTCCCCACACTCCAAGGAATTTCTGGATCAGGTTCAAACTATATTTCAACACCATCACCCCGAGATTCATATAACAAAGACTCATAAATCAAACACGACAGTGAAGCTGGGATTCAGATTTTATTTAACCTTTTAAGGGGCCGATAAAACCCCCTGGGATTCCCTCACTCCTTAGTGCTCCTCACCAAATGTTTGCACTTCATGTCCCAGCCACACGGTACGCGTTGAAGTTTGCTTTTAAACTTTTTTATGTGGTGCTTTTAAAACATTCACATGCTCTCTGACGCCCTCCCTTCAGGAGGTGGCGCTGAGGTTTGCCCGTGTGCACGGGCTGGAGGTGTTGACTCACAATAAATAGGATATTCTGGAAGTGATGGTGTCTGGCTTCCGGGACTGGGTCATGAAAGGTTTCGTGGATTCCTTCTTGAGCTGGCTCTTGACTTTCTTGTTGCCATGTCACGTGAACACTCAGGCAGCGCCTTAGAGAGGTCTGTGTGGCAAGGAGCCAGGGCCTCCTGCCAACAACCGGTCCTCCGTCGCCAGGCTGGTTAGGGAGCGGCTTTGGAGGCAGATCCCCTGGCCTATGTCACGCCCCCAGGCGCTTACAGCCCTGACAGCTCTACCCCAGCCCCGGGGCAGACCCGGGGCCAACACCACCCGGCCACGTTGCTCCCAGATCCCTGACCCTCAGAAACTGGGTGAGAACATACATGTTTATTGTTTGTTTCCAAAAAAATATATTTTATTGATTTTTTTTACAGAGAGGAAGAGAGAGGGATAGAGAGTTAGAAACATCGATGAGAGAGAGAATCGTCGATTAGCTGCATCTTGCACACCCCCTACTGGAGATGTGCCTGCAACCAAGGTACATGCCCTTGACCGGAATCAAACCTGGGACCTTTCAGTCCGCAGGCTGACGCTCTATCCACTGAGCCAAACTGGTTTCGGCCATGTTGATTGGTTTTGACAACCATTTGGGGGCTGTTCGTTACACAGCAGTGGACGGCTAATACAGTCTGTGACTCGCTTCGGCCTGTGAAGCACGGATAGAAGTAGCAGGTGCGTTTCCAGGAAGAAGCCTTAGTCGCAAGGTGCCATCCACTTCTCCGGAGGGTGGCTGCTTCGGCCGCCTGGCCCTAAGGGAGGACCATGTCCGGGTGAGGGTCCCTGCAGGGGAAAGACAACACAGGCAGTTGAGGAGAGTGTAGTGAAGGGACCATCCACCAAGGTGTGGTCAGGCTTATAGCAGAAATCAGGAAGGGATGGTGAAACCTCTTGGGCCAGCATTACTGTCCCCACATCTGAAGGGGCAGGAAAGGGAGTAGTTTCTGGAATTTGGGGAGTGCACCCAAGCAGGGTGGTTTGATTCCCAGTCAGGGCACACACCTAGGCTGTGGGTTTGATCCCCAGTTGGAGCATGTATGGAGGCAACTGGTCCATGTTTCTTTCTCACATCAATGTTTCTCTCTCTCTCTCTCTACAACCCCCTTCCTCTCTCTCAAAAAGTCAAATGCAATTTAAAATAAATAAATAAATAAATAAGGCTGGTGTTATTAACATTGCATTAAAAAAAAATGCAACCAGTTGCCCTAACTGGTGCGGCTCAGTGGATAGAGTGTTGGCCTGCAGACTGAGAGGTCCCAGGTTCGATTCCGGTCAAGGGCATGTACCTTGGTTGCGGGCACATCCCCAGTAGGGAGAGTGCAGGAGGCAGCTGATCGATGTTTCTCACTTTCTATCCTTCTCCCTTCCTCTCTAAAAAATCAATAAAATATATTTAAAAAAATATATATATATATATAAAATAAATAAATATATATATATTTAAATGCAACCACGGACAACCAGTATCCCTGCAAGGAGGGCTCTGGAGGAATAGATGCCTCACCTTACCCCTTGCTGCTGCTTCCCCCTCTCTAGCCCACGTAGACCTAAGTATTGGTTTTGCCAGCATTCAACCTTCCAGCTCTTTAGGGCTGTTATTTGTAGCTTCCTCATCCTGATGGTTCATTGAGAGAAAATTTTTCTTAAAGTAGCTGTCCTGCTGAGGCCGCTGTGAGGTTCTTTTACGGAAGAGAGGACCAGCACCCAATGAGGTGTTCTCTCTCTTGTTGAGCGGAGCTTTCCAGATGCCAACGGGCCTCCCCGCGGCCTGCGTTCTAACAGCCTTGCTCGTGGAGGTGGTGGCTTCCAGGCTCAGGAGAAGACACGTTCCCGGATGACCTTGGGCCTCCTATCCTTCCGTAAACACGTACGGTGGCCCGGCCCGGCCCTGACTGCAGCCGGAGAATGTGAACAACACCCTTCCTTCCAGAGCTGCTTTAGCTCACCTGAGGCTTTTAAGGCCCAGGAGTCCCCGTCAGAGAAAGGGCCAGCGGAACAGGACCGAGCTCACAGGACAGGTGACTCAGCCTGCGAAGCTGTGAAGAGTGTGCTCGCTCTCCCTGGGAGCCGGTGCCACGCTGGAGATTTCAAACATCTCATTAGACGAGCCTTGTTATTCCAGTGAGCTCAGCCCTGCCCAGGGTCTGCCACCCAGGCATCCTCTCCCTGGCACGTCAGGTGGGTCAGGATCCATCATGAATGCCGGAGCTTAAAGGGTTCTTCTTGAGAAGTAAGTATTGGCTGTTGCCTCGTGTGGCTGCTCTTGAGGTTTGCACCTGTGCGGGACACTGCCTTTCTCCAGAAAGTCCAGCTCATACATATTCACCAAGTAATTTGAAAACACCTGTCAGCCAGAACTTATGGAGGCTGTCTTCTCTATATGTTAGAAGAATATACGATGTTCTGTTCCAAGGCATCTGATTTTGGGAAGAAGCAATGGACTAATTTAGGCTCCAGAAGTACGGGCCCAACACCAAATTAAAATAATGGAGCGTGTGTGGGAGTGGGAGGCCCGAGGCAGCTGGTCACGGGGCCCTCGAGTCGGATAAAGGCAGCCCATCTTCCTGGAGCACCCGTGGCGTGAAACGTTTTCAGGGGGAAAACATTTTTATTTATAGCACATTATGAAACAGACGATGAAATGCACATGGAACTTAAATATACATTGCAAATCTCTGAAGAAATTTTAGCTTCCAGCTGGCCTTTTTGGGCTACAACCTCTTCTCACCCACCCCAGCTCGTAATCGCATGAGGGTGTTTTCATGGCAAAGCTGAGGAAGCACGGGATCGGAAAGTGCTTTGCTGGCGGGACAGCGCCATGGATGTGGGGAAAGACAAAAATATGATGGAAGACAAGATACCAGGGCCCCACCTTTCAGCTGTTTGCATAAATACCTCCCCCAGCTCCGGAGCAGGGGTCTCAGTGTGCTTGTGTGGCAAGTTCATAGAGAGCCATCCACGAAAATGGGCTTAATATGATCCATCCCTCCCTCTTTCCCTCCTTCCGTCCTTCCCTCCTTCCTTCCCTCCTTCCCTCTCTCCTTCCCTCCTTCCCTCCCTCCCTCCCCCCTCCTTCCCTCCCCTCTCTCCCCCCTCCCCTCCCCCCTCCCCCTCCCTCCCTCCCTCCCCTCCCTCCCCTCCCTCCCCTCCTTCCCCTCCCTCCTTCTCTCCTTTCCTCCCTCCCCCTTTCTTTCTTTCTTTCTTTCTTTCTTTCTTTCTTTCTTTCTTTCTTTCTTTCTTTCTTTCTTTCTTTCTTTCTTTCTTTCTTTCTTTCTTTCTTTCCTTCCTTCCTTCCTTCCTTCCTTCCTTCCTTCCTTCCTTCCTTCCTTCCTTCCTTCCTTCCTTCCTTCCTTCCTTCCTTCCTTCCTTCCTTCCTTCCTTCCTTCTTTCTTTCTTTCTTTCTTTCTTTCTTTCTTTCTTTCTTTCCCATTGATTTTTAGAGAGAGTAAAAGGGAGGGGGGAGACACACAGAGAGAAACATTGGTTGCCTCCCGCACGCATCCTGACCAGGGCCAAGAATGGAGTCTGCAACTGACGTACGTGCCCTTGACCAGAATGGAACCCGAGGCCCTTCAGTCTGAAGACCCATGTTCTAACCAGCGAGAAAATGGGATAGGGCCCCAGGATTTCTTTATGCACTGTTTAAAGATAGTGAGGGGTCTGAGTCCCCAATTCCAAATGTGTGGAGAGTTTTTCCCCCATACCAACAAGTAATTCTCCGGCTGAGTGTCCTATAATTCAACTCAACTCTGACACTTTTTACCCAGAGATAGTATCAGATCCCATAGGTTAAGGGTTCAGTCCTATAAGACTGTCGTTATCCCCTTTCAGATGTCAATTGCAAGTCCAGGTTACCACCTGCGCTTCTGGCCAGCTGGCTATAGATGGGAGGTCCCATGAATTTACAGAACTCAGAGAACTCAGAGAAAAGTTGTAGTTAGGACTAGTTAACCGGTTTGTTGTGAAAGGATATAACTCAGGAGCCAACAGAGGGAAGAAATGCACAAGGCAAGGTGTGGGAAAGGGTGTGGAGCTTCCGTGTTCTCTACAGACATAACGCTCTCCCCAAATCACGTGCTCACCAGCCTGGAAGCTCTCCGAACCTCCTCCTTGTGGGTTTCATGGAGACTTCATCACAGAGGCACAACTGATTAAGTCATGGGCCACCCACCGGTGATTCATCCAACTTCCAGCCCCTCCAAACTGCTAATCACACGATTGGTTCCCCTGGTAATTAACACCCTTCCTTCCCAATATTTAGGGGATTTCCAAATGTCACCTCATTAACATAAATGTAGTGGTGAGCTGAAACTGGTTTGGCTCAGCGAATAGAGCATCGGCCTGTGGACTGAAAGGTCCCAGGTTCGATTCCGGTCAAGGGCAAGTACCTTGGTTGCGTGCACATCCCCAATAGGAGGTGTGCAAGAGGCAGCTGATCAATGATTCTCTCTCATCGATGTTTCTAACTCTCTATCCCTCTCTCTTCCTCTCTGCAAAAACCCAGTAATATATATATATATATATATATATATATATATATATATATATGTATATATATAAATGTAGTTGTGATAGAAAGGAACTTGCTATGAATAACAAGACATTTATTTCACCTTTATATCTTAAGTAATTTTGGAAACTGAGGATGAGACACTAAATGCTATAACAAAAGGTGCTTCCATTGATCGTACGTAGCTCAGTGAATTCCAAGGGTTTGGAGGGCTCTTCAGAAACCTGTTATATACTTCTGATTGTGAGTCCCAGTAGCACCGATAGTCTTCCGTGTCTCTCAATGCTGTTTATAGGTTGAGTCACATAATGAATCTCTACTTGGTTTTAGACACCAAAACTGCCTCCACAGAAGAATTAGAATTCTTTGTCTTGTTGGACAATGACAATTATGTAAGTTATTGTGTTTCCTTTCGCTTCGTTGCCAGACATCTTAGAACCAAACATCCTCAGTCTCATTACACGTTCAGCTCCGAGGCCAGAAAAAGCCTGCCCCTTCTGCCTCCTTTAGATGGACTTCGAGCTATTTATTCCTTGAACGTCAAGTCCTGTTCTGGCTTATAAACAGTCAGCAAACTCAGGAAGCCAACGGAGCACACATTTTAATGTGAATATTTTTTTCCAATCAGCTTTTGAAAGGTCGTGATCAATGTACAACCAAAATTCAGGTACGAGACCAAAAACTATTAACACAGACTAAAAGGCAAATCAAGCACTAGAGCAGAACAGATGATGGATATTATTTTTTTTCAAAAGGAAAATCTATGAAAGTTCACATTGTTTTTGCTATTATAAATAACTAGAGGCCCAGTGCATGAAAATTCATGCACTGGAGGGGGCGTCCCTCAGCCCGACCTGCTTCTTCTCACAGTCTGGGAGCCCTCAGGAGTGAGAGGCTATGTCCCCATCACACCTCTGCTGCTGCCACTGCCGTCAGCGCAAGCCTCAGCCAGCCCTGGTTACCTGAGACTCGGGTGGCCCTGGGAGGTTGGGCAGCTGCCATCTGAGGCTTACCTGCACCTTGGGCCAGCCCTAGGGGACTGGGGGCCTGAGGAGACTGGGGGACTCTGGAGGCAGGTGTGTGGAGAGGCCAGACCCACCTGGGGGCAGGCCTGGCTGTGCCATGTGTCTGCTGCCCTGGTGGGGCTGAGGAGCAGGGTACCGCCATCTTGTGGCTGTGGGTGCCGCCATCTTTGAGGGCATGTCAGTCAATTAGCATATTCCCTCCTTATGACTGTGTGAGCTGCCATCTTTGTGAGGGCATGGTGGTCCATTAACACACACTTTCTTTATTAGATAGGACTAGAGGCACTGTGGGGGAGGTGGTCCCTTAGCCTGGCCTGTGCCCTCTCGTAGTCCGGGATCCCTATTGGGGGGATGTCTGCCTGCCGGCTTATGGGAGTGGGCCTAAGCCGGCAATCGGACATCCCCCGAGGGGTCCTTAGTGCTGCTGTGGAGGCAAGAGAAGTTCCTACCACTGCTGCTGTGCTCACCAGCCATGAGCCCAGCTTCTGGCTGAGTGGCACTGACCTTCAAGGAGTAGCTCCTGCATTGAGTGTCTGCCCCCTGGAGGTCAGTGCGTGTTACAGCGACCAGTTGTTCTATCGTTTGGTCGATTTGCATATTAGCCTTTTATCATATAGGATGCTGCAGTAATTACCTATGTGCATAATTCTCTAGTTCTTTAAGGTATGTTTCCAGAAGTAAAATTATTGCCCACATGGTATAACTATTTTCAAGGGCAAATTAATTTACTATGTCTCTTTGGCTGCTCTGGGTCACAAGAGAAGCAGTATAGCAAAGTGGCTAAGAGTGTGGACTCTGGTCTACCTGCATTTGAATTCTGGTTTCACTATTAAGTAGAATTGCTGGCAGCAAAAACAGTACCAGAATGTTACCGGTGACTGGATCTTGGTTCAGCAGCCTTGGTACTTGAGTTCTGGCTAAGAAAGAATTTAGAGGCAAGACTCAAACTAGAAGGGAAAGTTTATTTAGAAAGTCACAGAGGTAGACGGAGTGAACTGTAGAAGAAATGTGCTCAGGAAACATGGCACAGAGGCAAAAGAAGGCCCTTAGAACTGAGAAGAAAGGAAGCAACGTGCACTTGAAAAGAAGGTTCAAGTGGACGTGCTCTAGAGAATGAGGGTGTGTGCTGGGTCCTTTGTCCTGAGGATTTTAGGGGAGGTCTGGGGGAGGGTCTCAATAGACTACTCACCAGCTTTCCGGGGGTTGTCCTTTCAGGGCCATGGTCTCTACCCATTGGTCAGTGCCCGGGCAGGGGTCATTTTTCACACCAGCTGGTCCCTCAATGTCAGCCATCACTTGTCTGGTTTTGCTGTGTTTCTGGGCCTGGAGCTGAAATGAAACTGAGGCCTAGATGCTTTCCCTAGAGGTTGATGTTTAAGGAAATGGTTGTGCAAGGGCATGAATGGGAATTGTATGAGGTCACTCTTCAGTCCCTTGTTCCTTCCAAGGGGGGTCTAGCAACATGCCACCTCAGATAACTGGACAGGGTCCAAACCACATGACCAGCGATATGAAAGGTCATGGGTCTAAACCACATGACTAGCGATATGCTAGGAGGGGAAAGGTTACCTGGAGTTGAGGTCCTTGTTTTCTCAGTTATTCCCATTGCTTGGCACCTTGGGCTTTACACTCTGGTGACCTTTTGTCCTTGCTCTGCTCATGTCTGTCTAACTGCACACAGTTTGTCCTCCAGTTCACTTCAAGAGATAATATAAACACAGTGGTCTACTCAGCAAAAATATAATAGAAAAGAAAGAGTAAGGGAACATGCAACCTAGAAAGCATAAAACCAAATGGAAGAAGCAGACCCAAATAAAAGCATTCTGAAAATAAATGTAGGTGAGTTAAACTTGTCTTGAGTGAAAGACAGTGATTCTCAAATTGGGTCACAAGTCAAATGAGAGACTGACTGATTCCTTCAGCCAACTGTTCACTGTAGATCTGATCACCATACCCAGCTCACCTCTGCCCCTGCTCTTGTCCGGTCATGGAGCTGGTCCCTACTCCAATGGAGTCTTCTCAGCCCTTGTTCTTCCTAACCTCGTGGAAATATTGATGCTGTTAGCCACACTACTCCTCTTGACTGACATCAGCTCTTTTTTCCAGCTTCTGTAAAGCTGCATGATTCTGGTTTCCTTCTTAAACCTCGCTGGCTCTTCCTTCTAAGTGTCTTTTTCCTTTGCCCATCCCTGCAATGTTCACGCTATTCCCCTGGAGTCTGCCCTTGGTGCTTTTCCATCCTCCCTTCGTGCATTCTGTAAGATCGCAACCACTCCCACAGCTTTGATTACCACCGTGTGCTGATGGATCCCAAATCTAGAACTCTAGTCCAGGTCTCAGGAGAAATCCTGAGCTCCAGATCTGTATCTCCGTCTGCATAGTGGATAGTTCCATTGAGGGATTTTGTAGGAAACTCAAGCTCGATTATTTATTTATTTATTTTAAATCAATCTTTATTGTTCAAATTATTACAAAGGTTCCTCATTTCTTCCCCCCTCCACCAGGTTCCCACTCCACCCTCTGCCCCCTCCCCATCCCCCATTGTCCTCATCCATAGGTGCACAGTTTATGTTCAATCTCTTCCTCCCTCCCTTTCCCCGATAGTAAATCCCTTTTCAGATAATAAATCACTTACTTAGCATTTTCTCATATCAATAATACCTCCACATGCCCAATGATACACTTCACACAAAAGACATTTCCCAATAGGTCAACTAGCCTCATCCAGGCCCCACCCAAGGCACTCACAGATCAACACCCCAGCCCTATACTAACTCAACACATCCAGATCTAAGCCTTCATCACTTGATTCAGCAGACCCTCAAGTTCCCGCAAAAGTTTCCAGCCATGTCTGAGAGGCAGCCAAAGGACAGGGGCAGGCGAGGAGTGAGCTGTTCCGGGTCTGGCTGCTCCGGGCCTGGCCTCTGTTGCTCTGAATCGTTCCACAACCAGCTGCTCTGGGTCTGGTCACTGCCGCTCCTGACCTAGTTGCTCTGGACTTGGCTGCTGCTACTCCAGGCCTGGCCGCACACGACCTGGCTACTTTGGGCCCGGCTGCTCCAGGCCCGGCCGCTCTGGGCCTGGCCGCTCCCAGCCTGGCAGCTGCTGCTCCAGGCCTGGCTGCTCCCAGCCTGGCAGCCGCTGCTCCGGGCCTGGCCGCTCCCAGCCTGGCAGCCGCTGCTCCGGGCCTGGCCGCTCCCAGCCTGGCAGCTGCTGTCCGGGCCAAGCCTGGCTGCTCCCAGCCTGGCAGCTGCTGCTCCGGGCCTGGCTGCACCCGACCCGGCTGCTCTGGGCCCGGCTTCCCCGGGCCCGGCCGCTCCAAGCCTGGCCACTCCCGGCCTGGATGCTCCGAGCTTGGCTACTGCTGTTCGGGGTCTGGCTGCTCCCAACCCGGCTGCTCTGGCCCGGCTTCTCCGGGCAGGGCCACTCCGGGTCTGGGTGTTCCTGGACTGGCCACCCTGGGCTTGGTCACCTCCACCTCAGGCCTGGCTGCCACTGCCCCAGGTCTGGCTGCTCCAGTGCTGGCTGTTGATGCTCTGGTTCTGGCTGCTGCTGCTCTGGGGCCTGGCAGTTGCTGCTCCGGGCCTGGCTGCCACTGCCTTGTGCCTGGTCACTCTAGGCCTGGCCGCCACTGTTCCAACATTCTGTCCTTTTTTTTTTTTTTTTTAAACGCATTTATGTTGCAATGTTGGCTGGTGAGTTGAGTTCTGACTTAGTCTTTGATTTTTCAAGAACTTCTTTGTATTCTTTCTTAAGTAATTTTACTATCTTTTGCTCTCACTTGATTTCTTCACATTGAGAACTTCTTTGGTTTCTTCCTCCTTTTCCTGGGAGCTCAGCAGGTTGGCCTGTGGCACCCTTTGTTCTCTGCGGGCTCCTGTGCTGCTTCAGCCTGTTGCCGGGGTCAGCGCCGCCCAGGAAGCAGCCCCCGGCCTTGGCTCCATTGCACACGCTCAGGGGTCGAAGGCTCAGGGGCACCCCCCCCCCCGGGGGCCCCATCGCCCGGCTCCTTGCTGGTGCCCCGCTGGCCGGTGTCCGGCAGGGGCTCCTGCTCCTCATCGCGTTCCTCCAGTCTGGAGCTTTTTTCTCCTTCCCGTTAGGGGAGTCCAGCATCAGAATCAACAGACTGTCCTCTGCGCACAGTGTGTGTGACTCTGGGAGCTCCGCTTTTCGCCGCTCCCCTTTGAGTCCGCCTCACAGCCCCGTCTCCCCCTGCCTGAGCCTGGGTCCCCAGGGTCTGGCCTAGGACTGGGGTTCAGAGCAGTCGAAACTGGGGCCCAACACGGCCAGGGATCCTGTTTCCTTCCCTCCAGGGCAATCCCACATCAGAGTCAACATTCCTTTTTTGCAAGCAATGTGCGCGACTCTGGGGGCTCGGCCTTTCGCCGCTCTCCCCGGACTCCACCTCACAGCCCTGTCTCCCTCTGTCTGAGTCTGGGTCCCCAGGGATTGGCCTAGATCTGGGGTTCGGAGCAGTCCGGACTGAGGCTCAGCGCCGCCGGAGGCCTTGTTTCTTCCGGCTAGGGTAATCCAGCATCAGAGTCAACATTCAGTCCTCTGCGCGCAATGTACGCGCGACTCCGGGGGCCCTGCTTTTCGCTGCTCCCCTGGGATTCCGCCTCACAGCCCCGTCTCCCCCTGCTGGAGCCTGGGTCCCCAGGGTCTAGCCCATAACTGGGGCTCAGCGCTGCCGGTTCGGGGGTTCAGCCCAGGCTGGGGTTTTTATTTCCTTCCTGCTAGGGAACGCCAGGCAGCACCCAGCCTTCTCCTCCTCTCCGGCTGCGACCTCTCCGTGCGCGCGTGCGGGCGGGCGCACAGCATGTCTCCGTACCTTAGGCTTTT